>CM033641.1:278861866-279461866 GCA_019512145.1 Engystomops pustulosus
TATATATTGTTTTTATTTCTGGGAATTTTTACTTTTATACTGGAGATGCTGGGGGAGTTTTAAAGGCAGCATATGGCTTTTTTAATTCAGCTTTTTCAGAAACAGATGCAGCTCCTAGATGCACTACAGAACAATTACATATCACATACACTCACCGGCCACTTTATTAGGTACACCATGCTAGTAACGGGTTGGACCCCCTTTTGCCTTCAGAACTGCCTCAATTCTTCGTGGCATAAATTCAACAAGGTGCCGGAAGCATTCCTCAGAGATTTTGGTCCATATTGACATGATGGCATCACACAGTTGCCGCAGATTTGTCGGCTGCACATCCATGATGTGAATCTCCCGTTCCACCACATCCCAAAGATGCTCTATTGCAGTGGTGGCGAACCTATGGCACTAGTGCCATAGGTGGCACTCGGAGCTCTCCTTGAGGGCACCCAGGCTATCACCCCAGCACAGAGTTTCCAGACTCAAAACCTCCTCCTGCGGTCCCTGGCCACCCAGGATGTGCTGTGATCAGTGCTATTTTAAAGCTACACATCTTTAGCAGCCCGGGACTACAGGAGGAGCAATGAGGTCTGGACAAGTCAGGAGCTCCTGCTATGGGCCCCACAATTCTTCCTGTTCAGGGGACCCTGGAAGGAAGCTACAATTATAAATTGAATGTTGGTGTCCTTAGGATGCTGATACAATTAAAAGCCTTGACAAAACAGGTAACAACATTTTACCACTTAAATTGCAATGTTGGCACTTTGCATTTAAATAAGTAGGTTTGGTTGTAGTTTGGGCACTCGGTCTCTAAAAGGTTCGCCATCACTGCTCTATTGGATTGAGATCTGGTGACTGTGGAGGCCATTTGAGTCCAGTGACCTCATTGTCATGTTCAAGAAACCAGTCTGAGATGATTCCAGCTTTATGACATGGCGCATTATCCTGCTGAAAGTAGCCATCAGATGTTGGGTACATTGTGGTCATAAAGGGATGGACATGGTCAGCAACAATACTCAGGTAGGCTGTGGCGTTGCAACGATGCTCAATTGGTACCAAGGGGCCCAAAGAGTGCCAAGAAAATATTCTCCACACCATGACACCACCACCACCACCAGTCTGAACCGGTGATACAAGGCAGGATGGATCCATGCTTTCATGTTGTTTCTACGCCAATTCGACCCTACCATCCGAATGTCGCAGCAGGAAATCTGAGACTCATCAGACCAGGCAACGGTTTTTCCATATCATTCTATTGTCAATTTGATGGCTTAGTGCAAATTGTAGCCTCAGTTTCCTGTTTAGCTTAAAGGATTGGCACCCGTGGTGGTCCTCTTCTGCTGTAGCCCATCTGCCTCAAAGTTCGACGTACTGTGCGTTCAGAGATGCTCTCTTCTGCCTACCTTGTTGTAACACGGGCGATTTGAGTCACTGTTGCCTCTTCTATCAACTTGAACAGTCTGCCACTTTCTCCTCTGACCCTGGGCATCACAAAGGCATGTTCCGACCGCCCACAGAACTGCCCGCTCCTGGATGTTTTTTCTTTTCAGACCATTCTCTTAAACCCTAGAGATGGTTGTGCGTGAAACTCCCAGTAGATCACAGTTTCTGAAATACTACTCAGACCAGCCTCTCTGGCACCAACAACCATCCACGTTCAAAGGCCTCAAGTCACCTTTCTTCCCCATACTGATGCTCGGTTTGAACTGCAGGAGATTGTCTGACCTGTCTACATACAAATGCACTGAGTTGCTGCGCCTGTGATTGGCTGATTAGAAATTAAGTGTTAACGAGCTGTTGGACAGGTATACCTAATAAAGTGGCCGGTGAGTGTATATGATCCATAGTTTAGGTTGGGGTGTATAATAAATCAGGGCTGGCTCCAGCACTGGGAATACCCAGGCAAGTTCCGTGGGCCCAGGGCTGCTGGCGGGGCCCACATAAGGAATCAATGTGGGTGAGAGGGGCTTTATATAATATAACCATAAGGGTTGTTTGGATTGATAAACTAGGGAACATTTCAGGGAACAGGAAATTGTTTCATTTTCAGAATTTTTCATTCCGTCACTTGAGTTCATTGCAAAGGGACCCAGTGAGGCTCTGTCACCCTGGGGCCTGCTAATACCTGGAGCTGACCAAGTAATAAATGTACCATACTTGATGTTTGTATGCTTCCTCCCATGTAGTACGGTAAATATTTCATGTTTCCTCGTAGTTCTTGTTTTAATGCCAATAGATAGTTATGTTCTTCCCCTTCTATCAAACAGGCAGGCTTATATTCTGTGTGCTGGAGTAGCCGGAAGAGAGCAGAAATAGAAAATAAGCTTAGAAGGGATAACATAATCTCCTGCAATGTGGAGATCCTATTGCACATATCACATCTATAATACGCTAGTAACTCAGTAATCAATACCATAAGGAGAGGACCACAAAATACACATTAATGTATCTTCTTACTTATCCACCCATCATTATAGAAAGTACAGTGGATTTACCAGTTTTATGGTGTAGAAACACCGAAATAAATCACAATTTCTTGTGCATTGCAAGAAATTACGATAAGTCTTGGGACTACGCCACCTCCATGTGGGCGAGAAGGGATCGTAGCTGGCAACAGAGTGGGCCGATGGGTGTTCCTGCCCCGCACCCTCCACAAAGCCTTGCATTTAGCAGTGAATGATCTGAGATTTTTAAGCAAAACGACACCAGGTGGGGCCTAACTTAGCGATGCCCGGCGACACAGCTGCCCGACGGATACATCAAGAGATTGTGATAGCAGAAATAACTAGCACACAGGGGATATGGTCACGTGCTGTAGGTGAATGACGTTGTGATGGAGGAATAACGGAGCTCAACAGACAAGTATAAAATTCCCCAGTGGTGGGTAGAATCTCGGGAGGGAAGTGGACATCTCCTTCATCATGGTCTAAGCCTCTTGATGTATCCACGGCCACAGGGGGGCGTAACTTTCATCATACACCGGCCTATGTCTTCTACAGCCGGACTATGACCCTCATGTTTTTATTAGCAGGTTGATCAAGACTTCTATTCATAAAACCATGAAGTGAACCACACTACTGCCTCACTTACTGGGTACAAGGGCAGGGGCTGTGCTTGAGTTTCTGGGAGAGAATCGCCCCTTGAAAAGCCAATGGCTTGCAGATCAAATGTAAAGTTCGCCCCTCGGCCCCTTCCTTTACCAGCCATACCTGATAGAAAACAATAAAAACAGTCAGTGATAATTATAGCACTATTAGAAGGGGACTCTGAGGCGAGATTCCTCTGCCCTAATCTGTAATATAATAATCCTGAACACTAATTTAACTTTATTCACGTAAAAATAATAAGATTTTTAAAACAATGTAAATTTAACTGCAGAGGCTACTGGGGAGTGTACTAGCCTGGGGCTGGGCCACTGGGACTACTACGCTAGACACACCCCCACAGCCTCTCGCAGGTAATTTAATATTACTACAATAAGATTTTTTTTAACATGTTAGGTTATGTTCTCAGGTTATTACATTAAGATGGTGCAGAGGCAGAGAGGAGGATCTACCATCAGAAACACTCTGATCAGAGTCCTCATGTATGTTCCTTTTAAAGCGAATCTATCAGGTGCGATTTGGGAAACAAAAACAAGTATAAGCCTTTTGAACTCTATGGTTTAGTTCGGTCCACAAATTCCCTGACAGGTTCCCTTAAAGGACATACTACACATAAGATGAAGGATAGGTAAACCACACCACATGACATCTGGGTCTTGTTCTTCTTGGCACTAAAAACGGTTCCAATGAATGCATGCAAGTAGACAAAGGCAGTAATGCGACGTCTACCATCATATAACTGGATAATCCAGGCTTAAAGGGGTTGGTCACTTTCAGTAAAAAAAAACAAATAATTAATATTGTTGGTGTAGTAAAACGTGATGCAATATTTTCAATATACTTTCAGTATTCACATTCCTCACGGTTTTCTAGATCTCTGCTTGTCAATCTATGAAAGCTTCTAGATTTACTTTCCAGCGACAGAAAATCTGTCCCTGGCATATGATGTCACACAGGTGCAAGGTCGTATATCAAGAAGTAAGATCAGAGCGTGTTATATAATTGAGCTGTGCATCCATGACGCTTGGACAACTTTCTATCCACCAGCAGTAAAATAGAAGCTTTCTATAATAGGAAGCAGCAGAGATCATTAAAAGGATGTGAGGATTTATACAGAAACATATTGGAAAATTGTATAACTTTCTTACACAAACTAATGGTAATTTTTACTGAAAGTGGACAAACCGCCCCCCCTCTATAATGGAGGCTGTGAGCATTTGTCAGATTTAAGGTCCCCAGAGTCACGAAGCAGCCATATTTACGGACTCTACACACCAAGGATGGAAGAACTGTATGCAATAAGCCTGAGGGGCTCTCAGCTCAATTGTGTTAATGGAGCCTGGAAGCCCATAAGGCGTTATGTGCTGTCATCCTTGGTGGTAATATGTCTCTTTAACTGCAAACTCCAGGATAATGTCGCTTTATGACTTAGTAACTATCAAGCGCCGCCTCTACACAACGTGCCACTGATTATCATGGGACAATATTTGACAGTAACACGTGGAAATCAATCAACTAAATATTATCAGGATTGAAGATCAGGCTGCTGTGAAGGGTTAATCACTGAGGCAGCCCCTTTTTAATAGAGGTGGTCCACCATTCCGTGACCGTCCGGTAATAAATACAGGCGGTCCCCTACTTAACGAACCTCGACTTACATACGACCCCTAGTTCCAAACGGACCTCTGATTTGGTAATTACCTAACTTAGGTCTCAATATCACTGTAACAGTTATCACAGTGTTGTCTGTACTGAAGCTTATTATTATATTGATTCTTATGACAACCCAGAAGCATTTTGTAAATCCAATTGTACCAGAGACCATAAAAAGTCGTTCTGGATTCAATGCTAAAATATACAGTTTCGAGATTACATACAAAATTCAATTAGAAAACACTACAGACCCTATATGTTGTAACCCGGGGACTGCCTGACTCGCATTCTCCATCATAATACTCTATCTCACAATTCGCCTTGTCGGTTTCTCTGTAATTCTTCCAGACATTAATAATGACAGCTAGGTTATGGTCTACATGAATGGTATTCCTTCATTTCTAGTAGGAATAACAGAGGGGACTCCATTGAGCTATGAGAAGAGGAATGATACAGGGAATACAATGACCGGACTGTCAGGAGAGGATCCCGGGTATATACGGAGTCAGTATACGCAGCCACCCCTCCGTGTATAACGTCTTCCAGGATGTGGCTGGGGGTGACGCTTGCACCTTTACTGGAGGCGCTCCAGCCGGCTCGCGGTGCTTTCCACCACTTCGCTGTCGGACAGCCGGGCGTGCCTCGAAGTTGTCCCCCGGATGAGCGGTCCGCCTCGTCCCGGTCGGCACCGCCACCTGCTCGAACTGTGCAGCCCCCGCGTGATCGAAGTGGACTGGGTGGCCACAGCCTGAGCGACGGCGCCCGGATCCCCCGTCCTTGCCGTGCGGGAGCAAGCCCGGCGGAGTCACAGGTAGTTCCCGGCCAGACTGCGACGCCCCAGCCCGTGGTCTATTACCAGGTCCTGGTGGGAGCCGCGCACCAGCCAGATTTGGCCGGTTCCGACTCATAGAGCGCTCCTGGATCCAGAAACACGCCGTCCCCCAGGGCTTTTGTCCGTACCACTCGACGCGGCCATTGCGGGGAGCCTCTCCGGGCGGCCAACACCGGCCAAGGCCCTATGTTGTCATGTCAGCACTCTGGGCAGCGCCCACACAACTGTCAATCAGAGTACAGATTCCGAACTCGCCTCCACCAATCAGAGACGAGTTCTAGGAGGCGCACTGCTGAATAGACCATAGATTAAGCATGGGGAGAGCTCTTTCTATAGTAGCCGACCTCTTTGTAGAGTTTGTTAGATTGATCGCGGTGATCGGTGACGACTGTGGCATTAGGCGATAAGTACATGGCGGCAGTGCTGGACGCCCTGAGGATGTGATGCCCTGCACAGCAGTCTGCTATAGAATACCCTGTAATAGAGGCTTACATGTTTTCCAGGCTTCACAGCTGAAATCTCCCTGCATCAACTTCGCTGTCGCAATGATTTGCGTCGTAACTGTACGGTTGATATAAGAAAAAATTTGTCTGCCATCAGTTCCAGAGCCACTGGATAGATAAGATAAACCATTAATGTCACCCAAGATACCCTGCTTTGTCTGGGTTAGGATTTTTGAATGACTTTTTTTACTGGAATCTTAGGGTATAGTCAATGTGAACACATCACTAATCGACCAGATCTATATTTGGACAATTTAGATACACTGGTGTCCAACTAATCGCTCCTCTACAGTCACCTTGACATGGAGGTGGCGTATGGAGGTGCTAGTTCTTTTTGCTCATGTGTTGTTGTGGGTTTTTTGCACCACGCACCATTCATTTCAATGGACTTCAATGGCAAATCTCCCTCCTCAGCTGTTGTATTCATTTCGAATTGCAAGTGTGAACACGCCAAGGCCGGCGACACAGCTGTGTTTTGAACCCGTTTTTGGGTTCGTTTTTAAGGCGCATGCGTTTTTGACCGGTTTTACTTAATCTTAATAAAGTGGGTCAAAACTGACACGTTTTTAAAAACGCATGCATTTTTTTAACGACTGCTTAAAATGGCCCAAACGGGTTCAAAATGCCAGTGTGCCGCCCGGCCATGGGTACGTGCACACATGCGTTTTGAACACCATGTTTTGCCATTTTATAAGGAAGTCATTTAAAAAAGCATGCATTTTTATGGACAGTTTAAAACGTGTCTGAAAAGGGTTTCAAAAGGCCACATGTCACACGTTCCGCTATCGTCGCGTCATAACGCAACGCTAGTCGCAACAGTGGGCGGGCTCGGGCCGATCGCATATGCTTTCTGGAAACGCATGCGATTAATACCCGATCGGCATGCGTTTCTATGGACAACGCAGTATGTCGATCGCCCATAAACTCTGCCCCCGTGCGCTAGCGTCGTGTTATGAACACGGTCCCCGGCTAGCAAACGTGTGAACGCGCCCTCAGGGCTTCCTGATGGTAACGCATGGGGCACTTACACAGACATACTATTCCTACCGTGCGTAAAAAAAAATTCTGTCAGCCTTCGACTTTCATTTGTCGGCTCAGGGGCGCGTTCACACGTTCCGCTAGCGCGGCACGTCATAACGTTCATACGACGTACGCTAGCGCACAGGGGCGGAGTTTTGGGCGATCGCATATTGCGTTTTTAGAGAAACGCATGCGATCAGGTTAGTATATCGCATGCGTTTCCCGCGTCAGAAAACGCATATGCAGATCGCCCGAAACCCCGCCCCATGTGCGCAAGGTTGGCGTTATGAACGCACGATTAGCGGAACGTGTGGAAGCGCCCTTATACCAGTCAATAGGTTTTTCCAGTTTTTGGTGGTTAAAATTGGGGCCTCAGCTTATACTTGAGTATATACAGTCACTTTCCCCCTATGTATTTTTAGGAACATCTCGTCCCTAAGTACAGTGATGAGGCGAACCTTTTAGAGCCTCCGTGCCCCTAACTTCAACCAAAGCCACTTATTTATTGAAGAAAATGTCCAGCGCGCAGCAAGATATAGCAGTAATTGTAGTTCTCTTTGTTCATTGGACAATTGTTTCAAATCTTCAGCTCCCAGGACACACAAACCCAGTTTAAGGAGGAGGGCAAATTCCCCGCTATCATGGTAGGAGGTATCTGCAGTGCAGATTCTTTGATTCTGTCTGGTGAAGCTTATTCTGGGGGTGAGGCCTGGGTCGCCACAGAAAGGGCTCAGAGTGCCGCTCGGCAATCTAGTGCCATAGTGTTGCCACCCTGCCCTAGATATCTTTGAGCTTCCATGAGATTTAGACGTGATGCTGGTGGTACATGAAGATGACACTAAGCGACCAGAAACCATTGACGTCATGGCTTGGATTATTGAATGAGGATCATTCCTTATTCTGGAAGCTGCTCTATGTTACTTACTGCACCAGGAGGAGGATGTAATAGCTGCGCATTAGTGGCGTGATGGAGATATTAGGAAGTTGTGAAGTTCTGTACTATGGCCGGCGAAAAACATGGGCGTCATTGACCCCGTTTTTGACCTTTTGTTAAGCATAACTTTACAAAACGCATGCGTTTTTTGACCAGTTTAACCAATTATCTCATTAAAACGGATCAAAACGCATGCGTTTTTTAACGACTGCTTAAAACGGCCCAAAAACGGTGTTCAAAAATGCCACATGTTCGCCGGCCTATGAGGCATTGTTAGGGTCTTATTCACACAGGCAAGTACTGGTTTGCACCCTCAGTTAAAAAAAGATTTCATTTGTATCTGCATATAAGGATCCGTTTGGAGCCTTTAGACTGCGCTGTTCAAAGCGCCATCGAATGATTGAAATCATCTAGGATTGTTCTCAGTCCAGTTATCATCCACACATAATTCTGTCTTCAATGACTGAATAAAAAACCTGACTGTGTGAATGCAAGCTGATTCATGAAACCCACCGGCAAAAGGCAGTTTTGCTGTTTGCAGTTGTCGTCGACATAGTTTTCTTGCCGGTCACCAGACTCCTCCAGTGTAAGTGTGATGTGGGGGGTGATGCAATGGATATACTGTATACTATGGGAAACAAAGCCAGGAAGGCAGTGGAAACTATGTACATGCACTTACAGTTAATGACAGCCTTGTATATCCAGGATAACGTCTCACATGTGATCGTTGCGCTTGACTCGCGATGGGTTGCGCTTGCATCACCTAAGGGTGAGTGCCACAAGTCGTTTTTAACCGCGTTTTTGGTTCGTTTTTAAGCAGTCTGATAAAAAACGCATGCGGTTTTATGAAAATGATCCGTTTTTGACAGGTTTTACCAATTATCTTAATAGTAATGGTAAAAACCGCATGTGGTTGTTTCCAAAAAACGGCATGCATTTAAAAACGGATGCGTTTTTAGGACGCATGCAGTTTTAACTGACTTTAAAAACGGACACAAAAACGCAGACGGTTTGGTTGTTGAAAAACGATGCGGTATTGTCAGTTTTAATGCGCAAATTGGTGGAAAACCGGAACAAAAACTCTGCGTTTTTACGATCTGAAAAGTCACTAACTAAAAACGGCCCATAAAACGGGCTCCTGATCTATAACGCCATGTGTGACATCACGCCAAAAAAAGTTCCAAAGTGCCTACATGTGCACCGGCGTTAGGTTGCGGTCACTGCGGTCATAACGTTGACGATGGCGTTGAATCGATAACCAGGGGGGGGTTTTTTGGCATAAGCACCATTTTACCATTGAAATGAATGCATGAATTTTGGCCAACCCCCTCCCACTTGCAATTTCTATGCATTTAAAAACGTGTCAAAAAACGCCACGTGGGAATACCGCCCTGAGCGCGTGTTCACCGTTCTGTCAAAGGGGGCAGGCTCAGCCTGACTAGCACAGGCGTTCCAGAGAAAATGCATGTGATCGGGGTATTCAATCGCATGCGTTTCCTAATGGCACGTGTGAACGCCCATGAGGGTGCTTCAGTACATTCAGTTTTTTTCAGATGCGATTTTTCTACTAAGCAAAAGTCGGGTGAGAAACTTATCATTGGAGACGTTGCTCCTCCTCTGTATTTCACTCCACTAATGGGTGGACATTCGAAAAAAACTTGCATCTGAAAAACGTGAACATGTGACGTACCCTCAGTAAGTGGAATTTCAAAGAGCAATCAAAGCGGCAATTCATGTGAACACAGCCTTGGTCAGCCCAGTTAGCCTTGAGTATACCTTGCTGCAGGGTGGGGAGCAGCTTAAACCAGGACACGGATAGATAGAAGAGTATTCTTTAGTTCTTTTCAATTTTATGATCCCTCCTGTTTCTGTGATTTTGAACGTTCCGAATCCCTAATGCGCTTGCACCTGCTCAGAGATTTAGATGCCTCAGAGAAGACCTACTGTGTGCTTTGTGGATATCATCAGATTCTGTGGTAATAATAATTTATGATATTTTGGTTTTTAGTGATGGTTGGCTTTTAGCTCTTGTCGTATTGAGCTTGAGTGTCCTATAGGTAGGTAAGGCCTCTGCACCTCGATGGCCGGCTGATGAAAGCTGCCATTTTTGTGGCTAAGCTTAATTGGCGCATACAGTTGTGTGCATGAGGCCCTGGATACTGAACATCAACGACGTGTCGGCAGTAAAGCAGGTGTCTGACTTTTGGGCTTATTTAGGTTTACATCCACAATGCATTTTGATGTATTTTGAGGACTCAATGCAAAGGGCTCCAGCCATGATCACAGTGTCAAAAACAACTGGGGGCAATTTATCAATAGTTTCTTGTGTTGTGGTGGCGTATTTGCACCTGTTTATGTGTTTTGGTTTTTTGGGGGGGGTATTAGATCCCCCCCCCTTTTTTTGGGACTTTTTGGATAGAAGTGGCAGAGATGTCGCATCAGAATGTAGTCGAAAGCAAGTCTCCACAGAATACAGGGGGCTCAAAGATAAATGAGAACAGAGTCAGATAACAAGTCAAGTATCCTGGTACAGCTTACATAAAATGACAAGGCTACAAACATCCCAAAATGCAAGTGGGAGGGGGTTGGCGCAAAACACTTATGTGTTTGGCCAAAAACCCCTCCCACTTGCTGTTTATTGATGCGTTTAGAAACGTGAAAAAAAGGGCACGGGGGAGAAATGGTTGACAAATAGGTCGGCCAAGAGAATCTATAATCAGAGGTTCAGCCAAGCAGATGTCACTGTCAGTGTCCCAAATATTGAATCATCAGATAAGCGCTAGCCCCCAAGTCACTCTCTTAATGAAAGTCCAAAAAAAAGCTTTTTAGTAACCCTTTTAATAACCTTTTACGTTATAACCGTAATTAAAACCATCCCTGAAGTGATGTTTCCACATAAACAGAGACAATGGTGAGTGGAGTATTTCGAGACTTATTGGGGCAGATTTATCAAGCAGTCTGAAAGTCAGAATATTTTCCAATTGCCCATGGGAACCATCACACTCAGCTTTCATTTCACCAGTGTCAGAATATTTTAAAGGGAGCTGTGATTGGTTGCCATGGGCAATGGAAATATTCTGATTTAGACTGACTGACTAATCTGCCCCAGTGTGTGACTTTTTAACGCAATTTGTGCCAAAATTGTGATATTTTCATATGTCAAATATGTGAAAGTAATGACAATTGGGCGCCACACTGAAAAAATCTAAACATGGTGAACTTGGCAAAACCGCATCAAAAGTCGCAAAAAAGGAAAGGGAAAGATGAAGAAAGTTTCATATCAAAACACATGTGGGGGACTTACTATGGCGTTTCCGACAGTTTTGTGGCGCTCTCAGACCTATTTATTAGCTGGCGGCGCCAGAAAAAATTACTTTTTCCGTCTGTCTCGCGACTCTCTCCGAAAAGGGGCGTGGCTTTGGCGGAGTTGAATGGAAACTCAGACACAATTATATGTGTTGCAGCCCTTTTGGGCGCTGTAAACTGGCGGAAAGTAGACCAAAAGAAAACTGGTCTAGCAGGGACTGTTAGACACATTTCTGGTGCTCGAGACAGTTTTGGTCCCGGGACCAGAAATGGTCTCGGCACCAGAAATGTCTCTGCACAGCTACACAATATTAATGTGTATCTTCTTTCCGAGGAGCGGTCAGTAACACAAGCCAATGCAGACACCGACCTTTAAGTAAAGTCCCCCAGTGTGTGAACGCCAGCCTCAGTATCAAAATAGAAAAAAGAAACCTAATACCCTCTCCTACCCCCTAGTTTTATTGATGGCCCCTGAGTCTCAGGGGCTTTTGGTTCTGTTGGACCAGAAGTTGATGTCATGTACGTGGGCTCGGCTCTAACTGGCAATCTGTGGCTTGACCTTTGAGTCCAGTGATGCCGCACATTGTACTGATGTCATCTCTCGATCTAATGGGGCGGCATGGTGGCTGAGTGAGTAGCACTTCTGCCTTGCAGCCCTGGGGTCCTGGGTTCAACTTCCCACCCAGGTCAACATTCTGCAAAGAGTTTGTATGTTCTCTCCGTGTTGCATAGGTTTTCCACCATGTCTCCGGTTTCCTCCCACACTCCAAACAATATACTAGAGGTTGTTAGATTGTAGCCCCATGGGGACAGGACGATTGACATGCTTTCTGCAGCGCTACGTAATCGTGTCCCTATATAAATAAAGAATTATTATTATTATTATTATGTGCTGGATCATTTAGTGATAGTGATAATACAATGGGTTAGTAATGCGGTAACCTTTTTTGTAAAAAGAAAAATAGACCTCTAATTATCTAACGATGTTTGTATTGTTTTCTTATCAGGTATGGGGTAAAGGAAGGGGCAGAGGGGCGAACTTTACATTGATCTGCAAGCCATTGGCTTTTCAAGGGGCGATTCTCTCCGAAATCAAGCACAGCCCCTGCCTTGTCACCTAGAAGTGAGGCAGTAGTGTGTTCACTTCATGGTTTATGAAATGAAGAGTCTTGATCAACCTGCTATAAAACATGAGGGTCTAGTCCGAGCTGTAGAGACATAGGCCGGTTGTATGATGAAAGTTACGCCCCTCTGTGGCGAGGATACATCAAGAGGCATAGACCGTGATGATGAAGGAGATGTCCACTTCCCTCAGTTCGTTCTACCCCACCACGGGGAATGTTATACTTGCTGTTGACTCCGTTTCCTCCATCACAACTCATTCACCTACAGCACGTGACCATATCCCGTGTGCTACGTTATTTCTGATATCACAATCTCTGATTGTATCCGTCGGGCAGCTGTGTCGCCGGGCATGCTAAGTTGGCCCCACCTGGTGTAGTTTTGCTTAAAAAATCTCAGATCATTCACTGCTAAATGCAAGGCTTTGTGGAGGGTGCGGGGCAGGAACACAATCGGCCCACTCTGTTGCCAGCTACGATCCCTTATCGCCCATGGAGGTGGCGTTACAGTCCCCAAGACTTATCGTTATTTCTTGCAATGCACAGAAAATTGGGATTTATTTCGGTTGTTTACTACCATAAAACTGGTAAACATAATAAAAAAATCCCTGTCCTTTCTATAATGATGGGTGGATAGTAAGAAGATAAATTAAGGTGGATTTGTGGTCCTCTCCTTATGGTATTGATTACTGAGTTACTAGGTATTATAGAGTTGTGATGTGCAATAGGATTCACATTGAGGAGATTATGTTATCCCTTCTAAGCTATTTTCTATTTCTGCTCTCTTCCGGCGACTCCAGCTCACAGAATCTAAGCCTGCCTGTTTGATAGTAAGGGAAGAACATAATATCTATGTGCATTAAAACAAGGAACTACGAGGAAACATGAAATATTTAAGTATAATGGGAGGAAGCATACAAACACAAGTATGGTTACATTTATTACTTGGTCGTCCAGGTATTAGCAGGCCCAGGGTGACAGCAGCCTCACTGGGTCCCTTTGCAATACTCAAGTGGACGGAATGAAAAATTCTGATGAAACTGAAACAATTTCCTGGTCCTGAAAATTTCCCTAGTTTATCACCCAAACAACCCTTATGGTTAATTATATAAAGCCCCTCTCACCCACATTGATTCCTTATGTGGGCCCCGCAGAGCCCTGGGCCACGGAACGCCTGGGTATTCCAGTGCTGGAGACAGCCCTGATTTATTATACACCCCAACCTAAAACTATGGATCATATACACTCACCGGCCACTTTATAGGATACACTGTCCAACAGCTCGTACACTTTATTCTTAATCAGCCAATCACAGGCGCAGCAACTCAGTGCATTTGTATGTAGACAGGTCAGACAATCTCCTGCAGTTCAAACCGAGCATCAGTATGGGGAAGAAAGGTGACTTGAGGCCTTTGAACGTGGATGGTTGTTGGTGCCAGAGAGGGCTGGTCTGGAGTATTTCAGAAACTGTCTGATGCTGCGGGGTTTTCACCACAACCATCTCTAGGGGGTTTAAGAGAATGGTCTGAAAAAAGAAAAAACATCCATGGAGCGGCAGTTCTGTGGTCGCGTGGAACATGCCTTGTTGATGCCCACGGTTCAGGTAGAAATGGCAGACTGGGTCAATGTTGATAGAAGAGGCAAATACCAGGTGACTCAAATCGCCCCGGCCTTACAAGACAATGTAGGCAGAATAAGCATCTCTGAGACGCACAGTACGTCGAAACTTTGAGGCAGATGGGCTACAGAGAAGAAGGACCACACGGGTGCCAACTCCTTTCAGCTAAGACAGAAAACTGAGGCTTACAATTTGCACTAAGCCATCAAATTGGACAATAGAATGATATGAAAAAAAAACCGTTGCCGTGTTCTTAGAGTCTCGAGATTTCGGCTGCTGGCACATTCCGGATGGTAGGGGTCAGAATGTGGCGTGATAACAACAGAAAGCATGGATCCAATCCTGCCTTGTATCACCCGGTTCAGACTGGTGGTGGTGTGGTGTCATGTGGGTGGGAGGAATATTTTCTTTGGCACTCTTGCGGCCCTCTGGCTTGTACCATTGAGCATCTTTGACCAACGCCACAGCCTACCTGAGTATGTTGCGACATGTCCATCCCTTTATGACCACAAGTGTACCCAACATCTGATGGTATTCATGCAGGATAATGCGCCTGTCATAAAGCTTGGATCATCATCAGGACATGGTTTCTTTGAACATGACATGAGGGTCACTGGACCAATTGCCTCCACAGTCACCAGATTCTCAATCCAGATAGAGCAGTGATTGGCGAAGACCTTAGGAGATGTCCAGTGCCCAAACTACTAACAACTACTTATTTAAATGCAACGTGCCAAATTTGCAATTACGTGGAAAATGTTGTTACCTGTTTTGTCAAGGCTTTAATTGTATCAGCATCCAAGGACACCAACATTCAATTTATAATTGTAGCTGCCTTCCAGGGTCCCTCTGAACAGGAAGAGTAAGAATTGTGGGCCCATAGCAGGAGCTCATGACGTGTCTGCACCTCTTTGCTCCTACTGTAGTCCCGGGCCTGCTAAAGATGTGTAGCGTTAAGAATAGCACTGACACAGCACATCCTGTGGTGGCAGGACCCGCTAGGAGGAGGTTTTGAGTCTGGAAACTCTGTGCTGCGGGTGATGTCCAGTGGGTAGTGCCTCATGTGGAGAACTAGCTGGCCGAAAGTGCCACCTATGGCACTCGTGCCATAGGTTCGCCACCAATGAAATAGAGCATCTTGGGATGTGGTGGATGGAACGGGAGATTCTTCACATCATGGATGTGCAGCCGAACCAATCTGCGGCAACTTGTGTATGCCCATCATGATCAATATGGACCAAACATCTCTGAGGGAATGCTCCGGCACATTGTTAATTTATGCAACGAAGAATGAGGCAGAGTTTGAAGGCAAAAGGGGGGGCCAACCCGTTACTAGATGTTTTAGTGTACCTACTAAAGTGGCCGGTTGTGCGTGTATGTGATATGTAATTGTTCTGTAGTGCAATCTAGGAGCTGCATCGGTTTCTGAAGTGAATTAAAAAAGCCATTATGGCTGCCTTTTAAAACGCCCCCAGCATCTCCAGTAAAAAGTAAAAATCCCAGAAATAAAAACACTATTAAAAAAACACGATGAACATATGTGTTGAATCTTCCACCTTTAGAAAGAAAGGAGAAGAATCTCTCTTGAAATAGTAATGTAGCTTACAGGGTAGGGGGTAATTTGCCTGGGCATGGGATGCCGACGGTTGTCTTTGAGGATAGTTCTGGACATTTTATGATTTTTGCAGGGATGACAAGTACAGTTACAAAAAATATCTGCTGGAAGCAGAGAGAAAGAAGCGTTTTAGCGGAATGGACACCAGGTAATAAATTATGATCTATATAATATTTTGGGGCTTATAAATTCCAGGTGGTTGGTGCCTACCAAAAGGGTTGTTATTTAGAATGCAGAAAAGATAAGTAAAATAAAATGTTCTTTACTAAAATTGTGGAGGATGGAGGATACTATAGAGAAGCTAAGGCCAAATTCACACCAGCGTTTAGGCGGGGAACCTTACTAGACCCCCTACACCACCAAATGGCTTAGAATTGTTAGGACCACGTAACTCAGATTACATAAGGAGGCCAGAACCTCTCAATATAACGCTGTATGCATTTATACTACATGGCCCGCACAATGATCGAAATTTATACTACATGGCAGAAGGCTATATGCATTTTATACTACAGGACGCCATGCTGGATCTATTTAAAATACATGGCGGCACTCTGTATCTTATTTTATACTACACAAGGTATGCTGTATTATTTTCTACCTGTATTCTGAGTATGATTACATATATGGGGAGGGGGGTGTCTTTCGATTGGCTCACCTGGGGGACAGCAGATAGGCTTGGTTCACCCCTGCCCGTTGATGCTGTGACTGCTCGCTGAGCGCCTATTCGTCTGCTTCAATGGGCCGAATCCTCACAAAGGATGCAGTTTCAAAGTTAGTGGCCCAAATGTGATATTAGTGCAGTCAATGATCATCAGTTAAAAGCCAAATATGCAGTTTCCTCAAGGCATTGTTAACCAGAAAAGCTGTACTCCATAGCAACAGTGATCTTTCACGTGTGCCGCGGCACACTAGTGACACATGGTTGAGTGGCCGCGGGGAAAGTTCCAGAAATATGGTGCCCCGTTGTAGCGCTTTTTGCCCCAGTGTTTCTGCCCCCATACTTACCTACAAGCCCCTCGTCGGCGATCCGCGCTCCGACCATGGGAAGGCCGCTAGGGCCTGAGGGCCTTTTTAATTAGTAAAGGGGGGCCTCTAGGGCCTTTTAATTAGTAAAGGGGGCCTCTAGGGCCTTTTAATTAGTGTAAAGGGGGCCTCTAGGCCTGTTTGAATTAGTAAAGGGGCCCTCTAGGGCTTTTACTTAGTAAAGGGGGGCTCTAGGGCGCTATTTAATTTAGTAAAGGGGGGCCTCTAGGGCCTTTTAATTAGGTAAAGGGGGGCCTCGTAGGCAGTTTACTTAGTAAAAGGGGGGCTCTAGGGCCTTTTAATTAGTAAAGGGGGGCTCTAGGGCCTTTTAACTTTATAAAGGGGGGCCTCTAGGGCCTTTTAATTCGTAAGGGGGGCCTATAGGGCCTTTTTTGTAATTAGTAGAAGGGGGGCCTCTAGGGCCTTGTAATTAGTAAAGGGGGGGATCTCTGGTGCCTTTTCAATTAGTAAAGGGGGATCTAGGCCTTTTAATTAGTAAAGGGGGGCCTCTAGGCCTTGTAATATGTAAGGGGGGCCTCTAGGGCCTTTTTAATTAGTAAAGGTGGGGCCTCAGGGCCCTTTAATTAGTAAAGGGGGGCCTCTATGGGCTTTTGTATTCAGTAAGGGTGTGTGCCTTAGGGGTTTTTATTATAAAGGGAGGCCTTTTTACTGATCAGTTTTAGTGTCATTTGGTGATCTTTGGTTGGTGGGTGCCCCGGATTTTAAGTATAAATTGTGCCGCGGCTTCAAAAAAGGTTTGAAATCCTGCAATAGCATACTCTGCTTTGTGTTGATACACTCATACACACATTTTGATCATACAATGTGTGTGTGTACATGCAAACACGCACACATTTTATACACCTCTTATACACATAAATAAATGTATTACACTTATGGGCACACATGATACATATGCACTTATGGGATACAGCATATACAACATTTTATCCACAAATACCAGTGATATGTACATCAAAATACCACAAATTGGGTATAGCATATATACATCATATTACACACATGACAGTGTGAATGCACCATATACACATCGTATCGCAGGTAATGAAAAAGACAACCATACACATACATACAACTTGCATACATAAAAGTGTACATATACACACCATAATATAACAGGTGTATTATAAAATACACACATTAGTGCTTACTGGCTATGCAGTATCTTCTCATACTGGGGGCCCAGTAGTGCTGACCACATTGCAGGCAACTAAAGATGAGAGTTTCCTAGTAATCCTGCTTTACCCTTCCCTGACATTCTTATCTGAGCTGCCAGCTTCGGATGTGGTAATGTTGACATGTGCCGAAGTAATATAGTTCTATTAATTATGTATATAATGGCACACAACATACCCCATTTTCAGTGTGGCGGGTTGTGTGACCGGGCCTGTGACCACTGCGGATGATCTCCCTGGTGCTCTTTCTATGCCGGCTGACTTTCATGATGATTTGTCAATTCCAGATTGGCGCTTACTCCACGAGAAAGAAAGCTACCAGAAAGAAGAGAAATAGAGGTGTATGGTGTTTTAATTAATGAGTGGGTCAACCAGAACCACAGTCAACTGTAGTTTTTCATCTAAAAGGTTTTTTCGCTTGCCCTTCCTCCTATCAGTTTGCTGATAAAAGACGAGGTTACCTTATGGTGATGTACAACTTGTCTTCATAGAAGTGACTGACACAGCCAGCCCTATACAACCACAAATTTGCATACAATTAAGGAAATTATAAGTCAGATAAGTGCCAGACAAAGGGAGACGGCAATCAAAAGTTAGCAATAAAAGTTAAAAACAGAGAGTGCCAAATGGATCACCAAAAAGTCATAAACCCAATGGGGGAATCAGATCCCGAGTACATAGCGAAAACAGAGCTATATGTGAGATCCACTAAGTAAAGGGGACAGCATTATACCTCATATCGCGAGAGCACGAAACATAGTTACCTTATACCAGTATAAAACAGGCACACGTGACACTACAGCCAGCACCCTACAACAATATACACATCATCGCGTGTAGGTATGTTCCACCACCAGTATGATACGTTGCGCTGATGCCAGAAAGGATCCTAAAGCCTATGCCATTCTGGCATCAGTGTTCACCCGGACATTTTTTTGCTGATGCTAATGTGAAACATCCAGGAGGGCTGCATTTCGCTATCCAGCTATTTGCCCCTTTAGATAGACCTAATGATGTCAATAAAGTAGAAGGACCAGAGTCATTAGTTATGACTTCCTCCAGACAATGAAACTACTGACGGATATACAAATGATTGGACTTCTCCTTAGGATGGGACATTAAGTAAAAAAAGAAAAAAAATCTATTCTACTTTTTCTATTAGCAAGAAGGAGAGAAAAAGGGAGGAAACAAGGACCAAAAGCACCGAAACCTGGCGGCCAATGTGGATGTTCTGAAGAAAAAAGGTGGTTTTGTCCTGCTTGAGGACGGCATGATCCATCATACGTCAGGTTCAGGGAGTAGAGGCTCATGTGATCTGCCATAGACAGTGCAGTCATAAAAGAAATTAACAAATATTGTTGTATGGGATGCAATTTGATTTTTTTTTTTTTGTGCATTATAGTGGTTACATAGAATTGCATCATTAATACGATACAAGCTGATATACTTAAAACAGTGTCAGATTGCAGATTAGTGCTGTGTCCGGGTTTGCTTCAAGTTCCTCAGCCTTATATAAAGGGAAACGCACCATCCATTTTTGATGGACGGATTGTCCACGTGGCTCGTACCGCACCGAGGGTGAAGTATCGGGCTTCTATCTTCTCCCGTAGTCGTCCAGATCTGCCCACTTATTCCCCTATGGAGCGGGGAGCGGTGAGCCCTCCTGTCCTCACTCTCGCGTGCGTTGCCATGTGCTTTGCCAGGTCTATGGCCATTGTCTTTCCAGTTTAACTCTTGTCTTTTAAATAGAGGTTCAACGGAAGCCATAAATGGAAGGTTATTCCGTTCTCCTTTGGTTCCCCTAGGATATAGAAGTATGTGGTTGAGACAAAGGCTATGCATCCTACATTCTACATCAACTCTCTCTTCAAACCGACAAAGCCCCTTCCACCACAGGAGGAAACTGCCCGGTGTACCGGTAAACCAAACCCATCATAATATAAAATGCTTCAAAGGACTACTAACCGTCGTATAACTAAACCCCATGTTGGCCACTTAGATAGATAATGAGGGTTTTAGTTTTTTGCAGTTTGGGAATTCGATATCTAAAAGGTTGCCATCACTAACCTCTAAACCATACTCGTATATACACTAACCATATCCATTCAACCCAAATGCCATTAATGCCATATCTAGACAATCCTACAAGGAACCACACCAGGGAGGATGTTTGCAGTTTAGAGGGAATAAGGCTATCCTCTCAATGCAACAACTGGCCCCTTTCCCCAACGCCTTCCTGGAAAATGCATAATTTTACAGGCGTGAGGAGGGGTGCATATCGTCTGTGAATGTCAGTATCAGAAATCTTTGGGGAAAAATTCCTGTCTGTTTCTAAACTTGGTGAATCTTTGGGGTGTTACCGGAGTTTGATTTGATAAACGTGTATATTTAAGATTACTGACTTGTTTTTAAAAAAAAAAAATGTATGTAACTACCTGGTCTGGTATTGTCTTGTTAAGGATTGGAGAAAAAAGGGGATGGTGAAAAATTGATGAAGAAAACCAAAGAAAAGGAAGGAGAGAAGGAGAATGAAAAGGGAGGAGGGAGGCTTAAGTAGAATTTGAAGATGAGAAAATTGAGGAAGTAATTTCTCGTAGTAAGGGTTGTTTATAACACAAGTAGTGATTGGAAAACCACCTCACCAATTCAGGGGAACCTGCACCAGGAGACCCATTTTTTAGCACTCCCCCAGTCCCCGAACAGAGATAGTACTTATCACTGCCATAAGTCTTTTTGTATTAAACTTGTATTTTTAAATGAAAAAAAAGCTATGTTACTATTGTACCTTTAATTAGAATCTGCTGTGTGGACTAGGCGTGCCCAAATGGGAGAGGGCTGGAAGGAGCAGTCCCCCCCCACCAGTGGGGAACAGCGATCCATGTGACCTTTTCCAAAGATATGAAAAAACCCATACTTGCTTAAGTGACGCCCCCCCAGGCTCCTTCCAGCCAATACGAGTGTGGAAAGGTATTCATATATTTGAAAAGGAACACTGTGTCCAGGAAGCCGGTGGGGGGGACTGTCCTTCCAGCCCCTCGGCATCTGACACGGTAAACTGCTGTGTCACACCGAAAATTGCTTACTGAAAACGGTACAATATTAAACATAATCTTTTTTTCTGTAAGAACCCCAAGTGGTTTTTCTACAAAGACCTTTGGCCGTGACTGTACTTGCCTTGGGGGAGGGGGGTGCCATACCTGATAGAAAACAATAAAAACAGTCAGTGATAATTATAGCATATTTTTTTCTTTTTACAAAAAATGTTACCTATTACTACCATTGTATTATCACTATTCACCTAAATGATCCAGCACATAATAATAATAATAATAATTCTTTATTTATATAGTGCACACAGATTACGTAGCGCTGCATAAAGCATGTCACATCAGTCCCTGTCCCCATGGGGCTCACAATCTAAACAACCTACTAGTATGTTTTGGAGTGTGGGAGGAAACCGGAGGACATGGTGGAAACCTATGCAAACACGGAGAGAACATACAAACTCTTTGCAGATGTTGACCTGGGTGGGAATTGAACCCAGGACCCCAGGGCTGCAAGGCAGAAGTGCTACTCACTCAGCCACCATGCCGCCCATTAGATCGAGAGATGACATCACGTACAATGTGCGGCATCACTGGACTCAAAGGTCAAAGCCACAGATTATGCCAGTTAGAGCCGAGCCCACGTACATGACATCATACCTTCTGGTCCAACAGAACCAAAAGCCCCTGAGACTCAGGGGCCATCAATAAAACTAGGGGGTAGGAGAGGGTATTAGGTTTCTTTTTTCTATTTTGATACTGAGGCTGCGTTCACACACTGGGGGACATTTACTTAAAGTGTCGGTGTCTGCATTGGCTTTGTTACTGACCTGCTCTCGGAAAGAAGATACACATTTAATATTGTGTAGCTGTGCAGAGACATTTCTGGTGCCGAGACCATTTTCTGTCCCTGGGACCAAAATCTGTCCCGAGCACCAGAAATGTGTCTAACAGTCCCTGCTAGACCAGTTTTCTTTTGGTCTACTTTCCGCCAGTTTACAGCGCCCAAAAAGGGCTGCAACACATATTAATTGTGTCTGAGTTTCCACTCCGCCAAAGCCACGCCCCTTTTCGGAGAAGAGTCGGAGCAGACGGAAAAAGTAATTTTTTCTGGCGCCGCCAGCTAATAAATAGGTCTGAGAGCGCCACAAAACTGTCGGAAACGCCATAGTAAATGTCCCCCAATGTGTTTTGAGATGCAACTTTCTTCATCTTTCCCTTTCCTTTTTTGCGACTTTTGATGCGGTTTTGCCAAGTTCACCATGTTTAGATTTTTTTCAGTGTGGCGCCCAATTTGTCATTACTTTCCACATATTTGACATATGAAAATATCACAATTTTGGCACAAATTTGTTAAAAAGTCACACACTGGGGCAGATTTATCAAGCAGTCTGAAAGTCAGAATATTTCCAATTGGCCATACCTGATAGAAAACAATAAAAACAGTCAGTGATAATTATAGCTTATTTTTTTCTTTTTACAAAAATTGTTACCTATTACTACCATTGTATTATCACTATTCATCTAAATGATCCAGCACACAATAATAATAATTCTTTATTTATATAGTGCAGATTACGTAGCGCTGCATAAAGCATGTCAAATTGGTCCCTGTCCCCATGTGGGCGGAAACCGGGAGGAAACCGGAGGACATGGAGGAAACCTATGCAAACACGGAGAGAACATACAAACTCTTTGCAGATGTTGACCTGGGTGGGAATTGAACCCAGGGCCCCAGGGCTGCAAGGCAGAAGTGCTACTCACTCAGCCACCATGCCGCCCATTAGATCGAGAGATGACATCACGTACAATGTGTGGCATCACTGGACTCAAAGGTCAAAGCCACAGATTATGCCAGTTAGAGCCGAGCCCACGTACATGACATCATACCTTCTGGTCCAACAGAACCAAAAGCCCTTGAGACTCAGGGGCCATCAATAAAACTAGGGGGTAGGAGAGGGTATTAGGTTTCTTTTTTCTATTTTGATACTGAGGCTGCGTTCAAACACTGGGGGACATTTACTTAAAGTGTCGGTGTCTGCGTTGGCTTGGTTACCGACCTGCTCTGGGAAAGAAGATACACATTTAATACTGTAGAGCTGTGCAGAGACATTTCTGGCGCCGAGACCTTTTTTTGTCCCTGGGACCAAAATCTGTCCCGAGCACCAGAAATGTGTCCAACAGTCCCTGCTAGACCAGTTTTCTTTTGGTCTACTTTCCGCCAGTTTACAGACCCAAAAAGAGCTGCGACACATATTAATTGTGTCTGAGTTTCCACTCCGCCAAAGCCACGCCCCTTTTCGGAGAAGAGTCGGAGCAGACAGAAAAAGTCTTTTTTTCTGGCGCCGCCAGCTAATAAATAGGTCTGAGAGCAGAACATGTGGTGAGAGCGCCACAAAACTGGCGGAAACGCCATAGTAAATGTCCCCCAATGTGTTTTGAGATGCAACTTTCTTCATCTTTCCCTTTCCTTTTTTGTGACTTTTGATGCGGTTTTGCCAAGTTCACCATGTTTAGATTTTTTTCAGTGTGGCGCCCAATTTGTCATTACTTTCCACATATTTGACATATTTCACAATTTTGGCACAAATTTGTTAAAAAGTCACACAATAAGTCTCAAAAATACTCCAGCTCACCATTGTCATCTTTTATGGGAAACATCACTTCCAGGGCTGTTTTAAGGTTATAACTAAAAGGTTATTAAAAGGGTTACTAAAAAGCTTTTTTTGGCTTTCCATTAAAGAGATTGTACTTGGGGGCTAGCGCTATCTGATGATTCAATGCTTGACTCTGCATATTTAGGGACATCTGACAGTGCTGCTGGCTGAACCTCTTGTATTTATTAGAATTTCCTTGGCCGACCTATTTTGTCAACCAGTTTCCCACGTGCCTTTTTTTTCACGTTTCTAAACGCATCATAAACGCAAGTGGGAGGGGTTTTGGCCAAACACATAAGTGTTTTGGCCAAACCCCCTCCCACTTGCGTTTTGGATGTTTGTAGCCTTGTCATTTTATGTAGCTGTACAGGATGATTGATTTGTTTCTGACTCTTGTTCTCATTTTCTTTGCCCCTGTATTCTGGAGACTGCTTTGCGACATTCTGCAGACATTTCTGCCACTTCTACCAAAAAGTCCCAAAAAAAGGGGGGGGGATCTAATACCCCCCCCAAAAAACCAAAACACATAAACAGGTGCAAATAAGCACCAAACAAAAGAAAACTATGATAATTGCCCCCATTGTGTTTGGAAATGTGATCATGGCTGGAGCCTTTGCATTGAGTCTCAAAATACCATCAAAATGCATTGTGTGAATGTAACCTAAATAAGCCCAAAAGTCAGAACACCTGCTTTAGCTGCCGAACACTCAGTTGAGTTCCAGTATCTCAGGGCTCATGCACACAACTGTATGCGGCCATGAGCTTGCCACAAAAATGGCAGCTAGTTCACAGCCGCCATCGAGGTGCATGAGGCCTTACCTATAGACACTCCAGATCAACTACGACAAGAGCTAAAAGCAACCAATACTAAAAACAAAAATAATAAATTATTATTTACCACAGAATCTGATGATATCCACACAAAGCACACAGTGAGGTCTTCTCTGGAGGCATCTACATCTCTGAGCATGGTGCAAGGCATTAGGGATTTCCGGAGTTTCAAAATCCAGAAAACAGGAGCGGATCATAAAATTGAAAAGAAACTAAAGAATACTCTTTCTTTCTTATCCGGTCCTGGTTTTAGCTTCCTCCCACCCCTCAGCAGTGTAACTCACATGGCTAACAGCTGGGCTGACCAAGGCTGTGTTCACATGATGCGCTTGGATTGCATTTTGAAATCCATTACTGAGGGTACGTTCACATGTTCAGTTTTTCAGATGCAGTTTTCGAAGTCCACACCAGGAGTGGAGTGAAATACAGAGGAGGAGCAACGTCTCCCAATGATAAGTTCTCACCCTGCTTTTGGCTTAGAAAAAATCGCATCTGAAAAACTGAATGTATGAACGCACCCTCAGGGCGTTCACACGTTCCATTAGGAAACGCATGCGATTGATAACCCGATCACATGCATTTCTCTGGAAACGCATGTGCGATCGGCCTGAGCCCTGCCCCCTTTGCAGAACGAGTGAACACGCGCTCAGGGCGGATTCCCACGTGGCGTTTTTGACACGTTTTTAAATGCATAGAATATGCAAGTGGGAGGGGGTTGGCCAAAATTCATGCATTCATTCAATGGTAAATGGTGCTTCAGCCAAACCCCCCCTGGTTATCGATTCAATGCGCCATCGTCACGTTATGACCGCATGTGACCGCAGCCTAAAGCCGGTGGCACATGTAGCATTTTGAACTTTTTTTTTGCGTGATGTCACACATGGCGTTTTAGGCCGTTTATGGGCCGTTTTTAGTTAGTGCGTTTTCAGATCGTAAAAAACGCATGCGTTTTTGTCCGGTTTTCCAAATTTGCGCAATTAAAAACTGACAATAACGCATGCGTTTTTCAAAAACCAAACCGTCTGCGTTTTTGGTCCGTTTTTAAGCAGTCAGTTAAAAACTGCATGCGTTAAAAAACGCATCCGTTTTTTTAAAATGCATGCGGTTTTTGAAAACACATGCGGTTTTTACCATTACTATTAAGATAATTGGTAAAACCTGTCAAAAACGGATGCATTTTCATAAAACGCATGCGTTTTTTAACAGACTGCTTAAAAACGGACCAAAAACGGGTTAAAAACGCCATGTGTGGCATCACCCTTAGGTGATGCAAGCGCAACCATCGCGATGCAAGCGCAACGATCACATGTGAACGTATCCTGTATATACAAGGCTGGTCTATTAACTGTATAAGTGCATGTACATAGTTTCCACTGCCTTCCTGGCTTTGTTCCCATAGATACAGTATATCACATGCCATCCACCCCCCACATCACAATTACACTGGAGGAGTCTGGTGCCGGCAAGAAAATATTCACGACAACTGCAAACAGCAAAAACTGCTTTTGCCCGGTGGGTTTCCATGATCAGGCTGCATTCACACAGTCAGGTTTTTATTTACAGTCATTGAAGACAGAAGTATGTGTGGATGATAATGGATGAGAACATATCCTAGAGATGCATTTCAATCATTCGATTGCGCTTTGAAATTGCGCAGTTGAAAGGCTCAACGGATCTTATATGCAGATACAAAATGAATCTATTTTTAACTGAGGTGCAACAGACTTGCCTGTGTGAATAAGCCCTAACAATGCCTCATAGGCCGGCTGCACATGTGGCATTTTGAACCCGTTTTTTGGGCCGTTTTAAGCAGTCCGTTAAAAAACGCATGCGTTTTTGATCCGTTTTAATTAAGATAATTGGTAAAACTGGTCAAAAACGCATGCGTTTTTTAAAGTACTGCTTAAAAACGGGTCAAAAACGGGTTCAAAACGCCATGTGTTTCGCCGGCCATAGTCAGAACTTACACAACTTCCTAATATCACCATCACCACTAATGAGCAGCTATTACATCCTCCTCCTGGTGCAGTAAGAAGCATAGAGGCTTCCAGAATAAGGAATGATCTCATTCATAATCCAAAGCCATGAGCAATGGTTTCTGGCGCTGAGGTCATCTCATGTACCACACAGCATCACTGTCTAAAATCTATGTAAAGCTCAAATATATCTTAGGGCAGGGGTGGCAAACCTATGGCACTGGTGCCAGAGACGGCACTCTGAGCCCTTTCTGTGGGCACCCAGGCCATCACCCCAGAATGAAGTTCACCAGACAGAACTCAAAGAATCTGCCTGCAGAACCTTCCTACAATGATAGGGGAATTTGCCCTCCTCCTTTCAACTGGGTTGGTGTCCTTGGGAGGCTGAAGGATTGAAAGTTGTCAATGAACAAAGAGAAATAAATTACTGCTTAAATTGCTGCGCTGGCACTTTGCAATAAATAAGTGGCTTTTGGTTGAAGTTTGGGCACGGAGGCTCTAAAAGGTTCGCCATCACTGTCTTAGGGAGAGATGTTCCTAAAAATACATAGGGGGAAAGTTACTGTATATACTCAAGTATAAGCTGAGGCCCCTAATTTTACCACCAAAAACTGGAAAAACCTATTGACTTGAGTATAAGGGCGCGTTCACACGTTCCGCTATCGTCGCGTTCATAACGCAACGCTTGCGCACAGTGGGCGGGGTTCGGGCCGATCGCATATGCGTTTCCCGGGAAACGCATGCGATTAATAACCTGATCGCAGCGTTCTCTGAAAACGCAATATGCGATCGCCCCAAAACTCCGCCCCTGTGCGCTAGCGTGCGTATGAACGTTATGACGTGGCGCTAGCGGAACGTGTGAACGCGCCCTGAGCCGACAAGTGAAAGTCCGAAGGCTGCAGAATTTTTTTTTACGCACGGTAGGAATAATGTGTGGTAGCTGCCCCATCGGTTACATCAGGAAGCCTGAGGGCGCGTTCACACGTTCTGCTAGCGCCGTGTTCATAACGCGACGCTAGCGCACAGGGGGCAGAGTTTAGGGCGATCGCATATGCGTTTCCAGAGAAACGCATGCGATCGGGTTATTAATCGCATGCGTTTCCCAGGAAATGCATATGCGATCGGCCCGAGCCCCGCCCACTGTGCGCTAGCGTTGCGTTATGAACGCGACGATAGCGGAACGTGTGACATGTGGCATTTTGAACCCGTTTTAGACACGTTTTTAAGCTGTCCATTAAAAATGCATGCTTTTTTAAATGGACTCCTTAAAAATGGACCAAAAATGGGTTCAAAACGCCATGTGTGGCCGTACCCATAGGCCGGCGGCACACGTGGCATTTTGAACCCGTTTTTGGGCCATTTTTAAGCAGTTCGTTAAAAAATGCATGCGTTTTTTAAAAACGTGTCAGTTTTTGACCCACTTTAATTAAGATAATAGGTAAAACCGGTCAAAAACGCATGCGCTTAAAAACGACCCAAAAACGGGTTCAAAACGCCACGTGTGTCGCCGGCCTTGGGCTGTGTTCACATTGCAATTCGAAATGCAATACAACAGCTGAGGAGAGGAGATTTGCCATTGAAGTCCATTGAAATGAATGTGTCAGTGTGCAAAAAAACCCAAAAACACATGGACAAAGAAGAACAGCACCTCCATACGCCACCTCCATGTCAGGTGACTGTAGAGGAGCGATTAGTTGGACACCAGTGTTATCTAAATTGTCCAAATATAGATCTGGTCGCTTAGGATGTGTTCACATTGCATATCCCTAAGATTCCAGTAAAAAGTCATCAAAAATCCTAACGCCAGACAAAGCAGGGTTCATTGGGTGACATAATGGTTATCTTTATCTATCCAGTGGCTCTGGAACTGAGCAGACAATTTTTTTCTTATATAACAGTACAGTTAGACTGCAAATCAGTTGCGACAGCAGAAGTGATGCCGGGAGATTTCAGCTGTGAAGCCTGGAAACATGTAGAGTCCTATTACAGGGTATTCTATAGCAGAGCTGCTGTGCAGGGCATCATCCTCTCAGGGCTCCAGCACTGCCGCCATGTACTTATCGCTAATGCCACAGGTCGGTCACCGATCACCTGCGATCCCTAACAAACTCACAAGAAGAGGCGGTACTATAGAAAGCAGCCTTCCCCAGTGCTTCATCCTCATTGGTCTATTCAGCAGTGACGCCTCCTAGAACTCGTCTCTGATTGGTGGAGGCGCGTTCGGAATCTGTACTCTGATGACAGTTGTGTGGGCGCTGCCCGAGGTGCTGACTGCAACAGGCGCCTTGGCCGGTGTGTGGCCGCCCGGGGAGAGGCTCCCGCAATGGCCGCGCTCGAGTGGTACGCACACAAGGCCCTGGGGGACGGCGTGTTCTGGATCCAGGAGCGCTTCTATGAGTCCGGGAACCGGGCCAATATCTGGCTGGTGCGCGGCTCCCACCAGGACCTGGTCATAGACACGGGGCTGGGGCTGCGCAGTCTGCCGGACTACCTGTGCTCCGCCGGGCTGCTCCCGCACGGCAAGGACGGGGGATCCGGGCGCCGGCCGCTCATGGCTGTGGCCACCCACGTCCACTTCGATCACGCCGGGGGCCTGCACCAGTTCGAGCAGGTGGCGGTGCACCGGGACGAGGCGGACGCGCTCATCCGGGGAGACAACTTCGAGGCCGTCACCTGGCTGTCCGACAGCGAAGTGGTGAAGCCCCCGAGCCCGGGCTGGAGCGCCAGCCAGTTCAAGGTGCAAGCAGTCACCCCCAGCCACATCCTGGAAGACGGTAAACACGGAGGGGGGCTGCGTATACTGCTCCGTATATTACCCGGGGATGCCTCTCCTGACAGTCCGGGTCACTTGTATTCCCTGTATCATCTTTCTCATAGATCAATGGAGTCCTCCCTCTGTTATTCCTCCTAGAAATGAAGGAATACCATTCATGATAGACCCATAACCTAGCTGTCAGGTCATAATGTCTTGGAAGAATTACAGAGGAACCACAAGGCAGAATTGTGAGATAGACGTAATATGATGGAGAATGCGAGTACAGGCAGTCCCCGGGTTACATACAAGATAGGGTCTGTAGGTTTGTTCTTAAGTTGAATTTGTATGTAAGTCGAAACTGTATATTTTAGCATTGTAATCCCAGACAGAACTTTTTTGGTCTCTGTGACAATTGGATTTAAAAAATGTTGGGTTGTCATAAGAATCAATATTAATAATAAAGCTTCATTACAGACACCTGTGATAACTGTTACAGTTGATTATTGTAGCCTAAGGTTTAGGTAAATTACCAATATCCAGAGGTCCGTTTGTAACTAGGGGTCGTATGTAAGTCGAGTGTTCTTAAGTAGGGGACCGCCTGTATTTATTACCGGACGTGTCAGGAATGGGGAGCCACCCTCTTAAAAGGGGCTGCTCAGGATTAACCCTTCACAGCCCTGATCTTCATCCCTGATATATTTTAGTTGATTGATTTTCACGTTGTTACTGTCAAATATTGTCCCATGATAATCAGTGGCACTTGGTGTAGAAGGCGGCGCTTGAAGTTACTAAGTCATAAGAGCGCCATTATTCATGGAGTTTTGCAGTTAAAGGACATCTACCACCAGGATGAAGCAAATAAGCCTGAGGGGCTCCAGGCTCCATTAACACATATGAAGCCTGGAGCCCCTCAGGCTTATTTGCATACAGTACTTCATCCTGGTGGTAGATGTCCTGTAAATATGGCCTGCCTGTCGTGACTCTGAGGGACCTTAAATCTGACAAATTGCTCACATCCATTATTAGAGGGTTTGTCCACTTTCTGAAAATGATTACCATTGTTTGTGTAAGGAAAGTTATACAATTTTCCAATATGTTTTCTGTATAAATTCCTCACTCTTTTCATGATCTCTGCTTGCTGTCCTATTATAGAAAGCTTCTATTTTTACTGCTGGTGGATAGAAAGTTGTCCAAGGTCATGTGATGTCACAGCTCATTATAACACACGGCTCTGATTACTCTCTGTGATATAACGACCCTTGCACCTGTGTGACATCATATGACCAGGGACAGATTTCTGTCTGCTGGAAGTAAATCTAGAAGCTTTCTATAGATTGACAGCAAGCAGAGATCTAGAAAACCGTGAGGAATTGATACTGAAAGCATATTGAAAATATTGCATCACGTTTTACTACACCAACAATATTAATTATTTGCTGAAAGTGGACAACCCCTTTAAGCCCTGGATGATCAGTTATACTGATGGTAGACGTCCAGCATTACTTGCTTGTTTCTGCATTAATTAGAACTGTTTTTAGTGCAGAAAGAAAAGACACCAGTATGTCAGTGTGGTTGGTTTCCTATCCTTCATCTTGATTGTAGATGTCCTTTAAAGGGAACCTGTCAGGGAAATTTGGGACACTAAACCATACGTTCAAAAGAGCTTATACTTGTTTTTGTTTCCCAAATCGGCCTGAGAGCTTCTCTTTAAAGGACACCTGTCATCAGGTCTGTGTCACTAGTTCTGTCACTACTACCTGTTGGAGCAGCTCACAAGGATCCCATCCCAGCCTTTATCTAGTTATTTCATACATTAATCATTGTAAAATCATCTATTCTTTATCATGTAAATGAGGCTGGTCACATGGTCAGAGGCAGTGATGTCACTCCTGTTCCCCCTCCCCTCTCCTCCCCCTGCTCATGTCTGTGTGTAATGTATAGTAAAGCATGGCTAGTGTGTGCTGTATCTGCTGACATGCTGCATCCTCCTAATATACAGAGACACAGACATCAGCTACACATGAATCTGACATGTTCTGCTGTAACATGGCTGCATGGAGCTGCTGTATCTCTCCTATACACACACACACATGCACACACAGGCTGCAGGGGGCATGGCCACCAGCAAGCACATGGAGGAGCCATCACATCATTATACAGCTTCACTCCATTATACAGGCTGTCAGTCATGCACTGGGGGTGTGGCTGTGCCTCCCACTCATGAATAGAGTGGACAGCTTGAATATGCTAATGACTCATTGGACATCTCACAGGTCATTTGCATACAGCTTTAGGACCTCATTGCTTAGGTTTACAGGCATGTAGAGGGACAATGAAGGGATAGAGGCAATGCTCTCTAATGGCAGTTTATGAAAATATATTTAGTTTAGTTTTAGTTTAGTTTTATTTTGCATGACGGGTTCTCTTTAAAGGAAATCAACCATGAGGAATCTACTATCAGAAGTGGATCTGATGGTAGATTCCTCCTCTCTGCCTCTGCACTAATCTGTAATGTAATAATCCTGGAACATAACCCAACTTGTTAAAAAAAAAAATCTTTATTTTAGTAATATGTAAATTACCTGCAGAGGCTACTGGGGCGTGGAGTAGCCTTAGCTCCCAGTGCCCAGCCAGGCTAGTACACTCCCCAGTAGCCTCTGCAGTTAATTTACATGTTTAAAAAATCTTTATTTTAGTAATAAGTTAAATTAGGTTCCAGGATTATTATATTACAGATTAGGGCAGAGGAATCTGCCATCAGAGCTACTTCTAATAGTAGATTCCTTACAATTCTATATTCCCTCTTCTGTAAAGCCAGGCTTCATATGGGGGGAGATGTATCATTCACAGCACAGCAATATGATATATAGAATTAAGACTTTTTACTCTTGTGTGCTATGTCTCCTCTGTGCTCCCCATCCACACTATCCTGGGAAGAGGGGAGACTGATGGCATCTGCTGAACAGCTTGGCTGACCCATCCATCATAGCAGGCAGTATATATAGTAGTCATAAGGCTGTATTAGATTATAGGTCTATCTGTGCCTCAGTGCATATATCTGTATATGTGTCTGTAATAATCCGTGTGTTAGTGCTAGAGAGGGGAGCTTAGAATTATGGGAAGTGAGGGAAAGCTGCCTTGGACTCAGTGCCCTAAGTCACAACCAGGAAGTGCCCGCCCACTTCAGGAGAAGCTGATTTTAAAAGTAAGGCCGAAACTGCACAAACATACGGGGGGCCTATGTATGTAGGGCTGCATGTGGCACTGTACCGCTCCATACATGGGGAAAATATAGGACATGTCCCATCTTTTCCCGTGTGCGCGGCTGGACGCCATGCGTCTCTATGCAAATGGGAGGGGCACCCTTCCTCCTCTCCAACGTTCCGGACGTATGCCCTTCCAGTTACGGCCGGGCAGGCATACGTTTGTGTAAATGCGGCCAAAGGCTGATGCATATACCAGGCTAGGAAGAAGCCAGCTATATAATATAGGTATCGTTGGAATTGTTGGCTCTCTTCATCTTTGCCAAAACTATTTTTGCCCAGGCAACTTCAGTGTTATGCATTAAAAAAAGTTATCTGGTTATTTGTGGTTTCATCTGTCTCATTATTATAAGACTGTACTTCTACAAATTGGGTGAAATGGGTGTTTTTGCTGGAAAGCCAGTACCATTGACTCTTAATAAGAGCCTCTGGTGTCCGAACCATCACTTATCTAGTACGTCTGAGATGACATTGAATATAAAGATCCTCCTATAAATAGATACGTTATTAGCATTTCTCGCACATACAGGACTGTATTAGCCAGTAGATCAGATACATTGTTTTATTTGGGAAAAAGCAGATTTATGCTAAGAGAGCATGTCTTGCCCTTAGGGCTCATTCACATGGCTGCAATGGGGGCCGTGATCTTGTTGCATGATTTGCAACCAGATCATCCCCCGTATAGATTTCTATGGCTCCAAGTCACGGCACCGTGAGCGCGTCAGGCCGCTTTTTTTTATAGTTGATGATTTGGTTGAATGGATGGCATGAAATGCTATATTTCCCCTCCAGTCTCCCAGTATGGTCAGATGCTACATGGTTACAGGAGTTTTCTGGGACATTTTAGTCTGAGAAATGGGTTATCTTGATGAAAAGTGAATGAGCGAGCTGTAACCTGAGGTGGGGCTTTTGTTTGGTTTTTTAATTTGACTTGTTTGAGGCCACCATAGTGAAGGGTCACTGCAGAGACCCGTTCACACAGATATAGGCTAAGTGAATACTTAGCATAATGACATTAGGACAATAGTGGCCTCATACCTGCGAATTTTAATATATATAGTGTGATTAATTTACCATTATTTTACCTCTAGAGACCTAATAAAAGTTATGTTTTAGGCCTGACCCTTAAGGCTCTATCCTGTCTTAGGACAGATTTGTAAATAGATTAGTTCATTGCCTAGGCAGTCCTAAAAGGGCTTCTTTTGTAATCTGAAAGGCCTTAACAGTATAACAGGTACCTTCTCACCAGGACTGCTTCCAGCAGTCATTACTCTGAGTACCCTGTGCCTATTCTGCGCTCCTGATATAGAGGTACCGTGCAAAGTGCTAATCGGCTGCGAGACAGAAATCTCAGCTCCACAGCTGTCAAACAGAAAACCAAGATGGCTTCCCAGACCCTAAGGGTGATGCCACACATGGCGTTTTTGGTCCATTTTTAAGCATGCATTTTCAATTCATTTAAAAACGCATCAGTTTTTTAGACTGATTACCATGCGTTTGACTGCTTACAACCTGTTTATCTATTAAGATAATTGGGAAAAACTGTCAGCAACTGATGCTTTTTTAAAAGGTCTGAAAACACATGCTTAAAAACGGACCAAAAACGCCATGTGTAGCATCATCCTAAGGCTGCATTCACACCGACGTATAGGGGACGTATTTACAGCCGACGTATATACGGCATATATATGTCCCCCATAGACGGCAAGTGGCGCACACGTGCGGCACCGTACCGCGTGAAAAGATAGGACATTTCCTATCTTTTCACAGAATACGGCGCCGTGCTCCATGTTACTCCATGGAGAGGGGCGGGGATGGGCAGCACTCTCCCCCCTCCTCCTACGGCTACATGCACACGATGTATGCCCGCTGTACCGTAGTACCGCGGGCATACATCGGCGCCAGGGAGAGGCAGTGTATGGGTGACGTATATACGTACCCCATACGTTTACGTGAATGTAGCCCAAGTCAGAAGTTACAGGGTCGTGTCTAGGGGCAACTGAAATTGTGTACAGCAGGTATGATAGAGGCAGGTTGGAATTATATCTGTATATTTTATCTGTGAAATGCTGTATTTTTTAGGCTGCATTCACACAGACGTGTGCCCATTGTGCTAGTAATATACGGCGAACGGCGCAGTATTACGGCAAAAGATAAGACATGTCCTTACTTTCTCCCGGCTTCGGAGCGGTACTGTGCTGCACCGTTAGCTCCCGTAGGGCGACCATTGCCATGTATATATTTATATTGGCCGTATATACATCCCCCATACGTGTGTGTGAACATAACCTTAGGAAAAGCATCCGGGAGGAATATCTGTGAATCAATTATCAGTGTGATGTGTCGCAAGCAGCCAAATCAGTGTGACAAAAGCTCCTAGTGGGCTCTAAATGCAGAAATTGCTGCCCCCAGATATCTTCCTTCAAAAATCATTTATGACGGTCAGCTCAAATCTGTGAAGAAAACCCAGACAATTTGGTGGAAAGATGGAAATCTTCATTGTACCACGTCATAAGTATTCATCAGTTTATACTAAATGAGTGGAGGAGGTGTAAAAAATGCAATATACAACAACAAAGAAAAAGCTAGTATGCATCGGCAGGAAATACGTACAAATTTTATTGAAAGGTCATTAACCAAATAACATACATCAAAGAAGCCTTAAAAACAATTAAAAAGTGTGAGAACACACATAAAGGAACAACAAGTGGATCAGGACAGGATAAGTCGATCCACATTCAGCCAGAAATATCTGTAGTCAATTCCCACAAAAAGAAATAATATCTGATGTCTGAATGCCCTAGAAAAAATAGGGACTCCTGCAGCAGTCCCTATGCAAATCACCAAAAGTATCCCTAGGGTTGAAAACTAGACAATAATATGGTCAAACCATACACATGGATCACAACCTGGGTATATACGAGAGCAACCAAAGGGGGTGACGAAACTAGGGCAGGGGAAGATACGGTTACCGCATGTGGCTGGAGGCACCCCACGCGTTCCGTCGCAGTCCTGCGACTTCCTCAGGGGTAAGTGCCAAGCTGTTGTAAGGTATTCATCAGTGAGACACCAATGGTACATCTTTGCATTGTGACCATCATCAAACTCTTCTTCATGACATCAAAAAAAATCTAGATTATTCTACACTATTCTAGATCCCTCAAAGTTTTCTACTTAAGTGGCGGTAAAAAAACAGGCCAAAATAAGTTCATTTTTTGTTAAAATATACAACTTTAGCAGCACATAGACCATGATAGAAAAGAAGATCAATTTCAGGATGTATTTCATAGATTTGATCCTAAAAAGGAAAAAAAGGTTTTCATGTGTTGTTTGGAATATTTACAGGCATGACAGAGGTGCGTCACACGCTCCATGTTAAAGCGGTGCGCTCTGTCAGGACCGGAAGCGCCAGATCCATGGGGAAGCAGAAATCCTGAATCTAGCTCCATCAGCACAGTTCTAAGTAAACGCGTCCCTGGGTGTCACATTTTGGCGCACCCTCCTTCATTTTTTGGCACAAGGACTAATTTCCATATGGACACGCCCTTTAGTCAGCCCAGATGGGAAAAGGCCAAAAATGGTGTAAAAGCTTTCATAAATGTGTGTCAGGCATTTTAGACTGTCATTTGAGGGAGCAGGAGTGTATATACACACATATATATATATATATATATATATATATATATATAGGTGGAAAGATGGAAATTTTCATTGTACCACGTAATAAGTATTCATCAGTGAGACACCAATGGTACATATTTGCATTGTGACCATCATCAAACTCTTCTTCATGACATCAAAAAAATCTAGATTATTTTACACTATTCTAGATCCTTCAAGGTTTTCTACTTAAAGGGGTATTCCCATCTGGGCATTTACATTTAATTAAATTAATTTGCCTTATGTAGACATTTCTTCAATTGGATGTTATTTAAAAAAAATGTTCCTGTGTGAAGATAATTTCTCAGAAATGTAGCCATGTTGTCCCTTAGAAACGAGATGGCTTCCTCGGACACGACCACCTCACATTTTGGCAACAGTGGCCAGACATGCGCTATAGAGTCCTGTCTGACCACCTGGATTCAGCAATCATTACCATCGGATGGTTGTGGGACATGTAGTAACTCCTGGACATTTAATATGCACACACCCTTTGTGTCTTTGTGCAATCACTCCTCCAGCAGAGGTGGCCGTATCCAAGGACACAATCTTGTTTCTAAGGGACCATATCACTACATTTATGAGAAATTATCTTCATCCAGGAACATTTTTTCATATGTTTAAATATGAAGATTAATGAAACAGAATGTGAATGCCCAGATGAGAATACCCCTTTAAGTTTACAGGCATGACAGAGGTGCGTCACACGCTACACGTTAAAGTGGTGCGCTCTATCAGGACAGGAAGCGCCAGATCCATGGGGGATCAGAAATCCGGAATCTAGCTCCATCTGCACAATTCTTAGTAAACGTGTCCCTGGGTGCCACATTTTGGCACACCCTAATTCATTTTTTGGACAAGAACTAATTTCCATATGGACACGCCTCTTTGTCAAAAATGGTGTAAAAGCCTTCATAAATGTGTGTCAGGCATTTTAGACTGTCATTTGACGGAGCAGGAGTGTGTATACACACACATATACATATATATATACACACACATATATATATACACACGTGTGAGGAAGCTCCACTAACGGAGGTCTCCGTCGTCTGCCGTTAGTACATCATTTGCAGGCCTCCATACTGGAAGTATCCTAATAGTTCCTAAACTTATGGAGAAAGGGCACGGAGTCTATGACGTCTGACAGGACTATGGGAGGCGTCTTCCCGCTCTTACAGCGCGAGTGACCGCCACCATGTCGTCACTCTGTGGGCGGGGTCACCCTGAGCGGTGACAGCCACCATGTCGTCACTCTGTGGGCGGGGTCACCCTGAGCGGTGACAGAGACTCCGCCCCTTTACATCCCCGGTAACTTCTCTTCCTCCATCCCAGGGAGTCCGTTACCATATGCTTCCCCCTGTAGCCAATCGTAGGATGCGTTACAGATTGACACACAAGCAAGCCAATCACAGTCCCGGCTGCTCTGGTGTCCATGGGGGACGTGACGGGTTCTCAGCCAATCACGTATTAGATACATTGTTTACTGGGCGGGCTGTAGGCCTTGCTGTGTGTGAGCCTGGTGTGTCCAGGTGTAGTGTCCCGGAGAGAGGGAGACATGAGCCTGGCTGTGAGGTAGGTGCCAGGGGGGCAGACTGTCTGTTCATCTCTATCATTATATGGCAGGGAGAGGAGATGCAGTAATACCGGACACATCTTATTTCTGCTCCATTCTCCCTGCTTGGAAATAGACGCGCTATAAGGAGATAAGCAGCTGCCTGGAGTGTATGGCGCCACTTATCTCCGGGGGTAATAATAGGGTCCACAGCCTGGTCATATGAGACTAATATCTGTCAGTCTATGCCCTCAGGCTGAGGCCAGTTAGCTTGCCCACAGATCCCATGATGCCTTATGTTCCCTCTCAAAGTTATTTAAATCCAATTACTTTCCCAAAAGTAAATCCACCGAAAACTGCACAGTGCACATACAGGATGTATATGGTGACCAGCCTGGCAGCTTCCATCACATGGAGGGATAGGAAACATATCATAAGTAAACCAGTTACATGAAGTGTATAGCTTGTGCTGTGTGAGCACTAAAGGTTAATAGCTTATCTACACAGAGCTGATACTGAGGGGGAGAGGAGAAGCACGAGGTGCAGAGAGAGACTGAGAAAGTTCTGTAGAATCACAGACTGGGAGCAACAGCGGAGATCTTGTACCTCACTATTCTGTGCAGGAGACATCTGTATCTACTGTTCTGTACACATCCAGCTCTGTTACATACACAGAGAGAGCTCTGTCATATGACCTCCTCTTCTGTGAGCAGGGAGCAGCAGCCCCTTCCCTCCCAGGAGTCTGAGGGTGCAGTCACATGTTCAGTTTTTCACATGCAGTTTTTCAAGCCAAAAGTAGATGAGGACTTCTCATTAAAAAATGTTACCCCTCCTCTATTTTTACTCCACTGGTTTGGGCATCAAAAACTGTGTCTGAAAAACTGAACATGTGGATGCACCCTCAAAAACCTAGGATTCCAGGGCTTGTCAGCACAAGCAAAGGAAGCAGTTCCTGCAGCACTGAGATCTGCTGCATAAAGGTATCAAAGATAATAGGCAAAGTTGTTTTTTATCCCAAGAGCTACTGTTACTCAGTTACTCTATAAGTACTCTATAATTTTGGTCAACCATTTGCTCGTATTTCTCCAATATCTGCTCTCCCTACCTATCATTGGAGAACTGGATACTGACAATAATTTCCATATGCCTCATATTCCTCTCACAGTAACATTTTTAATCCCCTTCCCTAAAAAATGATATGCCCCTGGATTATTTAAGTGATTCTTCATAACCAATGGCTTAGATTGCTTGCTGCCCTTCTGCCAGGCTTTCTTTAAGTTTTCTTTATTGCTTTACTCCTGAATGTCCATGGTCCGGATCAACAGGAAATGTTGCTATTTAATGTGTCTTGTGTCTGGCAGGTGGCCATGCGAGCGTTGGGGTTTGATGTTAAGAAGGCAGATGTGCTAAAAATCCTAAAAGATTATGATGGTGAAGCCACAGGGAAGATTACTTTCGATGACTTTAATGAAGTTGGTAAGTTCTCTTTTCTTTTCAGGACAAACTACTTGCCCTACCCTTAGCCGTGCTTTCATAATGCTCCTAAGTCGTATAAAGGGTTTATGCACCAAAGAGACCTATTCCTTGTCCACAGAAAATGTCAAGGGAATGGGGAACACATGTCACCCTGAATTAAGTCTACTGTATTAAAAACAGTCTATCTATCCCCTACTCACGCACAATTCAATATGTAAAACTTTCCAGACACATCTTTCCTGTTTCTCAATGATCTTTCATTTTTTAATAATGAAGCTTTTCAGTGCACCAGAGGCAGGACCAAGCCTTTTGATGCCCCTGTTTTCTACTTTCTATGAAACCCAGAACAACTGGACTGACATATGTTCCATTAAAGGATGTGCAGAAAGAAGAAAATGGGTGCACCAGCGGGCACGGAAATGGCCCGGGTGCACCAGGCAGCTATTTTGCAAAAAAGACATAAAACCCATTACGCGCATGAATCAACTGGAGTCTGTAGCATTCAGATGAACACCATAGCTTTATCCCCACTTACCAAGCAAGGTGAAGTGTAGTAGTATTATCTCCTTTGATATCTCTATTTTTGCATGTCTAAATGCAGTATTTGGTTCCTGGAGTAGTATTCATTGCTGCACTGTGGTATTTATAATTTCCGGGGTGGCATTTTGTGCTGTACTGTGGTTTTTGGTGCATCTAGGGTGCAGCTTACTGATGCACCACTTAAAGTGAACCTACCACCTGGAATTTAATTTTAAGCTGGTGACAGGTTCCAATAGCCCCTGCTATACAGATTTTAAAATGCAGTTGTCCTCATTCTGAATCATTTCAATACTTTCTAGAACTTCTATTTCACATTACCTGGATCCCCTCTTCCTTCCCCTTCCTACACAGTATACATGACAGGAAAGGGGGACTTGCAGTGGTGAGCAAGCAGGCGAGAGGGGGAGGGGGGGGGGGGGGGCACAAGAACGGGACGCACGTGCGGTTTTTTTTCAATTTTTCCACATTTGGAATTTTTTTCAGCTTCGCAGTACACGGCATGTTAAAATAAATAACATTACGGGAAAGTAAAATTTGTTACGCACAAAATAAGCCCTCACACAGGTCTGTACACGGAAAAATGAAAAAGTGAGGCAGAAAGGCAAGGTCGGAGTGGGGAGGAGGAGAGAGGAGCGAATTTGTATATGAGTCATCACTGGTATTTATTGTAAATGTAACTACACTTTTTTTGGTCCCTTTGGAATATGGTAATTCCTGGTTGGCAAGGCAACAAGGAAGAACAACAAAACTTCATTGGAGACAAATTTTTATTACCAGCAACCTCCGCTTCATCCAGAATCCTGTTCTGTGTCTGTTTAATTTGACTTTATATCCAGTCGCCGCCCTCTCCTCCACTTCATCTTTTCTCTGTTGTGTGAATAACTTGTCTTTGTCTTTTCTACCAGAACGGATTTAGCTGTTGACAAGACAAAAAAGAAGAAAAAACGAGAACTAACCGAGGAACAGAAGCAGGAAATTAAAGATGCATTTGATCTGTTTGATACCGACAAAGACAAGGCGATAGATTATCATGAACTGAAGGTAATGGTACCCAGAGAAATCCCAAAGGTTCGCACTGCTCACCTAAATAGATTCAGTTCCAAGCCTCTGCATCACTGTCCTGCCTGGAGATTGGGTTCCAAGTTTTTGGAAAAAGCCTGGTTTCTATGGTTCTGTTGTACGACAACCACATAAATTAACTATAGGTATTAATGTTTCCTTAGCAACTGGTTTGTCTGTAAGGGGTTTACTTACTAACACAACTTATCCTCTGTCTACTTAATGGGTTCTATGATCCAATAATACTTATAGAAGCGCTTGCATTTCAGCTTCACTTCAATCACTTCAAGAACTATTTCTGCTGAGTGTGAATGAGAGCAGATTCTCCTCTACTTTTGGTGTGCAGTGTATGGGAGCGTAGTAGCTGCTATTCCTCACCCGCTCTGAGAGTAAAAGATAACAGTTTTCCCTCTGTAAACTGTAAGAAAATAGCATGTAACAGTAATTTCTTCAGTTTGTTGAAAGTTTAAAGTGTAACTTTAAAGTTATGAAGAGTTGACCAAATTATTATATGTGATTCCCCCTTTGAAAACAAACAGAATTATGTCTGCTTTGTGCTGCTCACCCTTTTCTTTCTAAATTAATGGCATTTTCTGTTCTGAAAGTGTATGACCAAAATCTTTCTCACCAGAGGTGAAGTGGGCGGAGACTAATATCTGTCAGTCTATGCCCTCAGTCTGAGGCCAGTTAGCTTGCCCACAGATCCCATGATGCCTTATGTTCCCTCTCAAAGTTATTTAGCATTAAATCCAATTACTTTCTCACAAGTAAATCCACTGAACACTGCACACTGCACATACAGGATGTATGTGGTGACTAGCCTGGCAGCTTCCATCACATGGAGGGACAGGAAACATGTCATAAGTGGAATAAATCATAAGTAAACCAGTTACATGAAGTGTATAGCCTGCGCTATGTGAGCACTAAAGGTTAATAGCTTATCTACACAGAGCTGATACTGTGGGGGAGAGGAGAAGCATGAGGTGCAGAGGGAGACTGAGAAAGTTCTGTAGAATCACAGACTGGGATGGATAGGGAACAGGGGAGATCTTGTACCTCACTATTCTGTGCAGGATACTGTATCTGTATCTACTTTTCTGAACACATCCAACTCAGCTACATACACAGAGAGCTCTGTCACATGACCTCCTCTGTGAGCAGGGAGCAGCAGCCCCTTCCCTCCCAGGAGTCTGAGGGTGCAGTCACATACAGCCAAAAGTAGGTGTGCATCAAAAACTGCATCTGAAAAACTGAATATGTGGATGCACCCTCAAAAACTAGGCCTCCAGGGCTTGTCAGCACAGGCAGAGGAAGTGGCTCCTGCAGTTCTGAGATAATCTGAGGGTTATAGAAAAGAAACTACTGCATATAGGTAACAAAGATAATAGGCAAAGTTGTTTTACATCCCAAGAGCTATTGATTTGTGGGAAAAAAATGTCACATTTACTCTAAGTACGCTATAATTTTGGTCAACCATTTGCTTGTATTTCTCCAATATCTGCTCTCCCTACCTCTCATTCGAGAACTGGATACTGACAATAATTTCCATATGCCTCATATTCCTCTCACAGTAAAATTTGTAAACCCCGTCACTAAAAAATGATATGCCCCTGGATTACTAAAGTGATTCTTCATAACCAATGGCTTAGATTGCTTGCTGTCCTTCTGCCAGGCTTTCTTTAAGTTTTCTTTATTGCTTTACTCCTGAATGTCCATGGTCCGGATCAACAGGAAATGTTGCTATTTAATGTGTCTTGTGTCTGGCAGGTGGCCATGCGAGCGTTGGGGTTTGATGTTAAGAAGGCAGATGTGCTAAAAATCCTAAAAGATTATGATGGTGAAGCCACTGGGAAAATTACTTTCGATGACTTTAATGAAGTTGGTAAGTTCTCTTTTCTTTTCAGGACAAACTACTTGCCCTACCCTTAGCCGTGCTTTCATAATGCTCCTAAGTCGTATAAAGGGTTTATGCACCAAAGAGACCTATTCCTTGTCCACAGAAAATGTCAAGGGAATGGGGAACACATGTCACCCTGAATTAAGTCTACTGTATTAAAAACAGTCTATCTATCCCCTACTCACGCACAATTCAATATGTAAAACTTTCCAGACACATCTTTCCTGTTTCTCAATGATCTTTCATTTTTTAATAATGAAGCTTTTCAGTGCACCAGAGGCAGGACCAAGCCTTTTGATGCCCCTGTTTTCTACTTTCTATGAAACCCAGAACAACTGGACTGACATATGTTCCATTAAAGGATGTGCAGAAAGAAGAAAATGGGTGCACCAGCGGGCACGGAAATGGCCCGGGTGCACCAGGCAGCTATTTTGCAAAAAAAAGACATAAAACCCATTACGCGCATGAATCAACTGGAGTCTGTAGCATTCAGATGAACACCATAGCTTTATCCCCACTTACCAAGCAAGGTGAAGTGTAGTAGTATTATCTCCTTTGATATCTCTATTTGTTGCATGTCTAAATGCAGTATTTGGTTCCTGGAGTAGTATTCATTGCTGCACTGTGGTATTTATAATTTCCGGGGTGGCATTTTGTGCTGTACTGTGGTTGTTGGTGCATCTAGGGTGCTGGTTACTGATGCACCACTTAAAGTGAACCTACCACCTGGAATTTAATTTTAAGCTGGTGACAGGTTCCAATAGCCCCTGCTATACAGATTTTAAAATGCAGTTGTCCTCATTCTGACTCATTTCAATACTTTCTAGAACTTCCCCAGTCAGTATACATGACAGGAAAGGGGGACTTGCAGTGGTGAGCGAGCAGGCGAGAGGGGGGGGGGGGAGCTGGATGACCAGATAACGTGAAAAATGTTTTTTTAAAGTACTGAAATGATTCAGAATGCAGACAAAGGCTTTTTTTTAATTCCGCATAGCTGAGGCTATAGGAACCTGTCAGCTAAAATTTACATTCCTGTTGACAGGTTTGCTTTAAAGATTTGACAATGTATGTTATCAAAATCCTGGCCTAAATCCTTATATCAAGAACAGCACAGATATTTAAAGGAAATTTCATAAATGTTAACTTCTATTCCACAGAAATGGTCACCAACTCCATGCATGATGCCTAAGCATTCATAGTACAGTCATGATGAGTTTTCTTATATGTGTATAAACATGTAAAGTTATCCATATCTATATCCGTCACAGTGACAGACCTGATATTGGACCGAGATCCCCAAGAAGAGATGCACAAAGCCTTTAAACTGTTTGATGACGACGATTCCGGAAAAATAAGTTTGAGAAATCTCCGTCGAGTGGCTAGAGAGCTGGGTGAGAACATGACGGATGAAGAGCTACGAGCGATGATTGAAGAATTTGACAAAGATGGAGATGGAGAAAGTAAGTTTAGCATTCTGTAGCACAAGTATAGTAACTACATAGTGACTGAGCTCCATAGTTTTGATGTTATACAATGCCAACATTGCTAGAGAGAGGGCATAGGATGAGCGTTTGTCATATAAGACCATTGGGGAGCTAACTTCAACACATCACTATGTCTGATCCTGGAAGACAAATCTGGCATAGTGTAAAAGACATCCATCAGCAGGATCAAGGATTTTAAACCGAGCACACTTACATGCTGGTGTGAGCCCCCTCAGGCAGGATCAGCTCTTCTTTTAGCTTATACCCTTGTTTATACAATAAAAGGCTTCACAAATTATACAAATGAGCCTGAGGGGCTCCAGGCTCCACAGCTGTTAATTGATGGAGGAGCCCCTCATGTTCATTTTTGTGAGAACCAGGGCATAGGAAACTAAAAGAAGAGTGGATCCTGGCAGAGGGGACACACACCAGTATGTCAGTGTGTTTGGTTTATAAATCGGTGATCCAGGTGGTAGATTTCCTTTAACCCCTTCTTGACATTTGATGAATAGTACTCCATGGTGGGAGGTGAGTTCACGCATTATGCAGTACTATTCTGTCAAGCTTCTGGCATCCGCTCCTCTATGTTACAGTTCTAATATCCCCGTGATCAGAGATTTTTCTTTTCATAAAATCTCTTCACAAAAATGTTTCAAAAAGTGATCAAAAACCTGTCACCAGGAGACCCATTTTTAGCACTCCCCCAGTCCCCACAGAGCATAGTACATACACCGCCAAAGTGTATTTGTATTAAAAAAAATTAGGTTTTACAGAAAAAAAGATGTTATATAGTACCTTTCGATACCATGTGCTGTGTTACGAGGCACTCGTTACCTGGGAGTGGCTGGAAAGGAGCAGTTTGCCGCCCACCCTTGGAAAACAGCTCCTCCATGTGTCCTTTACCTACATGTTTCAACATTGCCTACACTACAAGGGAGAATTGGCACAAGAGTTTGTTTTACAAGTTTGTACTTTAGATTTGGATATATATTAATTGAATTATTTTTTTTATTTATTTTTAGTTAATCTGCAGGAATTTATTTCCATAATGACGGGTGATGAATAACCAGAAGATAAGATCTGGGTTTCTTCAGCACAGCTTGCCTGTTGCAGGCAGTAGTGGCAATCACTTTACCTACAGACCAGCATCCATGCTAAGCGTCAGTGTTTGTAGCATATATTACATAGGGTTTCGTCTGAATCTACATTATTTGTTTTTGTAAAATATTTTTTTTATTCAGCTGTGAAATTAAAAAATGGAAGTTTGTAAATATGTAATTTGTGTCTTTTATCACCATCACACATATAATTGCTCTGATTCATGGTTTCAGAACTAAACCTTGTCATCAATTGAATTGAATCCTTTGTAAATGAAAAAAATTCTGTAGAGTTGGGAATGACCATTTCTAACACTATCATCATATACATGATCCTGCCACAGCCCCTTACATAAACAGGTGTTCAATGTGTGTTACTATATGTTACTTTAATTGTCCAGTGTGACTGCAGGGTCAGGAAGGCAGCACAATTATTAGAGTGTATAATTTTAATGTTACAAATTACTCTTTTGGTTTACTAGAAATCTCGTGTAATTGAATGGGTGAGGTCTTGCTACATCTATGACCCAGACAGAGTTATTTTAGCACACATATAGGCTGCCTGCACGTGAGTGGGCAACCCCTGGAAACATTCCCGTATGCTGGTATGATCGTACGGACTGAACAAATTGCACAGGAATAGGAGTTCCTTGCATCATAAAGAGCTATTCAAGGACTCTGTCTGCCAGCCTAACAGCAGCACCACCTGTCACCACTGCACAGCACCACCACTGCACTTTGGCCGGCAGACAGGGAGTCATTTCTGGATATGTGCAGTCCATGGAATCGGACTGTGGATAACAATAGTTATAAAAATCCAATGTGTTTCGATACTAAAGCCACCAACCAGCATCTCTGACCAGTTCTACTCACTAATGAGGGAAGTGACTGAGGAATCAACAATTCATGGCTTTTGTTCACCACGATATGCCTCCTCCCCATACTCATTTTAGACATTAAAGAGGACCTGTCACTTTAAAAACTGTACTAAAGTAAGCAGCTCCTAGTTCTACGACAGACGCAGCAGTGTTACATTGCTAGTGTTGTCGGAAACCTCTGATAACGCTAGCAGACACTGCAGTGATATACACATGAGAGGGCGGGATAAGGGAACCTTTCAGGGTGATTTGGAACACTAAAGCACCCACAATATCCCAAATCACCTTTACCAGGTCTCTTTGCTGCTGTATAAAAAAAAAAGTTTTATACTTACCTCTGTCCAGTGCTCCCAGTGCTGTGGCATAGTGAAGCGGGCAGGCTGCACCCCGAATCACTGTACATATGCCATAGTTACAGGGTGTGCAATGAAGCCAGGAGGGTGTACAGCTCCGGCTTCACTCCGCGACTGCGCAGGCGCAAGGAGTACAAGCGATGAGTCCGCTGCATCTCATCAGCCCGGCTCTATGAAAGTACTGTGTGAAGGATTTTCTTTTCTGTATAGCAGGCAAATAGGACCCTAAATCACCAGTCCAAAAGGACCTGTGGGTGAGATATCGCCCTGACAAATTCACTTTAACTGAAGGTAACCCTATGCCCCGTTCACACTGACATCTTGGAGACGTCTGCAAATTTGCAGCCTGATATACGTCTCCATAGACGCCTATGGTACCCGGCTGTGTTACAGTGACCACACATGTGTGTTAATAACCTGTGCACAGGAAAAGATCGATGGTCACCCCTCCGCCTCACCAGCGTGCGGCTGTATGCATGTCCAGGGCTACGGCCAGGTGAGCATAGATCTGTGTGAAAGAGGCCCAAGACGTACTGATTTCCTTTAGGATGTCTTGGACGTGCATAGAAAACATCAGAGAGGAAAACATGTAAAGGTAATTCTTATTTCCAATATCTGTGACCTAAACACAGCCATGCATATCACATGCTGCAAATCCCAGATCATGTCTTATGTAAAATAAATGAATCTATTCAACATAAACAAATCACAACAAATCAAACAATTACATCTGGCAATGAAAAATATAGCAAATTCCTACATGATTATATAATCCTCAGCTAAATTGTCAGCCTCATACTTAAATCGTAAAGTCGTCCTGTCTACAGTGCAACTTGTAATAATGTTTGCTATATGGCAGTGATGGTGAATCTTTTAGAGACCAAGTGTCCAAACTACAGCTAAGACCCACTTATTTATCGCAAGTGCCAACACAGAAATGTAATTATTGACTCTGTGCTCTGTCACAGCTTTCATTCATATCAGCACCCTGAGGACACCAATAAAGCAGAAAATAGAAGAAATTTGGATGGTCATTGTAGCTTTCCTCCAGGGACCCATAAACAGGAAGAACTGTCAGGGCCGGAGCAGGAGCTACAATGATAATCCAGATCTGTCCACACCTTCCCACACCTCCAGAAGTCCCAGGTAGTGCTGTCACTTTCATATAGCTCTGTGCACAGCAAGTCCTGGCCTGTCTGGGACTTCAGGAAGATACCTGGAGTCCTCTCTGGTGATGGCCTGAGTGCCCACAGAAAGGGCTCTGAGTGCCACCACTGGCACCAGTGCCATAGGTTAGCCATCACTGCTATATGGGTTCTAGTGTTGGAGCATGTTCTGTACATGGACTTTTTCAGTTTTAGATTTGGATTACTGTAATTTGCACAGAAGACCACAAGATGTCCCTGATCCCACAAGAATACATTGCATGAAATTTCTGCTAAAAAGTGATAATCTGAGAAAAATCACCTACGGCAATCCTGTTTGTGTTTACATTTGTAGTTTACTGGTTGCAGGCGTTCTTGTTACCAAGTGTTCTTAATATTTCCAGTGTCAACATATACAAGAATCTTCTAAGAAAAGATTATTGAAATACAGTCGGTCTACAGTAACTGGTGTCAGCTGCCAATGGAGGTTACAGAATGCAAATGGGATTTGTTCCCAGTTTTATCAATAGATCCCAAATTTGGACGCTTTGTATAGTACATAGAAGGTAACTCTCCTATTAAATTGATTCCTTAAATCAGTAGTAAATATAAGAAACTATGTAATTTTCCTCCTTCAACAATGACTGGCTCCTTATTCCCTGCTAAAATCTGTCTACAAGAAAGATGCGTTGATAAAGGGGTTTTCTGGGCATTTATAATGTTATGATATCCATATCAGATTTATCTGGCGTGCAGCTCATGCAAAGATCAAATGGAACAGGTGGCTGAACAGAGTCATTGCATGTTTTCTTCCATTTAAATGAATGGACCCAATAAATAATAAATTGGTCTAACCACTACAATGGGAATTTTACCACCACCAATCTGATTTTTTTTTTTAACTGGATACACACAAAGAGGCTTATTTACTAAGGGTTGTGGATCGCACTTTTGTCGGTCTATGCTCTCTTTTATGGATTAGCATGTGCGAGATTTGTGCGTGGGATTGTGTCACTCATGATCGTTTTTTGGTGCAGCTGTGCCGGCTTTCGTGCGACAGAAATTGGGGGGCGTGCTGTTTGATGATCCAACTGATTTGGACTGAGCGCCGGATTTAAGATTCAAATTGTGTCGCAAGACAATGCACATACATGCACCGGGAAGAAGAAGGTGAACTCTGGCGGACCGGAACGGGGAAGCGACACATGCAGGATATCAGGCGCACAATCTTAGTGAATCGCGGCACATGCATTGTACACGGACAATGCACTTTGTATGAACTCCTCGGACAGGGAAGTAAATGTGCCCAAAAGTTTCTTATCTGTGATGCCACTTTTGACTGATAAAATAAAAGAAATAGGTGTTACTTTCTATGCATTATCCAAAGGGTCTCCAAACATATACATAAGTTGAATACTAGTGATTTATTGATATAACAGTGAATAAAATCCAATTTCCCAGTTACCTATGGAGAAAAAGTAGGAGAAGGAGATAAGCTCAGACCAGCACTAGTGGTCTCCATTTGTATATTCTGTAATGGAATAGAATAACATGCACCATAAAAGGGTTATCCATAACTTAGTTATGTTCCATCCACCGACTATGTGTGAGTGTATTGTATATGTAAGCCTATTTTGTGCACACAGGAAGGGGACGGGCCCAGGACATAAAACGCATAATTCTTATATGGTAGAATGATACTTTATTAAATTCAACATACGATAGACATAAAACAATTATGATTTATACTGGTTAAAAATGTACAACCACAGATGGTGGTGCGCAGACAAGGGAGTAACACCACTTGGACACAGAGGGAAAACCATGCGTTGTATGTTATCTAAGACTCAGGCAAACTTAAAAAGATATGTGCCACTGTACACATAATATAATATTATTGCATGTATGTAGTTATATTGCACTTGCCCCGAGTATTTAAGGTAAACAACTTCTCTTACCCATAGTCAAACTGCAGGTTCCCAGGTCCTGGGTGACTCCAGCCCCGACGCGCGTTTCGGCTCAAATGAGCCTTCATCTCATTTTAAACCAGTATCAATTATAATTGTTTTATGTCTTATGTTGAATTTAATAAAGTATCATTCTACCATATAAGAATTATGTGTTTTATGTCCTGGGCCCGTCCCCTTCCTGTGTGGACAAAATAGGCTTTGGTGCTCTACATGACTCTAGAGGTTACCATGTTTTACTAACCAAGCTATATACAGGCAGTCCCCGGGTTACGTACAAGATAGGGTCTGGAGGTCTGTTCTTAAGTTGAATTTGTATGTAAGTCGAAACTGTATACTTTATAATTGTAGAGCCAGACAAAAAAAAAATTGGCCCTAGTGAAAATTGGAGTTTAAACATTTTTTGCTGTAATGGAACAAGGATTATCAATAAATCTTAATTACAGAAACTCTACAGTTGTTTATTGCAGTCTGGGACTATAGTAAAGCATTCAGAAAGCTTCACCAGAGGTCAGAGGGGTCTGTCTGTAACTATGGGTTGTCTGTAAGTCGGGTGTCCTTAAGTAGGGGACCGCCTGTATTTGGGTTAATATGTAACCGGCTTTACCTCTATCCAGTAGTCAACTGCAGGTATAGAGTGTATTGTATAAAAAATAAAGCAGTGGCAGGATTGCAAATGTATCCGAAAATAGTGCCAGGAAAAATTTGACTCATCCCATGCCAATATGATAAATGTCATTATGTAGTCTAGACCTAATATATTTGCACTGGATAGTAAAAAAATATCTATGTATGTAGATCTAGATATCATTGCAGATGCTCAGTATCGCCGCTATGCAATTCTGTGGAAGTCCTATAAAAGAAGTGCAGTGGTTGAGCTTGTACATTGCTAATCTTCATTTACATTCATAGATCCCTGTTCTGGTGATACATGGGAATCCCATTAACCACAGGATTTGGGGGTCAGCGAATACCCCATGAGAATAGAGTGGTTTTGCACACGAACAGAAAACAACTCTATTAACTTGTATGCAGCTGCAGGAGATGATCACCCTGAAAGTACCATAGTAGTGAATGAAGTAGTGACTGAGCATGCCGAACTGTGCCCTATGAACATTATTAGGGATACGAATTTCAAAATACAATTTAATTACTGAGTTGCTGCCGTACAGTATCCCTTTCCTATAAATTTCCAATAATTGTCATTAGTGGGAAACACTTCCTATTCATTTCCGAAGGTTCACTGTACATCCAGAATTCCATTCATGTTGGCTACTGAGTTATGTTGAAGAAACGTAAAACTCCTCTAGGTAGGGAACGGCAGAGGATAGCCACAGTATAATCACCAGTGGCTGACCCTTAGCAATTTACATTGCAGTAGAGTGGAAGGGACTCCACATGTTGTGTAAAAGAACTGCTGCGTAAATTGGAGGAAGCTTCAGGTCTAGAACAAGTGTGGAATCCTTTACCATAGTTACATTTCACATGAATACTATAGCCATTGTCGGCTGATTTCTGCACAGAGACTGCAGAGACTTTAAGTTCTTGTTGGCCAGGAACGTAACTACAGCCATAGCAGCTGCTAGGGGGCCCGCAGTGTCGGGGGCCCTGGCATCCCATCTGACACACTAAAGAATGGAGAATGCGCACCATTATATACATATATCATAGCGCTTGGGTCCTGGGTTCAAGTCCCATCCAGGTCAACATCTGCAAAGAGTTTGTATGTTCTCTCTGTGTTTGTGTGGGTTTCCTCCAGGTCCTCCGTTTTCCTCCCACACTCCAAAACATACTGGTAGGTAATTAGATTGTTAGTCCCATAGGGACAGGGACTGATCTGGCAAACTTTGTACTTTGATGTGGAATATGTTGGCGCTATAATAATAATAATAATAATAATAATAATAATAATAATAATAATAATAATCTTTATTTATATAGCGCCATCAAATTCCGTAGCGCTTTACAAATCATACAAATAAAGGTATTATTATTATGCTCCACATTGTACAGTATAATATGTATGTAACAGGGCACATCTCCTACAGTACACAGCATGAATCTGCAGTTCAGATAAGAAATGTCAGATGAGATGGACGGGACAGCAGAACAATATTTTTACATTTCTTTCATTTCTAATTCCTGACGTCTACTTTTTCTATGTGGTCAGCAGCAACTAGGAAAGATCTGTGCAGGGGAATAAATATATATATTAGTGCATAAATGTGTGCATAAATGTGTGAGTATGCAAATACATATATTTTCTGAGGCTATAGGGGGGCCCCATTCTGAAGTCTGTTATGGGGTCCTGTCTCTCCAAGTTACGCCCCTTAAATGGGATTTCCATAAATATGCAAACACCCAGAGGGCAGAGGTAGCAAATGGCCAGAATATATACCTAACCTGCTCTGGCTCCCATGGCACTTTGATGCTTCCAGTTATGGCCCTTTGGAAGTTCCGGGGCATCACGGGACCTGCTGAGTGGCCTCCTCAGATCAGGGGACAACACAGGAAGTGAAGACCATTCAAAAAGTGAAGTGACTTCCCGTGTCTGAGGAGGACATGTAATGGATGAATCAGGTTTTACCATATTTGTGAAAACCCCTTTGCAAATCTCATGTTTATTTACAACTTGCATTCATTTCTAACCCTCTCATGTAACGCCTGGATACAGATTTTACAATGGATTGCAAAAGTATTTATACCCCTTGAACATTTCCTAAAAAGCTGAAATGTCATACTGACACAAGTTAATGATTTCATTGTGATGTAAAAAATACTACTACTGATTTACTAAGAGGCTGGTATACAAGATCCAAAACTACCGATCTTAATATATTCCCAATAGCCTTTATAAGTACTTTGCAACCCATTGTAATAGTTGTATCCAGTAGTGCTAATAGATATTTAAAAAATGCCATGTCCCTGGAAGAGTTAAATGTAAGTTCAAAATTAAACCAGATAACACATTACAGCTGCAAAGTATACTTAAAGGGGTATTCCTACAAAGACAAGAATTTTAAATATACAGGCAGTCCCCAGGTTACGTACAAGATATGGTCTGTAGGTTTGTTCTGAAGTTGAATTTGTATGTAAGTCGGAACTGTATACTTTATAATTGTAAACCCAGCCACAATTCTTTGGGTCTCTGTGACAATTGAATTTTAAAAATGTTGGACTGCCATAAGAACCAGGATTAACACTAAAGCTTAATTGCAGACATCATTTATAACTGTTACAGCTGTTTATTGTAGCCTAGGACTAAAGTTTAGTAAATTCCCAAATTTTAGGGGTCCGTTTGTAACTATGGGTCGTCTGTAAGTCGGGTGTTCTTAAGTAGGGGACCGCCTGTACTGAAGATAACAAAATAACACATTCTTTAATTCACTGTTATTAACAAACATACAGCATTTAAGATAAGATAAGATAAGATAATCCTTTATTAGTCCCACAGTGGGGAAATTCACAGCGTTACAGCAGCAGAGAGGGTACAGAGAGTGAAGTACAAACTATGACAACAACAATATTAGGGATAAATGAACAAAAAGAAAGGGGGGATAAAAAGACAAAAAAGAGACAAGCAATGATCGGCAGTTTGATGTTTAGTCTGTGGCTGGGACCTGCAGGGACTTGTTTGTTGAACAGCCTGATGGCAGCGAGGCGGAATGACTTACGATAACGCTCCCTCTCACACTTGGGGTGAAGCAGTCGGTCACTGAATGTGCTCCCCAATGCCACCACGGTCTCATGCATGGGATGGGAGCTATTCTCCAGAATAGACTTCAACTTACACAGTGTCCTCCTCTCAGCTACCACCTGCACTGTGTCAAGAGGACCCCCCAGGACAGAACTGGCTTTCCTAATCAGTTTGTCCAGTCTGCTCCTCTCCCTAGCTGAGATGCTATAAATATTTCACAGATATAATTCCACTTCTCTCTATCAGTCCTGGTTTTTACAGTTTGGTTACCCTTGGATACGACCACAAATCTTGTGACTATGGTTAGACATATTCTTCTCATGAATAGCTTCTCTGTGTGCAGACTTCAGTGCTTTGTGCCCCTCCCGCGTGCATTACAAGACCAGCTCAGACACAGGCACTTCCTGCCAGCAAGCACAGCGTGCAGTAACTTATTCTACAAGCCACAGACAGATAAGGTTTTTATCCAGCGGAGGCGGCGGGGTCATACAGCAGTGTTGACTCTGTGTGGGTTATACAGTGGTGGCCAAAAGTATTGGCACTCCTGCAATTCTGTCAGATAATACTCAGTTTTTTTTCCAAAAAATGATTGCAATCAGAAATTCTTTGGTATTATTATCTTCATTTAATTTGTCTCCAATGGAAAACCACAAAAATAATTGTTAAAGAGCCAAATTGGATATAATTCCACACCAAACATAAAAAGGGGGTGGACAAAAGTATTGGCACTGTTTGAAGAATCATGTGATGCTTCTCTAATTTGTGTAATTAACAGCACCTGTAACTTACCTGTGGCACCTAACAGGTGGTGGCAATACCTAACTCATACTTGCAGCCAGTTGAAATGGATTAAAGTTGACTCAACCTCTGTCCTGTGTCCTTGTGTGTACCACATTGAGCATGGAGAAAAGAAAGAAGACCAAAGAACTGTCTGAGGACTTGAGAATCTAAATTGTGAGGAAGCCTGAGCAATCTCAAGGCTACAAGTCCATCTCCATTTTATTAAATGGATACAATACATGTGCAAAATTATTTTTAAAATCATTAAAAGCAAATTTTGCTTATTGCCACATGATTAAAGGGGTGGGCCATTATTTTACATAAATTGCCCATGTGCCTTTACTGCCTTGATAATAAACCCTGAATGTTACTCAGTTGATTCATCATTCCTTACTTTAGTGCTGCCTGTAAACTCTTTGGGGATCTTTCTTTACATGTCCTTGCATTGATAAATAGGAGGGACCTGCAGCAGGAGTGTCTGTCAGTGAGGCCGGACTGTTAAAAAAAAAGACACAGTGGAGCTCGCTATTAGGACGGACTGAGGGAATGAGAAACAGGAAGCTGTGTATATATACAGAGGGCAGCATGGGGAGAGCAGGGAAAAGCTGAAGCTCTCAAAGGAGGCAAAGGTACAGGTACATATACAGTACATGCAGGGCCGGCTCCAAGTTTAAGTGGGCCCCTGGCTGACAGAGCCTTAGTGGGCCACACTGGCCACACTGTCTCCCCTCCCCCTGCGGACACACTGACCCTCCTTTCCCTGCGGACACATTAACCCCCCCTCCCCCTGCAGACACACTGACCCCCCCTGCGGAATACACTGATTCCTCCTCCCCCTGCGGACACACTGACCGCCCACATTTTGCACTAATTTGCAATGATCTGTAGATGAGAATTTGTGACGGTTGTGATGGTCTATGACTGACATTGCCCACACTAACTGTGATAAATTTGATTTTCAGTTTTCTTTACAGTCCATCTAGTCAATTTTTTGTTTCCAAGTTAAATGAGGGAAAATATGCTGACATTGACATACTTTACAATAGATCGGTTTCTGCTGCGTTAGTTTTTGAAGGGGAAATATATGCAAATTCTATTGCACCCCATTTTGATCCAAAAATGTGTTTTTCAACAAATTACACTGGCAATTAAATAGTCCCATCGAATAAAACATGTCTATCAAAATATACGCTTAGAAGAGAAAATTATTGTGATTTCCACAAGGGCTATAATTATAATAGAATAGTACAGGTCATCTGAGAATTGCACTATTTAGTTGATTTCTCTTGAGATAACTCATGTCGCAAGACTTATTTTTATTCATTTTTTTCCAAGGGACTTTTCCACTCATACAAATAAACACACTTTTTTCCATTCATTTGTCTATAATGGTTATCTAAGAAACTTTACAAGTTTGGAGTAACATGACCCACTGAAGGAGAGGTAGATTACAGCATTGCCCCAATATCATGTTTCATGTTAACTAAGATCTTATGTCATCAAACCATCAAAAGTGGTTTTCCAGGACTAAAACATTAATGACAAAAGAGCAAACCATATTCCATAGGTAGTGGTAGCCATGAAGGGCACCAACAAGCTAGTCTACTGTAGTCAGAGTGTGTAGTTAGGCTTGGAGGGCTACCTGAGTCAATTATGATTTGGCTGAAACACAAATGCCAGACTGGCAGTAGGATGTAGTAAGGGGAATTTCTCTCTAAATATTTCAAACCATACTTAGGATACAGCTAGGATTTTTTCTTTCACAATATTTTTATTGGGTTTTCCAGATGTAACAGGCATATCATAATGAGAGATATATGAAAAAAAAATGTGGTGAAATATATCTTACAGAAAGACATAGATAGTATGTATCCGTGAATGTTAACGGGAACATATAAAAGAAACGAGGCTCAACAGCCCTAAGGGGAAAGGAGGAAAAAAGTGGGGAAAGGAGAAAAAGAAGGACACACTCAGAGGAGAAAGACCCTTTAAAACTCATACTTTAGACTGATAAGCTAGCCAACATGGCCATGTCTTGGTGAACACTTTCTCCTTATCATTTCCCATACATTAAAGGTGATTATTCACCCTAATCCACATTCATTTACAATAAATAAGCTCTAAGAGAACTGAACTCTTTTTCCATGAAGTGGCAATGGCAATCTTGGCTAAATAAATCTACGCAAAGATTGGGATATCCCAGGAATTGTTTCATTATGTAATGCTTGACCTTGAAAGAGAGGGAGGTTCACCACTATTATAGAGAATAGCATATGATATATACATCTACTGAAGAAACCTAATTTCGGGCAAATCAACCAGATTTGGATTTAGGTACCTTTCTAACCACGTTATCTAATACACAGCAGAGAACAGATAGGATTAGCATGCGTAATTCTGACAGGGACTAGATACCATCTGAGTAGAACCTTATAGTTAGCTTCGGTATAGCGGTATTCTACGGCATATCTTGCGACTCCTGCAGTGAATCGGATTTGCCAAACTCTCTCTCCCAGGCAAGCATAAATCCCATTTTCTGGGAGACCCCACCAAGTGTGAATAAATAGATGACAGGGGATGTCTACACAATTTAAACTATTCTTAGACCTATCATTAAAATTAACCAATCCAAAATAAATAATTAAAAACTATGAATAAAAAGCATTGCCCTTATCCTTAAATGTTTCCTTTCCATGTCTGCGATGTTAAAAAATTAGTTTGTAAACTTATATGCAACTTACCTGATGTGATTCCAATGACACTAGGTGGGTCCAATAAGGCCCTGCACATTCGCTGGCCACAGCATAGCCCTGCCTCCTTGTTCCTGATTGATATGTCTTAGTGCTATGATGTGCCTGCTGAGTGGCCTCCTCAGATCAGGGGACAACACAGGAAGTGAAGTCCTTTCGAAAAGTAAAGTGACTTCCCGTGTCTGAGGAGGACACTCAATGGGTGAATCAGGTTTTACCATATTTGTGAAAACCCCTTTGCAAATCTCATGTTTATTTTCAACTTAGATTCATTTCTAACCGTCTCATGTCACGCCTAGATACAGATTTTACAATGGATTGCAAAAGTATTTATACCCCTTGAACATTTCCTGAAAAGCTGAAATGTCATACTGACACAAGTTAATGATTTCATTGTGATGTAAAAAATGCTGCAACGGATTTACTTAGAGGCTGGTATACAAGATCCAAAACTAGCTTCTGACTATGGTTGGACAGATTCTTCTCATGAATAGCTTCTCTTGTGTGCAGACTTCAGTGCTTTGTGCCCCTCCCGCGTGCATTACAAGACCAGCTCAGACACAGGCACTTCCTGCCAGCAAGCACAGGGTGCAGAAACTTATTCTACAAGCCCAAGACAGATAAGGTCTTTATCCAGCGGAGGGGGCGGGGGCATATAGCAGTGTTGACTCTGTTTGGGTTATACAGTGGTGGCCAAAAGTATTGGCACTCCTGCAATTCTCAGTTTTTTTCCAAAAAATGATTGCAATCAGAAATTCTTTGGTATTATTATCTTCATTTAATTTGTCTTCAATGGAAAACCACAAAAATAATTGTCAAAAAGCCAAATTGGATATAATTCCACACCAAACATAAAAAAGGGGGTGGACAAAAGTATTGGCACTGTTTGAAGAATCATGTGATACTTCTCTAATTGTGTAATTAACAGCACCTGTAACTTACCTGTGGCACCTAACAGGTGGTGGCAATAACTAAATTACACTTGCAGCCAGTTGAAATGGATAAAGTTGACTCAACCTTTGTCCTGTGTCCTTGTGTGCACCACATTGAGCAGGGAGAAAAGAAAGACCAACGAACTGTCTGAGGACTTGATAATCAAAATTGTGATGAAGCATGAGCAATCTCAAGGCTACAAGTCCATCTCCATTTTATTAAATGGATACAATACATGTGCAAAATTATTTTTAAAATCATTAAAACCAAATTTTGCTTATTGCCACATGATGAAGGGGTGGGCCATTATTTTACATAAATTGCCCATGTGCCTTTACTGCCTTGATAATAAACCCTGAATGTTACTCAGTTGATTCATCATTCCTTACTTTAGTGCTGCCTGTAAACTCTTTGGGGATGTTTGTTTACATGTCCTTGCATTGATAAATAGGAGGGACCTGCAGCAGGAGTGTCTGTCAGTGAGGCCGGACTGTTAATAAAAAAGACACAGCGGAGCTCGCTATTAGGATGGACTGAAGGAGTGAGAAACAGGAAGCTGTGTATATATACAGAGGGCAGCATGGGGAGAGCAGGGAAAAGCTGAAGCTCTCAAAGGAGACAAAGGTACAGGTACATATACAGTACATGCAGGGCCAGCTCCAGGTTTCAGTGGGCCCCTGGGCGACAGAGCCTTAGTGGGCTCCATCATGGGCCGCCCTCCAGTGGCCACACTGTCCCCCCTCCCCCTGCGGACACACTGACCCTCCTCTCCCTGCAGATCCTCTCCCTGCGGACACATTAACCCCCCTCCCCCTGCGGCACACTGCCCCCCCCCCATGCGGAATACTCTGATTCCTCCTCCCCCTGAGGACACACTGACCGCCCCTCCCCCTGCGGAAAACACTGCCCCCCGCTCACCCTGCGGAATACACTGACCCCCCCTCCCATTCATTTGTATTAGACCATGTAGAGTAAACTATTGGTAATGTACACGGCTGACATACACAATGGGTGTGGGTACCAAGTACTCACTATTGTATGTGAAGCCTAAATGTAAAGAAACTGTATACAGAGACACAAGACAAATACAATAAACAACAAAATCTCACTGCGCACTTCACAAAATCGTCAGGTGCTCTGGAAAGGCTCCCGATCCCTTATGATGCTTAGAATGGACTCCAGTGACCAAACAAAGAATAGGACAGGCACTACCAATGTATACAGATAACAAATAAGTCCACGTATCCTAGGAGAGCATGTAACCAACAAAAGAACAAAAGAGAGGATGCGTATGATGGACTAAGGTAATATCAAAAAAACTTTATTAATACATAAACACAGTAACAACAAAACCACATAATAAAAACACTTAAAAAGTGCACCAGCCCCAAGCCGACCAAGTCAAAACGACAAATGTGTGATGCAGGACAATGAGGGGAGTACTAAATACAGCTGAATAACATCAAATTGCAACAGGCAATATGTGCATACATAAAGTGACCAGTGCAAAAAATAAATGAACCCAACAGTCCTGTATATAGTAGCCTAAATGCCTGAAGTATACGGTACCTAATGTGGATCCATATGGTAAGGTGAGAGAGGCAGAAAGGCAAGGTCGGAGTGGGGAGGAGGAGAGAGGAGCGAACCCCACGCGTATCGTCACCTGCTCCGGTGACTTCCTCAGGGGTGTGTGGCTCAATACCGTCGTGGTCCTGTTTATATGGGGTCCCCCCCGCCCATAGGAACAATCCCCGCCCCCACACAAAAAAAAAAAAAAAAAAACCTATTACCTGCTAATTTGACAGCTGCAGATGGCATGTGGTGGAATGGATCACGCATATGCGGAAGTGATCTAGATCATGTGACCAGTCAGCTGCAGGAAGTGATCTAGATCATGTGACCAGTCACATGATCGGAGTTTACTCAGATGAAAACAAAGACGGATAAATGCACCTGCGCTGAGAAATGGTGTCACTTGCATCACCGATTCAAGATAAGTATATGATACAGTGAAGCAAGGATCATGTTTTTGCCACAAAGGACCAAGATGTGTATGAGATGTAATAATAGAGTACAGACCAATCACATAGTAAGCGTTTGTTCAATGAACACAAATACGAATAATACCACCTATATTGCAGATTCTAAATATGTATAAAGAATGATGGTGTAATAACAGAGAACAGAGAAAGTCAGAGTCCTAAAATACAAAAAGTACTCTTTTTTACGGAAAGAATCGAAAGCGATCACCAGACACCGGTCACATGATCGGGGTCTACTCAGATGAGAACAAGGACGGGTAAATGCGCCTGCGCTGAGAAATGATATCACCTGCATCGCCGATTCTAGGTGAGTATACAGTGAAACAAGGATCATGTTTTCATAAAAAAAAAAAAATATATATATATAAATAAATAAATAATTAAAATAAAAAATAATTATTATAAATATATACAATAATGGAATATAGACCAATCACATGGTGAGAGTCATGAGCGACGCATGATTACTGAGTGAGACATTATGACCAAATATAACACAAAAAAATTTATATAGACAATGATCATAAACAATAACTATATTCCAACCAAGGGGTACGATGGCCAGTGCATCTGTAACCCTCTTTTTGGGTGATAGAGTCCCAACACAGTGAAGTTGTGCAATAAACAGGTGATAATGGTACAGATCAAAGCCGTGCCAAACCTATGAACACCAGCAGTTTTATGAAGGTATGGTCTTATAATAGAAGGCCCAAGCAGTATTCCAACAGAGGGGTACGATGGCCAGTGCATCTGTAACCCTCCTTTTAGGCGGCGGAATATCGACTCAGTGAAGTTGTGCAATAAACAGGTGATTATGATATAAATCAAAGCCGTGCCAAATCCGTGTATACCGACAGTTTTATGAAAGTCTGATCCTATAATAGAAAACCCAAACAGTAGAAACGACAAGATATTATGGAATACAGAAGAGCGTGAGTTATCTGCAGGCGGAATGCCCAATGTTATGCAGCCAAGTGGCGAACTTGGGGAAAAAAATAAATAAATAAAATTATATATACATGTCCATAATGAAGGTATCACAGCAGGTAATGTACGAGGATGTAATTATGTCTTAGAGCAGAAAAACAGGTAAGGTGTGGGAGGGGACTACCCCCACGGGCAGGAGGACCACCAAAAACAAAAAAGATACAGTAAAATAGGGTAACAACTCATGCAGACTAACACGTGGGCGCAGCCCAACGCTATCCAGGTCGGGGCTCGAAGGGGTCACCGCATGGTCACCATGGTAGGGCAAAAGGCGTCCAAGGGTAGAACCTCACGTACTGGTAGGTGATGTCCATGGTTAATGTATCCTGTAAACACTTCCGGAGGGAGAGGCTTGTGACAAAACAAAGTTAACAGGAAAAGACAGACTTTGGGCATCGAGGTCCGAAGTGTATAGTTGTGTAGAATCACCTGGTCTGGTGGTCGAGGTATCTAAGGGTAAAACCTCACATCATGGTTGGTGATGACCATGATTAATGTATCCTGTAGAAGCTTCCAGGGAAAAAGGCTTGCGGCAAAACAAAGTCGGCAGAAGAGGACTCTAGACATCGAGGTCCCAGGTGTGCAGATGTAAAGGATCACTTGGTCTGGTGGGCAGACATCTGGCAGATCTTTGTGAGGGAAGGGGTGGTATCCTTAGGGTTTCCAACGTTGATAAATGTGTTGAGTACTAGAGGAATAGGGTGAAAAGAGCTTTTTTTTAAAATATTATAAAAATATAAATTTACATGAAGAGTACAGAACAAACAAGTGGTGTGAAGTGCACTGATGCAGAGAAAGGTCTTGCTGAGAACCCGGGACACCCAAGGCATGGGCAAGTGACCAAGAAAAATGTGCCAAAGGGAGGGTGGGTCGATAATCGATCCAGGATCCATTTAGAGGGGAAGTGAGGAAAAAGGAAGACCCCAAAAGAAAGTGGTGTGCGGTGCTCAGTAAGATGTAAGTTGATACCTACCATGGAATACATACGTGGTAAGGCGGGACTTGCACATCTGCAGGTGTGTCTGTGCTGGTGGCTCCTTTAGGATGTGGAGAGGGAGGGCATGGTGCCCATATGGTGCCAGCTGCCATATATGTGCAGAATAACACATATTCCTGTGGGAAAATAAATAAAGCATAGAACACAAAAGTGCATAGTCATAGTATAATAACCCAGAGAGCGGACAAGTGAACCACATGTAGAGAGGAGAGGGAGTCAATGCGTTGGAACGGCCCGTAGATTCTTGGTTTGTGATATTATAGAGGCCTGTAGAACCCAGTGAAGAGAAGATCCTCATTGAGCCCTCTTGGCGCTTGACTATTGAGCGTATAGATCCAACGGCTTTCACAGCGTAAGAGGGCCGGGGTGTTGTCCCCCCCTCGTTGATTGGGTCGGACATGGTCCAGACCTGTTACTTGGATCCCCAGTGTTTTGCCTTGATGGAATCTTCTAAAATGTTCTGCCACCGTAGATAAAGGTTTGTCTTGCTGGAAATGGAACGTGGCATTCACTATAGTAGACAGGTGTTGTTGCACCCTTTTTCGCAGCTCCTGTGAGGTTTGACCCACATAGACCTTTTTGCAAGGACAAGTTAGTGCATAAATAATGTTCCGGGATCGACAATTAACAAAATTTCTCAAGGCAATCCGGTCTTGATTAAGAGGGTTGATAAATTCCTTTTTTGGTTGTACAAGGGGACAGATCGAACAGTATCCACATGGAAATGAACCCTTTGTCTTTTCTCCTCTCCCTACATGTCGTATCGGTCTTTCGAAATGGCTACGTGATAGGATATCCTTTAAGTTCTTAGCTCGTCGAGCTGTTAGAGGAGGTTTAGCCGGGGTGAAGATCTTAAGACGTTCATCACTTCGTAGGATGTTCCAGTTCGCAGTGAGTAAGGAGCGAATCCTATTCCAATCATCACAGTACGTAGTTACCAATCTCGGATAATCAGTGTTTTGTCTTTGTTGAGATCCCAACAATGCCTTGCGGTCCGTATCTCGTGCTCTAATATAGGCCCGTGAAATGGTTTTTTTGGGGTAGCCTCTGTTCCTAAATCTTTGTGACAAATCCAGGGCATGTTTTTTAAAATCCGTTTCCAGGGTGCAGTTACGCTTAGCCCTCAGGAATTGCCCCACCGGAATACCCTGGCGGGTATGAGCTGGATGAAAACTTTTGAAATGCAGTAAGCTATTAGTAGCTGTTTTTTTGCGGAATAAGGACGTCACCAAACGATTATTGACCAATGAGATTTGGAGATCCAGGAATTCAACGGAGGTGCGGGAAACCTGTGAAGTAAGAACAATATTCCATGGATTGTCATTCAGTTCTTGAATGAAATTCAGGCATGTATCTGAGGGGCCGGACCAGAAGAGCAATATATCATCTATATATCGAAACCAGCCCCTCACATGTCTCTGATAAAGCGGATGGGGGCAGACATGCTCCCTCTCCCACCAACCCAAAAATAGGTTGGCGTAAGAGGGAGCACACCTAGCCCCCATCGCCGTGCCGGATACTTGCCTGTAGTAGACGCGGTCAAAGACAAAGTAATTGTGTTGCAGCACAAAGTTGAGTAGGTCCACCAAGAAGGAGTCGTGTCTACGGTCACCCGTTGAGTTTTCGTTCAAGAAGTATTCCACTGCTGATATGCCGATGTGATGGGCTATATTGGTGTACAACGCCTCAACATCCAACGTGACAATCAGGGTGTCTGTGTCACAGGAAAAGTCTTCCAATTTGGTGATTAGATCAATTGAATCTCTGACGTATGATGGAAGTGTGAGAACCAACGGCTGTAAATAAAAATCAAGGTAAATGCAAGGTTTTTCTGATAGACCACCAATACCGGCAACAATGGGTCGACCGGGTGGACAATCTGTAGATTTATGAATCTTGGGTAACATATAAAAGGTGGGTGTCATGGGGGTTTTGGTGGTGAGATAAGCACATTCCTTGTCCGTGATAATGCCGTACTGTGATGCAGAGCTGATCAGTCTGTCCAGTTTGGACTTGAAGATGGACGTGGGGTTGGCAGGTACAGGTACAATGGACTCCAGTCACACTTGTATTAGGAATTTGTCCTTCCATTATACATTATACTTGCACCCGTTCAGAAAAAAAAATTATAAAAACCTAAAAGCTCAAATCACCCCCTTCCCTTAGAACTGATATAAAAATAAATACGTGCATGAAATCATAAACGTGTTAGGTATCGTCACATCCCAAAATGCCTGATAGGCCCAAATGTCCAAACGCCTTTAGTGGTTTTATGGCGCTTGCAAACGATAAAGGTGCGCCGCATAGAAAAATGCACCTTATACTTAAACTGCAAACTGCGCCTGAAGAAGGTCCTGTTCCATATCTGATGTGTCACGTTAGTTGTTCCCCTGTTTGTCCAGCAGGTGGCAGCAGCAGATAAGGGGATAAGTGTTGCCGCTATAACGACTCAATGAAAGATAATGGGGCTCATTTACTAAGGGCCACGGACCGCACTTTCGTCGAACTGTTCACGGTTTTCGGGATTTGCACGGCTTGGACAGTTATTTAATAGGTGTCTGCGCTGGGATTGTGTCTCACACGATCGGGTTTGGGCGCAGCTGCGCTGCTTCCATGTGAAATCGAGGGGTGGGCCGTTGGACGATCTGACTGATTCGGACTGAGCGTGGGATTTAACTTTCAAATTGTGACGCAAGACAATGCACTTGCATGCACCAGGAAGAAGAAGGTGAACTCCGGGGACCTGAGCGAGGAAGCGACACATGCGGGATATTGTGCGCATGATCTTAGTGAATAGTGGCACAGTGCATGATCATTGGACAAAGCATTTTCGGTGAACTCCTCCGGACGAGTAAGTAAATGTGCCCCAATATTTTGAGCTTAAATTCAAGTGAAACAAGAGGCGGAGCAAACAATTTATCATAAAATGTTGACAACTGATAAATAATAACAGGAATTATACTTGGCGCACTGACACATGCTATGAGGTTTCTAACACACCAGTAGCTCAGCAAGTGACTACAGGACTCATCAGGTACAGGTAGAAGCAGCATCCAGCCACTGATAAGTGACAATCTGCTTCATTGGGTCCATAACATCATGATATTTTCTGCCATCACTGTGGAATAAGCTTTCCAGATGTCTTCAGCTCCGCGCCTCACATCTCCACACTGCACCCCTAATAATATCACAGTCACTTACTGTATGTACTGTATGTACTCCTCTGGATAACAACCATGTATTATATAAGGATCAGCATGCTAGAGGAGACATTCTTTAACAATTATTACATGTCTTTACTAGGGATAAATGGACCGAAACCTCCAATGTTTGTGTCCAGTCGAAAACTGCAAGTTCAGGACTACAAACCCAGACTTCAGGCATAAATTTGGATTCAGGCTCATCCCTGCCAGTACTAACCACGATTGGTGCTGGTACTAATCGTGGGTCTTAACCCATTTAATGCTGGAGACATTTATAAGGTAACACCCGCCATCAGTGGTGTCACCGGAGGGGCTGAGAACCCGAATCTGAATGGATGCATTGATCCCTAGTGTTATCATCCATATTAAATAATAGTATAATATTTCTGTCCCTGAGAGAATACTATAAATGTTTATGTACATTGCAGCATAGACTGTAAGCTCTTGTATCTCCCCTCATCCTCATAGACTGTAAGCTCTAGTGTCACCCCTTTATCCTAATAGACTGTAAGCTCTTGTGTCACCCCCTCATCCTCATAGACTGTAAGCTCTAGTGTCACCCCTTTATCCTAATAGACTGTAAGCTCTTGTGTCACCCCCTCATCCTCATAGACTGTAAGCTCTTGTGTCACCCCCTCATCCTCATAAACTATAAGCTCTTGTGTCACCCCCTCATCCTCATAGACTGTAAGCTCTTGTGTCATCCCCTCATCCTCATAGACTGTAAGCTCTTGTGCCCTGCCTCCTTGTTCCTGATTGATATGTCTTAGTGCTATGATGTGCTGAATAATTAGAAGAGGCATGGAACATAGGGAGGATTGGATGGGAGGGGCTGTCCGGGCAGGACACTCCCCCTCTGATGCCAGAGAATACATAAAAAAAGTGATTTATGGGGCTGTAAGGGAAACTATTTGTAGCTAAAAGAAGGGTGTCAGTTAACTACCATATATACTTGTGTATAAGCCGAGTTTTTCAGCACAAAAAAATCTGCTGAAAAACGTCACCTCGGCTTATACACAAGTATATAAAAAAATTAATTTATATACTCACCCTACGTCCCGATGCTCCACGCGGCTCCCCGATGTCCCCGCTGTCGGGGCGGCTCCTCTTCTTTCTTCCCCGCGGCTCTTCTTCTTTCTTCTGCCTTCTACAACTGCCGGCATGGATGTGGCCATGTTATCTTCCTTCCGGCCGGCGCATATTATGACGTCAACAGTGGCCGCGTCATAGTATGCGCCTGCTGGAAGAAAACATGGCCGCGTCCATGCCGGCAGTTAAAGAAGACAGAAGAAAGAAGAAGAGCCGCGGGGTAGAAAGAAGATGAGCCAAGCCGACATCGGGGAGCTGCGCCGAGCATCGGAGGGTGAGTATATAAGTTTATTTTTTTTAAGTGCCGGGGGTGGGGGCTGGCTGTATACTAACTAGGGGCTGGCTGTATACTACATGGGGGCTGGCTGGCTATATACTACTGGGAGCAGGCTGGCTGTATACTACTGGGGGCTGGCTGTATACTACTGGGGGCTGGCTGGCTGTATACTACTAGGGGCTGGCTGGCTGTATACTACTGGGGCTGGCTGGGAAGTTGTAGAAGCAACCGAAGAAAAGAGGAGAGAAACACGGAAGAGAGGACAGAAGGACTTTCATCTTTACTATTTTTTTTCTGGCCTTTAATACTAACTGGGGCCCTGGTCTTGTACTACATGGGGGCTGGCTGGCTGATACTACTAGGGGTCAACTGGCTTTATACTAATGGGGGCGGCTGGCTGTAGTACTACTATGAGGGGTGGCAGGCGTCTACTACTGGGGGCTGCTGCATATACTACATGGGGGCTGGCGGCTGTAACTACTAGGGGGCAACTGGCTTTAATACTACTGGGGGCTGGCTGGCTTATACTACTAGGGGGTGGCAGGCTTGTAGTACACTAACTGTGTGGCTTGATGTATACTACTAGGGGATGGCTGGCTGTACACGACTAGGGCTGGTCCGGCTGTATACTACTAGGGGGCCTGGCTGGCTGTATACTACTAGGGGCTGGCTGTCTCTACTAGGCTTGGCGGCTGTATACTATTGGGGGCTTGCTGGGGATGTTACTACTAGGGGGCATGTCAGGCTGTATACTCTAGGCTAGGCTGATTTGTCTGTCACTCAACTACAGGGGCTGGCGGGCTGATATACTATGGGTTGGCTGGCTGTATAACTACTAGGGCCTTGTCTGTATACTACATGGGGCTGGCTGGCTGTATACTACTAGGGGGGGCAACTTGGCTTTATACACTGGGCTGGCTGGCTGTATACTACGAGGGGGTTTCAAGGCTGTATACACTGGGGCTGGCGTATACTACATGGGGCTGGCTGGCTGTATACTACTAGGTGTCAGACTGCTTTTAATACTACTGGGGGCCTGGCTGGCTGTATACACTAGGGGGTGGCAGGCTGAATACTACTGGTGGCTGGATTTTACTACTATGGATGGCTGGCTGTTTTTTTAACCTACTTGGGCTGGCAGCTGTATACTATCTAGGGGCTGCTTGCTGTATACTACTAGGGGCTATCTGTATACTAAACTACTAGTGGCTTTGCTGGCTGTATAATTTGGGGGCTGGCTGGCTTTATAACTACAGTGGCTGTCAGCTGTCTACTACTAGTGACTGAGTTGGCGGTACACTAACAGGGCTTGCTGTATAGCACTAGAATCTTGCTGCTCTATACTACTTAGGTCTGGCCTGTATACTACATGGAGGCCTGGCTGGCGTATACACTAGGGGGTGGCTGTAAATACTACTGTGGAATGGCTTTATACTACTAGGGGCTGGCTTGTCTGGTATACTACTACATGGGGGCATCTGGGCTATACTACTACTGGGAGCTTGCTGGCTATATACTACTTTCTGGGGGCTGGCTGGCATATAATGGGGGGGGGGGGGGGGGGGGGCTGTGACCATGCATTTCGCAGCCTCGTAATTATACTCCTCATACGTTTTTCCCCATTTTTCTTTTGGGTCTCGGCTATACTCGGGTTGGGTTATACTCGAGCATGTACGATAAATAGGGGCTCCTATGTGTAACCTCTTACCCAGCTATATCTGTAATAATGTGGTGAAGTTCATTTTAAAAACAGTCCCCTAAGGCAGATAGTAGAGAGGATGGCAAAAATAGATGGTCTCAACTTAGGGCCGCAAACCACTTCACAACATCAAGGGGGATTTTAGGGCAATGTGCATTGTTCAACGCGGGGGTGCCACCACAGCAGAGGATCATGCTCATTTTTTACAAAGAGTGATGAGTGTTCAGCAACTGGAGGTATAAAATAGTATTTCAATATTTAGGGGCTCCTTTCCAGATGTTGGCAGACAGGTGGCTGAGGAAGATTCTGCTCCTTCCACCCCAGATAAATTATCATTTCTTTGAAAAATTGAAGATATTATGAAGTCCATCCTTGGGACTTGTCTTGAAAGCACCTGTGAAAAGTCCCCTGCTGCGTCTATTTCGACGGGGAACCTCCGTATGCCAGCTAGGATAAATATCCCCCCAATGCCTGGATCTATGAGTCTTATTAATCATGCTTTTTGATTAGATTTCCTTTAATACGTTTTGTAGTTTTTAATGTACATTGGTTATTACAACATATGGGACACACAATTTATATCTTTCCATAAGACCTATAGACTACATTACTTCCATATACCAATAAATCAAAAACTTCCTCAATGAAACTGCTCACCGTGTTATCAAATTAACGCCCAGACGAGCCATAACAATCTGTGCCTCATAACATCTGATACAAACTGTGGACAATATGGCAAGCGTTTTAATATATGAACGCTAACGTATGTTGAGAAGCCATCTGTTTGCCTGCCCTAACAGTAGAAGTCTAGATTGGCAGTTTATTTTTGTCTTTCATTCACAGCAATAAAGATAATTTCTCATTGTTAAACGCAAAGATGACATGACCTAAAAACATTGCTACATTGACGATTTAAGATGTTAGTGCAAGGGGCGACCACTTTAAAATAGCTCTGACTTTGTGGCTTTCAGTTAATACACAATAAAATTATTGTGCAGTATTCCGATCCAAGGAGCATACAGTCTACGTACCTCATCAGAGCGCCATAGCCCCATTATCTTGGCCACATAGCAAGAATCTCTAATAATAATAATATTGAGCACAGAGCTTACCAAATCAGTCCCTGGTCCCCATTGGCTCAAATCTACTCAACCGGCCAGTAGGTTTTGGAGTTGTGGGAGAACCTTAGAACACTTAGAGAACATACAAACTCTTTGCAGATCTTGACCTGGATGAGACTTAAACTCAGGACCACAGAGCTACAAGGCTGTAGTGCTAACCACTGAGCCACCATGCTGCCCGGATACTCTCTTTTACTAAGTTATGAGAATGCATCTTAAAGAGAGCACTGTCATAATGCAACATCATGGAGGTACAGAAGAAGAAGGCATCAGTAAAACATACTGCATAGACCTTAACCCAAACAAATTCAGCAGTGCTTACAGCATATGGTCTGTTGTCATATGAAATCTATATGGCACGTACTTGCAGTAGTGCAGAATGCCTGTCGAAAAAGGTGCCTGGAGTTTTTTCACCTGATTCTGGTATTTTTGAGCTGCTGATGCCGATTCCTTCCTAGCCATCCTCTGTTCATGTTGAGAGGTGAGATGTTGAGGGTTATCCTTCAGAAATACTACCATAAAGAACTCTGTAAATTGGAGATAGATACACATATTGGGGGTGATTTTATCATGACTTCTGCCTCTAATGCTTAGCACCCAGGCACTATTAGCCTACAACATATTAAATGGGTAATTGAATGCCATACAATTGGTTTAACTCATTAATCTTTCTCCGCCCAATGCTATTACCAAAAAAAAAAAAATATTGGTTTGGATCCCCTCTGTGTGGTGCCCTCGAAGGTTTCGGGGTAAAACCCTGCAGGGGGAAGAGTAGAAGAAATAGACCAATAGGTAGGCCTCTTTCCTATTGTAGTAGATCACTACTGTGGTTACAAGTTATAGATACTCACACTATAAAAGCGTAGATAGGAATACTAGCAGCCTCAACTTGCGATTTTAGCTATAGTGGGTGTGATATAATTTGTTAAGAGCGCCATTTTACAATTTGAATAAAAGTTAGTTTAGAGGCGTGACCATTAGACTCTATCTGTCTTAGGACCGTATTGGTAACTAGCTGTTATGCTTCCTTGAGTTAGTCCTTAAAGGGCTATTGTCTTGTTCAACAATTAAAAGACCTGGTAATGTCCCTTACTACCCTTGCCCTTTCTTAACATTAGCATAATTTTAAAAGTTGATTTTGAAGAAAGTAGTCCATTTATATCATAGTTATAAAGATTACAATTAACGGTGCCTGGTTGATCATGCTGGATGCTGAAGGTAGAATGTTCCTTTAATTATAAAAATAAGGTACACGGTCCCCTACTCTTGTACAGGACCCGTAATCAGTCCCCCCCCCCACCCCCCCCCCCTCCCCTGTCACTAATTTCTGTCACCACAACCATGTTGGAGCACCCAGAAGGATCCATCCCAGCCTTGATCTACTCAATCATACAGATTTCATTGTAACGCATCTTTTCTTTTTCTTTATTATGTAATTAGGCTGGTCACATGGTAAGTCAGTGAGTCACCACCGCCCCTGTTACCACCACTCCCCTCTTTCTCCCCCTGCTTCATGTCTGTGTGTAATGTATAGTAAACGCCATACTAGTGTCCTGTGCTTTATCTGCGAACATGCGCATCCTCCCATACCTATGTGTCGAACACAGACATCAACTTGCACAGTACCAGTTACATTTATTCTATAACATCGCTGCCTTATCTGCTGTATGTATCCTCCTATACACAACACAGGCTTCAGGGGCTCACATCACCAGAAGCACATGGAGAGCCATTACAACAACACCATTAACGGGCCTGTCAGTCAAGCACTTGGGGGTGTGGCTGTGCCGCCCACTCATAAATAGCTGGAACAGCCTTAATATGATAATGACTCATTGGGCCATCTCAAGGCTTTGCTACGCTTTACCTCATTGCTTACTTTACAGCATGTAGATGACATGAAGGGATAGAGCAATGCTGTCTAAAGGCATTTTAGAAATATATTTAGATTAGGGGTTTATTTTGCCTGACGGTTATCTTGAAGAACACCTGACTTCAGACGACTCTCTTTACAAACGGACCCCCCCTGGATGCTGTTACTTACTGTGCTTTAGCTTTGGCACAATAACAGCTATAACAGTTATGAATTGTGTCTTTAATGCAGCTTTTAATCGTTTCCGGGTTCTTTTGACAATCCAACCTGTTTAAATCCAATTGTTTACAGAGACCAAAAAATCTTGGTCTCTGTTACAATCTAAAATATAAGTTTCGACTTACTACCATGCAACTTAAGACCACCCCTCTACAACCTATCTGTACGTAACCCTGGGACTGCCTGTGATTTTAAAAGTATAAAATTATGGTGTCAGTTTGAACATATAAGTGAATATATCACCATAACGAGGAAAAAAAGCCTTCCCCCAAACTAATTGACATAACATAACAGGCACAGTTTATGCTTGGCTGTATATTTTCTGATGTGCAAATGATAAATATATTTCTTCTCTCTCTAATGAATTAAAATTACATTTCTGAATAAAAAATTTCATGAAAAAAAACATTCAGGTGTAAGAAGGCCGAGCTTGTGCCATAAAGGGAATTTAATGAGTTCAAGTGACATTTTGTACTTTAACCTGCCTCTGCCCGAACTTCACACATTTGTCATCTTCCCTGATCTGCCAGATCTGCGCTTCAATTATAGCTATGCGCGAGCTCTTAGAAGTCATGTATCTGTTATCCCATGGGGAAATACATCAAATGCCAAGTCCACTCTCAAGTCTATCATGTCTATAAAGTCAACGTCCCTGGGGAGGCTAGACTTTAACAAAGCCTTGAGGAATTATCCATGAGAAGGTATCTTTGTGTACCAAATGACCCGTCCACTCTGTACTTTTCCTAAGCATTCTGTGGATTTTATTAAAACATATGTCATATTGTAAACATAAAGACATTCATATATGTATTCACCACAGCGTCACCGTCCTCACAAACCCTGATAATGCTGTGAGTGTGTTGTTGATCGATAAATTTGACTGTGATATATGTAATTTATTTCTGTTCCGAACCGTTAATTCACCGGTATCAAAAATAATTTTTTGCCTTAAATAGAGGGGTATTAGGGTTCCACTATTACGAGCTGTAAGTTTTGTATCCTGAAAGAATTCAGAGCTTAATTGATCCATCATAGGGCTAATACCAACTACCACACAATACCACAACTTCAATACTTCTAGTTTGCCGAAATGGTGAAAGAGGGTTCATCCATCAAGCTTGTATAGGGCCACCACTGGAAATTATACTCTCCTTCCACATTGTTGTTATATTACGCTAAAAATTGACTTAACTCAAAGAAAGCTAATCATTTTTTGTAAAGTTTTTGTATAAAGTAATTCAATCTTTAATACAAAAGATATGGACCCCCACAATCTATATACTCATTTATAACATGATGGACCATTACTGCTACTGGAATCTGTTGGAAATAAATTCTGGGTGGAAAGTTGGTCCTGGGACGTATTGTTGATTTGAGAAGGAAATCTTTTCCCCTCTTGTGCCAAGTGTCTGGAGTTTCGTAGACAGTGGGCACATGTTTGTTGCTTGGTTCGTAAAAACTGGTACCACCCAGGGATCCATCGATCCTAGTGAAATATCATGCGCGCTGAACTATGATCATGATTACAGTTTTTGGTTGGCTGCTGTTTTTGCAAGGAAGAAAGGCCTCCGTGCAATCATATCTCACTGTAATGCATTGAGTCCCTCCCTGGGCACGGTGGGAAGGTTTTGAAATCCGTCCAGTGCATCTAACTTTTAATGGACCCGACACAGCCATGTGCGACCCGCCTAATCACATGGTAGTTGATGGTTGGCTTGGTACAAATGTTTCTATGTTACAATGACTGATACGATGCTTACTCGCCAGACGGTGCAATGTTGCAGTAGAGAAGGGTTGCCGTGCAATGTATCATCCAATCGAGTATGTTAACATAAAAAAGATTTATCCATGAAGATGCTAATGGATACATACAATTGGATCAAATCTGTTCTTATGTTCTATATGTTTCTTTCTCCCTGTGTTTTCATATTTTCTTTTAAAGGATATCAGTTTATTTTCACAAACGTTAATCATTTTTATTCGTTTCTAATAACAGGATCACTTAGTACAATGAAAAATAAAAAAGGTCACGCATTAAATCCTTTATAAACGCAATTGTGAGCTGACAATGTCAAATAATTAAACTGTTCAGTTTCATGTTGCTTGTACTTGACCGGGATTTAGAAATGTGCTTCTATGAAAAAAAAAAAAAGGTTATACACTTCCTCATAGTGTTGCCGCTTAGTGTATTTTTAGAGTTGGTCAACTTTGATATCATGCCACATAGGAGGGAATAACTTAATGAAGGATGCTGCGCTAAGGACCTATTTCTATAAACGAAAAGGGTCTTGAATGATATGGTGCACGTAGTTGGACGAACCCTTTCAACTGGGACAAACTTGTACATGAACCACATCACTTTTGAGGCAGCACACAATACAATTTATATTCTCAGTGAGAAAGGTTATTTAGACTAAAGATAAAGAGAATAGTTCTATACTTGTTGAAGAGGACGTGGACAAATTTTTTGTTCCAAAGGGTTGTCCATTCCTGTATCCACTAACCAATGGTCTTTTCCCTGAAGGATTGAGAGACATTACTAACTGCTGCTGAGCTTTAGGTCAGAGGCTATATTCTCAATACTGGTTCATGCACATTTCAGAACCTCGTGTTCGATGCTGTCTGGTAATGTGCTGGACTGCCTATGTGTACTGCCTTACTACTGTATTGGAGATATTGTACCCTCAATTGAAGAATATGTGGAGGCTATGGTTAAATCTTTATTCATGAAGACAACATCTAAAGTATTAAATGGAATTATTAATAAAGTGGAATGGTGCCAGACTAGAGCGGTGGCTCTGTCCTGGATACCCACCTGAAATTAGGGCAAGTTACTTAGCATATTGTGAACGAAGCAACACTGAGCTCAGAAATAGAAATGAGCACCGCCTTTAAGTTGGTTGTCGGTTCCAGTGTGGTCCTGCATGACCTGGACCATAATTGCGGATTGGCGGGCCATGGCCCCTTTACTAATCACACCCATGGCTTTTTGGTAAGGGATCAATCTGCCGCTTCATCTCTACCAGCAATCATTATTACTTCTACAAAAAATAGTGGGGGCTGATACAAATTCTCACTGTGCAAAAATCAGTGGAATATCACCTATCAAATGGTCTTTACCTCTTAACGCGTCCACCATACAATTACGGCATGGAGCTGTTAAGGATTATGAAGAGGGCCACGGGATTGAACCTCATTTATAAAGACGTGGAATTGCTGCAGCAAACAACACCCACGTTAAGCACTGATCAGGGTGTTAACCCTTTTTTGATTTGCCACTGATAAGCCACCATCAGCTGTTTAAAATCAAGTGTGCAATGGGCGCCTCCATCTTGTTTTTTGTTTGTTACCCCCAAGTTGTCATCGGGAGTGGAATCAGTTCCCTTAAAGACTCGGGTCTTTCTAAGACCAATAGGCTGTATGAATTTCCTACAGATTTGGTTACAGTGTGAAATAAATCACTATCAAACGCCATATACGCAATACAAGTATTTGCAGTAATTTGTTCTGTCCCTTCAATGAGGGGCATAAGGTGTAAGCAATGTTTGACCACCTTCTATGATCTCGTTCAGTATTAGTCGACTCAAAACTGCTTGTTGGCTCGGTCAAGACGTGTTGTTAGTTGTAACCATGTAATTGTCGATCTTATGGTCATTGTCATGTGACAGATTTTGTTACCATGTGGAATAAAATCACATATCAAACGCATATACTGCAGTACCGGTAATTTAGAACAGATTAACGGTCTATAGTTTTAAAGTACCCTAGAGAGTCCAAAAAAATAGTAAAAAAATAAAAACTTTATCATTACCCCTTCTCCTTACAACTTAAATTAGGAAAAAATAAACAGTAAAATCACCAACTTTAAGTACCTGGATATCCCAAATGAGTACCGATCCTATCAAGTATAAAGTGGGTCATAACAGCAAATAACAATCCAATGTTTGACATTACCTCATTAAAAAAATATAACTATACACAATGATCACACAATGGTGAGCAATGCCAACATCATCTTATCTGCAAAAAAAAGTCTTACACACAGCTACATACCCGACGTATAAAATGTTATAGTGTCAATCATTAGGACAAAAGAAAATATTTTTTTTCGTATACCCTCACAAATGGTTGAATTTTTTTTAAAATGTATTAAAACTATTAGACCTAACTAAATTTCGTATCACTGTGATTGTACCAAAACCAAATTATAAAGTAGATGTATCTTTTGGAGCGCCGCAGTGAAGCCGTCAAAAACAGAGCCCACAAACAATGCATGCAAATGCGCTTTTCCAATTTAAATCAAATTTGGAATTTTTGTTCAGCTCCCAGTACGGACTATAAATATACTGCCACTAAGAAGTACAATTTTGCTTCATAATAAATATGCAAACTACAGCGCTTTACATCGAAAAAAGTTACGATATTTGAAGTTGGTGAGTGAAAACTCAGGCAAAATGACTGCGACGAAAGGGGTTAAATTACTGTTTGAGGATAAGGTGAAGGATCCAAACTTGCACATTCAATATAAACAGATACAAATGAACAGATATCTAACTTATTTCGAGCAAAATATTTTTCCTTCTGCATATGTGCATAAAAGTAGGCATACAACTCTTTTAAAAGCCGTATTAAAATTGTGAAATACAAAATTTGACATCATGACGCAGCCAATTTTTTTACACAGCCCATCTATATAACACCTTTAGGACGATTGATTAGATTTTCATTTTTTTCCCGCTACCATACAAATATACTCTGCATTGATGTATTGCTTCTTATTACTGTGATTCTTCCTCTCTCCATTCGGTTTGATTTACTGTGGGCAGCACATACCCACAGTAGTAGACATTCACATTCACTAGAAAAGTATAGCGGTGAAGCTCCTATGAATCTTGTTCCCGATAATACATATATTCAAGCGAAAGAGCCAAGACCATTTTGCACACACAATTCTTTTTGGGTAGATTAAATGTTCAAGTTTTGTGGCATTCATCCTTTAATTATCCACATTCCTGGCGCTGGCCCGGAAGTTGACCCCATCTTGCCCTTATTGCACCCTCCATTTTACCTGTGGTGAAGTACCACCCCCAGCTTGGAGTGGTCCGATACAAAGAATTCCTGCATCTGTGCACTACTCTAGTGAGAGCTGTGGTGCCGGTTAGAATTGTCCGCCAGAGCTTTTCGAGGAGGAGGTTGAGCTCTTGATTATATCAGAGCAATCATAAGGGTCAAGCTGCCCCAGTTGCCTGGCGCATCATATGCCCGTCAATGCTGCATCTATCATGAGGCAGGATGAAAATTCCGCCTCAGGCGGCAGATGCAGAGCCCTGAAGGAGATGGCAAAACAGCTGTGGATGATTCAGGCACTCACTGGAATTACCCACTAGCAGTACAGACCTGCGGCTGGCAGTCTCTACTGCCACGATTTCTATCGCTATCCTCTATGTCTTACAGACACAGAGGCAAGCGGAGCAGAGTTCACGCTCACAGCACAGTCCAGTTCCATTTGTCTGCGCTGCTCTATGGCTCTGGAGGACGCAGGCGGCGTTTGATGATGTCACACGGCTTGCATCCATGCAAGGAAGTGCTGCCTGGCAGAAGATCCGGTAGGAGTGGATAGGACCTTGGCATGGGAGGAGGTAAGTAAAAGTTTTATTATTATAGAATAATCATTGTGGGGGCTTTATATATTAAAAAAGGTGGGGGAGATTTAAATATTGGGGCTGAATAACAACTAAATTGGGGGGTATTTTTGGGCACTATATGTGACAAAACCTGGCAGGGAGGCCGATGACTCCCTATGGTGCCCAGGATTAAAATAGGGGTTTGGGGTCTTTATAAATAGGTACTTTCTATAACTAAATTGGGTGTGGGGGGGGGCTTTTTATGGGGGATGGTATTAGTTGAACTAAAGAGGGGGGTTTCTGTACATAGCTTAGCTGGGGTATTGTATATGGGATACCGTTATATAGTAAAAGTCCGGGGTGTCATTAGGATGGGTGTTTTATACATATTGTTACTAGTTGGCACTATTTATTAAATTATTAGGGGGGTTAAAGGTGGGGAACTCCTTGCTATTTATTATTATTAATGGTTGTTTTCTTCTACTATGTAAAGCCTGTAAAACAGTTTGTTATGGAAAAAGAATGTAATAAAAACTTATATATATATAAAAAAAAAAATTAGGGGGGGTTTATATTCATGTTGTAGTTTTGCATACATACTACTTAGTAGCACAAGTGTTTGTTTAATCCAGTTTACATATTGTATAATTGTTTTTGTATTTTTTGGTGGTGCAGGTGAGATGCTGCATGGAGCTGATTCGGAGGTAAATCAACAGTGATTTGCTTGCTTGGTGAAATCGGAATTAGGTCCTCTTACTGATGTGCCAATCGTCACCTGTATGTACCAAGATGTCACTAATGTCTGTGTCACTGACGGATACTAGTGTGTGAGGCAGCCGTCAACCTGTGTAGTGGCAGACGTTAGGGTGTCTGTGATCTTTGGTGCTGTTTGGGGATATTATTAGTTAATGATAGTCATATACTTGAATCAGGTTTTGAGATGCTCTCCTAAAAGGGGTGGGGGGGGGTGGGGGCCCGAAATTTCATCTTCACTCTGGCACGCAACAAGGCTAGATCGGCCCTATTCTAGCAATTTGATAAATTCCCCCATTGCGAAATAATTCTATCTCATATTTTGAATTTTTGGACAAACCCAGGTTAATAAAGATAAGAGGTGTAATGGAAAGGTTCCACCTCATTATATTGGACCCTCTCTGGATTATAACTATAACAAATACTAATGCACAATATGAAGCAAAATACAAAGAGTGAATGTTATGACCTTATAGCCTTTTTTTATTGAGCGTTGTCAGAAGAGTCAAATAGCATTTTGATCTCTTGTGATATGCGTAGAAGATAGTTTGGGTCCATGTGAGACTACTGATAATTTAAAGAAAATTATTCGTATTTCGTTCTTTGTATATTTTCTACTTTAAAAAATCAAATCGGCGGTCCCCTACTTACGACCACTCGACTCATACGACCCCTATTACAATCTGACCTCTGCTACTAGGGGCTGGCTGGCTGTATACTACTAGGGGCTGGCTGGCTGTTTACTACTAGGGGATGGCTGGCTGTATACTACTAGGGGCTGTCAGGCTCTATACTACTAGGGGCTGACTGGCTGTATACTACTAGGGGCTGGCTGGCTGTATTCTACTAGAAGCTCATTATTGACATTGGCATCACAAGTTGCCGCGCATGCGTTTTTAACGATCTGAAAACGCACTTAGTAAAAACGGCCCAAAAACGCCACGTGTGTCTTCACCCTAAGGGTGAAGACACACGTGGCGTTTTTAGGCCGTTTTTGGGCCGTTTTTAGTTAGTGCGTTTTCACATCGTTAACTCAGCATGTCAGTTCACTCCCGCGGTGCAGCGTTCGGGCCGTGCGTTCCCAGCAGCTTGCGTTGCGAGTGTGATGCGAGTTTTTAGTGCGTTTTCAAATCGTTAAAAACGCATGCGTTAAAAAATGCATGACAGGTTTGCATGACATGACAATTGCATGACAGGTTTGAGCAATTATCTTAACTCAAACTGGTCAAAACGCAATGTTAACGCATGCGTTATCAAGACGCATGCACTAAAGTATTGTTAACGTGGCATAGATTCAACAAGGTGCTGGAAGCATTCCTCAGAGATTTTGGTCCATATTGACATGATGGCATCACACAGTTGCCGTAGATTTGTCGGCTGCACATCCATGATGCGAATCTCCGTTCCACCACATCCCAAAGATGCTCTATTGGATGGAGATCTGGTGACTGTGGAGGCCATTTGAGTACAGTGAACTCATTGTCATGTTCAAGAAACCAGTCTGAGATGATTCCAGCTTTATGACATGGCGCATTATCCTGCTGAAAGTAGCCATCAGATGTTGAGTACCTTGTGGTCATAAAGGGATGGACATGGTCAGCAACAATACTCAGGTAGGCTGTGGCGTTGCAACGATGCTCAATTGGTACCAAGGGGCCCAAAGAGTGCCAAGAAAATATTCCCCACACCATGACACCACCAGCCTGAACCGTTGATACAAGGCAGGATGGATCCATGCTTTCATGTTGTTGACGCCAAATTCTGACCCTACCATCCTACTAGGGGCTGGCTGGCTGTATACTACTAGGGGCTGGCTGGCTGTTTACTACTAGGGGATGGCTGGCTGTATACTACTAGGGGCTGTCAGGCTCTATACTACTAGGGGCTGACTGGCTGTATACTACTAGGGGCTGGCTGGCTGTATTCTACTAGAAGCTATACTACTAGGGGCTGGCTGTCTGTATACTACATGGGGGCAGGCTGCCTATATATACTACTGGGAGCTTGCTGGCTATATACTACTGGGGGCTTGCTGGCCATATAATGGGGGGGGGGGCTGTGACCAATCCATTTCCCAGCCTTGGCTTATACTCCCCCCCCCCATTATATGCCAGCCAGCCCCCAGAAAGTAGTATATAGCCAGCAAGCTCCCAGTAGTAGTATAGCCCAGATGCCCCCATGTAGTAGTATACCAGACAAGCCAGCCCCTAGTAGTATAAAGCCATTCCACAGTAGTATTTACAGCCACCCCCTAGTGTATACGCCAGCCAGGCCTCCATGTAGTATACAGGCCAGACCTAAGTAGTATAGAGCAGCAAGATTCTAGTGCTATACAGCAAGCCCTGTTAGTGTACCGCCAACTCAGTCACTAGTAGTAGACAGCTGACAGCCACTGTAGTTATAAAGCCAGCCAGCCCCCAAATTATACAGCCAGCAAAGCCACTAGTAGTTTAGTATACAGATAGCCCCTAGTAGTATACAGCAAGCAGCCCCTAGATAGTATACAGCTGCCAGCCCAAGTAGGTTAAAAAAACAGCCAGCCATCCATAGTAGTAAAATCCAGCCACCAGTAGTATTCAGCCTGCCACCCCCTAGTGTATACAGCCAGCCAGGCCCCCAGTAGTATTAAAAGCAGTCTGACACCTAGTAGTATACAGCCAGCCAGCCCCATGTAGTATACGCCAGCCCCAGTGTATACAGCCTTGAAACCCCCTCGTAGTATACAGCCAGCCAGCCCAGTGTATAAAGCCAAGTTGCCCCCCCTAGTAGTATACAGCCAGCCAGCCCCATGTAGTATACAGACAAGGCCCTAGTAGTTATACAGCCAGCCAACCCATAGTATATCAGCCCGCCAGCCCCTGTAGTTGAGTGACAGACAAATCAGCCTAGCCTAGAGTATACAGCCTGACATGCCCCCTAGTAGTAACATCCCCAGCAAGCCCCCAATAGTATACAGCCGCCAAGCCTAGTAGAGACAGCCAGCCCCTAGTAGTATACAGCCAGCCAGGCCCCCTAGTAGTATACAGCCGGACCAGCCCTAGTCGTGTACAGCCAGCCATCCCCTAGTAGTATACATCAAGCCACACAGTTAGTGTACTACAAGCCTGCCACCCCCTAGTAGTATAAGCCAGCCAGCCCCCAGTAGTATTAAAGCCAGTTGCCCCCTAGTAGTTACAGCCGCCAGCCCCCATGTAGTATATGCAGCAGCCCCCAGTAGTAGACGCCTGCCACCCCTCATAGTAGTACTACAGCCAGCCGCCCCCATTAGTATAAAGCCAGTTGACCCCTAGTAGTATCAGCCAGCCAGCCCCCATGTAGTACAAGACCAGGGCCCCAGTTAGTATTAAAGGCCAGAAAAAAAATAGTAAAGATGAAAGTCCTTCTGTCCTCTCTTCCGTGTTTCTCTCCTCTTTTCTTCGGTTGCTTCTACAACTTCCCAGCCAGCCCCAGTAGTTTACAGCCAGCCAGGCCCTAGTAGTATACAGCAGCCAGCCCCCAGTAAGTATTAGTATACAGCCAGCCCCCCAGGTATTATACAGCCACCTGCTCCCAGTAGTATATAGCCAGCCAGCCCCCATGTAGTATACAGCAGCCCCCTATTAGTTACAAGCCCAGCCCCACCCCCGCAATTAAAAAAATAAAACTTATATAATCACCTCGATGCTCGGCGCAGCTCACCGATGTCGGCTGGCTCATCTTCTTTCTACCCCGCGGCTCTTCTTCTTTCTTCTGTCTTCTTGAACTGCGGCATGGACGCGGCCTTTTTGTTTCTTCCAGCAGGCGCATACTATGACGCGGGCCACTGTTGACTTGAGTTCATAAATAGCGCCGGCCGGAGGAGATAACATGGCAAATCAATGCGGCAGGTTGTAGAAGGCAGAAGAAAGAAAGACGAGCCGCGGGGAACAAGAAGAAGAGGAGCCGCCCCGACAGCGGGGACATCGGGGCAGCCGCGTGAGCATCGGGACGTAGGGTGAGTATAATAATAATTTTTTTTATTAAACTGTGTATAAAGCCGATGCGCGGGTGACGTTTTTCAGAAGTTTTTTGTGATGTATGAAAAACTAGGAGTATACACAAGTATATATGAGGAAACGACACCCGTCTTTTAGCTAACAAATAGTTTCCCTTACAGCCCAATAATCACTTTTTTTATGTATTCTCTGGCATCAGAGGGGGGGAGTGTCCCTGCCCGAACAGCCCCTCCCATGCCATCCTCCCTTATGTTCCCATGGCCTCTCTAATATTCAGCATATAGCATAAGAATATCAATTCAGGAACAAGGAGGCAGGGCCTGACAGCCCCTAGTAGTATACAGCCAGCCAGCCCCCAATAGTATACAGCCAGCCAGACCCTAGTAGTATACAGCCAGCCCCTAGTAGTATACAGCCAGCCAGCCCCTAGTAGGATACAGCCTGCCAGGCCATAGTGTGTACAGACAGCCATCCCCTAGTAGTATACATCAGCCCCAGGTAGTGTACAGCTGCCAACCCCATGTAGTATTACAGCCAGCCAGCCCCAGTAGTATTAAAAGCCAGTCTGCCCCCTAGTAGTATACAGCAGCCAGCCCCCATGTAGAACAGCAGCCCCAGTATGTTACAGCCTGCCACCCCTTAGTAGATACAGCCAGCCAGCCCCAGCCCAGTAGTATAAAGCCCAGTCCTGACCCTAGTAGTATACAGCCAGCCAGCCCCCATGTTAGTAACAGCAAGGCCCTAGTAGTATACAAGGGGCCAGCCACCCTAGTAATATACAGCCAGGGGCCAGCCCCCTAGGAGTATACAGGGCCAGCCAGCCCTAGTAGTGTACAGCCAGAGCCCCAGTAGTATACAGCAGCCCACAGTAGTATACAGCCAGCCTGCTCCCAGTGTTAGTATATAGCCAGCCAGCCCCCATGTAGTATACAGCAGCCCCGAGTTAGATACAGCCAGCCCCCACCCCGGCACTTAAAAAATAAACCTTATATACTCCCATCCGATGCTCGGGCAGTTCCCCGATGTCTGTTGCTCATTTCTTTCTACCGGGGGGGGGGGCTGTGACCAATCCATTTCCCAGCCTTGGCTTATACTCCAGTCAATGGTTTTTCCCCAGTTTTTGGGGTCTCGGCTTATACTCGGGTTGGGTTATACTCGAGCATGTACGGTAATAGGGCTCTATGGGAACCTCTTACCCAGCTATATCTGTAATAATGTGGTGACGGGTTCAATTTAAAACAGTCCCATAAGGCTAGAGAGGAGGAGAGGAGTGGGCACAAAATAGATGGTCTCAAACTTAGGGCTCAACCACTTCAAAACATCAAGGGGGATTGTAGGGCATGTGACTTGTTCAACTGCCACCCAGCAGAGGAGCATGCTCATTTTACGAAGAGTGATGAGTTCAGCCAACTGAGAGGTATAATAGTATTTCAATATATTAGGGGCTCCTAGTCCCAGATGTTGGCAGCATACAGGGTGGATGAGGAGATTCTGCTCCTTCCACCCCAGATAAATGTATTCATTTCTTTGAAAAATTGAAAAGAGATGAGGAAGGGACATCAATTGGGACTGTCTGAAAGCACATGTGAAAAGTCCCCGGCTGCGTCTATTTCTACGGCACTCGTACTCCGGCGTATGATAAATATCCCCCAATGTCTGGATCTATGAGTCTGATTTACTATGCATGCTTTTGATGGTAGATTTCCTTTAATACCGTTTGTAGGTTTTTAATGTACAATTGTATATACAACATATGGGAAACACAATGTATATCTTTCTATAAGACATATAACCCATGGTCGATTGAACTAGGGTCGTATGTAAGTCGAGTGTTTCTTAAGTAGGGCCGCCTGGTCTTTGCTATTTTTTAAAGTAGAAAATATACAAAAACAATCCTAATAATTTCTTTAATACCTGATTGTCTCATATTGCCAATAATATCTTCTACGCCTATCACAGAGATCACATGCTCTGCTCTGTCTGACAACGCGCAATAACGGTATAAGGTCACATTCACTCTTTTGTATTTTGCTTCAATTGTGCATTAGTATTTGTTATCGTTATAATCCAGAGAGGGTCCACTATATTAGGTGGAACCTTTCCATTACACCTCTTACTTTATCTCCTGGTTTGTCCACAATTCAAATACTGACATATAGAATTTAATTCCGCAATGGGGGGAATTTATCACGAATGCAGAATCAGGGCCGATTCTAGCCTTTTGGCTGCGCGAGTTGAAGACGAAATTCGCCCCCCCCCCCACCCTTTGTAGAGAGAGCTAACCTGATTAAGTAGACACTCAAACTAATAATATCCTCACACAGCACAAAGATCTACAGACCCCTAGTCTGACACTACACAGGCTGACGCTGCCTCCCACCTATATCAGTCAGTGACACAGACATTAGTGCCATCTGGTACCATACCGGGACATTTGCTCCATCATAAGAGACCGAATTCCGCATGTCACCATGCACACATCACTGTTGAATTACCGTCAGAATTCAGCTCCATGCAGCTTCCACACTGCCCCACAAAAATACAACAATTACTTACAATCTGTAAACTGGATAACAACACTGTGCTCGCTAAGTTATGTATCAAAACTACACAATTGAATAAAACCCCCCCTAATTTTTTTTTTTTATATATATATAGTTTTGGTAAGACTGCTTTTTCCATACAACTTGTTTTACAGGCTTTACATAGTAGAAACAACTCGTGTGTGTGTCGTAAAAATGCAAGAGGGTCCCCCCTTTACCCCCCTAAATATTTCATAATAGGGCCAACCTATTAACTAATATGTATAAAAAAAAAAAAAAACAAAAACACAAACACACCAAAAAGACCAAAACCAAAAAAACCAACCAAAAAAAAAAAAACAAAAATCAACCAAATACCACAAAAAAAAACAAATACAAAATAACAACACACACCATCTAATGAACAACGACACCCGAATAGCAAGAACTGACGCCCATTACAAGTAGTAATGATAGCCAAAAGGCGCACAACAACAGGGAACCGCCCCAGCATAGCGATACAGCAAGGGAGACCCCGACTTTCTATATAACTGTATCCCAATACAATACCCCCAGCTAAGCTATGTACAGAAACCCCCCTCTTCGTTCAACTTAATCATGACCATCAGCCCCTAAAAAGCCCCCCCCACACCCAATTTTAGTTATAGAAGTACCTATTTATAAAGACCCACCCCCCTATTTAATCCTGGCACCATGGAGTATCGGCCTCCCTGCCAGTTTGTCACATATAGTGGCCAAAAATACCCCCCAATTTAGTTGTTTATTCAGCCCCAATATGTTAAAATCTGCCCCCACCTTTTTAATATATAAAGCCCCCACAATGATTATTCTAATAAAAAACTTTTATACCTCCTCCATGCCAAGGTCCATCCACTCCTACCGGATCTTCTGCAGGCAGCACTTCCTTGCATGGATGCAAGCCGTGTGACATCCATCAAACGCCGCCTGCGTCCTCTAGAAGCATAGAGCACCAGACAATGGAACTGACTGTGCTGTGGCTGCAACTCTGCTACCGCTTGCCTTGTGTCTGTAAGACATGAGGATAGCGTATAGAAATCGTGGCTAGAGCTGCCAGCCGCAGGTCTGTATCCGCTAGTGGGTAATTCAGTAGTGCTCTGAATCATCCACAGTGTTTTGCCATACCTCTCAGGGCTCTGCACTGCCGCCTGAGGCGGATGTTTTCATCCTGCCTCATGATAGATGCAGCCCTGACGGGCATATGATGCGCCAGCAACTGGGGCAAGCTTGACCCCTTCTGATGCTCTTGATATATCAAGAGGCTCCAACCTCCTCCTCCGAAAGCTCTGCCGGACAATTCTAACCGGCACCACGCTCATTCAGCTAGAGCTAGTGCACAGAGCAGGAATTTTCTGTATCGGACCACTCCAAGCGGGGGTGGTTCCTTACCCCAGGTTTCACATGAGGTGGCATAAGGGGCAAATGGGGTCAATTCCAGGCCAGCGCCAGGAATGTGATAATTAACGAGGATGAATGCCACAAACGTGACACATCTTAATCTACCCAAAAAAATTGTGCTGTGCAAAATGGTCTTGGGCTCTTTCGCTGAATATATGTATTATCGGGACACAGCCCATTCATAGGAGTTCACCGCTGATAACTTTTCTGTGGGAATGTGAATGTCTACTACTTGGGTTGTGCTCCCACATAATCAACCGAATGGAGAGGGAAAATCACAGTAAATACGAAGCAATACATCCATGCAGAGTATATTTGTATTGGTAGCGAAAAATGAAAATAAATCAATCGTCCTAAAGTGTTAATAGACCTGGGCTGTGTAAAAAAATTGGCTGCTGTATGATGTCAATTTCTGTATTTCCATTTTAACGGCTTTTAGAAAGAGTTGTAATGCCTACTTTTATGCACATATGCGAAGGAAAAATATTTTGCGCGAAGATACAGTTAGATATCTTTCATTTGATATCGTTATATGATTGCAAGTTTGGATCCTTCACCTTCTCCTCAAACAGTAATTTAACCCCTTTTCCGTCCAGTCATTTTGCCTGAGTTTTCACTCACCCACTTCAAATATCGTAACTCTTTTTCATGTAAGCGACTTAGTTGCATTTTATTATGAAGCAAAATTGTACTTCTTAGTGGCATATATTTCATATCCGTACTGGGAAGCTGAACAAAAATTCCAAATTTGATTAAATTGGAAAAGCGCATTTGCATGCATTTTTGTGGGCTCTGTTTTTACGGCTTCACTGGTGCGCTGCCAAGCATACATCTACTTTATGTTGGTTTGGTACAATCACATGATACGAAATTTATTAGGTCTAATAGTTTTACATACATTTTAAAAAAAATTCTAAACCATTTGTGAGGTAACGAAAAAAACATATTTCTTTTGTCCTATGATTGACACTATACATTTTATACTTCGGTATGTAGCTGTGTGAAGACTTTTTTTGCAAGATAAGTATGTTGTCATTTGCTACCATTGTTTGATTTCCCCCCCCATTGTTATTAGTTATATTTTTTTAATGAGGTAATGTCAAACATTGGGATTGTTATTTGTCTGTTATGACCATTTATACTTTGATAGGATCGCTCATTGGACTATCCAGGTACTTAAAAGTTGGTGATTTTACTGTTTATTTTTTCCTATTTAAGTGTAAGGAAGGGTAATGATTAAATTTTTTATTTTTTTACTATGTTTTTTGACTCGTCTAGGGTACTTTACACTATAGACCGTTAATCTGTTCCTAAACTTACCGGTACTGCAGATAATGGCGTTTGATATGTGATTTATTCCACAGGTACAAAATCTGTCACATGACAATGACCATAAGTCAAGACAATTACATGGTTAAACTAACAACACGTCTTGACCGAGCAACAAGCCGTTTTGAGTCGCTAATACTTTGAACGAGATCATTAGAAGGTGTGTCAACATGCTTACACCTTATGCCCTCATGGAAGGGCAAACAAATACTTGCAAATACTGTAATTGCTTATATGGCGTTGATACGTTATTATTTGCACACTGTAACAAATCTGTAGGAAAGCATACAGCCTATGGTCTTAGAAAGACCCGATCTTCACGGGAACTGATTCCACTCCCGATACAACTTTGGGGGTAACAAACAAAAACAAATGGGAGCGCCCATTCACCACTTTATTTTAAACAGCTGACTGGTGGCTATCAGTGGCAATCAAAAGGTTAACACCCTGATTCAGTGCTTACGTGTGGTGTTGTTTGGCTGCAGCAATTCCACGTCTTTGTAAATGAAGGGTCATCCCGTGGCCCTCTTCATAATCCTGTACAGCTCCATGACCGTAATTGTATGGCTTGGACGGTAAGGTAATCACCATTTGATAGGTGATTTCCACTGATTTTTGCACAGTTGAGATTTGTTCTAGCCCCCACTATTTATTTTAGAATATAATGATTGCTGGTAGAGATGAAGCGGCAGATTGATCCCTTACCAAAAAGCCATGGGTGTGATTAGTACAGGGGCCAATGGCCGCCAATCCGCAATTGTCCAGGTCATGCAGACCACATGGAACCGACAACCAACTTAAGGTCGGTCGCTCATTTCTATTTCTGAGCTCAGTGTTGCTATGTTCACAATAGCTAAGTAATTCCCTAATTTCAGGTGGGTAATCCCAGGACATGAGCACCGCGTAGTCTGGGCACCATCCACTTTATTCATATTCCTTTAATACTTTATATGTTTCTTCCATGAATAAATGATTTACACCATAGCCTCACATATTCTTCATTTAGGGACGAATATCTTCCATACACGTATAAGCAGTACACATAGGCAGTCCATCACTTTACCAGACCCAGGCATCGTAACACGAGGTCTAAATGTGCATGAACCAGTATGTGGAATATAGCCCTCTGACCTAAGCTAAGCGCAGTTAGTAAATGTTCTCTCAATCCTTCATGGAAAAGCACATTGTTAGTTGGATACCAAATGGTACACCCTTGTGGAAACGAAAAAATTTGTCCACGTCCTCTTCAACACAGTATGAGAACTCTTCTTTTTATCGTTCTAGTCTAAATAACCTTTCAGATCACTGAGAATATAAATGTTATTGTGGTGCTGCCTCACAAGTGATGTGTTCATGTCAAGTTTTGCCAGTTTGAAAGGGTTTCCGTCACACTACGTGCACCATATCATTCAAGAACCTTTTCTTTATAGAAATAGGTCCCTTAGCGCAGCATCCGTTCAATTAGTTATTCCCTCCTATGTGGCATGATATCAAGTTCGACCAACTCTAAACATACACTAAGCGGCAACACTAGAGAGTGTATAACCTTTTTTTTTTTTTTTCATAGAAGCACATTTCTAAATCCCGTCAAGTACAAGCACATAAACTGACACATTTTAATTATTTTGCACATTTTCGCTCACAATGGCGTTGTATAAAGGATTAATGCAGTGACCTTTTTTATTTTTCATGTATAATGATCCTTTATAGAAACGATAAAAACTTGATTAACGTTTTGAGAAATAAACTGATACTCCTTCTTAAAAAGAAAAATATGAGAAACACAGAGAGAAAGAAACATTAGAACATAAGAACAATTTGATCAATTGTATGTATCCATTAGCATCTTCATGGATAAATCTTTTTATGGTTACATACTCATTGGATGATACATGTGCACGGAAACCCTCTCTACTGCAACATTGACCTTCTGGACCGAGTAAGCATGTATCAGTCATTGTACATAAAACATTTGTACCAGCTCAACCATCAATCTACCATGTGATTAGGCGGGTCGCACATGGCTGGTGTCGGGCCTTTAATTCGCAGACGATTTCAACAATTCACGTGCCAGGTGGACTGATTAGTGAATGTCCGAGCCTGCTCCTGCAACGCAGCACCAACGTATCATGATCAAGAGCTGATATTTCCTAGGTCACTGTCCCTGATTTTTCGACCCAGCCAATTGGCACGCCTAAACTCAAATGCAAGAGGGAAGACCCATCAATACGGACCACTTTCCACCCAGAATTCCAAGATTCTAGTTATCATGTTAAAAGAATGGCCATAATTGATTATGTCTGACACGGAAATCAAGTGCTTTCTTCCTAGTTAGCCATAATTTAATACTACAGCCAACCATGAAGAGAGTCAATTCAGTGTCCTATCAAGCTTAGCTGCGATGAAATTCTTTCACTGACATGATCGACACTAGCGTGATAAGTTTTACGAAAGAAAATGTGCTTGTAGAACTCGACTTGCCAAGAGGTGAAGATTCACTTCCAAATCATAATACGTCTCTCAGGACCAACTTTACGCCTAACGGGTCCTAGACCCTCTATTTAACCAACAGTTATTGGATAGCACGTGAATGTCCATCGTTCCATCAAATGAGTATATACATGGGGGCCATATCTTTATAAAGATGATTACTTTATATCAACAAACTCAAAATCGCATTAGTCGGTTTGGTGAAGCGATTCTTAGCGAATATAAACAGTGGAAGTAGTAGTATAATGTCCAGTGGTGAGCTTACAATCTGATGATGTACTCTTAATACATCTCCAAAGTCTTAGGGAAAGATGAGTTAGTGGATTGGTGTAAGTTGGTATACAATCCTATGCATGGATCAATCCAAGGCTTTGATTCAGTCTACCTCCGGGAACATACTTAAGCTGTTAGTGGAGACTTAATACCCGCTCTATAGGAAATTTTTGAGTACGTATACCACAGAATATTATTGATACGGTCAAATTTCTCACAACGACTCACAGCATTATCAGGAGTTTAGAGGTGACGCTGTTCCGTCATTGCAGTCTTTATTTAAATTGACATGTTAAATCCACAGCTGCCCCCCCCCCCCCCCCACAACAAGTACCCCCCCGGGCATGACACAAAACCTCCATACCCAGCTGTAAGCCACCCCCCAGGCCACAGATAAGAAGAAGATGAGAATGCATAACCATGAAAAATACATATCTAAAAAACCCCCCCCCCCCCCCCCGCCATAGCTATCCCCCCGCGTCAGATCTGGAGACTCAGGGAAGATGAAAAATGTTGAAGTTCGGGCAGGTTAAAGTACAAAATGTCACTTCACTCATTAAATTCCCTTATGGCACAAGCTCCCTTCTACACCTGAAATGTTTTTTTTCATGAACTTTTTTATTCAGAAATGTAATTTTAATCATGACAGAGAAGAACATATATTTATCATTGCAAACCTCAGAATATACAGCCAGCATAAACTGTCTGTTATGTTATGTCAATTAGTTATTTGGGGAAGGCTTTTCCTCTATCTGTGTGATTATTTTTCACTTATATGTTCAACACTAACATAATTTATTTACTTTTTAATCACAGCAGTCCCAGGGTTTACGTACAAGATAGGATTGTAGGTTTGTCTTAAGTTGATGTGTATGTAAGTCGAAACTTGTATTTTTAGAATTGTAACAGAGACCAAGATTTTTTGGTCTCTGTAACAATGGATGTTAAAAAGTTGGATTGTCAAAAGAACCCGGATTACGATAAGCTGCATTACAAGACACTTCATAACTGTTATAGCTGTTATTGTAGCCAAGGCTAAATGTACAGTAATAACAGCATCCAGGGGTCCGTTTGTAACTAGAGTCGTCTGTAGTCAGGTGTTCTTAAGAGAACCCGTCAGGCAAAATAACCCCCTAATCTAATATATTTTATAAACTGCCTGTTAGAAGCATTGCCTCTATCCCTTCATGTCCCTTCTACATGCCTGTAACTTAAGCAATGAGTCTAAAGCTGTATGCAAATGACCTGTGATGTCCAATGAGTCATTATCATATTCAGCTGTCCAGCTCATTTATGTAGTGGGAGGCACCGCACACCCCCAACGTGCTTGACTGACACCCGTTAATGGTGTTAATGGCTCCTCCTGTGCTTCTGGTGCTGGCGCCCCCTGCAGCCTGTGTGTGTATAGGAGAGATACAACACAATCCGGCAGCGATGTTATAGCATAACATGTTCAGGTACTTGTGCAGTTAGTATGTCTGTGTTCTACACATGGTATGGGAGGCTGCAGCATGTTAGCATAAAGCACAGACACTAGTATTGCTTTACTATACATTACACACCAGACATGAGCAGGGGGAGAAGAGGGGAGTGGTAACAGGGGTGACTCACGCCTCTGACCATGTGACCAGCCTAATTTACATAATAAATAAAGATGCTTTACAATGAAATAATGTATGATTGAGTAGATAAAGCTGGGATGGATCCTGTCTGGGTGCTCCAACCGGTTGTGTGGACAGAAATAGTGACAGAGACTGATTACAGGTGTCCTTACGTAGGGGACAGCCGTACCTTATTTTTCTAATTAAAGGAACCTACCTTCAGAACATCCAGCATGATAAACCGGCACCGTTACTTTGTAATCTTTATATATTTATAAATGGACTCCTTTCTCAAAATCAACTTTTAAATTATGCTAATTTTCAGAAGGGCTAAGTGGTAAGGGACATTACCAGGTCTATTTTGAACAACAATAGCCCTTAAGGACTACCAAGGAAGCATAACAGCTTATTTACAATACTTCCTAAGACAGATAGAGTCTTAATGGTCACGCCTAAACTTACTTTTATTCAATTGATAAAATGGCTTTAACTAAATTTATATCACCACTATAGCTTAAAATTCGCAAGTTGAGGCTGCTATTATTCCTATCTACGTTTAGTGTGAGTATCACTAACTTGTAACCACAGTAGTGAATCTACACAATCAGGAAGGTGCCTACTTTGGTCTTTTCTTCTACCTTTCCCCCCGCATGGTTTTACCCCGAAACCTTCGAGGGCACCCAATCAGAGGGGATCCAAACCCAATCTTTTTTTTTTTTGTGGTAATAGCATTGGGCTGCGGAAAGCTTAATGAGTAAACACAATTGATATGGCATTCAATTACCCATTTAATATGTTTGTAGGCTAATATCCTCTGGGTGCTTAAAGCATGAGCGCAAAGTCTTATAAATCACCCCAATATGTGTATCCTATCTCCAATTACAGTTCTTTATGTAGTTATTTCTTGAGGAAACCCTCAACCATCTCACCTCTCAACATGAACTAGAATGCTATTAGGATCGGCATCACAGCTCAAAAATACCAGAATCAGGTGAAAAAACTCCAGGCACATTTTTCGACGGCATCTCCTGCACTACTGCAAGTAACGTGCTTATGATTCATATGACACAGCCCATAGCTTAAGCACCTGCTGAAATTTGTTTGGGTTAAGGTCTATGCTATGTTTACTGATGCCTCTTCTTCTGTACCCCATGATGTTGACTTAATGAACAGTCTTCTGTTAAATGCTGCTACTAACTAGTACAAGGGAGTATCCGGGCCAGCCCCAGGTGGCTCAGTGGTTAGCACTCAGCCTTGTAGCTCTGTGTCTGATTTAGTCTCATCCAGTCAAGAAATCTGCAAAGAGTTTGTATGTTTCTAACGGTGTCTAGGTTTTCTCCCACAATCCAAAACCATACGGCCGTTGAGTAGATTTGAGGCCCATGGGGACCAGGGACTGATTTGGTAAGCTCTGTGCTCAACTATTATATTATTAGAGATTCTGTGCTATTGGTCCAAGATAATGGGGCTATGGCGCTCTGATGAGAGTACGTAGACTGTATGCTCCTTGGTAATCTGCACATAATTTTCATTGTGTATTAACCTTAAAGCCACAAGTCAGAGCTTTTTAAAGTTGCCCCTTGCACTAACATCTTATAATCTTCAATGTAGCAATGTTTTAGTCATTCATCTTTGCGTTAACAACTGAAAATTATCTTTATTCTTGACTGAAAGACAAAAATAATCTGCAATCTAGACTTCTACCTGTTATGCAGGAACAGTGGCTTCTCACATACGTTACGTTCATATATTAAAAACGCTGCCATATGTCCACAATTTGATCAATGTTATGACGGCACAGATTGTTCTGGCTCGTCTGGAGCGTTACATTTGATAACACGGTGAGCAGTTTTCATTGAGGACTGTGTTTTGATTTATGGTATATGGAAGTAATGTAGTCTTATTGTCTTATAGAAAGATATACATTGTGTTTTCCCATATGTTGTATATACTTGTACATTAAAAACCTACAAACTGTATTAAAGGAAAATACACATCAAAAGCCTGCATAACATCAGACTATAGATCCAGACATTGGGGGATATTTATCAGATCCGGGCAGTACATCGCCGGAGAAATTAAGACGCAGCCCGGAGGACTTTTCAATGTCCTTTCGACAGTCCCAATTGATGTCCCTTCCTCATTCTATTTTCAATTTTCAAAAAAGATACCATTTATCCTGTGGAGTGGAAGGAGCGACATCTCCTATCACCCTGTATGCTGCCAACATCTGGGACTAAGCCGCCTAATATATCTCAAATACTATTACTACCTCTCTTTGGTAACTCTCAGCTTGTCAAATGAGACATGTCCTCTGCGGGTGGCAGTTCGAACAATCACATGCCTCCACAATCCCCTTGATGTTTGAAGTGGTTGAGCTAAGTTTGAGACATCCTTTTGTGTGCCCACTCCTATCTTCCTTCAGCCTTATGGGGACTGTTTTAAATTGAACCCTGTCCCACATTATTACAGATTAGCGGGTAAGTAGGATTCCCATAGAGCCCTATTACGTATATGCTCGAGTATTAACCCACCTCCGAGTATTAGCCGAGACCCAAACAAATGGGGAAAAACCAGTGACTGGCGTAAAAGCCAGGCTGGGAAAGGATTGGTACAGCCCCCCCCCCCCATTAATGGCCAGCAAGCCCCCGCCCAGAGATTCGCCAGCAAAGCTCCCAGTAGTATTATAGGGCAGCCTGCCACACACACCCCCCATGTTAGTACTAAGGGACAGCCCGCTCCCGTAGTAGTATACTAAGCCAGTCCCCAGTAGTCTACAGCCCCCCCTGTAGTATACCGGCCCTGCAAGCCCTATAAAGTAGGTATTAAGTCAGCAAGCTTCTAGTAGTTATACAGCCAGCCAGCCCATAGTATATCAGCGCCAGTCCCCTAGTAGTGACAGAGCAAATCAGCACAGCCTAGGTAGTATACAGCCTAGCATCCCCCTAGTAGTAACACCCACAAGCAGCCCCATAGTATACAGCCGAGCCTAGTGTAGTACAGCCAGCAGCCCTAGTAGTATACAGCAAGCCAGGCCCCCTAGTAGTATACAGCCAGGCCAGCACCTAGTGTGCATACAGCCAGCGATCCCCTATGTAGTCTAATACAAGCCACCACAGTTATGTATACAGCCTGCCACCCCCTAGTAGTTAGCCAGCCAGCCCCCAGTAGTATTAAACATGCCCCAGTAGTAAGCGCCGCCCCATGTAGTATATCAGCAGCCCCAGAACGCCGCCACTCATGTAGTATCAGCGCCATTAGTTAGCCATTGACCCCTAGTAGTATACCAGCCAGCCGCCAGTACAAAAGGCCCAGTATTAAGCCGAAAAAGTAAGTGAAGTCCCTCTTCTGTTCCTCTTTGTTGTAAACTTCAAGCCAAGTTACAGCCAGCCAGGCCCATAGTAGTATACAGCAGCCAGCCCCAGTAGTATAGTATACAGCCAGCCCCACAGTATATACAGCCACGACTGCCCCAGTAGTATATAGCCAGCCAGCCCCCATGTAGTATAAGCCAGCCCCCTATTAGTTACAAGCCAGCCCCACCCCCGCAACTTAAAAAAAATAACTTAAATATCACCCTCGATGCTCGTCAGAGCTCCCGATGTCGGCTTGGCTCATCTTTTTCTTACCCCGCGGCTCTTTTTTTCTTCTTCTTCTTAACTGCGGCATGGACGCGGCCTTTTTGTTTCTTCCAGCCAGGCGCATACTATGACGCGGGCCACTCTTGTTGAATCATAATATGCGCGGCCGTGAGGAGATAACATGGCAACACTCTGCGGCAGTTTGTAGAAGGAAAGAAGAAGAGCCGCGGCGGAAGAAGAGAGTACAAGAGTTATTAGGGAAGTGAGAAGAAACGGAAGAGAAGCCAGGGCCGCCGGACAGCTGGGGACATCGGGGGCACCGCGGGCATATGGGACGTAGGTGATGTGACACATAATAATTGTAGTTTTTATCTATAACTTGTGTATAAAGCCGATGCCGGGTGACGTTTTTCAGAGATTTTTTGTGTGGAAAAATCGGTTATACACAAGTTATATGAGGGAACGACACCCTCTTTTAGCTAACAAATAGTTTCCCTTACAGCCCCTAAATCATTTTGTTTAGTATTCTCCTGGCATCTAGAGGGGGGAGTGTCGCGCCTGGCCAGCCCTCCATCCAATCCTCCATATGTCATGCCTACTTATAATTATTTTCAGCAAATCATAGCACTAAGACATAATCAACAGGAACACAAGGAGCCTGGAGCTATGCTGTAGCCAGCAAATTTGTTGCCGGACCTCATTGGATCCACTTAGTGTCATTGGTACACAATCAAAGTAAGTTGCATATAAGGTGTACAAACATTATTTTTTTTTAACATTCTGCACAGAAATGGAAAGGAAACCTTTAAGGATAAGGGCCTAATGCTTTTATTCATAGTTTGTAATTATTTATTTTGGATTGGTTTATTTAATGACAAGTTAAGAATAGTGTTAAATTGTGTAGACATTCCAGTGTGATCTATTTATTCACACTTGGTGGGGGGCTCCCAGAAAATGGGATTTATGCTTGCCTGGGAGAGACGAAGTTGGCACTCCGATTCACTGCAGGCGTCTTCGCAAGATATGCGTAGAATACCGCTATACCGAAGCTAAGCTAACTATAAGGTTCTTACTCAGATGGGATCTAAGCCCTGTCAGAAATTTCCAAGCTAATCCTATCTGTTCTCTCTGTGTTGTATTAGATACCGTGGTTAGAAGGTTACCTAAATCCAAATCTGGATTGATTTGCCCGAAATGAGGGGGTCGAGTAGATGTATAGATCATAGGTGCTATTCTCTATAATAAGGGGGAACCTCCGCGCTCTTTTCAAACGGTCAAGCACTACATAATGAAACAAATTCCTGGGAATATCCCAATCTTTGCGCTTAGATTTATTTAGCCAAGATTGCCATAGATGGCAATTGCCACTGATGGAAAAAGAGTTCAGTTCTCTTAGAGTATTTATGTAACATGAATGTGGAGTTAGGGTGAATAATCACCTTAAGGTTATGGATAATGATAAGGAGACTGTTCACCAAGAATGGCCAATGTTGGCTAAGCTTATCAGTCTAAAAGTATGAGTTTTAAAAGGGCATTTTCACCTGTGAGGTGTGTCCTTCTTTTATCTCCTTTCCCACTTTTTTCCTCCTTTCCCCTTAGGGGCTGTATGAGCCTCGCTTTTTATAGGTTACCGGTTAACCTTCCACGAATAGATACTAATCTATGTCTTTCTGTAAGATATATTAACCACATTTTTTTTTAATATATCTCTCATTATGATATGCCTGTTAACATCTGGAAAACCCAATAAAAATATGTGAAAGAAAAATCCGAGCTGTATCCTAAGTATATGGTTTGAAATATTTAGAGAGGAGAGAAATTCCCCCTTACTACATCCTACTGCCAGTCTGGCATTGGGGTTCAGCCAAATCATACTTGGTCGCAGGTACCTCCAAGCGTATCTACACACTCTGACTACAAGAGACAGCTTGTTGGTGCCTTCATGGCTATTCACTACCTATGGATATGGTTTGCTCTTTTGTCTATTAATGTTTTAGGTCTGGAAAACCATTTTGATGTGTGATGGACATAGATCTTATTTAAATGAAAACATCATATTGGGCAATGCTGTAATTTCTCACCCTCTCCTTAGTGGGTCATGTACTCCAAACTTGTAAGTTTCTAACTTAATACCTTATAGACAAAGAATGGAAGTAAATAAAGGTGTGTTTAATTTGTTATGAGTGGGATACTGTCGCCTTGGAAAAAATAAGATGATAAAAATAAGTCTTGCAGCATGATTTACCAAGAGAAATCAACTAAATAGTGCAATTCTCAGATGACCTGTACATCTATTATAAATTATAGCCCTTGTGGGAAATCACAATAATTTTCTCTTCTAAGCGATATTTGATTAGACAGTTTATTCGATGAGGACTATTGAAGGCAGTGTTAATTGTTGAAAAACCCATTTTTGGATCAAAAGGGGTGCATTGAATTGATAATTCCCCTTCAACAAAAACTAACGCCAGCAGAAACCAGATCTAAGTAAGGTATGTTCAATGTCAGCATATTTCCAACATTAATGACAACAAAAATTTCACATTGCATTCAACTCTAGATGGACTGTAAAGGAAAACTGAAAATCAAAATTTATCACAGTTAGTGTGGGCAAATGTCAGTATTAGACCCACAACGTTCACCAATTCTCATATAAAAATCATTGCAAATTAGTGCAAAATGTTTAACTCTAAGGTTACTTACTCATAGACCAAGGAACCTTGACATTTTTATATGTCTTATCCATGGTCTCCTTCTAAAATCAACTATTAAAATTATATTAATGATCCAGAGGCCCTGGAGATGTTACCATGCTCCAAAGCTTACCCAACCCATAAAAGTATGACCCACATGCGATCTATATTCCTTTTAGCTATTGCATGATGTTCTGACTTAAAAAATAACAAGTTATTTTACGTGTATTAAAATTTAAAGGTATGGACCACCCATTAAAATTTAACTCAGTTTTATTGACAACCCAGGCCAAGTGCCGGCCCCGGGGAAAGCATGGAGGGGGCCCACTCGGGCCCCCGGATCATTGACCAGTGTCGGCTATATGACCACTCGTACAAATGATCACTATCGGATCAGGAGGTGCTTTTTGATCTATGTGCTGGCTCTGTCTGCTTAGGGCCGGCGCGTTCGGGAGGCCCCAGGGCCGAGAAAGAGGGAAGAAAATGGAATGTTTGTGCGCTGTCCGGGGAGGTACCAGGAAAGGTGAGATTTTTTTCTTTACCAGGGCGGGATACAATGTATTCGCAGGGGGAGCGATGGATCAGGGGGATTGCAGGGGGAGGGGGGGTCGTGTATCCGCCAGGGTGGAGGGGAGACAGTGTTTTCCGCAGGGGGAGGGGGAGGTCAGTGTGTCCTCAGGGGGAGGAGGAATCACCCGAGTATTCCGCCCCATGGGGGGGGGTCAGTGTGCCGCAGGGGAGGGGGGGAGGGGGGTTAATGTGTCCGCAGGGCGAGGATCTGCAGGGAGAGGAGGCGTCAGTGGTCCCGGTGGGAGGGGGAAGTGTGGCCATGGAGGGCGGCCCCATGATGGAGCCACTAAGTCTGCGCCCAGGGGCCCACTGAAACCGGAGCTGGCCTGCATGTACTGTATATGTACATGCGCTACATTGTATCCGTGAGAAGCTAAGCCTTGTCCCTTGCTCTCCCCATGATGCCCTCTGTTATATATACACAGCTTCCTGTTTCTCACTCCTTCAGGCCATCCTAATAGCGAGATCCCGCTGTGTTCTTTTTTATTAACAGTCCGGCCTCCACTGACAGGACACTCCTGCTTGCGGTCCCTCTATTATCAATGCAAGGAATGTAAAACAAATCCCACAAGAGTTTACAGGAGCACTTAAAGTAAGGAATGATGAATTCAACTGAGTCAAGTCAGGTTTTATTATCATCAAGGCAGTAAAGACAGGGCAATTTAGCTAAAATAATGGCCCACCCACCCTCATCATGTGACAATAAGCCAAAAAAATTTGGTTTTAATGACTTTTAAAAATACTTTGCACAGGATTGTAATCCATTTAATAAAATGGAAGATGGACTCGAGCCTTTGATATTGCTCATGAGTCATCACAATTTTGTTATCAAGTCTCAGACAGTTCGTTGGTTTCTTTTCTCCTGCTCAAGTGGTGCAACAAGGACACAGGACAAGGTGAGTAAACTTTATCCATTCAAATGGCTGCAAGGTAATTTAGTTAATTGCCACCACTGTTAGGTGCCACAGGTAGTTACAGTGCTTGAATTACACAATTAGAGAAGTATCACATGATCACTTCAAACAGTGCAATTACTTTGGTCCACCCCCTTATTTTATGTTTGCGTGGTGGCATTACATCCAATTTGGCTTTGACCCAAATTCGATTTTTGTGGGTTTTCCATGATAGACACAAATTAAATGACGATATAATACCACAGACTTTCTGGATCTGCAATCATGTTTTTGTTGGAAAAAAAAACTGAGAATTGCAGGAGTGCCAATACTTTGGCCACCACTGTATAACACACAGAGTCAACACTGCTATATGCCCCCCCGCCCCCCTCCGTGGATAAAGACCTTATCTGTCTGGGCTTGTAGAATAAGTTTCTGCACCTGTTGCTTGCTGGCAGGAGCAGTGCTGTGTCTGAGTGTGCGTCTTGTGACATGCCACGCGGGAAGCGGCACAAAGCACTGAAGATCTGCCCCAGCAAGAGAGCTTGTCATGCGAAAGAATTTGTCCAACCCTGTCAGAAGGCTAGTTTTGGTTTGTATTACCAGCTCTCTTAAGTAAACGTTTGCAGCATTTTTAACATCACAATGAACATCATTAACTTTGTGTCAGTTGACGCATTTAGCTTTTCAGAGAAATGTTCAAGGGGTATACAACTTTGCAATCCATTTGTAAACTGTGATCTAGGCGTGCATGAGACGGTTAGAAATGAATCTAAGTGAAAAAACATGAGATTTGCAAAGGGGTTTTCACAAATATGGTTTTTAAAACCTATTTCACCATGAGTGTACTCCTCAGACCAATGGAAGTCACTTTAATTTTCGTAAGGACTTGCAAACTTCCGTGTTGTCCCCTGATCTGAGGAGGCCCACACTCAGGCAGTGTCCGTGGATGCCCTGGAAACTTCCAAAGGGCACCTACTGGAAGCATCAAAGTTGCCAATTGGGAGCCAGAAGGTTCGTTATATATCCTGTCACATTTTTACCTCATGCCCTCTGGGGGAATGTTTGCTATTATGAATCCATTTAAGGGGCGTTAACTGGAGAGACAGGACCCCATAACAGGACTTCAGGTGAATGGGGCCCCTTATAGCTCAGAAAATATATGTATTTGCATTACTCACACATTTATCACACATGTATGCACTAATATATATATTATTCCCCTGCACAGATCTTTCCTAGTTGCTGCTGTACCACATAGAAAAAAGTAGGGACGTCAGGAATTAGAATGAAAGAAAGGAAAAAAATGTGTTCTCTGTCCCGACATCTCATTCTGACATTTCCTATCTGAACTGAAGAGTCATGCTGTGTACTGTAGGGAGTGCCCTGGTTACATACCTATTTACTTAAATGTGGAGCAGGTCAGACAATGATGGACAAATTCTGCATATGCAAAAACAAAAAGTTGGTAGAAGAGAGACACAAGGCGCGTGAAGACTAGGTGTAGCTTTGGTCAATACTGTCGGACATAAAAAGAACAAAGGGGTGCTCACCTTAAGAGCGCTTGCTCTGAGTGCTTGAAAGTATGATATCTATTAGTGAAGAGCTCGTGCGTGAGGAAGTACCTAGCCACGAGGAGTCCAGCGTTCGGCCACAATTGATCCATTGGAGCTGATAGTTGCATTGGGCTATGCAAAGACAATAGAATCCAATTACTTGGAAGCCGCCTCTTCAATTGGCTCTGGTGGTGTTCGTTATGTTAAAAGTTTCTAAAAAGAAGGGGGTGACTAAGCTTTTCGGCGCGGACCAAGAACCTTTGTCAGGTCAAATGTTTTTAAGACACCAAAAACTGAAAACACAGCATCTAACGTATCTTCATCTAGTACAAAACCATATCTTATTAGGGAAAAACAATTAGTTGCATTACACTGACGACCAGCAAAACAGTCCAATATACAAACAACAGAGAGGGCCACATAATATAAAGTGATAAAACCAATGGAAACAAGTGAGACTCGGTAAGTGTAGCCTATTAATAGTCACAACCTAGTAGGGAATTGCCAAACAGAGGAAAACGCCCTCACATAAGAGCATGTGAATGGACCTATACATACGGTAGGAACAGGCAACACCTGGCACACCCCCACGCTTGTACTGCAGTTAACGCTCCTGCCAACCCGAACTAAAAGTGACTCTGACAGTTCGGTGCCGAAATCATGTGCCATACAATGGCTATGTATCTCATGTGAATGTAAACTATGGTAAAGGGGGATTCCAGACAGTGCTTTCTGGACTAAGGAGATGGCAATCCAGTTTACACAGCAGGTTTTTTTTTACACCAACCATGATGGCTTAGTCTCGGATATGTACTGTGGCTATCCTCTGCCCAGTACCAGCCTAGAGGAGTTTTCTTCAAATAACTCAGTAAGCCAACATAATGGAATTTAGGGATGTTGCGACAGTGAACCTTGGAAAGGACATGGGAAAGTGTTTCCACTAATGACAATATGGTTAATGTATAGGAAAGGGATAATGTACGGCAGCAACTTCAGTAATAAATGTATTTTGAAATAGCGGATCCCGAATATGTCATAGGGCACAGTTCGGCAGCTCAGTCATAATTCCAGTCCACTACTATGGTATTTCAGGCGGGTCATCTCCTGAGCTGCAGACAATTGAATACAGTTGTTTTCTGTCGATGCGCAAACCACCTATTCGCATGGGTATTTTTCTGACCCCCAAATCCTGTGGTTAATGGGATTCCCATGTATAACCAGAACAGGGATCTACACATGCACCATGAAATGAAGATTAGAAATGTACAAGCTCAACCACTGCACTTCAGTTAGGGACTTCACAGAATGATAGCGGGGATACTGAGCATCTGCAATGATATCCAGAGCACGGATCCTTGCAATACATAGATTTTTTTACTGTCCAGTGCAATAATGTATAAGGTATAGACATCATAATCACATTTAATCATAGTGGCGGATGAGTCAAATCCAATTCCTGGACACTATTTTGGGATACAGTGATTTGCAATCCGACATTGCTTTTATTTTTTTTATACACTCAGTCAGGGATGGAAGGATAACGGTGACCCAACTAGTCGCTGTGGTGCTGAACTTATTCTCCTTCCTCCTTAATTTTTCTCCTAGGTAACTGGGATGTTATTCACTGTAATATCAATAAATCATAGTATTCAACTTATGTATATGTTTGGAGACCCTTTTGGATAATGCATAGAAAGAACACCTATTCTTATTATTATATCAGTCAAAAGTGCTTCCAACAGAAAGAAAATTTTGGGCACATTTACTTCCCTGTCCGAGGAGTTCACCAAAGTGATTGTCCGTGTAACAATGGCATGGGCCGCGATTCACTAAGGATTGTGCGCATGGGAAATCCTGATGTGTCCGCTTCCCGTTCGGTCCGCCCAGAGTTCACTTCTTCTTCCCGGTGCATGTAGTGCATTGTCTTGCGACACAATTTGAATCTTAAATCGGCGCTCAAGTCAAATCAGTTGGCTCATCAAACAGCACGCCCCCAATTTCTGTCGCACGAAAGCCGGCACAGCTGCAGCCAAAAAAACGATCATGAGTGGACACAATTCCCACGCACAAATCTCGCACATTTGCTAATACATAAAAGAGAGATAGAGACCGACCAAAGTGCGATCCACAACCCTTAGTAAATAAGCCCTTGTTGTGATCCCGTTCAAAAAAAAAAGACCAGCAGATTGTGGCGTGGTGAAAATCCATTGTAGTGGTGTAGACCAATTATTATTTATTGGTCATTATTAAATGGAAGCAAAACACTGCATATCTGCTGTTACAGCCACCTGTTCCATTTGATCTTGCATGAGCTGCACGCACAGCTAAATCTGATATGGGATTATCATGAACCAATTATAAATGCCAGCAGAAAACGTGACTTTACATATGTATCTTCTGAGACGAGATGATGAGCGGGAATAAGGAGCCAGTCATTGTTGAAATAGGAACAAAGGTACATAGATTCTTATATTTACCTACATGAATTAAGAAATCAATTTTTTAATAGGAGAGTTATGTTTCTATGACTATACAAGGGGTTAAAATTTGGGATCTATTGATAAAACTGGGACACAAATCCCATTTGCATTTCTGTAACTCCATGGAAGCTGACACAGTTACGTAGACCGACTGTATTTCAATATCTTGTCTCTGAGAGATTCTTGTATATGTTGACACTGGAAATATTAAGAACACTTCGGTTCACAAGAACGCCTGCAACAGTAAACTACAATGTAAACAAACAAACAGGATGCCGTAGGTTGACTGTGTTCTGAGATTATAACTTTTAGAAGAAATTTATGCACAATGTGTATCTTCGTGAGATCAGGCGACATATTGTAGGTTTTTGTGCAAATTACAGTAGTCCAAATACTAAACTGAAAAAAGTCCATGTGACAGAATATGCGTCAACACACTAGAATACGCACATATAGCCTCAAGTGACATGGCTAACCTGTGGCACTGGTGCAGTGGGGCACTTCAGTTAGCCCTGTTCTGTTGGGGCATCATCAGGCCGTCAACAGAGAGGACCCAGGTATACTTCCTGAAGTCCCAGACGCAGGCAGGACTTGCTGGCACAGGCTATATATGAAAGTGGGACAGCACTACCGGGACGTATGGAGGTTTGGGAAGGTGTGTTGTGGACAGATCGGGAAATTATCATTGTAGTCCTGCTCCGGCCATGACAGTTCTTCTGTTTATGGGTCCCTGGAGGAAAGCTACAATGGGACCATCCAAATTCTTCTATTTCTTGCTTTATTGGTTGTCTCAGGGTGCTGATATGGAATGAAAAGACTGTGAAGAGCACAGGAGTCAATATTACATCTTCTGTGTGGCAATTGCGATAAATAAGGGGTCTTAGTGTAGTTTGGACACTTGGTCTCAAAGATTCACCAATCACTGCAATATAGCATAACATTAGACAAAGTTGCACTGTAGAAAGGACGATTCGATTTAAGTATGAAGGCTGACAATTTAGCTGAGGATTATATAAGCAGGTAGGAATTTTGACCTATATTTTTCATTGCCAGATGTAATGGTTTGATTTGTTGTGATTTGTTTATGGGAATAGATTATTTTTTTACATTAGCATGATCTGGGATTTGCAAGCAATGTGATATGCATGGTTACAGCTGTGTTTAGGTACAGAACCTGAATAAAGAATTACCTTTAAGTTTCCTCTCTGATGTTTCTATGCCCGGGCAAGACATCCAAAGGGAATCAGTACGTCCAGACCGGGCCTCTTTCACACAGATTCCTAGCTCGCCTGGCCGTAGCACCTGGACACTGCATACAGCAGTTAACGCTGCGTGTAGGTCGGAGGGAGGCATCATAGATCTTTTCCTGTGCACCATGCAGTTACTAAACACACAGTGTTGGTCACTGTAACACATAGTTCCGGGTCTAATCGGTGCGTCACTCTTGGAACGTATTATCAGGCGACCTTTGGCAACATTTACTGCGGACGTTTATCGCAATGATTGTCAGATTGTGACAGGCGTGCAGAGGAGTTAACTTCAGTTAAAGGAGCATTTTGCTCAAGGGCGCCTTTAGGGGCGCTTTTACTCTTCACCACAGGTCATTTGGAATGGGTGGTAGATTAGGGTCCATTTGCCGGCTATACGAAAAGAAAATCCTACCCAGTACTTTCATAGAGCCGGGCTGATGAGATGCAGCGGACTCACGGCTTGTACTCCTTGCGCAGGCGCAGGCGACGGGTGAAAGCCGGAGCTGTACACCTCCTGGTTCATGGCACATCTCTGTAACTATGGAACTGTCAGTGTGAGGCGGTGTGTGAGGTCGTATGCCCACTTCAATTACGCCACAGCACAGGGAGAATGGCGAGGGTAAGTAAAAACTTTTTTTTGTTATACAGCCAGCAAGAGACCTGGTAAAGGTGATTTCGCCCGGAATATGTGGGCTTTCGTGTTCCAACTCACCTGAAAGGTTCCCTTAACCCGCCCCCTCATGTGTACATCGCACCAGGGTTGCTAGTGTTATCAGAGGTTTCCGAAAACGCTAGCAATGTAACACTGCTGCGTCTGTCATAGCACTAGGAGATGCTTACTTAGTACAGTTTTTAAGGGACAGGTCCTCCTTGAATGTTCGTACTAAATGAGTAGGGGCGAGAGGCATATCGTGGTGACAAAAGCAATGAATTGTTGATTCCTCAAGTCCCTTCCCTCATTAGTGAGTAGAACTGGTCGAGATGCTGGTTGGTGGCTAGTATCGAAAACAAATGGATTTTGATAAGGATTGTTATACACACAGTCGATTCCATGGATGCACATATCAGAAATGACTCCCTGTCGCAGGGCCAAGGTGCAGTGGTGGTGCTGGCAGTGGTGGCAGGTGGGTGCTGCTGTTAGGTGGCAGACAGAGTTCTTGAATCTGAATAGCTCTGTTGATGCAAGGAACTCCTATCATGTGCAATTGGTTCAGTCCGTACGATATCCCAGCATCCGGACGTTTCCGGGGTTGCCCACTCACGTGCGGCAGCCTCTATGTGGGCTAAAATAACTCGTGTCTGGGTCATAGACTGTAGAATAGACGCTCACCCCATTTCCATTACACCGAGATTTCTATCGTCAACCAACGAGTAATTTGTAACATTTAAAAGTTCTAACACTCTTTAATATGGTGCTGCTTCGACCCTGCAGTCACGCGGACAATATTTAAAAGTAACATTTATAGTAACACACATTGAACACCTGTTTATGTAAGGGGCTATACGCAGGACCGTTGTATATTGATGGCAGTGTTAGAAATGGTCATTCCAAACTTTAAGATACCACAAGAATTTTTTTTCAATATAAAGGTATCAATTCAATTGATGTACTCAAAGGTTTAGTTCGTTATGAATCAGGAGGCAATAATATGTGTGATGGTGAGAAAACGGACACAATAACTATTTACAACTTCATGTTGTTTAATTCCCGGTGATAAAAAAAATATGTTACAAAAACAAATAATGGAGTTCAGCGAAAAACCCTAGTAATATATGCTAAAATATGACGCTTAGCATGGGCATGCTGGTCCCGAGGTTTAAAAGTTGATTGACATACTGCCTGCAACAAGGCAAGCTGTGCTGAGCACCCAGATCTTACTTTCTGGTTATCATCACCGTCATTATGGAATAATAACACACCATGCCAGATTACTGAAAATACAATGAAAAAATAATTCAAATTAATATAATCACTCAAATCTAACAGAGTAAAAAACTTGTTAAAACAAAACTCTTTGTGCCAATTCTCAATTGTTAGTGTCAGGCAAGTTGGAAGCATGTAGGCAAAGCGACACATATGGAGGAGACTGTTCCCAAGGGTGGGCGGCACGCCAAACTGCTACCGTTCCAGGCCACTCCCAGGGAAAGAGTTCCCTCGTACACAAGCACCATGGTATATTGAAAGGTACTCAGATAACATCTCCTTTTTTCTGTAAACTTTTTTTTTTGGTGGTTTTTTGTTTTATAACACAATATACACTTGGCAGTGATGTACTATGCTCTGTGGGGGATGGGGGAGGGCTTTTTTTACTAGTGCTAACAATATGGGTCTCTGGGTGACAGGTTTTGATCACACTGTTTTTGAAAACATTGTTTGTTTGAAGACAGATTTTATGCAACGAAAATCTCTGCTCAACGGGATTATGGGTATTAGTATTAGAATGTAAAACATACAGAGCGGATGCCAGAAATGGCTACTGACCTATATACATAGTATGCTCTGCATAATGAGTGCACTCACCTCCCACACATGAGTACTATTATCTCATAATGTCAAATGTGTACGGGGTTGAAAGGAAATCTACCACCGGGTCATCAGATTTAAAACCAAACCATACTACTGGGGTGTTTCCCTCGCAGGACTACCACTCTATCACATTTTAGTTTCCTATGACCCTGAGTTCTCACAAAATGATAACACTGAGGGGCTTCACTACAGCCAAGTGAAACAGCTGTGGACGCCCGGAGCCCCTCAGGCTCATTTTGTTTATCACATATTGTGAAGCTCTTTATTGTGAAAACAAGTGGACTATAAGCTAGAAGAAAGAAGCGATCCTGAGCCCGAGGGGCTTCACACCAGCATGTACGTGTGCTGGTGTTAAAATCCTTGATCCTGACTGATGGATGTCTTTTACACTATGCCAGACAGATTGTATTCCAGGATCAGACATAGTGATGTGTAATCTTAGCTCCCAATGTCTAATATGATGCAGAACGTAATCTTCCTGACCTCTGCCTCTAGGGCGACGGAGGGGGCAAGTTTGGCATTGTTTATAAACATTTAATAAATATGGAGCTCAGTCCCATGCAGGTACTATATTGTGCTACAGGATGCTAAACTTACTTATCTCCTATCGTCCATCTGACCAAAATTGTGCAAACATCCTCGTAGCTGCTGGCATCCGTCATGTTCTCATGCCCAGCCTCATTATGCAATCGACGTAGATTCTTCACAATACATAAAACATTTCCAGGAATCGTGTCGTTAATGTTAAATTCAGAACATTTTAAAGGCTTTGTGCAATCTCTTCTTGGGGATCTCGGTCCATTTCCAATATCAGGTCTGTCACTGTTTGACGGATATAGATATGGATAACTTTAATGCTTATAACATATAGAAAACTCATCATGACTGTACTATTAATGCCAAGGCGTCATGACCATGGAGTTGGTGACCATTTCTGTGGAGTAGAAGTTAAATTTATAAATTTCCTTTAAATATCCATTGTCATGTTTTGAATAAGGATTAGGACAAGGATTTTGATAAACAACATGTCAAAATTCTTTAACCCTTAAGGACGGAGGGTTTTTCGGCTCCATTGTTCGTCGCTCCTGTCAGTCCAAACTTAAAATCCAAAACTTTTTCATTTTTCCCAGGTCATGGACCTGTATTCATGATCTGTGTGGGCTATTGGGTGGCGTACACAACATTATTTTACACTAGACTCGTTAATGTTATTATTTTAAATTGCGTCGGGTATGAGAAGCTGAAATAAGGATCAAAATTCCCCCAAATGTTGGAAAAATTTGAAAAAAAACCGCCACATCAGTGACACGTACTTACGTTTCTTGTAGGCTCATAGTTTTCACGTGAATTTCACTTAGCTCCATAATAACACGGCCCCCTCTATTTATTCTTTAGTGAGTTCGGCTCGATCGACTTTGGTTATTTGATAACACATAATTTATATAGTTTTATTGAGTTTGAATACATTTTACAAAAATTAAACGCATGTGTACAAAAAAGAAAAAAAATTTTTTTGCCAATTTTGACGCTAATAACTTTTTCATACTTGCGCACGGAATGTGTTGAGGGGGTTCATTTTTTGCGAAATGACAGGCGACGTTTTCATTGCCTACCATTTTGACGGTCGTGTGCGACATTTGGATCCATTTTTATTTGCACTTGTTTATTGTTTACTGCACTATTAAACAAGGTATGACTGATTATTTTGAAACGTCGCTATGTTCGGACATTTGGCGCCAATTCCCGCCTCGGAGGTCACCGCCTGGCCGTTAACCGCGTGTATAATTGTGATAGATCGGGCTATTCTGGATTTTGGGACGCGGCCACTACCACCATTGTATTACTCACTAACTGATGTCTGGATTTTTGTGGTTTGTATATTGTGTTAATACGTTTAGGGAAAAGGGGGGTGATTTGAACGTTTTAGTCACTTTTATATAAGTTTTTTTATATTTTTTTAACTTTTTTTTTATTTTTTCCTTTTACACTATTTTTAGAACCCATCTAGGTGTACAAACACCCTAGAATATCAGATCGTAATGCTAACCACTATACGGCAATACTTATTCAGTTTAGTTGCAATATATGGCGTTTTTTTGCAGGTCTACAGACAATGAGCACTGGGTCTCATTGTAACGAACCTGCATACAATAAACCATGTGCCTCGGTGTCAAGAGAACAGACCCGAGGACTACCAATGTGGTAACCGTATCGCCTGCCCACCGGGAAGAAGGTTCGGGGCAGTGGCGGATCGACAAACAAACATGGCGGCGACGGCCCGCGCGCCGACGTCGTCTTAAACGCCGCCCGCGACTTTGGGGGGCGGCGTTTAGGGGTTATATCGCAGCGATCGGTGCTTAAGCACGAACCGACGGTCATCTTACTGCGCGGGGGGTTTTGTGCATCAATGCCAAAAACCCGCAACCTCTGGTATGAAGAGGAGTCAGGCCCTCGTGCCACAGCCCTGTTCTTCATTACTTCCCTATACTACTGTCGCTAAGTAGAGGAATACGACGCAGGACGCGTTAAGGGGTTTTAAGCAAACCTGTCAACAGGAATGCAAAATTGTTTTTAGCCTCAAGCTTCATGGGGAATTAAAAAAAAAGCTTTGTCTGAATTTCGAATATCATTTCAGTATCTTTTATTAAAAAATTTTTTTCAGTTATCTGGTCACACAGGCCACCCCCCCCCCCTCCCCCTCTCCGCCCTGCCTTGTGCCTTCACCACCTGAACAAGCCCCCCTTTCCTGTCATGTATACTGTGTAGGAAGGGGAAGGAAGGGGGGGGGTTGGATCCAGGTATGTTGGAAATAGTAAAGTTCTAGAAGTCATTGAAATTGAATTCAGATGAGGGCTGAAACTGCATTTAAAACTCGCTGAGATATATAGCAGAGGGCTATTGTGAACCCTGTCACAGCTTTTTAAAATAATTCCAGGTGGTAGTTCACAGTTTAAGTTTGAGTGCACATCATGGTTAAGCGCAACACCTAGGATGCACCAAAACCACAGGACAAGCACAAAAATGCACCCGGAATAATTATAAATTTAACCCACAGTGCAGCAATGACTACTACTACCAGGTAGAACCAATATTACTGCATTTAGACATGGCAAAAATATAAGAGATATCAAAGGAGGATATACTGTACTATACTTCACCTTGCTTGGATAAGTGGGGATAAAAAAGCTATTGGTGTTCATTGAATGTACAGACTCCAGGTGATTCCAGGCGCGTAATGGGTTTATGTCTTTTTGCAACAAAAATAGCTGCCTGGTGCACTGGGCCATTTTCCAGTGCCGCTGGTGCACCCATTTTCCTTTCGTTTCCTGCACATCCTTTAATTGGAACCATATGTCAAGTCCAGTTGTCTGGGTTCATAGGAACGTAGAAAACAGGGCGGCAAATCCTAAAAAGGAGGTGTCGAGCTATTCGTGCCTGTAAAAAGCTGGTTATCATTATTAAAAATGAAAGATCATTGAGAAACAGGAGAAAGATGTCTCTGTGTCTGTGAACACAGTCATTTATCTAATTAATTGAATCATTGTGCGTGAAGTTAGGGGATAGATGTAGATAGCTGTTTTTAATAAGCCCAGTAGACTTAATTCAGGGGAGGTGACATGTGTTCCCCATTCCTGAACATTTATGTGGACAAGGAATAGGTAATGTTTGGTGCATTAAACCCTTTATCGATTAGGCGAGGTTAGAAAGGCACGAGCTAAGGTGTACTCGTCTAGGGCAAGTAGTTTTGTCCGAAAAGAAAAGAGAATTTACCAACTCATTTTGAATCATCGAAAAAAGAATGTCTTAGTCTATGGCCTTCACCAGCATAAATTTTAGGATTTTAGCACATCTGCCTGCTCCCTTAACATAAACCCACCAGGCGGCGCTATGGCCACCTGCCAGACACAAGACAAGATTAAATAGAAACACAATATCCTGTTGCTCTGGACCATGGACTTCAGGGAGTAACGCATATTAAAGAAATACTTAAAGAAAGCTGGCAGCAAGGGCAGCAGCAATTAAGAACCATTGGTTATGAGAGAATTCAACATTAAAGAAGCCAGGGGCATATCATTTTTTAGGGGAAGGGGATTTAAAAATGTTACTGTGAGAGGATATGAGGCTATGGAAAGTATGCACGTATCCAGTTCTCCAATGATAGGTTATGGGAGAGCAGATATTGGGAGAAATCATCGACGCACACAACTGGTGAAGCCAAAATATAGAGGACAATTTTATAAAGGAAAAGTAATGAGTAACAGTAGCTCTGGGATAAAAAAACAACTTTGCTTATTATTTCTTTGATGTCACCTTTATGCAGCAGCAGATAATCAGGCTGCAGGAATGCTTCCTTTCCCTTGTGCTGGACAAGCCCTGGAATCCTAGGTTTTTGACGGGTGCATCACATGTGTCAGTTTTTCAGCACAGTATTTGTGCCAAACCAGTGGGAGTTAAAATAGATGGAGGGGGAGTGTATAGGTTTAACATTTTTAATGATGTGAAGTCCTCATCTACTTTTGGCTTGAAAAAACTGCATGTGGAAAAAACTGGAAATAACATGTGACTGCATCCATCAGACTCATCTGGAGCGGGAAGGCATGAGTGAGCTCCCTGCTCACAGAAGAGGAGGGTTAATATGACAGGCAGCTCTTCCCTCTGTGTAAGTAACAGCAAGGCTGGATGTGTACAGGAAACGTAGTCAGATTAAGATGTCTCCTGCCACAGTGAATAAGTGACTGGGTACAAGATTCGAGTTGCTCCCAGTCTGTGATTCGACAGAAACTATTTTTCCGTCACGTCTATCTCTGACCTCGTGCTTTTCTAACTTGCGCACCATCAGTATCCAGCATGTGTAGATAAGCTATTAAACCTTTAGTGCTACAAGCACAAGCTATACACTTCATGTAATATCTCACAGTTGATGTGTTGAGATATGTTTCCTATCCCTCCAGGTGATGGAAGCTGCCAGGCTGCGTCACCATATACATCCTGTAGTGCACTGTGCAGTTTCGGTGTGGATGGTGGATTTAATTTGCGGAAAGAATTGGATTTAAAATAACTTGAGAGGGACATAAGGGCATAGGGATGGTGGGCAAGCTAATGGCCTCAGGCCTGAGGGACTAGACTGACAGAGACTTAGTCTCCGCCCACTTCACCTGGTCGCGAGTGAGTAAGATTTTTTTTGTCAATACTTTCAGAACAGAAAATGCCATTAATTTAGAAAGAAAGTAAAGGTTGTGGCAGCGAGCCAGACCACAAGTAGCATAATGATGTTTGGTTCATAGGGGAAGAAAAATGTATCTAATTAATTGTCGGTAGTAAACAATCTTCATATAGTTACAACTTTAAACGGGTTCAACAAAAATGAATGAAATTGACATTACTGTATTTTTTACAGTTTACAGAGGGGAAAAACTGTTATCTTTTAGTCTCAGAGCGGGTGAGAATGAAGCTATGACGCTCAATACACTGACCACACCAAAAATGTATAAGAGGAGGAGAATCTGCTCTCATTCACACTCAGCAGAAATAGTTCTGAGAGATTGAGCGAAGTGCAAGGCAGCGTTCTATAAGTATAATGGGATCTAGAAACCCATTAAGTAGACAGAGGGGTAAGTGTGTTAGGTAAGTAAACCCCTTGCCGACAAACCAGTTGCTAAGAAAAACATTGATACTTATAGTTAATTTATGTGGTGGTGTACAAACAGAACATAGAAATTAACCAGGCTTTTTCCAAAAACTTGGAACCCAATCTCCAGGACAGGAACAAGTGTGCCGAGGCTTGGAACATGAATCTATTTAGGTGAGCCAGTGCGAACCTTTGGGATTTCTATGGGGTAACCATTACCTTCCAGTTCATGATAATCTACGCCCTTTGTCTGTGTGGGTATCCAAAAAAGATCCAAATGCATCTTTAATTTCCTGCCCTTCTGTCCTGTTAGTTCTCGTTTTTTCTTCTTTTTGTTTTGTCAAGAGTAAAAATCCGTTTCGGTGCCTAGAAAACAGACAAAAGACAAGTTTATTTCACACAACGCATGTTAGAAAAGACCTGGTGCTAACTAGAGGACTGTACAACATATGGGAAACACAATGTATATCTTTCTATAAGACATATAAGACTACATTACTTCCATACCATAAATCAAAAAACATGCCTCAATGAAAACTGCTCACGTGTTATCAAATTACGCTCCAGACGAGCCATAACAATATGTGCCTCATACATCTGATCCAAACTTGTGACAATAGGCAGCGTTTTTAATATATGAACGCTAACGTATGTGAGAAGCCAGCTGTTTGCCTGCCCTACAGGTAGAAAGTCTAGATTGCAGCTTATTTTTGTCTTTCAGCAAATAAAGATAAATTTATCAGTGTTAAACCAGAAGATGCATGACTAAACATTGCTACATGTGAAGATTTAGAGATGTTAGTGAAAGGTGCGACCACTTTAAAATAGCTCTGACTTTGTGACTTTAAGTTAATACACAATGAAAATTATTGTGCAGTTATCCAAGGAGCATTACAGGCTACTACTCATCAGAGCGCCAATAGCCCCATTATCTTGGCCACCAATAGCAAGAATCTCTAATAATAATAATAGTGAGCACAGAGCTTACCAAATCAGTCCCTGTCCCCATGGGGCTCACAATCTAATCAACCTACCAGTATGTCATGGAGTGTGGGAGGAAACCGGAGGAAACACTTAGAGAACATACAAACTCTTTGCAGATCTTGACCTGGATGGCACGTACTTGCAGTAGTGCAGATGCACTGGGGAAAAATGTGCCTGGAGTTTTATCACCTGATTCTGGGTATTTTTGAGCTGCTGATTCCTGATTCCTTACTAGCATCTCTAGTTCATGTTGAGAGTTGAGATGTTGAGGGTTTCCTTCAATAAATAACTACAATAGAAGAACTGTAATGTGGATGATAGGATACACATATTGGGGGTGATTTATCAGGACTTCCGCGCTATGCTTATAAGCACTCAAGGCACATAGTAGCCTACAACATATTAAATGGGTATTTGAATGCCATACAATTGGTTGTACTCATTAATCTTTTCCGGCAGCCGATGTGGTTTCCATTAGGAAAGTATTCTATCTTTCCGTGCCTGCGCGAACTTCTACAGTATCGCAATGGTTTGCGGCACTCATCATACTAACCACATACTCGTTCAATGAGGGCATTGACATGTAATGGCGGCGTCACTCGTGTGAGACATCGCAAGTTTATCCTCTCATTACTGGAGGTATCCAATGATATTTGGGTTGTAGGACGACCAGCAACTTGGGTTCAATGGCTATACAAGCCCCGAATGACATCATCATTCTGCCTATGTCGGGATTGGCGGACTAGGTAAGAATTTCATAGGGCAGTATATGATATATGTTTTGGACCAATCGGTCAATAGTCCCTTACAAAATAGGTCACTTCCTGAATACTATGCATTACCTTGGATGCTCATTTAGTCCATCCATTGGATTAGACACAGGTCAATATTGGGTTGCTAAGCAACTATAATAGAAGCCAGAGGCCATTGGTGTTTGTAAGAATTGGTTCCTCCCAAAAGTCATATATACCCACCCTAGCTCCTCCCACAACTTAGTTACCCCGCTCCCCTGATGACGCTGGTGTTTCCGGCGAAACATGTCAGGGGGGCCTGTGTTTGACTTTTAATTGACATGTTAGAGGCTGCAGAGATTCACTACTGTGGTTACAAGTTGAGTAGATACTCACAACTATAAGCGTAGATAGGAATAATAGCAGCCTCAAATTGCGAATTTTAAGCTATAGTGTGTGATATAAATTTAGTTAAGCCATTTTACTAATTGAATAAAAGTTAAATTTTAGGCGTGACCATTAAGACTCTATTCTGTCTTAGGACAGTATTGTAAATAAGCTGTTATGCTGCCTTGGTAGTCCTTAAAGGGCTATTGTCTGTGTCAAAATTAGACCCTGGTAATGTCCCTTACCCTTAGCCCTTCTGAAACATTAGCATAATTTTAAAAGTTGATTTTAGAAGAAAGGAGTCCATTTATATAAATATTATAAGATTACCAAAGTAACGGTGCCTGGTTTATCATGCTGGATTTTGAAGGTAGATTTCCTTTAATTATTAAAAATAAAGGTACAGGCTGTCCCCTACTTAAAGGACACCTGTCATCAGGTCTCTGTCACTATTTCTGTCACCACAACCTGTTGGAGCAGCCCACAAGGATCCATCCCAGCCTTTATCTACTCAATTCATACATTATTCATTGTAAAATCATCTTTTCTTTATTATGTAAATGAGGCTGGTCACATGGTCAGAGGCAGTGATGTCACCCCTGTTACTATTCCCCTCTCCTCCCCCTGCTCATGTCTGTGTGTAATGTATAGTAAAGCAATGCTAGTGTCTTTGCTTTATCTGCTAAAATGCTGCATCCTCCCATACATATGTGTGAGACACAGACATCAGCTGCACAAGTACCTGACATGTAATGCTATAACATCGCTGCCTGGATTTGTTGTATCTCTCCTATACACACACAGGCTGCAGGGGGCGCCAGCACCAGGAAGCACATGGAGGAGTCATTACACCATTATACGGGCTGTCAGTCAAGCACTGGGGGTGTGGCTGTGCCTCCCACTCATAAATGAGCTGGACAGCTGAATATGATAATGACTCATTGGACATCTCACAGGTCATTTGCATACAGCTTTAGGACCTCATTGCTTAAGTTTACAGGCATGTAGAGGGACAATGAAGGGATAGAGGCAATGCTTTCTAAAGGCAGTTTATGAAAATATATTTAGATTAGGGGGTTATTTTGCCTGACGGGTTCTCTTTAAGAACACCTGACTTACAGACGACCTCTAGTTACAAACGGACCCCTGGATGCTGTTACTTTACTGTACTTTAGCCTTAGGCTACAATAAACAGCTATAACAGTTATAAAATGTGTCTGTAATGCAGCTTTATTGTTAATCCTGGTTCTTTTGACAATCCAACATTTTTAAAATCCAATTGTTACAGAGACCAAAAAAATCTTGGTCTCTGGTTACAATTCTAAAATATACAGTTTCGACTTACATACACATTCAACTTAAGAACAAACCTCTACAACCTATCTTTTACGCAACCCGGGGACTGCCTGTATTTAAAAGTAAATAAAATTATGTTATGTGTTGAACATATAAGTGAAATAATATCACATAGAAGCGAGAAAAGCCTTCCCCCACAATAACATAATTGACATAACATAACAGACAGTTTATGCTTGCTGTATATTTCTGAGGTTTGCAATGAATAGAATATATTTCTTCTCTCTGCTAATGAATTAAAATTACATTTCTGAATAAAAAAGTTCATGAAAAAAACATTTCAGGTGTAGAAGGCCGAGCTTTGTGCCATAAGGGAATTTAATGAGTGACAAGTGACATTTTGTACTTTAACCTGCCCCGAACTTCACACATTTTTCATCTTCCCATGAGTCTGCCAGATCTGAGCTGTCAATTAATAGCTAATGCGAGAGCGCTTAGAAGTCATGTAATGCTGTTATCCATGTGGAAATACATCAAATGCAAGTCCACTCTCAAGGCTATCATGTCTAGTAAAAGTCACGTCCCGGGGGGAGGCTAGACTTAACAAAGCCTTGAGGATTATCCATGGAGAAGGTATCTTTGTGTTACCAAATGACACCATCACTGACTTTTTCCTAAGCATCTCTGTGGATTTTATTAAATACATATGTCATATTGTAACATAAAGACATTATATATGTATTCACAGCGCACAGTCCTCACAAACCCTGATAATGCTGTGAGTGTGTTGTTGATCGATAAAGTTGACTGTGATATGATGTATTTATCTTCTGTGCCGAACCGGTTAATTCACCGTGTATCAAAATAATTTGCCTTAAATAGAGGGGTATTATGGTTACACACTATTAAGAGTTGTAAGTTTTGTAGCCTGAGAGAACTCTGATCTAAAGTGATCCATCAATAGGGCATAATACAACTACATGTTCATACTTCTAGTTGCCGAAATGGTGAAAGAAGGGTTCATCCATCAAGCTTGTATAGGGCCACCACTGAATTATACTCTCCTTCCACATGGTTGTAAAATTGACTTAACTAAAGAAAGCTAAATAATTTTTGGTAAATTTTGTGATAAAGTAATCAATATTTAATACAAAAGATATAGACCACAATTCTATATATATTATACATTGACCAATTACTGCTACTGGAATCTGTTGGAAATAAATTTCTGGGATGGAAAGTTGGTCCTGGAACGTATTTTGGATTTGAGAAGGAAATCTTTCCCCTCTTTGTGCCAAGTGTATGGAGTTTCGTAGGACAGTGGCACACATTTGTGCTTGGTTCGTAAAAAAATGGACCAACCACAGGGATCCAGTCGATCCTAGTGAAATATAATGCAGCGCCGAACTATGATCATGATTACAGTTTGGTGCTGCTGTTTTGCAAGGAAGAAAGGCCTCCGTGCATCATATCTCACTGTAATGCATTGAGTCCCATCCCTGGCACGGTGGGCAGTGTGTGAAATCCGTACAGTGCATTGTAAATTTTAAATGGACCGAGCACAGCCATGTGCTACCCGCCTAAATCACTATTGTAGGATTGATGGTTGGACTTGTTACAATGTTTCTATGTTACAATGACTGATACTATGGGTTACTCGTCCAGACGGTGCAATGTTGCAGTAGAAGAGGGTTTCCGTGCAATGTAGCATCCAATAGAGTATGTAACCAATAAAAAAGATTTATCCATGAAGATGCTAATGGATACATACAATTTGATCAAAATTGGTTCTAATGTTCTAATGTTTCTTTCTCTCTGTGTTTTCATATTTTTCTTTTAATGAAGGAGATCAGTTTTATTTTACAAAACGTTAATAAAGTTTATCGTTTCTTAATAACAGGATCACTTATTACAATGAAAAATAAAAAAGGTCACTGCATTAATCCTTTAAGTAAACGCCATTGTGAGGCTGAAAATGTGCAAAATAGATTAAAATGTGTCCGTTTCATGTTGCTTGTACTTGACTGGGATTTAGAAATGTGCTTTCTACGAAAAAAAAAAAAAAGGTATACACTTCAATCATAGTGTTGCCGCTTTAGTGGTATATTTAGAGTTGGTCGAACTTTGATATCATGCCACATCGGAGGGAAGAACTTAAATTAAAGGATGCTGCGCTAAGGGACACTATTTCTATGAAAAGAAAGGTTCTTGAATGATATGGTGCACGTAGCTGTGACTGGAACCCTTTCAAACTGGACAAACTTTGTACATGAACCACATCACTTTGTAGGCAGCACACAATACACTTTATATATCTCAGTGAGAGAAGGTATATTTAGACATAGAAGATAGAAATAGAAGAGTTCTATACTTGTTTGAAGAGGACGTGGACAAACTTTTTTAGTTTCCAAAGGGTTGTACCATTTGTATCCACTAACAATGTGCTTTTCCATTGAAAGGATTGAGAGAACATTTACTAACTGTGCTGAGCTTGAGGCAGAGGGCTATATGCTCAATAATGGCTCATGCACATTTCAGAACCTCGTGTTCAGAGCCTGTCTGGTAAAAATGTGCTGGACTGCCTATGTGTACTGCCTTACTACTGTATTGGGAAGATATTGTACCCATAATATGAAGAATATGTGGAGGCATATGGTGTAAAATCATGTGCTCATGAGAAGACAACATCTAAAGTATTAAATGGAATTATGTAATAAAGTGGGTGCTGCCAGACTACCTGCTCCACCCTGGGATTACCCACCTGAAATTAGGGAATTTAATTAGCATATTGTGAACTATCAACACTGATTGCTCAGAAATAGAAATGAGCAGACCAGAACTTTAAGTTTGGGTCTCGGGTTCCAGTGTGTCCTGCATGACCTGGACATATTGCTGGATTGGCGGCCATGGCCCCTTGACTAATCACAGCCATGGCTTGTTGGTAAGGGATCAATCTGCCGCTCATCTCTACTCAGCAATCATGATTACTTCTACAAATAAATAGTGGGGGCTGGAGAAAAAATTCCAACTGTGCAGAAATCAGTGGAATATCACCTATCAAATGGTGCTTTACCTCTTAACGCTCCAAGCCATACAATTACGGCATGGATCTGTTAAGGATGTATGAAGAGGGCTCACGGGAGTGAACCCTCATTATACAGACGTGGAATTTGCTGCAGCAAACACCCAGCGCTAACACTGATCAGGGGTGTTAACCCTTTGATTGCCACTGATGAAGCCACCAGCAGCTGTTAAAATCAAGTGGTGCATGGGCGCCTCCATCTTGTTTTTGTTTGTTGCTCCCCAAAGTTGTCATCGGGGAGTGGAGATCAGTTGCCATGACAGACTCGGGTCTTTATAAGACCAAAGGCTGTATGATTTCTACAGATTTGTTACAGTGTGCAATAAGTCACGTATCAAACGCCATATACTGCAATACAGTATTTGCAGTATTTGTTCTGCCCTTCAATGAGGGCATAAGGTGTAAAGCACTGTTGACCACCTTATAATTATGCTCGTTCAAGTATTAGCGTACTCGAAACGCCTTGTTGCTCGGTCAGCTGTTGCTAGTTGTAAACCATGTAATTGTCTATGCTTATGTCATTGTCATGTGACAGATTTGTTACAATGTGGAATAAATCACATATCAAACGCCATATACTGCAGTACAGTATAAGGTAGGAACAATTAGACTGTCTAGAGTTAAAGTACCCTAGAGAGTCCAAAAAAATAGTAAAAAAATAAAAATTAAAATCATTACCCTTTCCTTACAACTTAAATAAGGAAAAATAAACAGTAAAAATCACAAACATTTTAAGTAGCCCGGATCGCAAAATGACCAATCTATCAAAGTATAAAAATGGTTATTCCCGATGGTGAACTTCATAACAGAAAATAACATCCAAATGTTTGAATTACCTCATTTTAAAAAATATAAATATAAAAAATGATCAAACAAATGGTAGCAATAGAAACATCAGCTTATCTTGCAAAAAAAATAAAGTCTTACACAGCTACATACACTGAAGTATAAAAATGTTATTAGTGTCAATCAGTAGGACAAAAGAAAATATTTTTTTTTCGTACACAATGTTTAGATTTTTTAAAATGTATTTAAACACTATTAGACCTAAATAAATTTCGTATCACTGTGATTGTACCAAACCAAATTATAAAGTAGATGTATCTTTTGGAGCGCACAGTGAAAGCCGTAAAAACAGAGCCCACAAGAAAATGCTGCAAATGCGTCTTTTTTCCAATTTAATCAAATTTGGAATTTTTTTCCAGCTTCCCAGTACGGACTATTAAATACTGCCACTAAGAAGTACAATTTGCTTCATATAAAATATGCCAAACTACAGCTCTTTACATAGAAAAAAGAGTTACAGATATTTGAAGTTGGGGAGTGAAAAATGAAGGAAAAATGACTGCGACGGAAAGGGGTTAAATTACTTTTGGAGGAGAAGGTGAAGGAGTCAAAAACTTGCCACATCAATATAACAGATATAAATGAACAGATAATTCTAACTTATCTTCGAGCAAAATATTTTTCCTTCTGCATATGTGCATAAAAAGTAGGCAGTACAACTCTTTATAAAAAGCTATTAAAATTGTGAAATACAGAAAGGTTGACATCATACAGCAGCCAAATGTTTTACACAGCCCAGGCTATATAACACATTTATGGGCGATTGATTATATTTTCATTTTTCGCTACCAATACAAATATAACTCTGCATGGATGGATTGCTTCTTATTACTGTGATTATTCCTCTCCATTCGGTTTGATTGACTGTGGGCAGCACATACCCAATGTAGTAGACATTCACATTCACATAGAAAAGTTATCAGCGGTGAACGCTCCTAAGAATGCTTGTTCCCGATAATAAACATTGTATTCAGCCGAAAGAGCCGAAGGACCATTTTGCACAGCACAATTTTTGGGTAGATTAAGATGTGCAAGTTTTGTGGCATTCAATGCCTTTAATTAATCACAATTCCTGGCGCATGGCCTGGAATTGACACCATCTTGCTCCTTATGCCACCTCCATGGCAACTGGGGTGAAAGGAACCACCCCCAGCTTTGGAGTGGTCCGATACAGAGTATTCCTGCGTCTGTGCACTAGCTCTAGCTGTAATAGCTCTGATCCAGGTTAGAATTGTCCAGCAGCGCTTTTGGAGGTGGAGGTTGGAGCCTCTTGATATATCAAGACTCCCTATGGTGCCCAGGATTAAAATAGGGGTTTGGGGTCTTTATAAATAGGTACTCTCTAAAACTAAACTGGGTGTGGAGGGGGCTTTTTTATGGGGGGATGGATATTAATTGAACTAGAGGGTGGGTTACTGTACATAGCTTAAATGGGGAGGATTGTATATGGCAGTGATGGCGAACCTTTTCGAGACCGAGTGCCCAACCGACAACAAAAATCCACTTTTTTACTGTGAAGTGCCAGCATGGAATTTAACTTGGAAGTAACTTATTGCTACCTGTTCTTCTACATCTTTCAATCGTATCGGCCCCCTGAGGCCACCAATACAGTTGAAAGAAGGAGGGAAAATACAGATTATCATAGTAGCTTCTCTCCAGGGCCTCTGTACAGGAAGAATGGTGGGTCCAGCAGGAGGACCTCCAAAGATAATGCACTTCTGTCAAAACCTTCTCACTTTTCCCACAGTTCCAAACAGTTGATGATTTGTCACATTAAAATACCGCTGAGAGCAGCATCTCTTACGTTGCCTGGGACTACAGGAAGATTTAGTGTTTGGTGAACTCTGTCCTGGGGTGATGGCCCGAGTGCCAGCAGAATGGGTTCCGTGTGCCACCTCTGGCACCCGTGCCATAGGTTCGCCACCACTAGTATATGGGATACTGTATATAATTAAAGTGGGGGGTTCATTAGGATGGTGTTTTATATATTTTTTTATTAGGGTGGCAATGTTTATTAAATTATTAGGGGGGGGGTGTATATTCAGTTGTGTAGTTTGGCATATATACTACTTAGGAGCACAGTGTTGATATCCAGTTGACATATTGTAAGTAATTGTGGGTGCAGTGTGGAGATGCTGCATGGAGCTGAATTCTGGTAGTGAACTCAACAGTGATTGTCGTGCATGGGTAAAATCGGAATTAGGTCCTCTTACTGATGGAGCAAATAGTCACCTGTATGGTACCAGATGTCACTAATGTCTGTGTCACTGACTGATACTAGTGTGTGAGGTTGGGTCAGCCTGTGTAGTGTCAGACATAGAGTATCTGTGATTTTTGGTACTGTGTGAGGATATTATTAGTTATGCTGTCAGTATACGGTACTTTAATCAGGTTTTAGATGCTTTCTAAAGGAGGGGGGGGGGGGGGGGGCGAAATTTCAGTCTTCAACTCTGGCAGCAAAAAGGCTAGAACTGGCCCTGATTCTAGGACATGATAAATTCCCCCCATTGCTGAATAATTCTATATTTAGGTCAGTATTTTGAATTTGTGGACAAACCCAGGAGTATAAAGATAAGAGGTGTAATGGAAAGGTTTCCACCTACATTATATTGGACCCTCTCTGGATTATAACTATAACAAATACTAATGCACAATATGAAGCAAAATACAAAAGAGTGAATGTGACCTTATAGCCGTTTATTGAGCTTTGTCAGAAGAGCAGAGCATGTTGATCTCTTGTGATATGCGTAGAAGATATTATTGCAATATGAGACATAAGGATATTTAAAGAAATTATTAGGATTTCGTTTCTTTGTATATTTTCTACTTTAAAAATAGCAAATACAGGCGGTCCCCTACTTAAGAACACTCGACTTACATACGACCGCTAGTTACAAACGCACCTCTGGATATTGGTAATTTATTGTACTTTAGTCCTAGGCTACAATAATCAGCTGTAACAGTTATCACATGTGTCTGTAATGAAGCTTTAGTATTAATCTTGATTCTTATGACAACCCAACATTTTTAAAATCCAATTGTCACAGAGACCAAAAAAGTTTTGGTTGGGATTGCAATAATAAAATATACAGTTCCGACTTGCATACAAATTCAACTTAAGAACAAACCTACAGTCCCTATCTTGTATGTAACCCGGGGACTGCCTGTAAACAATAAATCAGGTAAATATAAATATATTTTATGTTTTTTTTTTACATAGAACAGCTGTAACTTCCTAACTAGTCATAGAATACGCCGTGATCACGATGACTGATTTATCCAGAAGGGGGAAGTATTAGTCCATGTTAATAAATGCTAATATGTAATATTTTCGAAGCTGTTAGAGTAGTGCAATAATCTGTAGGAAAATGTATGTCTTACTGGGAAGATGCTGTGTGTTCTGCACATATAAAGTCTTGGGTTGTCATTAGAGAAGTGAAGGAAATGCGAAGAATAGAAAAAAGTGCAAAAGAAAATCTCTACAATTATCGAGAAGTCTAACAAACTGAAGTTAGTTTAAAATGGCTCATGTTTGAAAATGATATATAAAATGACATTTAATATTCTATACAATTATCAGTTACATTTAATTATTATAACTGCTCCTCTTAACACAACATAATCAGAATATTGCTAGATTAATAGAGGACCATTGCTTTAGTTTTGAGGCACAAAAATGCTAAAGGTTTCCAGGCTTGGGATGGTGCAGAGGGAGTGGCAGCTTTAGTTTTGGGTTTTGCTGTTCACTTTTACCCCGAATTTTTTTTTTTTAATAAAGAGACCCAGGGATAAAAACAATGTGGTTTTGATTTCAGTGTTCCCTTTTGTTTTGTTGTGCCTTCTCATCCTCCTGGTTTTATTGCCGTTCTCTCTATTGCTGCCTCCTGCCCAATTTTTCAGTGTCAGACATTTTCTAGTATGAAGAGGAAATCTCTGTTACCTGGGGCTGTTTCAGTAGTTGTATGTATATTTTTTAATATTTAATTGCGCTTTATTTTTTTTATAACTCGTTATTAGCCACAAAAAATAGCTTTAGTTTTGTCACAATTGAAGATCAACCTAATCGAAATTTCCCTGTTTTTACCATTTGGATAGTTATCTTAAAAGTGTTGGTCCCAAGTTTATTCATTATCCCCCATCCACAGGATAGGGGATAAAAAGATGATCAGAGAGGGTTTCAACTGCTGGGACACCTACCGATAAAAGGCATCCTGTTCTCACTCATGGGTGGAGCAGCAGGCCAAGCATACACCCGGCCACTCCCTTCAATTCTATTGGAGTGTCAGAGGGAGTGTTGCATGCTTGTTTTGCAACTCCACCAATTAGTGAGAACCCAATTTTCGTCCTCACAGCATTTATATTGGTATGAATCCGATAAAATGTGGAACAAAGTAAAGGAGTATCACTTAGATTGGTTGACCTATATATCGATCTCGCCTGCAGATTGCTAATAACAGTAAGGGTGAAGGAAGTAGCAGACATAACACTGGGCAAATAGGTCCAGCAAAGATCACATGGACAAGAAAAAGAAAGAAAAAAAAATAGGGAGGGTAAAAAGTATAGAGAAGGTGGGGGTGAGATGTCACTGGGTTCAAGATCCAACAACATAACACTCATGGAGGATTGATTATGATTAAAGGAAACCTACCACCATGAATCTACCTATAAAGGTAGATCAGGTGGTAGGTACATCTATAGGACGTGATGATAGCCTGTTTAAGGGCTAAGCCTCACGTCCCTGCAATCTTTTAATAACTTTTATTTCCCTAATTTGCAGTTTTACTAAAGAGTCTACTGGGGCGTGGAGTAGCCGGAGCTGAGGCTACACGTCAGGGCTACTCCACACCCCAGTAGCCTCTTTAGTAAATCTGCATATTAGGGAAATAAAAGTTATTAAAAGATTGGGGGGACGTGAGGATTAGCCCTTAAAAGGGCTATCCTCACGTCCTATAGATGCACCTACCACCCTATCTACCTTTACAGGTAAATCCGTGGTGGTAGGTTTCCTTTAAATTGCCCATAATGACCTCCAGGGAAGTTTTATACTCTACATACTTTGTCTGACTTTGCATCTCCCACCTAAAAACAAAACAAAAGTTATTTGTTTTAAAACTTCCTTGATAGAGAGGTTGTAACGTGCCCTGCAAATTCACTCTCTTACAATACTATTTAAGCTTTTTTTAGCCATTTTCGCCATTTATGTTACCTGATTAATGGACTCCATTGATGGGCTCTAATAGTATCCCCTGCATTCAGGAACAATAGAAACGAAAAACATTATTGACTCTATCTATCATTGACTCTTTCTAAATATTTTGTCACTCACAATAGTAGATACTTGAAGGTGTTGTCCCATTTCAGAAAATTAATATTATGGTTTGTATCATGAAAAGTTATACAATTTTCGAATAAAATTTCTGCTTCAATTCCTCTTAGTTTTTAAAGGAAACCTACCACGTGAAATTCAACTTGTAAGCTTCAAATACCGAGCACCAGCTCAAGGTAAGCTGGTGCCGGAGCATATTTTTGTTATTCTCCTAAACCGCCGTATTGCGGTTTAAACACTTTAGTAATCTTTATATGTGAAGCCAGTTCGCCGCACCGTGGGACGTGCTCGACGCACCATGTGCACCACCAAGCGCCTAAATAGGAAGTGCCGGAGAGCCGGTGATGTCACGCGCGCCGAGCGCATACCATGGTGCAGGGAAGCGGCTTCACATATAAAGATTACTAAAGTGTTTAAACCGCAATACAGAGGTTTAGGAGAATAATATAAAATATGCTCCAACACCAGCTCACCCCTAGCTGGTCCTCGGTATTTGAAGCTTACAAATTGAATTTCATGTGGTAGGTTTCCTTTAAGATCTCTGCTTGCTGTCATTCTATAGAAAGTGTCTATGTTTATTTCCAGTGGACAGGAATCTGACCATGGTTATAACTTTTCAATATACAAACAAAAACATGTATTTGCTTAAATGGGAATACCCCTTTAACAGAATATAAATTTACTTACATTAATTCTATATGAACAGTATTAATACAACCCTGGCACCATGACCCGGCCTCTGGTATAGTGTTTTGCCATCTACACCCCCCTCAGATATAGTGGAAGAAGAGATCAAGTAAATGACAAGCCAATTATACAGATAAGAGATGCCACCAGCCTGTCCCTGTAGCTAATGATGTGCCATGAACTTCTGCTTGTCACTAATTCACATACTTATTACCAGAGGTCTGTTGTAGATTTCATTAGTTTATTTGTCTCATTTTCTCCTTTGTCTCTTCATCTCACCCAGCTCTTTATGCGAGTGGCCAGGAAATATATATTATGTACAAACAATGATGGAAATGCTAGAGCCCTGATGATTGATTCATGAATAGTCTCCAAATAAATAAACTTAAACTCTGCCATAAAAATAAAATATCTTTCCACAATACTGCTTACAAAATTATTAAATTTTTATATTACGGTATATCAGTCTACAAACAATTCTACAATCTTTGGGACTGTATAGATTTGTTATGGAGATGCGGCTCTGTTGGTTGTATCCATGGTGCACGGTGGAAGGATTCCTCAACCTGTAGGCAATTGTATTAAAAAACACAGCACCTCAAAATATTTGCAAATGAAAGATATTTATCTTTTATTTCTGAAAAGACAGGAATTGAAATACATTTCCACATAAAGTGGTGTTAAGTAACCTCCCCTCAGCCAAATCAGATTTCCAGGTATTTCTTAATAAGGGTCCACAGGGGATCGAAAGAGTTCATGCTGTCTAAAATGATGCATTAGTCTTGGCTTGATGGAAGTTACAATTTCAGCTGATGTATGCTCAAAGTCTAGATTCTGATATTAATGCATGAGACACCTATAAAGTTGGATTAAAGTTTTATGGAGACCCTGGGACAAAAAAAATCCAGTGGGTGCCCCTGTAAGGTGTGTGCAGCTGTTGTAACTGAGGGGCACCTTAGAAAACTGCATGTCTGCAACATTGTAAGTTTTGTGTCAAAGATTTTAGGAAAACTATCAAATTTGTAGTGTTTTGGGAAAAGAAAGAGTTATTTTACGTACAGTAACTGAGAACTTTAGGGGATTTATACATTGTCCTCAACTGGAATCATCGCTGTTAGTAATGGAAAAAATACCAAATAGACATACTTGGCGATCATAGTTTCAACAGCATCCAAACCAACATTTGTCCAAATGTTAGAACCAATCTATTTAGAAAAGCCAAACATTCCCGAACTGCAGGAAATCCTCCACCCCGACTGCCATCCAGACCAGATCTTCCAGAAAGTGTCGGAGATGTGGATGCTGCCCCTGGCTGTCCGGCCTCTTTGCTTCCTGCAGCTGAACTCCCCCTCATACTCTAAATACTCCCGTATAACCCGAGGCTCCTAAATCCCCACCCCCCCAAAAAAAGGAAAAATTATTGACTGGAGGACAACCTCTAGGGTAGAGTCCCCATTTACTGAAATGTCCACCAGCAGGGTTCCCCTTTACTGAAATGTCCAAAGTAGAGTCCCCCTTTAATGAAATGTCCACAGTAGAGTCCCCATTTACTGAAATGTCCACCAGCAGGGTCCCCCTTTACTGAAATGTCCACAGCAGGGCCCCCCTTCAATGAAATGTCCACCCCAGATGCCCTCTTTAATGAAATGTCCACCCCAGATGCCCCCTATTAATGAAATGTCTGCTCCAGATGCTCCCTTACTGTTATGTCTCTTCCAAAATTTTTTTAAAAAGCTATACTCACATTCTGGCTTCTTTCCCCCAGGCCCCACAGCTCTGTCTTCTCCGACTTCCGGCCCGGGCGCATCACTATGACGCAGCTGTGTCGCGGGCTTATGATGTCATAGTATAAGGCCCCCGCGGAGCATAAACTATGATATCATGTGGCTGTGACAACACCATGTGATAGTGAAGCACCCGGGCCGGAAGAGCAGAAGACGGAGCCGTGGGGCCAAGGAAAAGAAGCCGAAAGGTGAGCATAGTTTTTTTTTGAAGATTGATGGCGGATCTTCATATAGGGCCCGGCTATATGGAGATTCGCCATTGCATGACACTTACGCATAGATCCAGACACTATGAATGTGGCAATCTTCTTTTATTTGTTATCCATGGCCTCCTTCCAAAATATGTGTGAGATTTCAGCATGCAGATGGAGGGGGGAAGTGCAGAGGAAGAGCAGGAAGAAAGGGGAGCCAGTGTAACAGCATGTGAAGCTTTAGTAAGGAGGAAATATTGATACCATCCCCAGAACCTGTTTGGCTCATTAGCATAATTCTAAAAGTTGATTTCATAATGGATAACAAATATAAGAATATTGCCAAATTCATAGTGCCTGGACCTATGAGTTAGCACACCTGGTTTATTTAGAGAAAATCTAGGGGCACTTACACATATGCCCAGTAATGGTGAATGTGATAATCTTCTTATATTTGTTATCCATTGCCTAATTATTTCTATAAACTTTCAAAATTATGCTAATGAGCTTCTCATTGATGTCTTTTCACCCATTGTTACAATGTGCAGAGCATTTCTCCCCTCCCCGGAACTTCCTGCTGCTGTAAGATTACACAGGAAGAGTGAGGAGGGAGAGAGCAGTGGCTCTGGAAATACCCACCAGAGCCCCTCAGACTCATTAGCATAATTTTAAAAGTTTGTTTTACAAGGAAAGATGCCTTGGATAACATATATAAAAAGATGACAACAGTCACAGTACCTGGATCTATGAGTAAGTGTGGGACTAATAAAGGATTATGTTATCTTATCTTAGAGAATATTTCACTTGATAATTCACTCTGTTAGGAGATAGGTCGATCAAGTGACTGTATGGAGTTAAGTCTTTAGAAACTTTATCAGCTTCTCCTTATCTATCTATAGGGTAAACTAGTTTACAAACACTTCTAAAATCAGTAAGAAAGGGTGGGAAAGCACAGGACAATGGATATTTTTTCTGTAATGAAGTATATTGCAAAGTTTATATTTCAACATCATCTTCACTAAAATGTATGCAATAAAGCTTCAAATTCAGTATAGTCAAGTATAGTATAGCAGTATAGTAAAGACCTTGGATAAATACTGTTTCTAAATATGGGCTCAAAGTTTGCTTGAAATTATGTGAATTAAGAATGTCTGTAGGGAAAAAGTTTCAGCTATTTTAATAACATTAAAAACAATAGGAAACTAGTCTTGTACATTGTAGCTCAAGCATTGTGTTCACTTTAACTTCTATCACTATTTAGAAAGAGTTTTCAAGATTTAAAGGGAATCTGTCTCCAGGGACCTCATTTTTCACTAAAGACAGGTTGCAGAAGCTTATTACATGTGCAGTGCAAATCTGCCTTTCTGCCTTTTCTATGTATTTGCATTACAATATAATTGTGTGTTATAACTTACCTTGCTCCCTGACAAAATCCTGGGGTAGTCACAGGGGCTGGACTTTGGTTTGGATGCATTTCAAAAAACAACATGTGGCTTGTCTGTTACCCACTCCTCAGAGCTTGGCCCCCACCCTTGTGCTCCTGTCTAGATCCTCCTCCTGCTTCGTCTCAGAGGTCACAGCCTGGTCAGTCTGACATCAGTGGGGGAGGGACAAGCTGTACAGGAGCACAAACATGGAGACAGCCTGCAGCTCAAACAGGTCACATGTTGTTTTTTGAAGTGCATCCAAACCAAAGTCCAGCCCCTGTGACTCCCCCAGGATTTTGTCAGGGCGCAAGAGTAAGTTATAACAGACAATTATATTGTAATACAAATGCTTAGAAAAGGCAGAAAGGCAGATGAAAAATGAGGTCCCTGGTGACAGGTTCCCTTTAAGAACAGTTACAAATCCCTGTTCCCACTGTATTCTCACCAAAACCAGTTAAGCTGAATTAAATATCTTCCGTAGAGGTTACATTGATGCAAAGTTTAAAAGTTCAGCTTTGTGGCATCACGTGAAACTCCCGCTTTTATATGTTCTTTTTATCTGTTTTATTGGCCGTTCTATTGCAGACAGCACACTAATACAGTCCAATGGCATTAAATAAAGTTGAAATATAGGGAATATTTCAGTTAAACTAATTAGTGTGATGTTTTTTACACTCTGGTCTGGGGAGAGCGCTAATAATTTCATTGACACATATGTCAGCACAGCAGCAACCTCTGGCACGAAATTATGTGCACACTGTTTATAATCAAGAAAGATTCTCCCCTCGTCGAAATAAAGGAAATAGGATGTTCAGTAGCAGGATATGTTCTTGTTTTGTGGTCAGACTGTGCAATTTGTTGCAGAAATTCTCTGGAATTGAACATTGAAGAACAAAGGGAAAATCGTATATAGTTGGCTTTTGAGTCAACTTTCTGTTCATCTCAGTACTCCCTTGACATCACTCCGAGGGCTACAGGGCCACTTCACAGGGAGTAGCTTCACAAAGACACAGAAAACAGCTACTATACATCAGCAGTTTTAGATCACAGAAAAGACATTTTTACTATTCTTGAAATATCTTTGATTTGAAAGTGCTTTTGTGCAGATGGGGCCAGGTCAGCAAAGATTTTTTTTTTGTGTGCTGCTCCCAGGCAGTGAGGATTTTCATTTATGTACTTTTGACTTGTGTTTGCTTTGGATGAGAATGATATTAGTAGAAGGCAGTCATTAGAGAGATGAACAGAAATATTTAATAAATGGGGTCTTACATGCTTTATACACGTCCAAATTTCCTTTAGATTTCACATCCAGTGTGGGAAAGTAAGAGTGAGGGAGACCAAATCTGAAAAAAGAACTGCTACCACTTTCTCTGAATATGTATAGAAATATTTCTTGAAAAAATATACATGATATTGTGATTTTTTTTTTTTTACTTGAAAGGGAACCTGTCATGAGGAGCCCTTTTTCTGGCTCCCCCATGTCATCATATAGAATAATGTACACATTGGCAAAGAATTTTTGTAATAAAACTGGCTTTAAAAAAAGAAAAAGATAAGTTAGATCAATGTTTATCTTTCTGTAAAATTTGTGTCCCTAGTCCCATGGGAGTGGCCAGTGAGGAGCGGTCCCTCCCCACCCTGGGGAAATTGCTCTGTCATGCATCGATATCAAATAAAAAAATAACCACCCATATCCCCCATATGTCCTTCCCCTGTTGCTTCCCACTTTAGGACGTCATACATGTCCGCCCCACTCCTCACTGGCAACTGCCATGAGACTAGGGACACAGCTCTGCATACAGAAACATTCAACTTTTCTTTTATTTTTGGAAAAAGACAGTTTTACTTTAAAAACTCTTTGGCAACGTGTAGACAATTCTCTATGGGGACATGGCGGAGCAAGAAAAAGGGCTCCTGATGACAGGTTCCCTCTAACATACATTACCTTTAAAGAGCGAGCATGCATTAGTAGTATTGTGTGTATATGAGGAATCTCTTCTCCCAAGTCTGTATCTCTAGGTTGCAGTCCTCTCGGCGCTGGTGGCTGGTGACATATTTGATGTGACCCATAGAACTTTTATATTATCTGACACCTTGGTAAACTTCTGTCTATGTTCATGCAATGACTATGGATGAATGATTTCAATGTAAGTTTTTTTTAATTGATCACACAAGTATTCATTATAAATGAGATATACTGGAAGGCATATTACTTTGTAAGCTCAACAAGCCACATTTTGGCAAATCCCATTTAATAGACTAGAACCTGGATGATAAAAAAAATTAATCGGTAAAAATCTTTTGGATTTCCAGTATCCAAATTAAAATTTTCATTTGTCTCCCTATTGCTGAGTTTTGTGGACCCACTTCCCATCCCTTAGAGGTACTTCCTTGATGTGTCTATAAAAAGCATCTAGACATAATAGACATGTTCTTAAAGGGGTGTTCCCATTTAAGCTAATTAATATTAATGTTTTTATGATAAAAAGTTATACAATTTTCCAATACAGGCGGTCCCCTACTTAAGAACACTCAACTTACAGACGACCCCTAGTTACAAACGGACCTCTGGATATTGGTAATTTATTGTACTTTAGTCCTAGGCTACAATGATCAGCTGTAACAGTTATCAAATGTGTCTGTAATGAAGCTTTAGTGTTAATATTGATACTTATGACAACCCAACATTTTTAAAATCCAATTGTCACAGAGACCAAAAAAGTTCTGGCTGGGATTACAATGATAAAATATACAGTTTTGACTTACATACAAACTCAACTTAAGAACAAACCTACCGACCCTATCTTGTATGTAACCCGGGGACTGCCTGTATACTTTCTTTATCAAATTCTTACAGTTTTCTAGATCTCTGCTTGCTGTCATTCTATGAAAAGCTTCTGTATATTTTCTTCTAATGGGCAGAAATCTGTCCATGGTCACACAGGTGCACGGCTTGTTAAATACTCCTCTAATTTCAATATTTTGGGCATCTAATACAAGTTTTTAAACATGTTATGTCACTGCTTATGTATTGCAAGTTACACATGTCAAAAGTAGCTAAGTAGACAGTATTTTTACTATTACAATTAATTAATGTCCTTAACATGTATTAGCATATATAATTTAACCAACATTCTTTGTTACAGTTTTTTAAACTTATACATGAATGATGATGTTATGTTATCAATAGGATTGGGTCCACAAACTCAAAATTAGAGAGGCTCATTGAATTCTTAGTTTGGCTACTGGAAATCCAAAAGATCTCTATAATACAACCAGTTCTCATGTTTTTCCATTGATGGCCAAACCATCAATGGTATATGCAGGCTTTTATTTGTACAATGATACTGTGGCTACACCATATTACTTTGCACTTAATGAACAGACCATGACTATGAAGCAACTGTTAGACTCAAAACACATAGATATTACCTTTTTCTGTGATCTGTAACATGTCAAGATAAAAGTAACACTTAAATTGAAATAGCAAAGTGTTGGAATAAGTTCCCTTCATACCTGTAAATGACTGTTCTCTGGAATGAATACTATACAACATTTAAATTAGATGCAGATGTACTTTTATGATTTGAAGGGGCTTTCCAGTTTTCGCAAATAAAATCTTATGGTCTTTAAATAGAAAGCTTAATGCACCATTTTTTTTTCCTCTGGAGGGAAACAATGAAGCTTTCTATTGAATGACAGCAATCTATAGATCTAGAAAACAGTGAGGAATTTATTTGATAAGTATACAGATGAATTTCCAATAAAATGTATTTGTTGTACCTGGACAACTACTTTAAAGGAAATCTACCGTGAATCTACTATCTAAGGGGCACTTACTTATAGATTCAGACACTGTGACTATAGTGATCTTATATTTGTTATCTATGGCCTCCATCCTTCTAAGAGAGCCAGAAGGGCTCTGGAGGTGTTACCAGAGCCCCTCTGTGCCACAGCTTTACAGGCTGTAAAAGTAGGCAAGAAGTATGTTTCTCCCTCCCATTGTGTGAATAGAAGTGCTGAGGGAGCAGGGGAAGGGTGAGAAGTGTTCCTGTGTCACAGCCTGTGACGCTACAGTATGGAGGAGTTCTGGCTCATTATCATCATTTTAAAAGTTGATATTGGAGGAAGGAGGCCATGGATAACAAATATAAGAAAATTACCACAGTCACGGTGTCTGTGAGTATGTGGCCCTGGTTTATTTTGCTTGATTTCCATTACATAATATTTGGCACATAAGGTTCAGTTATCTTTCAGGCATTGGGTACACAATCATTCTCCTATTTGTGGAGCTGTAGTGATGTCAATGTGTGACTTGCATTGCTTATTTGATAGGTTCCTTGGTGCTTTTTCCATGACCACCTATTGTTCATCTTCCCATTGACCTCTCAATTGATTCTAAACAAAGCAGATTGATAAAGGGATAGTGAGCCCTTACATTAACCCACAAAACCATCCCTTTCTACTTGGCGACCTAAATGAAGGCCCAGAAATGGGCATGATCTCTACACCAAGTAATGTACAGGGGATGACAAGAGTCAGCAAGCCGAGGTCAGTGCTAGGACTGTATATCAATTACATAGTTGACATACAAAATTCATAGCAAATGACAAGTCCAAGAATCATCCAAAATAGCAAAAGGTCCAAAAGTAAATAAATGTGAACAGCAACTGACTCACAGCATGGAACCAGGAATCTGGGAAATTAACCAGCACCGTGGTCATGTCAGGAAGAGAATTTATCTTCCCTGGAATCGGCTATGGACAGTTTACGAAACATGACAAGTAGGATATATCTGTGGCAGATCAGGGGGATGTGTGTTTTCCATGTGCAGAGGCTTAGTAGTGGGGAGTAGGTGCGCAGACAGATAGATCCTCCTACCGCTAATACACCATCAGTAGTGGATTATAATATAGGCAGTTTGGGTGTTAGCTAAGGGCCCAAGTCTTCTAAGGGGGCCCATTGGCACCCAAACAACCAATCAAATTTTATACTGAAAAGGACCTTTACCCATGACATCCTCATACATCCACATACGATATATCGGATGCAGAGCGCTAAGGGGTTAAAAATGTCGGGTTGTCATAAGAAGCAGAATTAACAAATCTTAATTGCAGACACCTGTGATAACTGTTATAGCTGTTTATTGTAGCCTAAGGCTAAAATTCAGTAAATTACCAATTACCAGAGGTCCGTTTGTAACTAATGGTTGTCTGTGAGTCGGGTGTTCTTAAGTAGGGGACTGCCTGTATTTGTACTTGTATTTATCACAACTAGTGCGTTATCGCAGTCAGGAGGAACACTGTACCATGGCTCCAGTCGTAGCCAGCACCAGGCAGCTTAAGCACCGGCACGTTGCTACGGGCTACGGGCAGTGTCTCTTCTTCCAAACCAATAGCAGCACACCATAGATTCACCCCAATCACAGTTAGTGCTGCACCGGTACCTATTCTTTAGTACCCCCTGTGCATGGCTGTCTAGCCTGTGTCTGTTATTATCACTAGTGTATTTCATACTGTAATTGTTTTACCTTATGTAATGTCTTAACCTGTACTATTTAGGAACTGTTTGCTTGCAACTAAGGAACTAGCAACATGTGAGAATGTGCCCCTCGAGTGTATGTATGTAACTGTAATGTTAAAGGGGTTTTCCCATTTTGGCAAATGAATGTTATTGTGTGTATAATAAACTGTTACTCTTAAATGTTAAAATGTTAAATGTTGCTGTCCTTCTATAGAAAGCTTCTATTTCCAGCGGACAGAAATCTGACCATGGTCACACAGGTGCACGGCTCATTAGTATCACAGAGAGTTATCAGAGCTGTGTGTTATAACGAGCTGTGCACCTGTGTGACCATGGTCAGACTTCTATCCACTGGAAGTAAACAATGAAGCTCCCTATAGAATGTCAGCAAGCAGAGATCCAGAAAACGCTGAGGAATTGATATAAAGTATATTTGAAAATTGTCTACATTTTCATCATACAAATAACATTTATTTGCTGAAATGGAAACACCCCTTTAAGCCTGTCTCTGTGTGTAACAACTACTATGTACAAAACCATTTCCCCCGAGGGGGTCAATAAAGTACTATCATATCAAATTGTATCATATTTATGATGAAGTTCACCTGCAACTTCAAGTGAATTAGGCAGAGCTGCAATACCAAGACACCTGTTGCTCGGTGGAAGTGATGAGACCACAGTACTGCAGTCTATTCCATTGCAAAACCACTTAGGGGTACAGGTCAGCCTGGTGATTAAGGGGTAAACTATGGGGTTTGTAATCAGTATCTTAGAATTTAGTGTAGGACAGTAGAAATAGTTTTTTTTTTCAGGGCCCGCAATTCCCGATAAACTCCAGAGACCATATGGTATGAGAATTTTGCCAATAAGTACATCGTTGCGACATGTGGCCCAGTTCTTGTAAATACACGGACAGAGCTGATTTACTGAGAGAACTGTATCAAGGCTCTATAACAGGATGAAGCACGAAGATTACGTCCTATACCATTTTCACACTACCATCTGTGCTTCATCTGGAGCCGCTGTGAATTTAGATATCAAATCTATATTACATCTTGTCGAGTTGTTGGCCCATGGATTAGACCCAATTAGTATTTTACTTTATACAAAATTTCATATTTAACATAAAATGTCCTTAATGGAAGTTTTTCCAGTTCATATGAATGACTGTACACCAATATGTATTTATTTCTTCAAAAAGGGGAAATTCAGTGAATGTTATCTTCTGTTATAATAAAGAAGACCACAACAAAACAGCTTTACAGAATACATAACCTGATTGTCTCCCCTTCTCTTCATAAGACAGAATAGAGCAAATCCATAGCTGGGAGTCCTCATCTAAATACTAGATTCCCCCATACATCTGTAAGACAAGCTCTATATAGTGTTCTTCAATTTAAATATCTAACACTTTCTAAAATCTCTCTATACATCTGTAAGACAAGCTCCTATTGTTCCATACGACTGTTTGTACTCTGTAATGTAATATTATATTTGTATTTGCCCCCTATGATTTGTAAAGTGCTGTGGAGTATGATGGCGCTATATAAATAAAGATTATTATCATCATTATTATTATTTTATAGTGTTCTTCAATTTAAATAACGAACACATTCTAAAATCTCTCCATATATTTCACCATTAAAGGGGTTTAGTCAACTTCTCAAGTTATCCTCTTCCAAAGGACAGGGCATAAGAGGCTGATCAGGACACTCAGCAATCCAGAGAACGGGGGTCCTGCCCTCACTAATGGTAGGAGTGGCAGGATGAGCGTGCATGGGAGTGACAGTGATTGCTGAGCACAGCACTCATCTAGCTCATGAACTCTCATTCACTGTCTATATAAGTGATCAGCCAAGCGTTGTGTTCAGCAATTTCTGATACTTCCATTCTATGGAATCCCTCACCTATCAGCTTGTTATCTATATCCTATTTGTGCTGCAACATTACTGTGTGCATTATTTTGACATTATGATATTACTGTTATATTATCCCTGTACGTCACTGTGCTTATTATCTATAAACTGTGACATTCTTTTGTTGTATTAGTTGTTTTTTATTTTCTGGTTTGCACAAATCTTACATTGCAACTTTTTTTCTGCTTATTCCCATACAGTGACATCACTGTGTCTATTATCCCTGTATTGTGATCTCACTGTGTTTATTACCTTTGTCCTGTAACATTACTGTGCTTATTTTCCCTGTATTGTGACGTTACTATCAGTATTATCCCTCTACTGTAACATCAATGTCTGTATTATCCCTGTACTTTGACATAACTGTGTTTATTATCCTTGTACTGTGATATCACTGTGTGATTAACCCTGTACTCTGACATCAGTGTATGCATTTTCCCTGTGTGTATTATCTCTGTACTATTATATCACTGTGTGTTTTATCCTTGCATTGTGACATCACTGTCCTTATTGTCTCTGTACTGTAACATCACTGTTTGTATTATCCCTGTATTGTGATATCACTGTATACATTATCCTTGTACTGTAACATCACTGTGTGTATTTTGCCTTTATTGTGACATCACTGTGTGTATTATCCCTGTACTAGGACATCACTGTGTGCATTATCAATGAACTGTAACATCAATGTGTGTATTATCTATGTGCTATGGCATTACGGTGTGCATTATCCCTCTACTGTGACATAACTGTGTTTCCTATCTACACTCACTGGCCACTTTATTAGGTACTCCATGCTAGTAACGGGTTGGACCCCCTTTTGGCTTCAGAACTGCCTCAATTCTTCGTGGCATAGATTCAACAAGGTGCTGGAAGCCATATTCCTCAGAGTTTTGGTCCATATTGCAAGATGGCATCACACAGTTGCCGCAGATTTGTCGGCTGCACATCCATGATGCAAATCTCCCGTTCCACACATCCCAAAGATGCCTATTGGATTGAGATCTGGTGACTGTGGAGGCCATTTGAGTCCAGTGAACTCATTGTCATGTTCAAGAAACCAGTCTGAGATGATTCCAGCTTTATGACATGGCGCATTTCCTACTGAAAGAAGCCATCAGATGTTGGGTACATTATGGTCATAAAGGGATGGACATGGTCAGCAACAATACTCAGGTAGGCTGTGGCGTTGCAACGATGCTCAATTGGTTCCAAGGGGCCCACAAGAGTGCCAAAGAAATATTCCCACACCATGACACCACCACCACCAGCCTGAACCGTTGTAACAAGGCAGGATGGATCCAGCTTTCATGTTGTTGACGCCAAATTCTGACCCTACCATCCGAATGTCGCAGAGAGAAATCGAGACTCATCAGACCAGGCAACGTTTTTCCAACTTCTACTGTTCCAATTTCGATGAGCTTGTGCAAATTGTAGCCTCAGTTTCCTGTTCTTAGCTGAAAGGAGTGGCACCGGTGTGGTCTTCTGCTGCTGTAGCCCATCTGCATCAAAGTTCGACGTACTGTGCGTTCAGAGATGCTTTCTGTCTACCTTGGTTGTAACGGTGGCGATCTTGAGTCACTGTTGCCTTTCTATCAGCTCGAACCAGTCTGCCCATTCTCCTCTGACCTCTGGCATCAACAAGGCATTTCTGCCCACAGAACTGCCGCTCACTGGATGTTTTCTTTTTCGGACATTCTCTGTAAACCCCAGGATGTTGGCGTGAAAATCCCAGTAGACAGCAGTTTCTGAAATATCTCAGAACCAGCATTCTGGCACCAACAACCATGCCACGTTCAAAGGCACTCAAATCACCTTTCTTCCCCATACTGTAGCTCGGTTTGAACTGCAGGAGATTGTCTTGACCATGTCTACATGCCTAAATGCACTGAGTTGCCGCCATGTGATTGGCTGATAAGAAATTAAGTGTTAACGAGCAGTTGGACAGGTGTACCTAATAAAGTGGCCGGTGAGTGTATGTATCGTGTGTATAATCTAAGCCAGGGGTCTCAAACTCAATTTACCTGGGGCCGCTGGAGGTAGATTCTGGGTAAGGCTGGGCCGCATCAAGTTTTCCACACAAAATGCGCTTACAAAATATCATTATTTCAGATTCAAAGTCATGGCGTCTCCCAGCGCAAGGAAAGCCCCGAGCGGGGAGACGTGTTTTCTCTATGAACGTCCTGTGCACCGAGGGGTCCCAAGCTCCTACCGCACTGAGCCCAGGACACTCCATCCCCCCCTCCCCCCCGGTACTTGCCTCCCATCGAAGAAGATGAAGTCGCCGCTCTGACCTGCACCAAGTGCGTTCCGAGAGGCGACTTCATCTTCTTCAGTACCGGAGGGAAGGGGATTAACCGGTTACGGGCCCTTTCCTGTTTTTTCCTGTCCATTTTTCACTCCCCACCTTCAAAAATCTATAACTTTTTATTTTTACACGTAAAGAGCTGTGTGACGGCTTGTTCTGCGTAAAAATTGCACTTCATAGTGATGGTATTTATATTCCATGCCATGTACTTGGAAGCGGGAAAAAAATTCCAAATGCAATGAAAATGATGAAAAAACGCATTTGCGCCATTTTTCTTGTCGGCTTGGATATTACCAAATTTGTTAAGGTTTATAATGTTTTTTACAAAAATTAAACCTCCTGTACAAAAATTATTTTTTTGATTTTGCCAACTTCTGGCGCTAATAACTTTTTCATACTTTGGTGTATGGAGCTGTGGGTGGGGTCATTTTTGTGCGAAATTTGATAATATTTTCAATGATATCATTTTTAGGACGTTACGACCTTTTGATCACTTTTTATAGATTTTTTATATTTTTCAAATGGCAAAAAATGCCATTTTCGACTTTGGGCGCTATTTCCGTTACGGGGTTAAACGCAGTGAAAAAACGTTATCTATTTTGATAGATCGGGCATTTTTGGACGCGTCGATACCTGATGTGTTTATGATTTTTACTGTTTATTTATATTTATGTCAGTTCTAGGGAAAGGGGGGGGCTGGGTGATTTGAAATTTTAGGTTTTTTTTATTAAAATTTTTTTTTTTAAACTTTTTTGTATTTTTATTTATACTATTTTTCAGACTCCCTAGGGTACTTTAACCCTAGGTTGTCTGATCGATCCTATCATATACTGCCATACTACAGTATGGCAATATATGGGGATTTTCCTCCTCATTCATTACAATGTGCTATCAGCACATTGTAATGAAGGGGTTAAAACGAAATAGCCTCGGGTCTTCGGAAGACCCGAGGCTACCATGGAGACGGATCGATGACGTCACGGGGAGTGGCGATCCCAGGTAAGATGGCGGCGCCCATGCGCCGCTATCTTTTTGAGGCTGCCGACAGCTTTGCCGGCAGCCATCGCTGTGAAAACACCCGCGATCGGTACTAGCACCGATCGCGGGTGTTACCGGTAAGCCTTTGCTGCAATATGCAGCAAAGACTTACCGGCTATGGAGAGGGCTCGGCCCGTGAGCCCTCTCCATGCAGCGCGACCTGCCCTCTCCATGCAGGTGGGGGCCGCAAAATATTGTCCCGCGGGCCGCAGTTGGCCCGCGGGCCGCGAGTTTGAGACCCCTGATCTAAGCCTTTTCAAATATGCTGCTAAAGTGTCATCTTGTAGTGGGGACCCAATTCCTAGTTCTGATTTGGGATCCCATGATTACTAGTTATGGCTCTCTGTCAGCCAGACCCCTTCTATGTTACTATATTAAATATTGTACTCCTAAAAAGGAAAAAACAAGGCAGGACTACAAATCTGAGTAAATATGAAAAATATTACAATCTTTATTGACATAAATTAAATAGTAACACATGTACATGATAAAAAAAAGTATAATTATAATGTAATATAATGTAATGTAATATAATTATGGTCGTTTGAGGTAGCTGACTTGGTGCTTCTAATGACACAGGGGTACACTCATTAATTTTGCTGGCGACAGGCTTAGGCCCCCCTCTTTCTCCCCTGTTTCTCCTGTTCCTTTTTTTGATTAAACTATGTTACTCTGCAGAGACATTGCAGGGGTCTAGTTTATTTATCATACAGGCAGTCCCCTACTTAAGAAAACCGACTTACAGACGACCCCTAGCCTTGGGCTACAATAAACAGCTATACCAGTTATCACAGGTGTCTGCAATGAAGCTTTATTGTTAATCCTGGTTCTTATGAGAATCAGACATTTTTAAAATCCATTGTCACAGAGACCCCAAAAAATTTGTCTGGATCTACAATAATAAAATATACAGTTCCTACTTACATGCAAATTCAACTTAAGAACAAACCTACGTAACCTATCTTGTACGTAACGCGGGGACCGCCTTTATAGAGACACTTGACTCATTGGGGCAGATTTACTTACCCGGTCCGTTCGCGATCCAGCGGCGCGTTCTCTGCGCTGGATTCGGGTCCGGCCGGGATTCATCAAGGTAGTTCCTCCGCCGTCCACCAGGTGGCGCTGCTGCGCTGAAAAGCATCTGAACATCTGAGCATCTGGAGTTCACCGGGCTGGACCAAGTGAAGGTAAGCGCGTCCCAAGCGACACATTTCTTTTTTTAAATGCGGCGGTTTTTCCGAATCTGTCGGGTTTTCGCTCGGTCACGCACCCCAATTTCTGTTGCGTGCATGCCGGCGCCGATGCGATACAATCCGATCGCGTGCTCCAAAATCCCGGGGCAATACAGGGGAAATCGGCGCAAATCGGAAATATTCGGGTAACACGTCGGGAAAACGCAAATCGGGCCCTTAGTAAATGACCCCCATTGACTCGGCAATGGTTTGGAATCAAGAGTTCCATTCAAAGCAGGTGCCAACTCTGAATTAACATTTTTAAGGTCTCCAAATAAGCTGAATAACAACCCCTGTGGGGCAGCATAACTGTACTGTAGACAGTAACGTAATATCTAAGAACTGTGCATGTCTTAAACTGTATTCAGTAATGGAATATACCCTATGGGCTTTGCTAAAGAATAACTTTACTATAATTTTCTAGCGTCCATCTGAATATTTATATACATTTCTCATATCATCTTGTACTAGAGGGAAGAGACTTCGCTTTGATAATCATTTTCGTTGGCTTTTCCCCTCACCTAGTAATCAGATATCCCGCTAGAGCAGATATGATGGATTGTATTAGATCGCTCATGTGTTGTTATAAGGTAAATCAAACATGTGCATCGTTCTCTGTGTTCTCAGTGAAGATTCTTCTGCAGGTCATCTGATGACATTTCGTGTTTATATAAGAAGTGAGAGATGAGCGGCGCTATATTTATGAAGTCATGGAAATGTGATTTTCTTGTGGCTGCGAAACGCATCTTTTTTAAATGGGATTTTTTTTTTCTTATCTCATTGTAGTCGAGAATCCTTCATGATCAAAATGATCAGATGTCATGTCATGCTCTGTTCTCTTCTCTTTTTCAACTAGGCAGATAAAATGTTCTTCTCCTGATGTTGCTGCAATCTTTTAAGTACTAACAAGTGTTCTGTGGTTACAGCATCATTCTTTTTTCTTTCTTAGCTCTGGGGTTGCCACCCTGGTAGGTGTATGAATTCTCTCTCACTTCTGTCTGACAGATATTTCCTTTTCGGCTGTAAAGCTCGTTTCAGCTAACATAAAGAAGCACATAAAATGCTGCGTGTGACCGACCACCTCTTCTAAACCGCACTTCACAGACTTCTAGACACTTTAATGTTCAATTCAAGACCTCCCTTTGACCAATCATGAACACTTTTGGTTTTATCGGATTCGGCAAAGTATTGATGTGTGATCTTCTCACCAAAGAAGCGTATTTATCTTACTGGCCAAGGTTGCATGAAACATTATCAACAGGCTGAGATTTCAGAAAGATAGCTCTGCCGTTTATAATATACAACCTGCTGAATTGAGGAAGGGGGTCAGTACTGAACACCATGGAATTTTACTGAGTTATTGCTCTAGATGGAAGAAGAATAGTGTTCATTAAAGAATACATTTTTAATATAAATTTTTGTCTTTCAGTAAATGGGAAGCTGCCATTTAAATTAACCCACACAAAATAAATACTTCATAAAAAACTATGACTAAAAGGCATTGAACTCATCCCTAAATGGTTCCTTTCTATGGCTGCAATGTTAAAAAATCAGTTAGTAAACATATATGCACCTGAGGTGAGTCCTATGATATTAATGGAGTACAGTTTACTCGCATCGCCCTGCCTTCTTGTTCCTGATTGACAGGTCTCACTGCTAGGACATGCTGCTGTATGGAACTAGTACTTAGGCAGCATATGCCAATATTCAACTACCGACATATACAGCTCTGGATCGCCGACATCATGGAAAATGCCTCTGGAGGTGGAGCAGGTAAGTTAGAGGCCGGGGCACACATTTGCGCCTGTGATCCAGAATATGGGTCGCAGGGGCGCCAGTGACAGTATGCTTAAACATTACGAATATGCATCTGATTTTCTATTTCTGAATTATGTCCATAAAGTTTAATTACTCAGTAGACCATGCAATATGGCAGTTTACAGTAAGACGCTGTTGTGGAATTCATCCTTTGCATTGTAAACTGTAAAATCTGTGGCAAAACTGCAGAATTTTTAAATTAAATCTGCAACAAAAAAGGGACTGTCTTGGATGGTGGGAATAGTCATCTAGGTACTGGAATGAGTTTTTCAGGAGTATCGTACACTGGAAAACAATGCATTGCATGGATTACAGAAAACCCCCATTTGTGATACTGTTTCATAAAAGATTTACAACCCTGCAGACCAGAGATCAGGCCACATGGTGAAGTCCTGGAATACATTGGACTGTGCTCACTTGACAATTAGGAGTTTATTGTGAGCCTCAGAGAAAATTGGGGTAACAGTGTATAAATCAAAACAGACTTAAGGTACATTTAGACAGCTGTATGTGGGGGATGTATATGCGGCTGCATATACATCCCCATTGATGGCAATGGCAGGATGGCGTCTCCAAAACATACTGGTAGGTTGATTAGATTGTGAGCCCCATTGGGGACAGGGACTGATTTGGCAAAACTCTGTGTAGCGCTGTGTAATCTGTGTGCGCTATATAAATAAAATAATAATAATTCATTTTATTTATTGCCTACTGTAAAAGGCCATGATGCCTGAATGAGTGTAGAAATCATATTCAAAAATGAGAACTTAAACTCTTTAAGCCATAGTAATTTAGTAACAGTTTGTAAGAGTCTTCTTAATTCTCAGGGGATCATAAGGTAAATTCCAACAAATAAAACCTTTTCAGCCTCTTCAAACAGGCTTAAAGGAAATCTATCATTTGTTTTCATGCATTATGAACCAAACATACCTTGAGAATGTTGTAGCTACACTGATGCAGAAACATATCTTGTTTAATCCCTGTGCTGAGTGGTTTTGCTGACAAAACAATTATAAATGATGATAATGAGGCTCTCTCGTTTCTGTGCCTGGCTCCGGCGCATCTCCTCTTACATTAAGTATGCACTGCTCCAGAGAATGATGTAGTCACTGTGTTGTTCCTTATAGGCATAAATAATCAATCACTGCATCATCACCCAGCTGCTGTGTATCAGTAATCCAGCTTAGGTGTATTAGTACTGTCTGGACAGTTCAGGAAGCTCCGTGTAATGTGTTTATGAATGACGACAGCCTGCATCCAACCCAGGTTTCCCAAGCTCCTGAATTTTATAATTGTTTTTTGAGCAAAACACTCGGATCAGGGATTAAACAAGATATGTTTCTGCTTCAGTGTAACTACAGTATTCTCAAGGTATGTTTGGATTATAATACATAAAAACAAGTGGTATATTTCCTTTAATACAAAAACATGTATAATTATGGCACATTATTCTAGCATAAACCAAACCAACAAATACATGGAGTAAAGTCAGGCTAGACAGTGTAACACAGTGCAAGTCTTAACATAGCTGCATACATTTTGTCACCAAATATTTCAATTAGCCCAAAATATTGTCATTGCTCCCCTGTGGTGCAAGGGAACATGTGCCCCAGGACTGTATCTGACAGATGAGTAGGAGGGGCTCATTTCTTCAATCCTGTTCTGAGTCATCTCTTACAAGTCTTCCTACCAATTGTTAGAACTGTGCTTACATATTCTATTGGGTCGGGTAGGAGAAGGAGGACCAGATGTTAACTTTTTAGATACTGGGGTCAAAACAACAGCACAAAATGTAGTATTCTTGCTTCAGTGGAAAATGTATTATTGAATTAGCACAAGTAACTATTCCAAGAATAAACACATGAAGCAGCTGTGCTAGAAAATGTTTTGTCTTTGTCAGTAGTCGCATAAAGGTCCCTACAGAGCAGTGTGGATGTCACACAGAGCCATGTCATATGCCTGTATCAAGGGTGCAAGGGTGTAAGCTTCTACTGTCACCCATCAACACCCAGCAACTGCAAGTGTGGGGTGACAATGATGTCTCACACGAGCCTGGGGTCCACTGAAGACCCATGGGGCTGTCTGTTGTAACTTACTTTTAGACCAGGCCGACAGCTTCAGCCAAAGTCACCCATATGTCAATGTGAACATTGTTTTTCCTTTATTTCCTTTTCAGCCATTACACAAAAAATTAAATTACACGCAATCAAAACTCTTTATGAACCCCAAGAGTGTACAAACAAGAACAACAGGTATTTCCTTTAAAAATAAGCCCTCCCACAGTCCCATTGACAAACATTTCAAAAGTTATGTTTCCTTGCAGTTGACAATGTAAGCATATTTTCCCCCAAACAGATTTAATGTAAATTAAGGTTATGTAAATTTTTCTGTATGTGTATTGACACAGATAACAAAAAAATTTATTTAGAGTACACAATGAAAGTAGACAATTTTTATTGGAAAAATGTTTTAAAAATTTGCTCTCTTTTTAAGTATACTGTAAATAAAGGGTTAATAAAAAGTTCAGCTGAACATTTTGAACCCACAATTGTGCTATTAAAATCTACAGTTTTGTTCCCAAAAAAAAAAAAAAAACCAGACCCCACAAAGCTCTAGTGACAAGAAAATAAAAAAAGTTATATCTTGTAGAAGGAAGGCATGGATGAAAAAGCTAAAAAAAAAAAAGCCTGGTCATTAACATGGAAAACAGGTGCAGAGATAAGGGGTTAAACCACTTTAAATATTTCAACAAGCATAAACTGTAATTTAGCAACCCCCTCACCATAGGCCTACCGTGGGAGATAAAGAGTTAAATGTTATGAATTATGGAGTATTTCATTGCTGCAGTGGCATCTCTCTTTGTAAGGAAATAAATTGGATGAAATTATAAAGAAAGTCTCACTCTGCAGTTCTGGGCATAGACAGTGCCCTGCTTCAGAAACATTCACATGAGAAAAATGTCTGAAAGTATTTCATCTGTCTGAGAGATTTCCCAGCTTAATTGACTTTGCTTGGTGTTCCCATCACAGGATCTTACTTGTACCGTGGAATTACAGATACTAAAATCTGGAAACTTCTGAAGATGAAAATGAGCCAGAAATGAATTGTGAAATATAGATGACATGCCTGCCACGTAAGCCATGGAACTGGCATGTAATAAGGATTTTGCCTGGAAGAGGCCAGTAAACACAAATACTAGATAAATATGTAATAAATGTGTTAATGTATTTAGCTTGGGCACAAAATTGACTTTTCTGACACTTTATATGACATAAAACTTTCATGGTATTGTTACTGACAAGGCGTACTTAAAGGGGTTTTCCTGTTCCAAATGAAGAATGACTCATCTACAGGAAAGATTAGGGGTCAGACGTGTCAAGCTCATATAATTGAAGATCACATCAGATCTATGCTTGCCATCAAATATTCAGTGGTAATTGCAACAGTCAACCAAAAACACATCCCGCCACGGCAGTAACATTCCTCCAGCAACCAAAAACGCACTTCCTATCATGACATAACATTCTTTTTACCAACTATTCTCCTATTGCCCAACAACTTGCAGCCAACAGACCTCTACCGCCGTTGGCAGCAACATTTGTAGTGTGAAGTGGGAGCTTAGTTTAGATGTAAGGACAGCACTTAAGTGTTTGGGGCCATTAAGAGGTCTAGAGAAATGTCTCCAGTGAAGATCCAGCCATGGCTGTTGTGGCACTGAGTGTAAAAGTGAAATTAAGTTTTTACATGCTGTAGAACTCATGGGCCAAATAACCTGTTGTTGGGTTGTATTTGGCTGGTGGGTTTTGTGGTTGATGAGTAAGGTAATCTTAGAAGGTTTGACACCCAGGATCTTGGCCAATCAGTTGGTTGACACCCAAAAAGGAGCTGGATTAGATACCTCCGTCCTTCGTGATTAGGTGAACATTGAAGGATCTTTGAAGATGTGACACCCAGGATCTCTGCCAGTCAGCTGGTCGACACTTAAGAAGGAGCTGAATTAGATACCTCTATCCTTCTCAATTAGTTGAACATTGAAGGATTATTGAAGACTTTAACACCCAGGATCTCTGCCAATCAGTTGGTTGACACTTAAGAATGAGCTGGATTAGATAGCTCTCTTCTTCGTGTAGTGGAGCTGCAGTTGACTGGCGGGGAGCCAAGTGTTGCACACCCACTGATGGCAAATTAATAGTTTAGTTACAGAGGACTACTTCAATTCCGAAAAAATTTGACAGAGCACCACTTATGTACTTTCTATAGTATTTCCATTTGCTTACATTTCCATTGGTCCAATTAAAATGAGATGGAGCAGCATTACAGATGTGTAAATACCACTTTTTTCAACTCCTTATTAAAGATTAACTAAAATTGAAAAAGACTAGTGGCTCTGGATGCCCATACCCACGAGACAAGTCTGACATAACATAAGCCATTCCTGATTCCCTGTGCCCTGTAGTTATTTGTGCGCAATTCAATAGGTGGAATATGTCTCTCGATGAAATAGGCACATTCTCTGTCTCTAAACAAAAATTACAAAGATGCAAGTATTCACTATTCCCCAGTTCAATGTATGATCCAACGTAACAGGTTGCCTTCTAGTGTGAATGGTGCCCAGAACAGCGAAATCCTGTGCCGATACAGGTGAACAATCCAAAAAGTAGCAAAGATGATCCAGCACTCATATGGCTCAGAAGTAAAACGGTGGTAAATCTTTTATTTCTTCCAGGTTAAAGTTATTCCAGTCCAAAAGTTATTCCAAAAAATGGATACAAAAAAACGTAGAGCATGCATGCTCAAAGTTTAAAAACATGGAGCAGACCTATGCGCTTCGGATGCTATGTGATGTAATCCTTAGTCATAGTCTATCTGCTACTAGTGTGAGGAACATTTAAATTACTAGCGTGTTTACGTTGTTTATCTTTGTCTTTTCACTTGTGTGAGTAAAATGAAGGTTAAATGTGTTGTCATTCATATACACTCACCGGCCACTTTATTAGGTACACCATGCAAGTAACGCGTTGGACCCCCTTTTGCCTTCAGAACTCCCTCAATTCTTCGTGGCATAGATTCAACAAGGTGCTGGAAGCATTCTTCAGAGATTTTGGTCCATATTGACATGATGACATCACACAGTTGCCGCAGATTTGTCGGCTGCACATCCCTGATGCGAATCTCCCGTTCCACCACATCCCAAAGATGCTCTATTGCAGTGATGGCGAACGTTTTAGAGGCCGAGTGCCCAAACTACAACCGCAAACCTGCTTACATATTGAACAGTGCCAATACGGAAATTTAACCCTGAAAGGTCCTAAACTCATACATTAGGGAATAAGCGCAACTTGTTTAGCATTGTTTGCATACAGAACATGTGGTTTTTGTTTACGATTGGGTGCAGTTCCTCCCCGTTGCGTTTGAATTCTGTTTAGACGCAACATCTAAACGCGTCCTAATATTGCCATTGTGGATAACTAGAAAACCTGCAGTAGTCCTGTGTTATTAAAAAATAAATAGGGAGCTACTAAGTTGAGCAGTCCTGTTTGAGTTTACACAGGACTGCTGCAGGTACTATATAACAAAAGAAAGGTTTCTAGCTGTAGCAGCCCTGTGTAAAATACAGTGCAATAGGATGTTTGTTAGTTACTCACAGGGGTTTCCCCACCATGGGACCCTATATTATACACAAGGTTGATGCAGCTTTCTTGCTTCCTTTCTTACTGCTGTTGTGTTTCCCTCCATGTAAAGCAGACAGTCCTGTGTAACCTGTATGTGACAGGATTGCTGTGTTTTACACAGGACTGTCTGCTATGGCTTGGATTGCAGCAGTCTTGTACAGATTGAGTGACTAATGACCAGGGATGTTAATGATGTTCAGGAGAGAGCAAAAGGCATGGGGATGAGCAGCAGATAAAGCTCACCCGTTCACTTCCTCTGACGTCCAGCTTCATATCTGTCTGCAGTTCGTTCCTACAACATGTGGGAAGGAATCAGGGGCTGAATGAGCAGACGCTGTGATTGCATCATGCAACAGAGATTCCACCCACACTTAACATTTGACCTGTGGCTGGACGCTGTTCCTTGCTGAAGTTCTTGTGATTGTAAAGCTGGCAGCAGCCAGGTAGAACAAGAGCAGTAGGCTCTGCTAGCTCCACGCTCCAGGATCAGGAGTGGGACACATCGCAATGCTGAAGGTGGCTGGGGCCATTGAGTGCGTGCCGACAGAGAAGGCTCTGCGTGCCCTCCCTGGCACGCGTGCCATAGGTTCGCCACCGCTGCTTTATTGGATTGAGACTGTGGAGGCCATTTGAGTACAGTGAACTCATTGTCATGTTCAAGAGATGATTCCAGCTTTATGACATGGCGCATTATGCCTGCTGAAAGTAGCCATCAATGTTGGGTACATTGTGGATAAAGGGATGGACATGGTCAGCAACAATACTCAGGTAGGCTGTGGCATTGCAACGATGCTCAATTGGTACCAAGGGGCCCAAAGAGTGCCAAGAAAATATTCCCCACACCATGACACCACCAACACCAGTCGAACCGTTGATACAAGGCAGGATGGATCCATGCTTTCATGTTGTTGACGCCAAATTCTGACCCTACCATCCGAATGTCGCAGCAGAAATCAAGACTCATCAGACCAGGCAACGTTTTTCCAATCTTCTACTGTCCAATTTCGATGAGCTTGTGCAAATTGTAGCCTCAGTTTCCTATCTTAGCTTAAAGGAGTGGCACCCGGTGTGGTCTTCTGCTGCTGTAGCCCATCTGCCTCAAAGTTCGATGTACTGTGCATTCAGAGATGCTCTTCTGCCTACCTTGGTTGTAACGGGTGTTGATTTGAGTCACTGTTGCCTTTCTATCAGCTCGAACCAGTCTGCCCATTGTCCTCTGCCCTCTGGCATCAACAAGGCATTTCCGCCCACAGAACTGCCGCTCACTGGATGTTTTTTCTTTTTCGGACCATTCTCTGTAAACCCTAGAGATGGATGTGCATGAAAATCCCAGTAGATCAGCAGTTTCTGAAATACTCAGACCAGCCCTTCTAGCACCAACAACCATGCCACATTCAAAGGCACTCAAATCACCTTTCTTCCCCATACTGATGCTCGGTTTGAACTGCAGGAGATTGTCTTGACCATGTCTACATGCCTAAATGCAGTAAGTTGCCGCCATGTGATTGGCTGATTAGAAATTAAGTGTTAACGAGCAGTTGGACAGGTGTACCTAATAAAGTGGCCGGTGAGTGTAGTTAATAAATGGCTCCATGTACAGTGCAGACCCCTGCCAAATAATGAGTACAGGCGGTCCCCTACTTAAGAACACCTGACTTACATATGACCCCTAGTTACAAACAGACCTCTGGATGTTGGTAATTTACTGTACTTTAGCCTTGGACTACAATAAACAACTATAACAGTTATCACAGCTTTCTGTAATGAAGCTTTATTATTAAAACTTCATTACAGCTTAAAGTTCTAATGACAACCCAACATTTTTTAAATCCAATTGTCACAGAGACCAAAAAAAATTTGGCCGGGGGTTACAATGATAAAGTATACAGTTCCGACTTACATACAAATTCAACTTAAGAACAAACCTTCAGACCCTATCTTGTATGTAACCCGGGGACTGCACAAAATTGGCACCAAATTCTGCTACTTTTAGTGCCTGGGTACTATGACTTTTTCTGTGAAATGTATGTGTTTAGTGTTCCTCCATACCCTTGTCTGATTCCTCCTAACTTTATGTCAAACTCTGAAGATGTATAGTGGTCATATATAAACCTCCAAGGTTGCCCCCGTCCCACAAAGGGGAAAATCAAAATGTTGCCAGGATAAAATTGAAGTGGGATGTATAACAACACCTCTGCAGAAGACACGGCTGGTGACATGAACCCAGGCAGATCTGAAGATGATTCAAATATGATCCCTTCCAACAAATATAATGGTACATTTTACCCAAAATCTGAACTTTTAATTTGGGATGGTTTCTACAAAAATATAGATACTTTGTTATAAATTCAATTAACAGATATCCCTCATCATACTGTAAGTCAGCGCTCAGGAGCATAAAGCTGAGGCTAGGATATTACAGCACAGATTGGAGGTAAATCTTTGCACAGTTTGATCCTTGAAGTGTTTCTATGAAATGTGGACAAACAATGCAATTACTTCTTACAAAACAGGAAGCTCTAAGTAAATTGTAATTAATAATGCAAAAGGAAGGCGCTGAGATTCTGTCCTGCTCCCAGCATGAAGGCTAATGCATCTTGTAGCTTTTTATTCCTAATACCGTACAGAGGGGAGTAGGATTATTGGGCAGTAAAATAATAGATTCCTACAGCAGAGATACGTTATTATAAAGTTATACAGTATGTTATACAGAATGTTTCCATCTTATCACAAACAGCGGATAATTTATTCCAGGGTAAGACTGGGGTTCGTAGAAAACTATTCTGGGGCCCACTCTCTATCTACTAGTTTACAAATTGGGCTGCCTTCTGCTTTGCCTCGGGTTCCAATAATTGGTAAGAGCCTGGGCCTAATAGTGGATCCTCTGGTTCTCTGGAGACAAGTCATGATGTTGCATTCAATTAAAATTTAAGTTCCAAGCCGGGCTATACACATCATAGAAATCTATGGATTGCGGACTACACCTTGGATTGTGTTTGGCAAAAAGTATTTAATATTGTTACATTTTTTTTATTTTTTTTTTTTCAAGGTGCAGATTTATTTTATAGAAAATGGAATTTGTGTGCTATCATCATGATGTTGTAGAACATTATTAGATGTTTCATTTATCTTATTAGAGACATTGGGGAAAATGTATTAAACCATATTTTTTGGTGTAATTGCTCCGTCATATTCTCCCCACATTGTGGCACACAGTTAATACCAACTCAAATGAAGAACGAAGAATACAAAAGTTTTAAACTACGCCAGAATTAACATCAAAGTGATAAATCTGGTGCAGCAAAAAAATAGTGTCATTGATTATAATGGCGGCCAGACACTATGCAGGGAGCACATTGGGGCACATTAACTAAAGGCTTTGCACCAGTTTTCTAGTGGACTTTGCACGGTCTTTCCAGTGCAAACTGCTTGCACAAGTATTTAAGAAGTGTCTGCACCACAAATGTGTCGCACACGACCACTTTGTGGCGCAGGCATCATGTAATACAAATTAAGGAGTGTTCTGGTGCTCAGTCGGACCTTGTGCCAGATTTAACATGCAAGTTAGACTGATGGGCCAGTTCATGGATCGTCAGATTCATGATGAACGGGCGGAAGAAATCACAAATCTGGCACACCCTGTATTATATACAGGCAAGCCAAACTTTTATTAGTAAATGTGCCCCATTGTGTCTCATTGCACTGTGTCCAAGTTTTGCGGTGTGGCCACTCAGCTTTCTATGGAGAGGGGAGGGGTGAACAACTCTAACCCTTCCCCTCTCCTGCCGGCCTTTTGGCACACAGCACATGCACGCTTCTGTACAACTGTCCAATCACAGTCAGCTGTCAATGTTTACTCTGATGTTCCATCCCCTTTCAAAGGAAATGGGAGGACATATCCTGCTGTATGATACAGTGGGATATGTCCTAGCTCTCCTTTGTAAGGATCGTTGGGAATCTGCAAGAGTTAGCCTTGAAGTGCTAAAACGTGATGTGAATGTAGCCTAACAGGATTTCTGGGTACAAACTTGTAAAACTGGGTAAAACTTTCTTATTTTTCATGGGGAGTGGAATGAAGTATGTTTTGGATTTTTATTTGCAGATAATAGAGGCTTTGGATAAAAGGTCATAGGAGAAAGCAGCAGTTATGTCTGTGGGCACATGCAAGCAGCTGTAAGAATAATTCTGCACTCGGAGAACACCTTACTTTACAGACACTTTAGTACAAATACTTAGAAAACTCATTACTTTACAGACACTTTCGTGCAAATAAGTCCGTAGAAAGGGTAATATGAAATTTTATTCAAATCCAATTTTCAAGTCAAGAAATACATGACTTGACCTTAGATCAGAAAAGGAAAAATTGCCACAAATAAAAGAAACTTTTTCATTTTCATTTTAAGAATCTGCTGGGCTTTGCTTCAGGTATTACTTTATTAAAATCAAGTTTTCAATTTCCAGATATTTTTGTTCTAATCTAACATATAAGGAACAGGCAGACCTACTGCCTTCAGATTTCTGGTGAACATAAAACTGCTTTGAATAACAACTGGATTCATGCTTCTTAACTTGGGCCCCACTGAGTTTATAATATAAGCACTTTATGTGATATCATATTGTGCCACCATAAGGCATTGTATTCTATGCTGGAGAAGAATGTCTCAATTTTGATTCCAGTGAATCACCATTTATCATTTGGACCTGAAGAATTCTTTAGGTACCAAATTAATGTAATTCTGTACCATATACATCTGTAATAAAGCTGTGTGCCTAATGCGTAAGGCCAGTTATATACGACATGCTGAGTTCAGTAAATCCCAAAAGCACATGGAACAGGTTTGTCAGAACAAACTTCCTTACTCTCTTATTTGTGACACAATTTACATAATTTGTGACACAGCTAACATTGTAGTTGAGTAAACTAGGGTGGCTTCTAAACTATCAACTGAACTGCCTGCTTTGTGTTCTGTCCTTAGTGTGGATCATTGGGGGTTCGAGGGTAGGTCGTGGTGTAGTGTAATACAATTTTTGATGTTCATAAGCTGCAGGGTGACTTAGACAAAATGAGTGTTTGGTCATTAACTTGGGAAATGAGGTTCAATGTGGATAAATGTAAGGTTATGCATCTGGGGACTAATAATATAAGGCAAAATATGTCCTTGGGGGAGTAAATCTGGGAGAGTCTCTTGTTGAGAAGGACCTGGGGGTACTAGTAGATCATAAATTAAATAACAGCATGCAATGTCAATCAGCTGCCTCTAAAGCCAGAAAGATGTTTTCATGTTTGAAAAGTGGTATGGATTTTTGGGATAGGGATGTAATATTACCACTGTACAAGGCATGGGTTTGTACAAAAAAAAAAAATGATGCCCTGCAGCTGGAGAGGGTTCAAAGAAGAGCCACAAAAAAAGGGGTATGGAGGGTCTCAGTTATGAGGAAAGATTAAAACAACTAGATTTATTTAGTCTGGAAAAGAGACGACTACGAGGGGACATGATTAATTTATATAAATATATGAATGGTTGTAACGGTCACACAGACAACAGAACTAAAAGTCTCTATGGGAAGAGCCCGGAGGGAGGAGTCTGGGGACCAGTGGACCCTCTGGACCACCGGGGGAGATGGAGAGAGTACTTAGCCCCAACCCGGGACCGGAGACTAAGTGGCACCCTGGTCTTCACCAGATCCACCAAAGCCACCAGGTACTTCCACGGGTGCGACTAGGCCCGCGGTGGCAGCCAGGGATGACAGGGAAGTAGGACACAGTTCCAGCAGGAAAGCGGCTTGTAAGGAGGAGCTGGAACTCACAGCAGGCAAGCAGGCAATAGCTGGCACAGAACTCAGGTGGGCAGGAACTGAGAGACAGGAAACACGGAGGCAGTTGGAAACGCTGGAGGAACACGGAGGCGTCTGGAAACGCTTAAGGGTCTAGATGCCTTTTTACACCTAAATAACATTGATGGTTATTTTATGTAGAGTTGTTTCCCATAATTCTCTTCCTCATCCAATCCCTTCCCTTTCTTGGTTGAACTTGATGGACATGTGTCTTTTTTCATCTATACTATGATACTAAACTATGATACTAGATCAGAAAATGTGAAAACATCATTCAAACAATAGGTCATTTCTTGATTACATATAACCTTTGGGCTTTGGTCTGGCATTCGTTTTTCATGGATTCTCAAAAACTACAATCCATGAACAAAATAACTTTTGAACAGATCGTCACATTATAAAGTATTGCAGCTGTGTCTCATATCCGTTTGTCACTGTTGTATGTATCCACGCTTAAGCCCACAAAGATTGAGGCTTCATACTGCAAAGGACCCTGATGCCTCGAGGCCTAGCAGAGTCCTATAACATATCAAGCATGACCATAATAGTCTGCTGGTGGGATCTCCTGGTACAGATAGTACATCAGAAAAGATTTGAGATGAGCCTCATCTCTGTCCCATATTTAAAAAATATATTTTTGGCACAAAGATTTCAATCAATACTGTCTGAGCTCCACGAAAGAAACACACATTTAGTCTTCAAAACAAATGAGATGATTAACTTTGAAACATGAAGGGAAAATGAAGCCATTTTTATTTTTAGTAGTTCTAAAAATCATTTTACTGCCGTTTCTTAGATAAAGAAGCAAGCTGTATCCCATGTTATTTATAGGGCCTAATTGTTCTTTATAGTCGTGGCTTGTGAATGAAGAAGCAGTTAGTGTGCTAGTTAGTGCATTTAACAGAAGTTAACAATAATTTATCATCTTAATGTTTAGGCAAAGTGTTTGCTTCTTCTGCAAGATTGCTTCCTTTGACGGAACTGATTTTTTTCTCTTTGTAAAAAATATGCAGACTTAAAATATGAAGCAAATGAAGATTTTTTGGCACACTTAATTTTTTTGTTTTGAACTTTTTTTCATCTGTTTTCAGACATATTTTACCTGTTCATTGCTGGTGTTGTTTTAGGCTCTCATGCTGAGGGCAAAATATCACATTTTGGACTAATACATGGGACACATGGGGTAATTTCACAGTGGATTGACCACCATGTATTTGGCAGTGGCTAACTTGCTGCAAACTGCAGTAGCACCAGTATGGTTGAACTTGATGGACAAGTGTCTTTTTTCAACCGTAGAAACTATGAAACTATGAGATTAAAACTGCACTACAAGTTTTAACCCCTTAACGCCGAAGCCACTTTTCACCTTCCTGACACGGCCCATTTTTTAAAAAATCTGCCCTGTGTCACTATAAATGGTTATAACTTTGAAACGCTTTAACATATCAAAGTGATTTTAAAATTGTTTTCTCGTGCCACATTGTACTTCATGTTAGTTGAAAAATTTTGGTGAAATTCTGGAATTTTGGAAAAATTCTCGATTTTCGAACTTCAAAATGTTCTACTTTTTCCACACATAGTCATAACAGCAAAAAAACTTAATAACTAACATTCACCGAATGTCTACTTTATGTGGACATGGTTTTTTATGCATACTCTTATTTTTGTAGGCCTTTGAACGTTAGGTGCGATTTTTCAAATTTTCATAAAAAGCGCAAAACACGGCTATTGAGGGACCTGCTCAGGTTTCAAGTCACTTTGAGAGGCCTAAATAAAAGGGGTAAATAAAAAATTACCCCATTATAGAAACTACACCCCTCAACGTATGTAAAACAACTTTTATGAAGTTTGTTAACCCTTTAATTGTTTTACAGGGGTTAAACAATTTTGAAAGTAAATTATTTTTGGCTAAATTAATGTGTTTTTCAAAAAATTTACACATTTTCAGTGGATAAAATACCTAAACACTCCACAAAGTTTGATATATAACAACATCCCATATGTGGTGGTAACCTGCTGTATGGGCACACGCCATGCTGTGCATGCTCAGTGTGTTACAGCCGGGTCCTGCCATAAGGCACGGATCCGGCTCCCGGAAGGAGGATCGCGCAGCCCCGGGCACTGGCAGTCCTGGGGCTGCGATCAGAGCAGCAGATCCTATTGAAGTGCCCCTAACACGCCGCCGTCAGCGCGACCGCGCCGTGTTAGGGGTTAACACCCGCGATCGGAGAAATCTCCGATTGCGGTTGTTAGAGGCAGGTTGCGGCTATAATATAGCCGCTTCTGGCCCCGGCTCCGTTCAGGAGCCGGGGCCAAAAGTTTGACGTAATGATACTGCATTTTGCGGTAATGCACCTCCCGCAATGCAGTACTATTACGTCAAATGTTGGGAAGGGGTTAAATTTGCAGGATGTTAACTTGCCATTCCTCCTTTACTAATCACCTTTCAGATTGTTGGCAGATTAATTGGCAGTGTATGTTTAGATAATCCCTTTAATCACTGAAATTTACGTAAAGGTTGTGCAATTTAAAAAGGATGAGAAATGAGGACACATGGGCCTACAGGAGAGATGAGGGTTTGGTTTGTAGTTACAGTATGGATCTGGCATTTGTCAGGCACTGATTCTAATCCAAAACTTTTCTGAATTGCTGTTGACAAATCTTGTAAAATGCTGTTGTCATTCATCCTGGAGGTTAGGTAGGGTTAATGAGTGTGGGAAAATGAAAAAAAAAAAACTTATAAAATGAGACAAGAAAGATCCTGGTAAATATGTGTTTAAGAGGGGGGATTATATACCGTATTCCAATACAACTGGAACTAAATCTTGTGAAAAAATTGTCTTAACTTCTACAAAGCAGATATTTGATGATATGCTCTTCCCCAAACTACAGCATGGACTCATCGGGGGAGATTTATCATAAGCGTCTTAGGTAAAACTGTTCTAGTTGCCCATGGAAACCAATCAGAGCTTAGTTTTAAATTTTATAATCATCTGTGGGAAAATGAAATCTGAGCTCTGATTGGTTTCCATGGACAACTAGAATAGTTCTGCTCTCAGTCACTTCTGATAATTCTCATCCATCGAACTTTGTGATCTTCAGTAGCTTTTACCACTAGATTAAGCACATGATGATAGGTCATGATGTCGATCTTATGTTGATTGCATAGACAAACAGTCAGGTAATATTGTTGAAGTGATATCCTTTATTGTATATGGATTCATATTCATAAATGTTCTCATATTAATCATATACATTGACAATATTACCTTCAGCTGTTCAGTTACACTCACTTTTTATTTCTTGTTTTACACTATGTCTCTGCTAGCATGTGCTAGACGCCACAGGAAAGTGTAACGTGTGACAAAATACATTTGTTTCAATTCATGTGTTATTTCTTGCTAATTGTTCCTGCTGCTTTGATTAACCCGAGAAAAACCAGAGACAATTTCTCCACTTGTTGTGGTATATGCTGTACATTGTACCCTAAGCTTCAGAAAAGGAATAATCCTACAATAAAACAATTATCATATGTAACATCTCTAGAAAGGGACCCATGTTTTGGTACCTTTGGAGACAAATTTTTTCCACAAACAATGGTGTTGATTTTTAACTTGTCTTGTGCTCTCCTTTAAAATTATATGTAATATATGTGTCAGCGTAAACAGTTACAAAAAAGGTGAACATCAAGCATAAACATTAAAAAAAGTAAAAGCAAAAACCCGAACTGCAAAAGAAAAGAAAATAGAGTGATCATTTAAAGTATAAAAATAGTCTTGCAATTAACTGATCGTCTTTTTTTACAGTAACGGTTACTTTTAATATTAAAAACAAGGCTGGCACCAGCACCCTGCATACCCGGGCAAGTGCTAGGGCCAGGAGCCGTTGGGGAACCCACACGGCTGAATCTCTGTCCCCAGCAGCCTGGCAGTGCCGGGCTCATGGCTAAATCCAGAAGTACTTGAACGTTTTGGCAAAAGAGGGGCCCCAGTTACCCCTAATTTGGCTTCATAAGAAAACAGCATGCTTATCCAGAAGACCATTGGTCCCTAATCCTCAGGGAATTTGCAACAGACTAATAATTGAATATCAGTGGGAATTTGACTTTTGGCCCTTCTGCTGAACTCCTTTCAACTCAATGCTTTTCTGCAGACAAGACAAAACATCCTCTAATATTACAGAGATGACTTATTAAAAGAAAAAGTCATCAATATTATAATTGTAAAAAAAAACTCATTATACCAAAGTAAGGCCCAGTTCAGACCTTAGAATTCAGTGTCCAGGAGAATAGCTTCTGTTATGCTTCCATTATATAAGCTGAAAAATAAGGTGCTATTCTTTCTCCAGTATATTACAGATGGGTATAACTACAGCTGCTCAAACACAGATGTGAACTTAGCCTAAGTAATTCACCGGTCACCAACCTGGCTTCAGTCTCTGGTTGGAGACTAATTTTACAAAGAGTCTATTATTGTGTAAAAACCAGGTAGTTTTTCCAAGGTTTCCAAATTATTTTATAAAAAATTTGATTGGAAGGAAATTTGTAGGAAATATATATGTTATTCTTCCCTCATTATACATAAGACTACAAACCTCCAACATTACTAAATAAAACTTTTATTATTCCCATTCACCCATTTTTATATCACTTCTACGAGTCAAGAATTCATTCAATCTCGCCACAGTAACACAATGGTTATACATGGTGCCATGAACACACTGTAACAAAACAATTACTACATAATTATCCATTTCTAAAGCTTGAAATATTCGAAGCAATGAAAACATACATACAGGTCGATTGCAAACAATTGGCTTGCTTCATTGGGATGGATTAATTTCATTACAAGGCAACATTGTATTACAGACATTGGATTAATAATCTTTTCCTACAATTACAGCAGTCGAGCCCATTATTTACATTGTTTTAGGTCAATGGTATTTGACTTTAAAGTTCCGTTTTGCTAAATCTATTAGCACGCTTCTTTCTGCTTCATTTGATTGATATTTTTCATGGTTGTGTGTTTTGTGCATAAAGACTTTGCTTTAATAGGTGACACTTTTCAAGCACTTCCCGCTGGCACTGTTGAATTCTCTGAAGGGGACATTGTTAATTGACTTTGCTCTACTTCTATTATATGTCATGGCACTATTAGGGTATATATAAGGGACTTTCTGATAACATTATTATTGCCTGTCATTCCGACTTCTTTCTATTCTTTACAACTGATGGATTTACTGGATGGCTAAATTATAACCTTTCAAACTGGAAAAAGTAATGATCCACATCTCCTTGAATATACAGATTCAGGTGACAGATAACTATTTTTGGATCAGGATACAGAGTTTGGGCAAATTTAAATATTGCTGGTTTGGCTAACCCCTTATTTCCTTTCATCTCTCGCTACTATCTACTTGCACAAGTGTACTATCCAACATAATGATTGAAGAGCAGGGATAAGCGTCATCTACTGTCACATAACATTATTTAATGCGTGCAAATTTATATTATGAAGGATGGTATAGTGACAATTGCTGTGTACATTACATTTTGCCTTTTTACGGTGCATCAATATTGGTTCACTGGTATTTAACATAAATCAGGCTTTGTGATGTTGACACCTTTCTCTTGTGCTTTTTGATTGGTTTACATAATGATTTTCTGCTTCATCAGACAAACTTATTTTTAAAAATGTGTGCTGCACCAAAGATGTAGCTATCTCACCCAATGCAGGAAATTTTGTTATATCATATTAAGAACTTAAGAAAAGCCTACAGAACCTTGTACATAACCCGGGGACTGCCTGTATAAGCCTAGGATGGGAAATTCAGCAGCTACTCTTTGTTAAAATGTTCAGTAGCCTTCCCTCATTAATAAATGTCTAGAGTCTCCCCTCACTAATTAAATGTTCAGTAGCATCCACTCATTAATGAAATGTCCAGCAGCCTCCCCTCATTAATGAAATGTCCAGCAGTAGCCTCCCCTCATTAATGAAATGTCCAGCAGTAGCCTCCCCTCATTGATAAAATGTCAACAGCCCCCTCATTAATGAAATGTCCATAGCAGTGCCCCCTTAAAAAAAACTCTGTACTCACCTTTGGCTTCCTCTTCTCCCCATGGTTCCAGCTTCTTCTTTTCCATGCAGCTTCCTGGCAGAGCGGGGAGAGACTTGTCTATGCATTCTGCTCACACACACTACGATGTCATCACGCAGCGATACTGCAGCGTTATAGTGTGTGTGCACCAGGTAAAAAAGAGGAGACAAGAAATTGTTCCTTCTTTCTTGGGGGAGCAGGGAAAGGTGAGCATTAGGATTTTTTTTCTATGGCCCAGTCTTGGGCTGTGGCCCAGCGTTTGGGGACCATTGATCTAAGTGATAAAATGTCTACCATCTGGTAGCTTTGTTCTTCTTATGCTTAGCATTCTGGAAAGGGGTTTTCCAGAGCCCAACATTTTCTTACCTTTTTGATAGGCATGTCACAATGAATGTCAGTAGACCATACTGTATGGTCTTCAGATGAAGCTAGGAGGTCTCCACTGTATGTATGTAAAGCACAAGACATAAGTTATTGTACCAGACCACCTAAAAGTATAAAATAGTGAAAAGTAAAAAGAAGAGAGCAACATGAAACTGACCAGATGTATGTGTAATAGTCGCCAGCTAGACATGAAAATAAAAATAAATAAGTATCATTAGGGACATAGGGAGAAAAGTGGAAGACTTGGATGATTAATTTCCCATTTTTATCCATCTGATGTTTATCATAATGAACAGGGCAGTGCGGTAGGGAGGATCCCAAACCACCTTTCCTGGGCACTAAGAGAGCTTGTTCCAATTCTGTTAATTTTCTTGTATAGAGTGATATATTGATGTTTGATTTAGAGCAAAAATGGCATGGTAACCCTCAAACTCTTATCGATTCTGGGCTATGTTTGTGCCACACACAACTGAATTTCATCTCCATCCAACCTTTTATTTATATAGTTTTAATAAGTGTATGGCGTTATTCTGGCGTTCTAAAAATATTTCAGTCGAATTTATTGTAAATCAGAAATAAAAATTTAAGCTTGCTGTTGCATCAGATATCATAATCTTTATGTACCGAAGAACCAGATGGCAGCATGTGAAATACCTATGGTCTACGTGTTAGACTGGCAGGTTTCCACCAGTCTGTATGTGCAGTGTTAAATGCCTTCCTATGTGAGTGCTCAGCTGTGTGTGCTCTATGCAAAGAGACTGCACCAGTCGCGCGTATGCTTAAGATCTGCTCAATTTATGCCCTTTTGCAATGTTTTGCACAGAAAATTTGCAGATACCTCAGTACGTAACATTGAGCAAAAACGTTAAAATTGAGCAATTTGAGACAACTGAACGTGAAGAGACGTAAAAATCCCACACAGACCAGATTGTGATTTGTAAACTACCAACATGCAGGCTGTTAACAGAGTGCAATTGGCAGAATAAATGCATTAAATTATGCAGGAGAAACCGTCAATCCCAAATATTGGATTGCGAGGATCGTAAACCAAGCACCCTGACATGCTGGTGTGTGCCCACTCTAGCAGAATCTGCTCTTCTTTAATGAAAATCTACCATTTGATTTCATACATTATGAACCAAACATACCTGTAGAATGATGAACCCAACCGTGATGAACCCTCCTATCTAAAATAAGTTTAGATAAATCTCCCCCTGTAGTAGCAATGGGCACACATACACCACCTCCTATGTGGTGTAGTTTTGCGATTAAATTTGCATTCTTTTGAAAATTCTCAGTTGATAGATCTGGTGTTGCACACTCAAGTAAGCCTCTTTGGTGTATTTTTTCCGCCATCGCGTGACTTTAGAGTTGCGTTTAAAAAACCCCCGCAAAAATTAGGGACAATTGGGGACAATTATACACCAAGAAGCTACATAGGACTGATGATAAATCTCCCCCGATGTGTCTATCTGCAGAAACAACCATGCAGCCATACAAAATGTGTATATATGTTTTCTTTTTAATTTAGATATTTTTTTTCAATTTGTAGCCCATTTTATTTAATTGAAAATATTAGTTAATGAAGGAAAAATATTCCAAAAATTATTATTTTTTCTCACAACAGTTGGTTTCAGGAAATTAAGTCTGCATTCAGCTATGAAGGGTGGAATTTAACATTGCAAACATGTACTCTAGGTGCAGAAATTTATCAGGGAAGAAATTACTGCTATTTCTCTCATATCATGCTAATTGCAATATATTCTCCCTAAGGTATCCTTGAGTGTTTTATTAGCACTAATTTGAGAGATGCAAATGTATGTTTAAATGCTAACACTAAGAATAAAAAGATTCAGATACACTTTGACTGTGCTTGTTAAAATGAAAGCTTAGCCCTGTTCAATATAAAATATAATGAATGACATGCTAATGATTGATACAAATTTTGGTTTCCTAAAATAACATCTGGTTCATTTGAGTGACATCCTATAAAAGGTAATCAGGGTTTTTTTTTTCTTAATAAGAGCCAATAATTTTATAAAGCTGTCATTTCTCAGAAAAAGCATTTGAAAAAAAAAAGACAAATCTTCTCTTTCACAGAAGGGAAATTTTAAAAGTAAGGTTTATTCACCTGACCCACCATATAATTACAGAACCTACAGAATACTTATGATTTTGCTAATGAGTTGGTTACAATCTCTTTGCTATAGATATACAGGATATAGTTAATGAAATGGGAGAAAAATCTACAGCAATCAAGAAGAGGTTTCTCAGCCTTGTATCTTCTTTATCATGGGATTAAGAAAGTTCTTTGGATTAAAATATTATTGTGTTTCAATTACAGTGTTTTGTTTAAACAAAACATCTCAAAATTGCATCCCTTACCCAAAATGACTTTGAGGAAATACCTTGATATAACCAGTTGACTATTTCATATTACAATATCTTCTTAGTCAGTGTCTATGTTATTTACATTGTTTTTGGATCAATTCACATGTTAAAATATATATTTTATTTTTTTCTATTTGAAATACAGGCGGTCCCCTACTTAAGGACGTCCGACTTACAGACAACCCATAGTTACAGACGGACCCCTCTGCCCACTGTGACCTCTGGTGAAGCTCTCTAGATGCTTTACTATAGTCCCAGGCTGCAATGATCAGCTGTAAGGTGTCTGTAATGAGGCTTTATTGATAATCTTTGGTCCCATTACAGCAAAAATTTTGAAACTCCAATTGTCACTGGGCCCAAGAAAAAAAATTGTCTAGAACTTCAATTATAAAATATACAGTTTTATACTTACATACAAATTCAACTTAAGAACAAACCTCCAGACCCTATCCTGTATGTAACCCGGGGACTGCCTGTACTGATTATATCAGACGGCATAATGTCATGATTGTAAATGTTACCCCTCCGAACAAATTTTATAAAATTGCTCTAAAATTTTTGGAATTTAATCCTATCTTTGGCTATCAATATTTGGCACATAAAGGTTGAGCCACATGGATGGGGCCGATGACATAACCATAGAAACAGTAAAGTATTTCACTTTTAGTTCTGTTGTTATGTGAAGCAAAAGTTTCTCAAATGCAGGAAAAAAACATGAAGCCATTCTGTCTGAACAGAGACCAGTAAGTACCATACAAGGGGCTGTATGAAAATGTAGGGCACCAAACATTTCTGTATAAAACCCAGTTTACTTTATAGATAAAAAGTGGGACCAGCAGAAGGCCAAAAGATGAGTATTTCTGTATTTATTTTAAGAGTTCTGTCCAAATATTTTACTTGTACCTTTGTTGTGCCACATAAATGAGCAGTGCATGGCTGGAAGCTCTTCTACTTATAATCCCCTCAGGGCAGTGGGTAGATTAAGAAGCCATTGGCCCGTCATGAGCATTGGGCTCTGGTTTCCCGCCCATATTACATTCCATATAATAAGCAATGTATTCTCTTATACATTTCTAGCTACTTTTAAGCTGATGTAAAACAATTTGTATTCATTTCAAACGTTAACATTTCCATTTTTGGTTTTATGGTTGTCGGCACCTACATTGCTTTGTTTACTTTGATTAGTGCTATAGGTCCTCACCTTGTTCACACAGATGGCGTTCTACTGTTCATTAACTTACAATCTATTAAAATAGAAAATGTAGTATTCTGAAGTGACTAATCTTAGATATTACTAAACTTAGATAGTATGGCTAAAAGAAAACATGAACTATAGCCGTCCTTACCGTTTGTAAGTTTGCTTTGTTCTGTAAATTATAATGATGCCATCATCAGATGGAGATAACAGAGGCTTGGATTTAGCCACATATATATCGGGTTTAGTAAACTTTTTTTATGATTTGTAAATTATAGGTCATAGCACAACTATGGAGGGAGCCATAAAGCATATTGTGATGGTGGATGTGATGTCACACAAAGTTTTTGAGAGCAAGAAAAAACCCTTTAAGCAACCCCAAGGTCAGAAGATATAAAAATAAATATATTTATAATCTTATTATGGTCTTTTTGCTTTGGCATTGCCATTTCCCCTGAATGGCCTATATACTGGATGACTTCACTACACCTTCTAAAACTCTGTTACATATAGAATATTCACGTGGGTTGGAGTTTTAGATTGAGTCCAGTTGCAGCAGGTGTGGCTCCTGTGCACATCCTAGGCAGCTAGAAATAACTTCCTCCTCTCTAATGTAAAAGCATGCAGTGATGCAGTATTTACCTGTTTTGTGATGCAGGAAATGCAGTTATATTTCGCATTTATAACAGTGTGTTATAAACTCCTAAAAATCCATTGCCTTCATTTTATACGCTAAAAAATATCTGCAATTATTATCTTGAAATTACATCACAGTACTTGTTTCTTGAACTATTGGAACTACTTTGAAGGATTTTTTTTTTTGTTCTCATACTAGTTACATTAATTAGTTTTATTACTTTGGATATAGCTGTCACTAGCACATTTAATTATACATGCCCTTTTGTTCAATGAGATATCCAATCACATTAAGGCGTTTATTATCACTAATATGTTATGTAAGGATGTTCCACGCTAGAAACAATTGTAACACTTTGTCCGTTCTATTTCAAACAGAGGTACAGTAATTAAAAACATTACTTACAAGACGACTCTGACAGCAAATTCCAAAATTAAAAGTTTAACAATTAAATATTCAGTGTTTAGTTCCTTTTATTCCAACAATTATCTTTGCACTGTTTTATGAAATCGTCCTCATTTCTTGCTTTTGCTGGGAAAGGTAACACAAAGTGCATTTAACTTGGTTGCATGTTTAAATACCTGGTTTACTTTATTGTTAAGAGATTATTATAATTTAGCTGTATGTTTAAAATTTATTTTTTAATTCCACCATATTGTAGTGTTTTGCATAGACTATTACCATCTGTCCCCAGTGGGACAAATAATTGAATTTTTCCATCTCAGACCTGTGCACACTAGGGCCAATTTCATATGAATTTCAATTGGCTGCAAGGCAATAGCAAAAGCCCTTAAACAAATTTGTAAAATAAAATTTCAAACATTCCAACTGGGCATGTGCTTCTAATGAAAACATGGCATAGCGTCAGCCATTAACTAGAAAACAACAGAAACATAATGAGAAATCGGCACCTACATCATCATCTTGATGTTATATTGTGTAGCCTTTTTTTGTAGTCATTCACACCACCATCTGTGATATACGTCCTCACAGAAGGTAATGGCGGCCTGACGGTGGTATAGTGCTACATAAACCGCCTCTTCTTCTCCAGCGCACCACTGTAGCTGTGTGAATGTACTCTTAGACTGATTTCTGACTGACAACACCTACACAAAAAAAAAAAAAAAAAAAAATATATATATATATATATAATTCAATACAGCATTAAAAGCGTAACAGACATTTAAAAACACGAGTGCACTATGTTGGAGGGGCATGAGCATGCATATAAGACAGTGCTATAGTGTAACAGTGAAATGCTTTACTTAGTGCCATGATGACTTAGAAATGTATTTATAGTTTCAAGTTTTCCTGTTCTTGTCACTGAATTATTATTACAGCATTTGGGCACCCTTTCCTTGCTATTGTGACCAGAGTTCCTTCCTCTGTTGTCCATGACATCCAATGGACATCCAAACAGCCCTCCAACTACTGACATGGGAGTGGTTATCACTGCAGGAACAAGCACACAGTAATGACTGCATGACCCAGTTGATCCACCAGAAGTATGCATGACAACTGGGAGTTGCGAGTCCTGCTGCCATAGTATCAAGTAAACTGGATGAAAGTTTACCAGGATAAATACAAAATGGAAGACCCTTTGGGGTCTTGTAGATATTCTGGTAAACTTTTGTATTAGTGGCCAACCCCTTTACATCAGAAAATACCCTGCATCATGCTATCACACAAGTTAAGTCAATTAATAAAATTAATAAGTTAAGGGTACAGTGTGTAAAAATAAGTATTTGGTCACTTACAAACGAACAAGATTTCTGGCTCTCACTGACCTGTTCCAGAGAAAAACACTTGATCCAGGGACAGAACAATCTCACCGAATTTTTTGAAGACAATGCTTCATGCTTTATTGTGGACCTCGATGATATTACAGCATAAAAAACTGTAACAGTTTAACAGTTTAAAAATCACTAAAGCATTTCAAACGCACAATGCAGGATATATCACAGATTTTTTTGGCGTAAAAAAAGGGGCAAAAAATCGCAAAGGGGTTTTTTGCAATTTTTAGGAATCAAAAATTTGCAAGGGCCTTTTCCCGCCACTCATAAATAGTGGCTTAAACATTGAATCAATGTTAGGGCAACACCAGATTTATGATTTTTTTAAAATAATTCCCAAAAAATTGCAAAGGTCACTCCCCTCCCCTCCTGGCGTATGTGCTGTTGCGATTATTTTACTCCACATGTAATTATTTAGCAATTATTTAAGAAAAAATTCCACAGAGATTTATTAAAGGGCCAACGCCACTTTAATAAATCTGAAAAGCAGGGGAGCCCCAAAGGCAAAGATAGAACAAACGTAAGGAGCCTGCCTACTGATAAATCTCCCCCAATGCATCCATCTTCACTACAGCCATGTTAGTAGCCATGAAAACAAGTGCATTGTGTGTTTGAACACGTTGGAGATTTTTAGAGTTTTGTATGCTGTTGTATCATCACGTCCATAATAAAGCATGAAGCATTGTCTTTGAAAAATTTGGTCCTGTCGCAGGATCAAGTGTTTTTCTCTGGAGCTGCTCCTCTCTAACCCAGGAGTGATCCAAAGCGTGGACTACACTCACATGCAAGGAATGGTGAGCTAACTTTTTCATTTTTTTTAACACTCATTACCTGTAGTGATGGCTCCTTTATGAACTTGTTATCAGTATAAAAGACACCTGTCCACAATCTTAAACAGTGACACTCCAAACTCCACTATAGTGAAGACCAAAGAACTGTTGAGGGACACAGTTACATAGTTACAAAATGGAAGATACACAGGACCACTGATAATCTCAGTCAGATAATAGTCATTTCTAAAATCCCCTTTGCCCCATAGCTACTGGATACTTATTCCCCTGTATAACACTACACCCTACTTCTCTTTTTAGTGTTTATAAAACAGTACTTTTCTCCAAAAAAAGAGTTCCATATATGATGTCTGATACACAGAAAGGTCAGTACACCTACTTTTGATTTTACATCAGATGAATTTAACCAATAGATATTCCTCTTGTCACAATAATGAATCCAACTTTTTATGAACTTTCTTTGTACCTTTTATGCACTGGCCTTACAATAACTATTGCCTTAACTTATTACTGTACTTTTAAATTTTGTATATTTTAAACAACTCTTACTTTGTTTTATGTGTCAAAATGTTGATACTTTATCTACTATAGACAATAATGTCACTTTCTATGAGATTATAAATTGCCCCTTTGTATAATTTCTTGTGGACATCCAAAATCTGACAGTACATTATTACAACCTACAGAACCTTGTGGACCTGAAGAAGCGGTCAATCCACCCTGAAACGCGTCGTCCAATTTTATACTAATGAATTCTTAAATTATACTGTTTTTATATGTAATAAATGTCTTCCAATAGTGAACATTTGTTGTTTTACATATAATGATCTATTGATACACAAAATCCTGGTAAAAAGAGCAGCGCGACCAACCACTGGCTACCCACTCCATAAATCTTTGTACATCAGGACCTGTTCCTGCAAACCAAAGGACGCAGCAGCTAGACACAATACTTTCTACAGAACTCCCTCTTAATGTCCTTTCCACTCCCCTCTACCTCCAAGGAGCGCGGTGAAACCCCTTTAATAACTATTACTCCCTGGATCACGGGCTCCATGCAAGATCTCACTCCGTGAGGTCAAAATGATCACATGAACGATGAGCAAAATCCCAGAACTCCATGGAGGGATCTAGTGAATGACCTGCAGAAAGCTGGGGCCAATGTAACAAAGGCTACCAACAGTGACACACTACACCGCCAAGGACTCAGATCCTGCAGTGCCAGACATGTCCCCCTACTTAAGCCAGTACATATCCGGGTCCATCTGAAGTTTGCTGGTGAGCATTTGGATGTCGCAGAAGAGTTTTGGCAAAATGTCATATGGTTACATGAAACCAAAGTAGTACTGTTTGGTAGAAACACAACTCGTTGTGTTAGGAGGAGAGTTTTGAGTTTTGAGTTTGAAGATGAAACATGGCTGAGTCTTTCAACATGACAATTATCTCAAGCACGTCACCACGGGAATGAAGGAGTGGCTCTGTAAGAAGCATTTCAAAGTCTTAGAGTGGCCTAGGAAGTTTTCCGATTTCAACCTCAATCAAAACCTTTGGAGGGAGTTAAAAGTTGTGTTGCCCCAAAACACCAATGCTCTAGAGGAGATCAGCATGGAGGAATAGGCTAGCATTCCAGTACTAGTATGTGCCAACCTTGTGAAGACGTTTGACCTTTGTCATTGCCAACAAAGTTACTGACCAAATACTTATTTTCCACCATAATTTGAAAATAAATTCCTTTAAAATCAGACTGGATTTGTTTTCACATCTTGTCTCTCATAGTTAAGGTCTACCTATGATGTCAATGACAGGCCTCTCTCATCTTTCTAAGTAGTAGAACTTGCACAATTGGTCACTGACTAAATACCTAATACTAACTGCATCCGTTTACTAAATGCATTAGGCATTAGGTAGATACAGCCGATGTCAGAACTGTTATTGTTGAACTCCTGCACACAGATGTGTCATTACTAAAAGGATCTTTAAGTTTTTCTTTGCTCATAAACAATTTTCTTTTAATGGGTGTCCTGAACCCTATATACTTTTAAAAGGATATATCTAGTCTGTACACAACCGTCATTGACACAAGCCACTACCTGGGACCAGAGTCTAAGCGGCACCCTGTTTTCACCAGAGCCTGCTGCACCAGGTCGTTCCACTGGCGTGACTTTTTCACAGTGGCAGCCAAGGTCGAGATACAGGAACAGCAGGCAATCTCGTAGTCAGGGACAGGCAGGAGGTCAGGACAGGCAGCACAGGATCGCAGTCAGAGACTAAGCAACAGGTCAGGGCAGGCAGCAAAGGAGCAAAGTCAGAAATGGAACCGGGGTCACAACGGAAATTCTCAGAAACAGCACAAGGCATAAACACAGCTTTCTCTAGGGCTCTAGGCACAAAGATCCAGTAGGAGACACAGGAAAGGGCTGGAATTTATTAGGGAAAGCAGCTGGCCAGACGACAATTATCGGCATGCTGGCCCTATAAATTTTACAGAGCTGACGCCCGCACCGCAGTGTGCACATCGCGGGGATCGCCGCTGGAGCCAGGACAGGTGAGTAAGTAGATGCTGGGGCACCCGGAGGTACACGGGTGCGCCTGCGACCCGAGATATGGGTCGCAGGAGTAACCGTTAGAGTGACAGGTACAAGAGGTTTGTGTGTGTATATATAATATACAGTATATAGGAAATTATTTCCAGGAGAGATAGCTCCCACTCGCAGTATGCTTATCTAGATGACTTCCCACTGTAACAAATTATTTCTTTCTGTTTGTCGATCTACTTGGCTCCTCCTGCTCTATAGCATTCTGCTCTAAGATTGGACAGCATTTTTAAAGCGACTGGTTATCTTTGAAAATACAAAAAAGCAACCATTTAATACACATTGATTGTGTATGAGCCAATGTTCAAAGACTAATTGTCAACAAGATGATATAAAAGGAATAGGTCCTTATGTACATTATACTGTATTTTACTTTTTCGAAGTATTTAATATTGCATCTATGCATTCCAGTATCTTTATTGACAAAGCTAAGTGCCTAGAGATAGGGTCTGCAGGAATAAAAGACTTCTGGGATAATACATGGCTTCTTGAATAATAGAATAGAGAGAAATAGTAATGGACTGCACTATTAGTTCTATCGTCATGAGCTGCAGGAATGTTCAGGAAGAAAAAATATAAAACGGTCTCTTTGGTTAAAGACTATTGAATAATGAAAGCAATAAATCCTCCCATACTATTCTAGTTACTATCAAGTTGAAAAAAAAATACAAGTACCATCCAACCTTTAAAATTTATATTTGTCTTCATTTTTATGATCATCTTCAAATATGGGGCTTCATTTACTATCAGTAGGGGCCGAGGTCATAACCCTGTTCCAATGAATGGCTTTATACCATTCATTAATTCTCTATCCATTAAAGCAAAAATTCTGAAAGCCACTAAAACTAGAAGTTATTACTAAAAGTAAACATCAATTGTATTTACCTATCTTAAAGGACATCTACCACCAGGATGAAGGACTGTATGCAAATGAACCTGTGCGGATCCAGGCTCCATAGGTGAGAACTAAACTACTTATAATTTTTGACTATTTTATCAAGTTGTAACATAGGTTTTCCAAATTAACCTCCTGCTCAACACTGTAACAGTGCAGTACATGTTCCCATTAACCCTTTCTATGACTGGTAAACAAATAACACTTACCAGCATCTGGTGAGACTAACTTTTTACTTCATTATTCATGGTTAATGTAGGCACTGATGAATAAAATGAGTGCTATAAGCATTCTTGCTAACAACTTTTATCTGCCTAAAGAAAGGTATATTTGATCAAACTTTACAACTTTACAGCCAGTTTTACTATAAAACCCCTTTGCAATGTGTACAATATTTTCTATAGGAAAAACGGTAAGCCAGAAAAAGGGCTCCTGATGACAGGTTCCCTTTAAGGAATATACTTTGGCAAGCATGACTAAAAAATTTGGTGACCTTCTCACACATATTCTGTGACCTTCTCACATGAATGGCAAATACTTTTGACAATTCATTTATTATTGAGATTTTGATCTAGTTTACAAACATGTAATTCTCAATATCTCGTACATTGTATATACAAATACATCCATATACAATGCATCCATATATATACAATACATATACAATATATCCATATACATAAATACATGTATATATGCAAAAATCCAGACAAAAATGGGAAATACTATCTCTGCATCCCAAAGTTTAAGCTGGTATAAAGTTATATAATGTAACATGTAACATTACATAATGTGATATAATCTTGAAAATATATGTTATTAAATATACATTTAAATACACACTGTAATACAGACTTTATGTTTGTTTTTTATTCTTTAAGTAAATGCATTTATCGCCCTAAATGGCAGCTTGTCACTTGTCCACATCCTCTGCACAGAAGCAATGCTGTAGGCAACAGCTGGAATCTGCTGGGTTTTTGCTTGCAGTCACAATGTAATGTCCTGGGAAGAGGTCACTGGTTCTAGGTGGGATGAAATCATAAAATTAATTCCCACATCCTGAGCCTTATTTACTTTAGCTTCTTGTCAAAACATCACACATGACTGTACAATGCCACAAAAAACACATCCTGCTCCAGAAACGCGGAACTGTTTGTCTGAGCTGTACTTGTGCTATAAAAATAGCATAAATTATACCTGCACAATTATGAAATGAATACTTATGTCTACAATTGGTTACGGGTGATGAAAAGAAGAATATCCGCCATCTAAACATAGAGGGGAAACAACAGGAATCCATCCGAAATAGAAGCAAGGAGGTTAAAAAACTTTCAATCCTGTTGTACATTGTAATTGCTTAATCTTTTCAATGTATAATCTGAAGCAACAAATATGTTCTTTATGGCCGATGTACAAAGCTCTCGCTCGAAGACAATGCTGTTTGTGACAACACAAGTCCCTGTAATCCTCGGCACACTACGTACACTTAATGTGCGACTCTCTATTTTCGGTAAGCCAAATAAAAAATAGATTCCTGCGTAGGAGAGAATTTGGGCGTCTGCCAAATATATGATGTAAAGCTTTATACATGATAGCAAAGGCTGAATCAGTATAGACTAAAATCTATGTGTGTATGTTGGGGAAAGTTTTTCGGAGTAGGTTTTATCTGTAATTTTATTTTGAATATGCAACAATTATTTTTGATGGATTCTAGTCCAAACTTTGTGGAATTTTCCATAATTTTCTCAAAAAAGATACATTTTGTTGTTTACAGCTGGATAGAATGCATCTAATCCGATGCTTTAGTTATGGCATGGAAAATCTTAACATCAGGAATGGAAATGGAAATCTTAATACGTGTAGAAATAAGTATTAAATTGTGTGCACCAGATTCATAATATAAAGGTGATGTCACACAGTTTAGTAAGCAGAGTCTTGGTAAGCAGAAGTTTAGTAAGCAGGACCCTGGTCTTCACTTTTGACCCCCCTGCAAGGAAGACTGATCTTGGCTGCAAGAACATCCCCGGTTGTGTCTGCAAAGAAACCATTACCAGGGGAAGAAAACAGGTAGTCTAAATCAGGACCAGGGTCAGGTAGATTCACAATCCACAGGGCAAACTATAGGGACATATATATTATTCTTGCTGCATCTGTTTTCTGTCTGACTTTCCACTAGATAGAGTGTCTTTAGAGCTTGCACATGTATTGAAGAAGTGTTTGCACCAGTTTTATGTTGTGGCTTCACAGTGTCTGACAGTCAGGGCCGGCGTTAGGAGGTGGCAAACTGGGCATTTGCCCAGTGCCTCCTGTCCTAAAGGGCCCCTTGCATGTGGACTTTTGTCGGCAGAGGATGCAACACATTTATTACAGCGACTCGACTGAATTGTTTCACACACTGTGGGGCACATTTACTTACCCTGTCCGGAGGAGATCCCGAAAGTGCATTGTCCGACGACAATGCACTGTGCCGTGATTCACTTACATTGCTCGCCCAACTTGCTCAATGTGTCGATTCCACGATCAGCTCTGCCGGAGTTCACCATCTTCCTCCTGGTACATGTAAGTATATGGCTTGCGACATAATTTTTAAGTTAAATCCTGCAGTTTGTCCGAATCTGTCAGATTGTCCAATGGCCCGCCCCCCCCTGTTTGTGTCGCATGAAAGTCGCCACAATTGGGCCAAAATCCGATCGCGTGTGACACAATACCCTTTTAAATGCAGCGCAAATCCAAAATTGACGGAATTTCCGATGTTTGTGCAGTCAGCTCATTAGTAAATGAGCCCCTGTATGTCAAAGGTGCACCTAAAAAACATGGTGGCCAGATAATTGAAGACATGCGGCAGTATGAAATAATCTGCAGCATCCTGCACATTCGTGAGGCAAACTGCACTTAGTTATAAGCAATCACTCTTGATAAATCTGGGCCATAGAGTACAAAATCACAGCTAATAGGCAGGTCAAAATCTACCAGAGTAGATACACAAGAGATGTCGAGAAGAGTGGTCAAATAGCTAGAAAGAAGAAAGAAACAGTAGCACCACCAACCCCAGATAGAGTGTGCACACAGACTGTTGATCCTGGTCATGGATCCCAACTAAAAATTGTGAAGAAGACTGCAGCATGGCTCTAGATTAGATGAACAATCTAACAACCAAAGCAGACTTCATCAAATAGCCAGGCAAGTAGCTCACAAAGGCTCAGCTGCTACAGCACATCTGCGGCGATCAGGAAGGCAATACAATGTAATTATGTGATGAAATAGGTTTGTGACAGATACTTTATGTTTTCTGTAGAACAGTGACCACAAATATTATAAATTGACATAATCAGTTGTCCTGGGCTAAAGTATTTTGTATCTGTGCGCCAAAGTTCATTGCTGTGCCCAAGGCAGATATCCAAGCCTGTGAGTTATTTCTTGGTAAAATGTAGAAAAGGAAATATAACATTTTATTTTGGAAAACTTTTACCCCTTAATGACTAAAGACATTTTTTCAACCTGTCTCTATTAGTCCTGGTGTAAACAATTTCAGTTGCCCCTAGACACGACACTGTAACTTCTGGCTTAGGCCCCTTCCTCACTTGCAAGTGTGATTTGATGAACTCCAATCACACTCGCAAGTGTGGAACGGGCCTTAGGGTCAGAATCTTGGATTTCTATGTGACGGCCGTGCTGTGGAGTTTCTCTGTCTCTGCTCTCTGAACTGTAGCCCCGCCCCCTGCAGTCAGCTCGGAGCTCACACACACTGCTGCAAAGTGAGACACAGACAATGGGGCAGATTTATCAAGCTGTCTGAAAGTCAGCATATTTCTAGTTGCCCACGGCAACCAATCACAGCTCCCCTTTAAAATATTCTTGAGCACTGGTAAAATGAAAGCTGAGCTGTGATTGGTTGTCATGGGCAACTAGGAATATTCAGACTTTCAGACAGCTTGATAAATCTGCCCCAATGAGTTCGAGGCAGCAGCAATATGGGGACAACTACATACTACAGCTAAGTTCTTTATCTGGGGATGCACAGCAGATTTAGTGTGTTGTGGAATAGCAGAGATGTAGATAGAGAGCTGACTTTGAGGGAAATATGCATCTAATGAAACTCATAATCTTTGATCTGTCTTATCTCTCTTTCTTTGTGTCAGTGTGTTAGTACAATGTCAGAAGCCAGATGGAAGTGTATATAAACCTGTACCCTGATAATATGACTACATGGTTAGCTCACAGAACTAGATGGATCATAATGGGGCACATACCTCTGGAGTTCACTGAAAGTGCATTGTCCGACAATTATGCACTGTGCCGCGATTCACTAAGATCATGCGCCCGATATCCTGCATGTGTCGCTTCCCCGCTCAGGTCCGACAGAGTTCACCATCTTTTTAGTGCGTTGTAAGTGCATGGGCTTGCAACACAATTTGAAAGTTAAATCCAGCACTAAGTCCGAATCAGTCAGATCGTCCGATGGCAGGCCCCCTAATTTCTATTGCATGGAAACCAGCTGTGCCAAAAAACAATCTCGTGTGCCAAAATCCCAGTGCAGGCACATGCAATAGCTGTCAAAGCCGCGTAATCCCCAAAAAGGTGAACAGTCCGACAAAAGTGAGCAGCGTGACCCTTAGAAAATGAGCCCCAATATGTCTGCTTAGAGAGTCCCAGCCCACAACCTAGGATGTGATAGGTGCTAAAACAGCAATAAAATGGAGTAAAATTGTAAAGTAAAGAGTTACAAATTATCTTTATTGGGATTGAAATGTGAGAATTTTCTTTCATGGGAAAACCCCTTTAAAGTGTTCTCACCTTTTTTTTTTCTGTCTGACATTGCACTGAAAAAAAACGTGCACACTTCTTACACATATAAGTGTTTGCGCCAGTATTGTGTCGTGGCTGCATTTTGCCCACAAAAAAATTCTGCACCTAAAGGTGCGTTCTGGTGCAGAGTCGAACTGTGTTGCGCGCCCTGTGTTAACAGTGCACAGTTCCGGAGCAGTGCAGGGGGCGCCATATTCATGAAGACTGTGAGGCACTCTCCATTTATCTGGCGCACCCTCCACACTCCACAATCAAAACTAATTTTGATAAATGTGGCCCTGACTGTCTAATCTTGCACTGCCTTACTCTTGATACTTTGACTCTTTTGATAAATATACCCCATTGTCTTCTCCATGACAAATTTTTGTCTTCAAAATTGAAAGGCCCTGCTTCAGTTTGGACAGTTAGGTAATGAGTAGATCTGTGAACAAAATGTTACTTCTAAACATAGAAGAAACCTGTATTACATTGTATTGCCACTTGTAATAGTTTTCTTAACTAGTATAAATTGTCAAAAAAATTCTTTAAGTTAATTCTACATTAAATCTAAATCATAACGTGATCAAATTAAATTAAATCTGCGATCAGCAGGAATTTCTATTTTAAGTTAATTAAGATAATACTTATCATTTTTCAGTCAGAAAGTAATCACAATCAAACACTTCCAATATAATTACTACTGTCAGCAGCATGCATAGCATAACGAAGCTGTAGAGTTCAGCAGCAATGATGAGGATGAAAACTGAAACATCAAGTATCAATACAAGACTACTGTACACGTTACTTAATGTCATTGCAGTGTAGAGGTGATGGACAGTCATTAGAAGAAAATCCACCCATTTTTATGTCAATGGTTTACATCAGGGCATAATAAAAAAACATCTGGTCCTTAGAAGGTTTTAAAATTAGGTGAATACAACTTCACATGAAGACATACACTCACCGGCCACTTTATTAGGTACACCATGCTAGTAACGGGTTGGACCCCCTTTTGGCTTCAGAACTGCCTCAATTCTTTGTGGCATAGATTCAACAAGGTGCTGGAAGCATTCCTCAGAGATTTTGACCCTGTGCCCTGTAGTTATTTGTGCGCAATTGACATAGGTGGAATATGTCTCTCGATGAAATAGGCACATTCTCTGTCTCTAAACAAAAATTACAAAGACGAAAGGATTCACTATTCCCAGTCAATGTATGATCCAAGTAACAGGTTGCTTCTAGTGTGAAAGGGCGTGCCCAGACAGCGAAATCCTGGTGCCGATAAGGTGAAACAATCCAAAAAGTGCAAAGAGGATCCAGCATCATATGGCTCAGAAGTAAACGGTTGGTAAATCTTTATTTCTTCAGGTTAAAGTTATCCAGTCCAAAAGTTATTCCAAAAAAGGGATACAAAACGAGGCATGCATGCTCACTGTAAAAACAGGGCGCAGACTAGCGCTTCGGGATGCTATGTGATGTCATCCTTAGTCCATACGTCTATCATGTATTTAGCTGTGGGAACATTTACAATTACTAGCTTGTTTAGGTTGTTTATCTTGTCTTTTCACTTGTGTGGTAAAATTGACGGTCTAAATCGTGTTGTCATTCATATAACTCAACGGCCACTTTATTTAGGTACCACATGCAAGTAACGCCGTGGACCCCTTTTGCCTCAGAACTCCTCAATTCTTGTGGCTAGATTCAACAAGGTGCTGGAAGATTCTTCAGAGATTTTGGTCATATTGACCTGAGGATGATCATCACACAGTGCCGCAGCTTGTCGGCCTGCACATCTATGATGCGACATCCGCCGTTCACCCCTACAAAGATGCCTCTATTGCAGTGATGGCGAATGTTTTAGAGCGGTGCACAAAACTACACACCGCAAACCTGCTACATATGAACCGTGCCACTACGGAAATTTAACCCTGAAGGTCAAAACTCATTAACATTAGGAATAGCGCAATTGGTTCGCATTGTTTGCATACAGAACAGTGTTTTGTTTACATGGGTGTGCAGTTTCCTCCCCGTTGCGTTTGAATTCTGTTTTAGGCGCAACAAATAAAATCTAAAGCGTCCTAATATGCCATTGTGTGAACTAGCAACCGGCAGTGTCGTGTTATATAAAAAGTAATAGGCAGAGTGTAATAAGTTGGCGCAGTCTGTTTGAGTTAACTGGACTGCTGAGGTAACATATAACAAAGCAAGGTTTATAGCTTGTAGCAGCCTGTGTAAACTAAACAGTGCTGCAATAGGATGTTGTTAGTTACTCACAGGGGTTTCCCCACCAGGACCCTATATTCTACACAGGTTTGAGAGCTTTCTTGCTCCTTTCTTACTGCTGTTGTGGTTGCCTCCCATGTAAGCAGACAGTCCTGTGTAAACCGGTATGTGACAGGATTGCTCGTGTATATACAAAGGGACTGTCTGCTTATGGCTTGGAGTGCAGAAGTGTGTACAGATTGAGTGACTAATGACAGGATGTAATGATGTTCCGGAGAGACCAAAAGGAACTGGGGAGAGCGCAGATAAAGCTCACCCGTTCACTTCCTTGAGTCCACTTCATCTCTGTCTGCAGTTTCGTCTCATACAAAATGTGGGAAGGGAAATAAGGTTCTGGATGAATGAGCAGACGCTGTGATTGCTCATGCAACAGAGATCTTGCCCACCACCACTTAAAATTGACCTGGGGTGGACGCTGTTCCTTGCGAAGAGTTCTTGTGATGTAAGCATGGGCAGCAGCAGTAGAACAAGAGCAGGAGGCTCTGCTAGCTCCGCCCAGGATCAGGAGTGGGACACATCGCAATGCTGAACGGTTGTATGGGCTGGGGCCCTTGAGTGCGTGCCGCAGAGAGGCTTGCGTTGCCTCCCTGGCACGCGTGCCATAGGTTGCCACCGCTGCTTATGGATTGAGACTGTGGAGGCATTTGAGGAGTACAGTTGAACTCATTGTCATGTTCATGAACCCGTCTGTAGATGATTCCAGCCTTTATGACATGGCGAATATCCGGCTGAAAAGTAGACATTCAGACTGTTGGGTACCATTGTGGTCATAAAGGGAGCGGAACATGGTACAGGCAAAAATTGACTCAGGTAGGCTGTGGCATTGCAACGATTGCTCATATTGGTACCAAGGGGACCAAAGTGTGCCAGAAAATTACCAACCATGAAACCACCCAACACTCGGTCGAAAACGTTGATACAAGGCAGGAGGGAGGCATGCTTTCTGTTGTTGACGCCAATTCTGACCCTAAATCGAAGTGTGCAGCAGAAATCAAGAATCATTCAGACAAGGCACGTTTTTTCCAATATTATACGGTCCATTTCGATGAGATTGTGCAAATTGTAGCCTCAGTTTCCTATTCTTAGCTTAAAGGAGTGGCAAACCACGGTGTGGTCTTCTGTGCTTAGCCAATCGGCCCTCAAAGTCTCGATTGTACGTGCATTCAGAGATGCTTTTGCTACTGGTGTAACGGGTGTGATTTGAGTCACTGTGGCCTTTCAATCAGCTTCTAAGCCACCAGGTCTGCCAGTGTCTCTGCCCTCTGGATCAACAAGGCATTTACGCCCAAAGAACTCCGCTCACTGGATGTTTTTCTTTTTTCGGACCTTCTCGGTCACCCCCTAGCGAGGGATTGCATGAAAATCCCAGTAGCTCGCAGTTCTGAATATCAGACCAGCCCTTCTAGCACACAGCCAACAACCATGGAACAATTCAAAGGCAATCAAATCACCTTCGTTCCCCATAATGATGCCTCGGTTTGAACTGCCTTCTTCGGATTTGTCTCTGACCCAGTCTACATGCCTAAATGCAGTGTAGTTGCGCCCATTGATTGGCTGATTAGAATAAAGTGGTAACGAGCAGTGGAAGCTGGGACCTAATAAGTGGCCGGTGAGTGTAGTAAGAAATGGCTCACATGTACAGTGCAGACCCTGCCAAATAATGAGTACAGCGGTCCCTACTTAGAACACCTGATACATATGAACCTAGTTACAAAACAGGAACCCGGATGTTGGTAAGTTACTGTACTTTAGCCTTGGTACGACAATAAAACTCCTATAACAGTTTATGTCCACAGTTCTGTATGAAGCTTTATTATTAAAATTCATACGCTTAAAGTTATTCTAATGACAACCCAACATTTTTAAATCCAATGTCACAGAGGACCAAAAACAGTTGGCCGGGGGTTACATATGATAAGTATACAGTTCCGCTTACATACAAATCACTAGTAAGAACAAACCTTCAGACCTATCTTGATGCAACCGGGGACCGCACAAATTGGCCAACCAAAGGGCTGCTACCCTTTTAGTGCATCTGGGGCCTACGATGATCTTTTTCTGTGAATGTATGTGTTTAGTGTTCCGCCATACCCTTGTACTGATTTCCTCCTAACTTTCTGTACAAACTCTGAGATGCTAAGGGTCAATATTAAAACCTCCAGGGTGCCCCCGTACCACAAAGGGGAAAATCAAAAGCTTGCAAGGATAAAATTGAAGTCGGGATTGTATAAAACCCCTCTGCAGAAGCACGGCTGGTGACATGAACCAGGCAGATCTGAGATGATTCAAATATGATTCTTCACAATATAATGGTACATTTTACCCAAAATCTGAACTTGTAATTTGGGATGGTTTCTACAACAATTCAGATATTTGTTATAAATTCAATGTAACAGATATCCATATCATAATGTAATCAGCGTAAGGAGCATTAAAGCTGAGGCTAGGATATACAGCACAGCATTGGAGGGAAATCTTTGAACAGTGATCCCTTGAAGTTGTTCTATGAAATGTGGAACAATTGCCATTACTTCTTTAAAAACAGGAAGCTCTACGTAAATGTAATTATAATGCAAAAGGAAGGCGCTGAGATTTGTCTGCTCCCAGCTGAAGGTAATGAATGTGTAGCTTTGTATTCCTATACCGTAAGAGGGGAGTAGGATTTATTGGGCAAGTAGTAGTAAAATAATAGATTCACCGCAGAGATACGTATTATATAAGTATACCGTCTGTGTTATACCGAATGCTTTCCATCTTATCACAAACAGCGGATAATTTATTCAGGGTAGACTGGGGTCCCGTAGAAATAGAAAACTATTCTGGGGCCCACTCTCTAGCTTACTAGTTTACAAATTGGGTGCTTCTGCTTGCCTGGTCCATAATTGGTAAGTAGCCTGGGGCCTAATAGTGGATCCTCTGGTCTCTGGAGATCACAGTCCTGATGTGCATTCAATTACAATGTAGTTCCACGCGGGCCTATACACACATAGAAATCTATGGATGATTTGCGGACTACACTTGGATGGTGTTTGGCAAAAAGTATTAATATTGTTACCCTTTTTTATTTTTTTTTTCAAGTGCAGTGCGATTGATTGATAGAAAATGGAATTTGTGTGTATCATATGAGGTGTAGAACCATATTAGATGTTTCATTTATCTTATTAGAGACATTGGGAAAAATGTAGTAAACCCAATTTGTTGGTGTAATGGCTCGTTCTCCCCTTCATGATTCTCCCCACATTGTGCCACAGGTGAAATACAACAAATGACAGCAACGGAGAATACAAAAATGGTGTGTGATAAAACTACGCCGATATTACATCAAAAGTGATAATCTGGTGCAGCAAAAAAATAGTGTCATTGATTATGATTGGCGGCAGACACTCTGCAGGAGACATTGGGGCACATAAACTAAAGGACTTGCCCCAGTTTTCTAGTGACTTCTGACGGTCTTTCACCAAGTGCCAAACTGCTTGCACAAGTATTTAAAAGTGTCTGCCACTCACCAAATGTGTCGCACACGACACCTCGTTGTGGCGCAGGATCATGTAATACCAATTAAGGAGTGTTTTCTTGTGTACTCAGTCGGCCGTGTGCAAGATTTAAATGCAAGTTAGACTGAAGTGGGCCAGTCAATGGATCGTCAGATTCTGAGAACGGGCGTCGCAGAAGAAAGAATGGAAGAAAGAAAGAAGAAATCACAAAATCTGGCCCACACCCTGTATATGATACAGGCAAGCCAAACTGGTATTAGTAAACGGTGCAACCATGGCTGTCTCATTGTAACTGTGTCCAAGTTTTGCGGCTTTTCGTGGCCACTCAGCTTCTATGGAGAGGGGAGGGGTGAACAAACTCAAACCTTCCTCTACTGCCGGCCTTTTGGCACACAGCACATGCACGCTTCTGTACAATGTCCAATCACAGTCAGCTGTCCAATGTTTTACTCTGTGATGTTCCATCCCCTTCAAAAGGAAATGGAGAAATATCCTGCTGTATGAACAGTGGGATATGTCTGCTCTCCTTTTTGTAAGGACTCGTTGGTTGGGAATCTGCAAGAGTAAGCCTGAAGTGCTAAACGTGCTGTGAATGTAGCAACGGGATTTCTGGGCCAAAATTGTCAATGGCCGTTAAAACTTTCTTATTTTCATGGGAGTGGAATGAAGTATGTTTTGGATTTTATTGCCGATTAATAGAGCTTTGGATCCAAAGGTCATGGAGATAGCAGGCAGTTATCTGTATTGGCGCACAGCAAGCAGCTGTAAGAATAATTCTGCACTCGGAGAACACCTTACTTTACAGACACTTAGTACAAATAATAGAAACCTCATTACTTCCAGGGGACACTTCGTGCAATAAGTCAGCTGAGAAATGGTAATATTGAAATTTTATTCAAATCCATTTCAAGTCAAGAAATAATTGAATTGACCTAGAAAGAAAGGAAAAATTGCCAAAAATAAAAGAAACTTTTCATTTCATTTTAAGAAATCTGCGGGGCTTTGCGTAAGGTTATTTACTTTATTAAAATCATTTTCAGTTTTCTATTTTTCAGATATTTGGTTCCATAATCTAACATATAAGGAACAGGCAGCGACCTATGCCTTCAGAATGCTGGTGAACATAAAAAACTGCTTGAAACAACTGGATTATTGCTCTTAACTGGGCCCCACTGAGTTTAAATATAAGCACTTTATGTGATATCCATATTGTGCCCACCATACAAAGACATTGTATTATATGCTGGAGAAGAAGGTCAATTGTGAGTACCAGTGAATCACCATTTATCATGTGACCTGAAAATTTCTTTAGGTACCCAAATAATGTATTCTGTACCAGATACATATGTTAATCAAGTGTGTGCCTAATGAGTCAGGCAGTTCTATACGACCATGCTGCGTTCCGTCAATCCAAAAGCACATGGAACAGGTTTGTCCGACCAAACTTCCTTCTCTCTTATTTGTGACACACTTACATTAATTTGTGACCCGCTCACATTGTAGTGAGTACCCCTCGGGTGGCTTCTACCACTAGCAATGAACTGCCTGCTTGTGTTCTGCCTTAGTGTGGCTCCTTGGGGTTCGAGGGTAGGTCGTGGTGAGTTGTAATACAATTTTTGATGTTCCTGACCGCTGCCGGGTGCCCCTTCGCCCCCCAACCTGCGTGTTTGGTCATTCCTTGGGACTGAGGTTCAATGTGGCTACCTGTAAGGTTATGCCTGGGGCTACTAATCTCAGGCCAACTCTGTCTTGGGAGTAATTGGAGCGTCTATTGTTGGAGGAACCGTGGGGGTTCCTCGTAGCTCCTAAATACCACAGCATGCACTGTTCACATCAGCTGCTCTCCAGCCAGCCCGAGGTTTTCCCTGTTTGCACTGTGGCGCACAGGCTTTTTGGGATGAGGATTCCTCTTACACCTGTCCGGCCGACGGTTGTCCCCACGTGGTGTGTGTGGTATCGCTGCCATGCCGCTTTGCAGAGGTTCAAGGCGCGCACAAAAAAAGGGGTATGAATGGGTCATCCGTTAGAGACCCGGTGTGTATAAAACAACTAGATTCTATTTAGTCTGGAAAGAGACGCTACGAGGGGACATGATAATTTATATGAATATCTGAATGGTTTGTAACGTCACACAGACACCAGACTAAATGGTCTCTATGGGAAGAGCCCGGAGGAGGAGTCTGGGGACAGTGAGACCTCTGGACACCGGGGAGCATGGAGAGCGTACTTAGCCCAAACCCGGACCGGCGATCTAAGTGGCACCCTGGTCTCACCAGCTCCACCAAAGCCACCAGGTTTACTTCCACGGGTGCTGCGACTAGGCCCGCCCCCGGTGGCAGCCAGGGAGACAGGGAAGTAGGACACAGTTCCAGCAAGGAAAAGCGGCTTGTAAGGAGGAGCTGGACTTACAGCAGGCAAGCAGGCAAAGCTGGCCACAGAACTCAGTTGTGGGCAGGAACTGAGAGGAAAGGAAACACTGGGCAGTTGGAAACGCTGGTGGCGGAACACGGAGGCGTCTGGAAACGCTTAGGTCTAGATGATCTTTTTACACCTAAATAAAATTGATGGTATGTATGTAGGGTTGTTTCCAGAATTCTCTTCCTCATCCATCCCTTCCCTTTCTTGGTTGAAACTTGATGGACGTGTCTTTTTGGCACTCTAACTATTGATACTAAACATGATACTAGATCAGAAAAGTGAAAAACTCATGCAAAACATAGGTCATTCTTGATTACATTATAACCTTGGGCCTTTGGTGGCATTCGTTTTTCATGGATTCTCAAAAACTACAATCCGAACAAAATACTTTTGAAAGATCGTCCACATATAAAGTATTGCAGGCTTGTCTCTATCGTTTGTCACTGTTGTATGTATCCACGCTTAAGCCCCAAAGATTGAGGCCTTCATATGCAAAGGACCCTGTATGGCCTCGGGCCTAGCAGAGTCCTATAACATATCAAGCTATGGACCAAATAGTTCTGTGGGGGGATCTCCTGGTACAGATAGTACATCGAAACGATTGGAGATGGCCTATCTCGCACATATTAAAAAATATATTTTTGGCCAAAGATTTCAATCAATACTGTCTAGTCCACGAAAGAAACACAATTTAGTCTTGTAAAAACAAATGAGATGATTAACTGTTGATAAATGAAGGAAAATGAAGCATTAGTTTATTTTAGTCGTTCTAAAACATTTACTGCCGTTTCTTAGAGAAAGAAGCAAAGCTGTATACCATGTTATTTATAGGGCCTAATTGTTCTTTATAGTGTGGCTGTGAATGAAAGAGGCAGTTAGGTGTGCTATTAGTGCATTAACAGAAGTAAAATTAATGTATAATCTTAAGTTTAGCCAATCGGAGTTGCTTCTCTGCAAGATTGATTCCTTGACGGAAAATGATTTTTTCGCTTGTAAAAATATTGCAGAATTATCCAATGTTTAATATGAAGCAAATGAGATTTTTTGGCACACTTAATTTTGTTTGCAACTTTTTTCATCTGTTTTCAGACATATTTTACCTGTCATTGTGGTGTTGTTTTAGGCTCCTATGTGAGGGCAAAAATATCCCATTTTGGGGACTAATACATTGGGACACATGGGGGTAATTTCACAGTTGGATTGACACATGTTATTGGGCAGTGGCCAATTGTGCAAAACTGCAGAGCACAGTAGGTGCATTCCCCCCCCACGCAAAGTTGTTACTTGTTCAACAGTAGATAGAAACTATGAAACTATGAGATTAACACTGCACTACAAGTTTTAACACCGTATACGCCGAGCACTTTTCCCTTCCTCTAAGGCCACCCATTTTTTACAAAAATACTGCCTGTGTCACTAGAAATGGTATAACTGATAATAGCTTTAAACACCTATCAACGTGATTTTAAAATGGTTTTCTGTGCCACATTGTATTAGTTAGTTGAAAAAATTTGGTGAAATTGGAAATTTGGAAAAATTCTCGATTTCGAACTTCAAAATGTTTACTTTTTCCACACATAGTTCATAACAGCAAAAAACTTAATAACTAACATTCCACCGAATGTTCCTTATGTGACAGTTTTGTTATGCATACGCTTATTTTGTAGGCCTTTTTGAACGTTAGGTGCGCTTTTTCAAATTTCATTTAAAAAAGCGCAAAACAAAGGTATTGAGGGGACCTGCTCGGTTTCAAGTCCACACCTTGGCAGAGGCCAAATAAAAGGGGTAAATAAAAAATTACCCCATTATAAGAAACTAAACCCCTCAAGTATGTTAAACACCTTTATGAAGTTTGTTCACCCTTTAATTGTTTTACAGGGGGTTAAACAATTTGAAAAGTAAATATTTTGGCTAAATAATGTGTCTTTTCAAAAAATTTACACATTTTCAGTGGACGAAAATACTAAACACGCCACAAAGTTTGATATATTACAAACATCCAGATGGGTGGTACCACCGCTGTATGGGGCAACGCCATGCTGTTGCTATGCACAGTGTGTTAAGCCCGGGTTCCTGCCATAGGCACGGATCCTCCTCCCCCTTTTTCTTAATAATAATCCTCCCCCCGTCTCAGGCTCAGGAAAGGAGGATCGCGCCAGACCCGGCACGGCAGTCCTGGGGCTGCGATCAGAGCAGCAGAACTATTGAAGTGCCCCTAACACGCGGCCGTCAGGTCGACCGCCGCGTGTTAGGGGTTAACACCCGCCGAGAGAAACTCGATTGCGGTGTAGAGGAGTTGGCGGCTTAATATAGCACCGCTTCGGGCCCCGGCTCCGTTCAGGAGCGGGGCCAAAGTTGACGTCAGATACTGCATTTTGCGGTAATGCACCTCCCGCAGAAGTACATTAAGTCAAATTGTTGGGAAGTGGGTAAATTGGGAGGATGTACTTGCCATTCCTCCTTACTATTCACTAAGAGTGTTGGAAGATAATTGGCAGTGTTATGTTTAGATATCCCTTTAATCACATGAAATTACGTAAAGGTTGTTGCCCCCAATTTAAAAGATGAGAAATGAGGACACATGGGCCCTACAGGAGAGATGAGGGTTTGGTTGTAGTAAGTAGGATCTGGCAATTTGTCAGCACTGATTATAATCCAAAACTTTTCTGAATTGATGTTGGACAATTTGTAAAATGCTGTTTCATTCACATCCTGGAGGATAGGTAGGGTTAATGATGTGGGAACACTGAAAAAAAAAAAACTGTTATTAAATGAGACAAGAAGATTCCTGGTAAATAGTGTTAAGAGGGGGGATTACTATACCGTTTTCCAATACAACGGAACTAAAATCTTGTGCAAAAACATTGTCTTAACTTCTACAAAGCAGATATTTGCTGCTTGCTCTTCCCCAAAATACCGCATGGATTCATCGGGGGCGAGTTTATCTAAGCGTCCTAGGTGTAAAAACTGTTTAGTTGCCCATGGAAACAATCAAGGTGCTTAGTTTTAAATTTTCTAATCATCTTGGGAAATGAAATCTGAGGCTTGTTGGTTTCCATGGAAAACTAGAGAGTTCTCGCTCTCAGTCACTTCTGATACTTGTCTCATCATCGAACTTTGTGATCTTCGTAGCTTTTACCACTAGATTAGACATTGATGATAGGTCATGATGTCATCTTATGTTGATTGCATAGACAACAGTCATTTTTTTAATGGTATTAGTATGAGGTGGGAGTTAGTGATACCTTTACTTGTATAGGGATTCATATTATAAATGGTTCTCATTATTAATCATAGTGATATAGGACAATATTGACCTCAGCTGTTTCGTACACTCACTTTGTATTTCTTGTTTTACACTATGTCTCTGTAGCCTTGCGGGGCTAGACGCACAAGGAAAGTGAACTTTGTGACAAAAGACATTTGTTTCAATCATGTGTTATTTCGGTGTAATGTTCCTGCTGCTTTGATTAACACGAGAAAAAACACCAGAGACAATTTTCCACTTGTTGTAGGTATAGCAGTGTACATTGTACCCTGTAAGCTTCAGAAACGGAATAATCTCAATATAACAATTATCATATGGAACATTCTCTAGAAAGGGACCATGTTTTGGTACCTTGGAGACAAATTTTTTCCCTGACAATGTGTTGATTTTTTTACTTGTTTGTTTACTGTGCTCTCCGTTAAATGTAGTATATATTTGTGTCAGCGTAACCAGTTACAAAAAAGGTGAACAACACAAGATAAACAACATTAAAAAAAGTAAAAGCAAACCCGAACTGCAAAGAAAAGAAAATAGAGGTGTCATTAAAGATAAAAAATAGTATTGCAATGAATGATCGTTTTTTTTCCGTAACGGGTACTTTAATATTAAAAACAACGCAGGCTGGCCACAGATTACCCTGCATACCCGCGCACAAGTGCTAGGGACCCGGTAGACGTGGGGAACCACACGGAATGAATTCTCCTGTACCCAGCAGTCCCTGGGAAGTGCCGGGCTACATGGTAAAATACCGGAAGTACTGAAAGCGTTTGGCATAAAGAGGCCGGCCCCAGGTACCCTAAGTTTGGCTTCTAAGAAAACAGTGGGAGGCTTTTTGATTCCGAAGACATGGTCCCCAGCAATCTCAGGGAATTTGCAAAGACTAAAATTGCCCACAATATCAGTGGGAATTTGACTTTGGCCCTTATGCCTGAACTCCTTCACTCAATGCTTTTCTGCAGAACAAGGACAAAACATTCTCTAATATTGACAGCGATGACTTATTAATTAGAAAAAAGTCCATCAATATTAGAATTGTAAAAACAAAAAACCCATAATTATACAAAAGTAAGGCCAGATTCAGACCTAGAATCAGTGTCCAGGAAGACTAGTTTTGTTATGCTTCCATTATATAAGCTCGAAAATAAGGTGCTATTATTTCTCAGTATTAGTACAGATGGGTATAAATTACAGCGCTCAAACACAGAGATGTGAAATTATGCCTAAGTAATCACCGGTCACAACTCGGATTCAGTCTCTGGTTGGAGACTAATTTTACACAGCGTCCTATTCTTGTGTAACAAACAGGTAGTTTCCACGGTTTTTTACAAATTATTTTATAAAAAATTTGATTGGAAGGAAATTTGTCAGGACAATCTAGATGTTATTCTCCCTCATTCTACATTAAGACTACAACACCCCACATTAGCTAAATAAAACTTGTCTTATTCCCATTCACCCATGTTTATACATTCTACGAGTACAAGAATTCATCATGAGTGTGGCCACGTAACCCACTGAATGGTATACATGGTGCCATGAACGACACTGTAACAAAATCAATTCCGACATATGATCCATTTACTTAAAGCTGGAAATTTTCGAAGCATGAAAAACACTTACATTAAGGTCACGATTCTGGCCAACAATTGGTTGCTTTTTGGATGGATTAATTTCATTTTACAGGCCCACAATGATTAACCAGATATTTGGTGTTAATACTCTTCGTACCAATCGAAGCTGTCGAGCACATCTGATTACATGTGTTCTTAGGTCAATTGGTATTGACTTTTCAAGTTCCGTTTGCTAACTCTAATTAGCACGTCTTCTGCTCATTTAGTGAGATTTTTTCATCGGTTGTGTGTTTTGTGCATACAGACTTTGCTGAAAGGGACACTTTCAAGCATTTCCGCTGGCCCCCCCCAATTGGGTTGAATCTCTGAAGGGGACATTGTTCTGACTTGCTCTACTTCTCTCATAGGTCATGGCACTATTAGGGTATATATAAGGACTGTCTGATAACATTATTTTGCTGTCATTACCGAATTATTTCTATTCTTAACGGAGATTTCTGGATGGCTAATTAGACCTTTCAAACTGGAAAAAGTCAGGATCCCACACATCTCATGCAATACACGATTCAGGTTATGGACAGAGAACTATTTTTGCTTCAGGAACAGAGTTTGGGTAAATTTTAAATTATTGGGGTGTGTGGTAACCCCTTATTCCTTCATCTCTCGCTACTCTTATTGCACACTTGTACTACCACATAATGAGTGAAGAGCAGGGGTCAGAAGCGTCCTCTCTACTGTCACATAAATTATTTAATGCGTGCAATCTCTATGACGGCTGGGATAGTGCAATTGCTGTGAGTACATACATTTTGCCTTGTAGTTGCCATCAATTTGGGTCACTGGTATTAAACATAAATCAGGCTTTGTGATGTGAAACCTTCTCTGTGGCTTTTGATTGGTCCATAATAATGATTTTCTGTCATAAGACAAACGTATTTTTTTAAAAATGTGTGCTGCACACAAAGATGTAGCTATCTCACCCAATGCAGGAAATTTTGTTATATCATATTAAGAACTTAAGAAAAGCTACAGAACCGTGTACATAACCCCGGGACTGAGGTATGCTAGGATGAGGACAGTCAGCAGCTACTCTTTGTTAATTAAAGTTCAGTAGCTGCCCTATTAAATAAATGTTCTAGGTCCTCCTCACTATTTAAATGCTGCCAGTAGCATCCACTATTAATGAACTGTTCCCTCCAGCAGCCCTCCCTCTTTAAGGAAATGTCCCTAGCAGTAGCTCCCTCATTAAGAAATGAACTGTCCCTGTCAAGTAGCCTCACCCTCATTTGATAAAAGGTCAACGCCCCCTCTCTTAACATGAAATGTCCATAGCAGTGCCCTTAAAAAAAAATCTGTACTCACCTTTCGGCTCCTCTTTCCCCATGGTTCCAGTTCTCTCTTTTCCATGCAGACTTCCTGGCAGAGCGGGGAGAGACTTGTTTAATGCATCTGATCACACACACTACGACGTCATCAAGCAGCGCTACTGCAGCGTTATAGGGTGTGTGCACCAGTAAAAAAGACTTGGGGAGACAAAAATTGTTCTTATTTCTTGGGGGAGAGGAAAAAGGTTGAGATTAGGATTTTTTCTATGGACACAGTTGGGCTGTGGCCATGCGTTGGGGGACATTGATCTAAGTGATAATGTTACCATCTGGTAGCTTGTTCTTCTATGCTAGCATTCTGGAAAGGGGTTTCCAGAGCCCAACATGTTCTTAACTTTTTGATAGGCCCTGTCACAAGAATGTCCGTGACAATACTGTATGGTCTTCAGATGAAGCAGGAGGTCTCCATGTAGTATGTAATAGCACACAGGACATAAGTGATGTACAGACCACCTAAAAGTATACATAGTGAAAAGTAAAAAAGAGAGAGCAACATGAAACTGACCGATGTATGTTGTTAATATGTCGCGCTAGACATGAAAATAAATACATAAGTCTCATTAGGGACATAGGGAGAAAAGTGGAAGACTTGGATGATTAATTACATTTTATCCATCTGGAGTTTATCATAATGAAACCGGGCAGTGCGGTAGGAGGATCCCAAACCACCTTTCTGGGCATAAGGAGCTTGTTCCCCATTCGTTTAATTTTCTTGTATAGAGTGATATATTGATGTTGAGCATTTAGAGCAAAAATGGCATGGTAACCCCTCAAATTTATCGATTCTGGGCTATGTTTGTGCCACCAACACTGAATTCATCTCATCAACCTTTTATTTATATAGTTTTAATAAGGCTAGGGCGTTTATTCTGGCGTTCTAAATAGTTCAGTTCGAATTTATTGTAAATCAGAAATTAAAAATTAAGTGCTGTGCATCAGATATCATATCTTATTGTAACGAAGAAGAAGAACCAGATGGAGCATGTGAATACATGGTCACGGTTAGAATGGCAGGGTTTCCACCGTCTGTATGAGACAGTGTTAAAGAGCCTTCCTATGTGAGTGTCAGCTTGTGGTGTCTATGCAAAGAGACTCACAGTCCGCGGCTCAGGATTATGATATGCTCAATTTATGCCTTTTGCAATGTTTGCACAGAATAATTGCATGAAACCTACAGTACTTAACATGAGCAAAAACGTTTAAAATAAAATTGCGCAATTGAGACACTGAAGGGAAGAGCACGTAAAAGATCCCAACCAGACCAGATTGTGTGATGTAAACTACAACCTGCCGGGGCCTGTTCACCGAGTTGCCAATTGGCCGCATAAAGAATTAGATTATGCAGGAGACCCGTCAATCCAATATTGGATTGAGAGGATCGTTACCACAAGACCCCCTGACATGCTGGTGTGCCCACTCTAGCAGAATCTGCTTTCTTCATGAAAATCTCTACATTTGATTCCATACATTATGAACCACAACCATACCTGTAGACATGATGAACCCAACCGTGAATGAACCCTCCTATCTAAAATAAGTTTAGATAAAGCTCCCCTGTAGTTAGAAGGGCACAACATTTTACACCACCTCCTATGTGGTTGTAGTTTTGCCGATTTAAATGTTCATTCTTTTGACAATTCTCAGTTGATAGATATGGTGTTGCAACACTAGTCAAGTTAAGCCTACTTTGGTGTATGTTTGCCGCCATTCGGTGACTTTAGAGTTGCGCTGCTAAATAAAACCCGGCACAAATATTAGGGGACATTGGGGTCATTATACCCAGAAGTACTGGACTGAGATAAACTCCCCCGAGGTGTCTATTGCAGGAAGAAAACAAACCATGCAGCCATACAAAATGTGTATATATGTTTTCTTTAATTTAGATATTTTTTCAATTTGTAGCCCTTTATTACATTTGAATATTGTTAATGGAAGGAAAATATTCCCAAAAATTATATTTTTTTCTCACAACAGTTGTTTCCGGGACATCAGTCTGCATCAGCCTCTGCAGGGTGGAATTTACTTGCAACATGTCTCTCGGTGCAGAAATTTTCATCAGGAAGAAATTCTGCTATGTCTTCTATATGCTAACTTGCCAATATATTTCTCCCCTCAGGTATCTCTTGCAGTGTTTTCTTAGCACTCATTGAGAGCTGCACTGTCTGTTTACTGCTAACACTAAGAATCACCGATTCCGCTACACTGCCTGTGCTTGTTAAAATGAAAGCAACGCCTTGTTCAATATAAAATTAATGCCTGACATGCTAATGAGTGATACCCCCGAGAGATTAACAAACCCCTTCTAAGACCACAATAACCATCTGGTTAATTGAGTGACATCCTCCTAACACAGGTATCCGGTTTTTTTCTAATAAGAGCAATAATTATTATAAAAGCTGTTCCTTTCTCAGAAAAAGCATTTAAAAAAACAAAGACAAATTTCTCTTCACGAAGGGAAATTAAAGTAAGGTTTAGTCACTGACACCCACCATATAATTACAGAACCTACAGAATACTATGCATTTGCTAATGAGTTGGTTACAGTATTCGCTATAGATATACAGGATATAGTTCCTGAAAGAGGAGAAAATTACAGGCACTCAAGACGAGGTTTCTCGCTTGTATCTTCTTTTCATGGGATAAAGAAAGTTCTTTGGTATCTAACATATTATTGTGTTTAAATTACAGTGCAGTGTCGTTTGATAACCAAATACATCTCAAAAATTGGCATCCCCTTAACCACCATGAATTTCGAGGAAATAACTTGATATAACAAGTGACTATTTATATTACAATATCTTCTAGGTCGTGTCTATGTATTTAACATTGTTTGGGATCCATCACCTGTTAACAATGTTCATATATTTTATTTTGTTTTCTATTGGAACACTAAAGGACGGTCCCATTACCTTAAGGACGTTTCCGAATTACAGGACAACCCATCAGTTACAGACGTTGACCCCTCTGCCACTGTGACTCTGGTGAAGCTCTCTAGATGCTTTTACTATAGATCCCAGGCGCCAAATGACTCGCTGTTTAAGGTGTCTGTACTGAGGCTTTCTTGTACTCTTTGGTCTCCAGACAGGCCAAAAATTTTGAAACTCAGTTCGTAAGGGCCCCCCAAGACAAAAAAATTGTCTGCATTAATTCTCCAAGCTACAGTTTTATACTCCCATACCACTTCACTTCCGAACCCAACCTCCCGGGACCTCTCCGTCGGTAACCCGGGGACCTGCGTACTGTTATACCCCCCCTCCGCGGTCCATAAGGTCATGCTTGTAAAATGTTACCCTCCGACCCAATTTAAAATTGCTTTCAAAATGTGAGGGCCTTTGAATCCTCTCTTTGGCTCTCTACTCATTGGCCCCATCAAGGTTGAGCTATTCTCATTTGGATGCCTTTTTCTTTCCCCCCCCTGCGGTCGGTCCTTTTGATGACATTCGAACCATGAACACCGTCCAGTATTCAGACATCCTTTCGTTTTGTGTTATGTGCAAGCCCCAAGTGTTTTCAATGACCGGCACCACCAATCCATGACGAGTCTGTCTGAACAGTTCATGTCTTATGCTTTCTTGTCCCCTTTACCCACCACCCCTGGTGGCGGTGTGATTTATAATTATCTGTCGGGCACCCCCAACCCATTTCTGTTCTCAAACCCCGTTTCCTTTATGTACTTACAAACGTCTGGGAGGCCAGCAGGGCCGGCCAAAAAGATGCGTCTTTTGTATTTATCGTTAAGAGTTCCTGTCCACAAATATTCCTTGTCCCTTTGTTGTTGTACATTAAATCAAGGTGTAAAGTGTGCCATGGTGGAAGCTTTCTACTTATGTAATCCTAGGCCAGTGGGGTCGCTTAGAAGCCCTTGGCTCCGTAAGGAGCCTTGGGCTTGGATTCCCGCCTCTTCCAGTCAATATTCACTTAAGCACTGTATCTCTCTTCTTACTTTCTAGCTCCTTTCAGTGATGTTAAACATTTGGATCATTGCAACGTTACATTTCCACTTGTGATTTCTATGGTTGCCCGGTATACATGCCTTTGTTAACTTTGCTAGTTGCTATTAGGTCTCTCCTCACCATTTGTTCACCCACAGTGGCGGTCTCCTGTTCCTTACTTCCCAATCTATTAATAGATCCAACTGTTTTTCTGAGAGTCTGACTAATTTCCAATTGTACCTCAACTGAGATCGGTCTATGGCTAAAAGAAAATCCACTTTATTTGAACTATAGCGTCTTTCTTACCCCGCTTGTAAGCATTTGTTTTCGTGTCGTACTTATCCTGATGCCATCTATTAGGCCGGAGCCCAGAGTACGGATTTGTCCACAAGATACTTCCACAGCGCGTTTCGTCCCCTTTTTTATGATTTGTACATGATTGACTACGTGATGCACCACACTAAGGAGGGGGAGCCATAAAGCAGTACCTGGTGGGGGGACTGCCTTGAGTTGCTTCACATCGTATTGTGTTTCCCTGAGAGCCACAAGAAACCACCGTCCCGAAGCACCCAAGGTCAGAAGTCTATAACAATCACACTATTATTTATCCTCTTTATTCTGGTTCTTTTTGCTTTGGCCCCTGGGCCCATTTCGCTCTGAACTGGCCTACGCGTCTTATACTGAGTTTGATCTTCACACGGAACTTCATCACTTCAAATATATCTCTGTGACATATCGAGCATAGTTCACGTGGGTGGGATTAGTTAGATCCTAGTCAGTTGCAGCAGTGGGGCTGTCGCGACATCCCATGGCGCTCTATGTAGAATGTCCTTTACTCAGCCTCGATGTGTCACCCCAGCCTCCTTGGCTTAGTGTTGTGATGACTGCAGTATATTCACTGTTCTGTGATGCAGGATAATGCCGGATACTATTTCGCATTTATACCAGTGTGTATAAACTCTTAAAAATCTCCAGTGCCTTCCTTTATACGCTCAAAAATATATGCATTATATCTGAAATTTACATCACTAGTATTGTTTCATTGAAAAACTATTGGTGAAAACTACTCTGACGGATTTTTTTTTTGTTCTCCTAATAGTTCCTAATTCGTGTGTGTATTCATTGGAGCTAGCTTGTCACTACGCGACCTTATTCTACATGCCTTTTTGTTCAATGAATATCCCCTCATCATTGACTGTATGCGCGGCCCGACGCTTAATTTACGGCAACCTAGATAGTGTTATGGTAAGGAGTGTTCCGCTAGAAACAACTTGTCTACACTTGTCCGTTCTATTTCAAAACAGAGAGTTACGTAATAAAAACATTACGTTACAAGACGCGACTGGCCATGAACTGCACCTTCAAATCCAAAAAATTAAAAGTTGAACAATGTAAATATTCAGGTTAGTTCCTTTTTTCCCAAACAATTCTCTTGGCACTGTTTATGACGATGTCCTAATTTTCTTCTTGCTTTTGCTGGGCAATGGTAAACACAAAGTGCATTTTTTAACTGGTTGCATGTTTAAATCCTGGTTTACTTATGTTACGAGTTAAGAGATTATTATAATTTAGCGTATGTTAAAAAATTTATGTTTACTTCCACCAATTGTAGTGTTTTGCAGATCAGACTATACCGATATGCCCAGTGGGACACAATAATTGCATTGTTTCATTCAGCTGTGCACACTAGGGCCCTTTCCTATGCCTTTCAATGGCTGTGCACTGGAATCGCCAACGCCCCTTACAACAAATTTGTAAAATAAAATTTCAAACATCCACACTGGGCATGTGCTTCTAATGAAAAACATGGCATAGCGTCCGCCATGAACTAGAACAAAGAAACACTAATGAGACATCTCGGCACTACATATCTCATCTTGATGTTATCTGTGTAGGCCCTTTTTGTCGTCATTCACACCACATCAGTGATAACGTCCCCGTCACACAGACCGCGGTAATGGCGCCCCTCTCACGGTGGGCTAGTGCTAGATTACCGCCTCTTCTGCTCCAGTCCGCACCCCTGTAGTGTGTGAATGTACTCTTAGAACTGATTCTGCAATGCCAACCCCCTACACAAACATCAAAACAAAACAAACTCTATATTATTATATCTCCTTCTACATCCTGCATATTTAATGTCTGTGGATACCAGCCCTTTGTACCCCAACCGCGTTGCACTCGTTGGCGGGCATGCGCACGCATATAAGACAGGCTATAGTTGTAAAAAGGAAATGCTTTGACTTAGTGCCATGAGACTTAGTAAATGTATTAAGTTGTATAAGTGTTCCTGAGCCTCTGTACTGACTTATTATTACTAGGCACTTGGGCACCTTCCTTGCTCGTTGTGACCGAGTTTCCTGCCCTCTGTTGTCCCCCTCATGACTCCAGGACCTCAAAACCGCCCCTCTCAACTAATGCCATGGAGTGGTTCTCCCGCGGCCACAAGCAACAGTTACGGCCTGCATGACCCCCGTTGCTCCACCCGCCGTCTGATCCCCTGGGAGTGCGCGTCCCCTGCTGCCTCGTCTCCGTCCCTGGCTGAAGTTACCGGCTCCCTACAACCCATGGCAGCCCCTTTGGGGTTTGTCGCTCCTTTGGTCGTCAAACTTGTGTCTTCGTGGCCCCCCCCTTTACCTCCGCCCCTCCCCCTGCCTCATGCTCTCCACCCCGTCAAGTTCCACTTCACGTCACACACCTTACTCTCGTCGGGTTTACCCGTTCTGTTTGTCCCAATAAGCTTTGGTACTCCCCAATCCGACCGGATTCTGGCTCTCACCTGTGCCCTGTCCATGCGCTAAAGTACCGCGCCTGCCACGGCCAGACCCATCTCTCGGTACCTTTTTGCAGCACCCCTGCCTTCCTGCTTTATTGTGCCGCCCTCGCTGCTATGTCCCGCATCACACACCACGTGTCACAGTTCCTATCAGTTGACATAAGTTTGCGACTTCACCGCATGTTTCACAATTCCCCGCCCACGGCAGGCTATCTGTACTCTAGATTATTATGGCGACCACTTCCGGTCTTGGTCCCCCAGATTGCAATAGGGGTTTTTTGCCCTCTTCTGGACGGGCCATCCCCCAATTGGCCGGGCTTTCCCCGCTCCCTCCACTGCCCTCGGGCTCGTCCCCCGACTCACATTTAGGGCCCCACAGTCTTTATGCTTTTTGTAACATCATTCCCCACACTTGCAAAGGTCACGCCCTCCCCTCTGGCGTTATTGCGCTTGCGATTCTTTTCTCCCCATGTTTCTTTCGCCCTTCTTTAAGCCCCCACTTCACTTGCGCGGCTTTCTACCGGGCCTAACGTCTCCCGTCTCGTTCCTGAACAGCCGGGGAGCCCCCCGGCAACGGATTCGCACACCGTATAAGGCGCCTGCCTACTGCTGTTCAACATCTCACACATTATTTGGAATCCCTCTTCCTACAGCCATGTCGTAGCATGCACCTACCCTCTTTTTTCTACAGTGCTTGTGTGTCTGCCCGCTTGGCGAAGCTTTTTTCGCGTTTTGTCTGCTTGATGTCTATCGTATACTCCCGCAGAAGCTTGTCTTTGAACAATTTTGCGTTTCCTGTCGAGGATCAGGTTTTCTCTGGAGTGCTCCTCTCTAAACCCAGGTGATCCAAGGTGGATACATCACATGCAGGAAGGGTGAGCACTTTTCTCCTTTTTTCACCCTCCTTCCCTGTAGTGTGGCTCTTTAGAACTTGTATCCGGTCCCGCTGTCCCCCCTCTTCACCCGTGACCCTCCCCCATATAGTGAAGACCCAAGAGCTTGTTGAGGGACACCGTCCCTCGTGCAAAATGGAAGGATACCAGGCCCATGATAATCTCCGTCCAGATTAAATCTCTTTCTCCCCCTCTCTTTGCCCATCGCCTACTGGCTCTTTATTCCCCTGCTCCACATCCCCCATTCTCTTTTCGTGTTTCCAACCGTCCTTGTTCAAACACCGGTTCCCTCTATGCTGTCTGATGACACGATGAAGGTCAGTACATCCCTATCCTGACTCTCGTGTCTTCGTTCCCCTCCGACTGGTCTATGAACCGCCGAGGTGTTCCCCTCCTTCTTTTCCGTCATCCCTGTATAAAGCCCATACACCCTTTTCTGCACTTTGTCCTTATTCTCTTGCGGACATGGATCGTGTTTCGTTATCAACAGAAGGCCTTTCCCTTATATGTCTTTTTCATTGGTCTATTTCCCCATCTTACCTTGTTTCTTGTCCCTGTTGTACTTATGTACTATAGCCATCATGTCATTTCTCTGAGATTATACATTGCCCTTTCTGGTCTACTTTTTGTGGACTCACCCTTGCAGTCATATTCCCCCAGACCTTGGGACGACGAAGCGGGTCATCCCCTGCAAGCGCTCGTCAATTTTTACATGATCTTAAATTTTTGTTTTATATGTCATCACTGTCTTCCAATAGTGCCACCATTGTTGTGTTCATTATGATTATGCTCCTCACACCTGGAGCTTCGCGTTCGACATCCAGAGCGCAGCTGCGTACTCACGCCCTGGCCCCCCCCTACTATTTTGCCTCAGGACTGTCTGCCCACAGGCTCGTCCGCGCACGCGCCCACCGTCCCTCGACCCAGACGACAGCTCTCACTAATTGCTCTGTTGCTTTTTTCTCTCCCCTAAGCTCAGGAGGCGGTGAAGGTGAACCTCTTTATCTATGCTCCGGATCCGGGTCCCTGTCGCACTCCTCCGTTGGAGTTCCACATGCCGCCGATGACGCACAACTGATCTGGAGGGGATGCTGTGAGCTGACAGCAGGGGTGATCAACGAGCCCCAACAGGTCCAACCAGGGACACCTCCCAATGCCGTACGCTCGCTGACCTCTGCTGCGCCCTGTACCCCACCTTAAGCGCTCCCTCCTGCGTCTTGCGTGGTGTGAGCCTCTGGACGTCGCCGCAGGTGAAGCGTTGGCAAGTTCATTCTGGTTAAATGCACCAAAGTAAGTCGTTTGGTCGAACCACACTGTGGTGGAGGAGTTGATTGTTGAGTTTCCGAGCACCTGTGCGCTTTCCATCCATGCCTTTCCTCGTCACCGGTATCCAACGAAGTGTTGCTCGTCATCACGTCGCACTGCTTATCCTGTAACCTGATACGGTTTCCATGAGGAGTCATTAGTTCGTCTTCCACTTCATAACTTTCGTCCGTTGTGTTCCCCCCACCTATATAGTCCTTTAGGAAGCAGGAGCTAGTTCTATAGGCCTGGCGCGAGTGACCCAGTCTGTTTTGCAGTTGGGTAGTGGGCGAGTCCCCCCCCTATCTTCCTTTTAGATATTCTCTCTGTTGTCTTACATGTCTGTTCTATATTATCTCGCTACGCGATCTGCTCTCTTCGCTGCAGCCAATGAGGCTAAATTTAGGGTGACAAACCACGAAATAGCAACATCACCAGGGAGACAAGGAGGGTTGAAGTAAAGCTCCAGAACAGTTGCCCCACATCAAGGCCTCATTGAAATGGGTGGAGAGAAGGGCCTTGCTGACCAACAAAGTTACTGACCAAATACTTATTTTCCACCATATTTGAAAATAAATTCCTTTAAAATCAGACTGGATTTGTTTTCACATCTTGTCTCTCATAGTTAAGGTCTACCTATGATGTCAATGACAGGCCTCTCTCATCTTTCTAAGTAGTAGAATTGCACAATTGGTCACGACTAAATACCTCATAAATAAGATCCGTTACTAATAAGTGTCATTAGGCATAGGTAGATACAGCCGATGTCAGAACTGTTATTGTTGAACCCTGCACACAGATGTGTCATACTAAAAGGATCTTTAAGTTTTTCTTTGTTCATAAACAATTTCTTTTAATGGGTGTCCTGAACCCTATATATTTTAAAAGGATTATCTAGTCTGACACAACCGTCATTGAGCACAAGCCACTACTGGGACCAGAGTCTAAGCGGCACCCTGTTTTCACCAGAGCCTGCTGCACCAGGTCGTTCCACTGGCGTGACTTTTTCACAGTGGCAGCCAAGGTCGAGATACAGGAACAGCAGGCAATCTCGTAGTTCGGACAGGCAGGAGGTCAGGACAGGCAGCACAGGATCGCAGTCAGAGACTAAGCAACAGGTCAGGGCAGGCAGCAAGGAGCAAAGTCAAAATGGAAACGGGGTCACAACGGAATTCTCAGAAACAGCACAAGGCATAATAAACACAGCTTCTCTACGGGCTCTAGGCACAAAGATCCAGTAGGAGACACAGGAAAGGGCTGGAATTTATAGGGAAAGCAGCTGGCCAGACGACAATTATCGGCATGCTGGCCCTATAAATTTACAGAGCTGACGCCCGCACCGCAGTGTGCACATCGCGGGGATCGCCGTGGAGCCAGGACAGGTGAGTAAGTAGATGCTGGGGCCACCGAGGTACACGGGTGCGCCTGCGACCCGAGATATGGGTCGCAGGAGTAACCGTTAGAGTGACAGGTACAAGAGGTTTGTGTGTGTATATATAATATACAGTATATAGGAAATATTTCCAGGAGAGATAGCTCCCACTCGCAGTTGCTTATCTAGATGACTTCCCACTGTAACAAATTATTCTTCTGTTGTCGATCTACTTGGCTCCTCCGCTCTATAGCATTCTGCTCTAAGATTGGACAAGCATTTTTAAAGCGACTGGTTATCTTTGAAAATACAAAAAAGCAACCATTAATACACATTGATTGTGTATGAGCCAATGTTCAAAGACTAATTGTCAACAAGATGATATAAAAGGAATAGGTCCTTATGTACATTATACTGTATTTTTACTTTTCGAAGTATTTAATATTGCATCTTATGATTCCAGTATCTTTATTGACAAAGCTAAGTGCCTAGAGATAGGGTCTGCAGGAATAAAGACTTCTGGGATAATACATGGCTTCTTGAAAATAGAATAGAGAGAAATAGTAATGGACGCCTATTAGTTCTATCGTATGAGCTGCAGGAATGTTCAGGAGAGAAGAAAAAATATAAAACGGTCTCTTGGTTTAAAGGACTATTGAATAATATGAAAGCAATAATCTCCCATACTATTTATTACTATCAAGTTGAAAAAAAAATACAAGTACATCCAACCTTTAAAATTATATTTGTCTTCATTTGTATGATCATCTTCAAATATGGGGCTTCTACTATCAGTAGGGGCCGGGTCATAACCCTGTTCCAATGAATGGCTTTATACCATTTCATTAATTCTATATCCATTAAAGCAAAAATTCTGAAAGCCACTAAAACTAGAAGTTATTACTAAAAGTAAACATCAATTGTATTTACTATCTTAAAAGGACATCTCCCACCAGGATGAAGGACTGTATGCAAATGAACCTGTGCGGATCAGGTCTCCATAGGTGGAAACTAAACTACTTATAATTTATTTGAATTTTATCAAGTGTAACATAGGTTTTCCAAATAACCTCCTGCTAACACTGAACAGTGCAGTACAGTTCCATTAACCCTTTCTATGACTGGTAAAACAAATAACACTTACCAGCATTCTGTGAGACTAACTTTTTACTATATTCATGGTTAATGTAGGCAATGATGAATAAAATGAGTGCTAAAGATTTTGCAACAATTTATCTGCCTAAAGAAAGGTATATTTGATCAAACTTTTACAACTTTACAGCCAGTTTTACTATAAAACCCTTTGCAATGTGTACAATATTTTATAGGAAAAACGGTAAGCCAGAAAAAGGGCTCTGATGACAGGTTCCCTTTAAGGAATATACTTTGGCAAGCATGACTAAAAAATTTGGTGACCTTCTCACACATATTCTGTGACCTTCTACATGAATGGCAAATACTTTTGACAATTCATTTATTATTGAGATTTGACATTAGTTACAAACATGTAATTCTCCCAATATCTCGTACATTGTATATACAAATACATCCATATACAAGCATCCCTATAATACAATACATATACAATATATCCATATACATAAATACATATATATGCAAAAATCCAGACAAAAATGGGAAATACATCTCTGCATCCCAAAGTTTAAGCTGGTATTTATAAAGTTAAAATTGTAACATGTAACATTACATAATGTGAATAATCTTGAAAATATATGTTATAAATATACATTTAAATAAACACTGTAATACAGACTTTATGTTTGTTTTTTATCTTAAGTAAATGCATTTATCGCCCTAAATGGCAGCTTGTCACTTGCCACATCCTCTGCACAGAAGCATGCTGTAGGCAACAGCTGGAATCTGCGGGGTTTTTGCTTGCAGTCACCATGTAATGTCCTGGGAAGAGGTCACTGGTTCTAGGTGGATGAAATCATAAAATTAATTCCCCCATCCTGAGCCTTATTACTTTAGCTTCTTGTCAAAAACATCACACATGACTGTACAATGCCACAAAAAACACATCTGCTCCAGAAACGCGGAACTGTTTGTCTGAGCTGTACTTGTGCTATAAAAATAGCTATAAATTATACCTGCACAATTATGAAATGAATACTATGTCTACAATTGGTTACGGGTGATGAAAAGAAGAATATCCGCCATCTAAACATAGAGGGGAAACAACAGGAATCCATCCGAAATAAGCAAAGGAGGTTTAAAAAACTTCAATCTGTTGTACATTGTAATTGCTTAATCTTTTCAATGTATAATCTGAAGCAAACAAATATGTCTTATGGCCGATGTACAAAGCTCTCGCTCGAAGACAATGTGTTTGTGACAAACAAGTCCCTGTAATCCTCGGCACATACGTACACTTAAGTGCGATCTCTATTTTCGGTAAGCCAAATAAAAAATAGATTCCTGCGTAGGAGAGAATTTGGGCGTCTGCCCAAATATATGATGATGTAAAGCTTTATACATGATAGCACAACGGTGAATCCGTATTGACTAAAATCTATGTGTGTATGTTGGGGAAAGTTTTTCGGAGTGGTTTATCTGTAATTTTTTTGAATATGCAACATTATTTTTGATGGTTCTAGTCCAAACTTGTGGAATTTTCCATAATTTTCTCAAAAAAGATACATTTTGTGTTTACAGCTGGATAGAATGCATCTAATCCGATGCTTTAGTTATGGCATGGAAAATTTAACTCAGGAATGGAAATGGAAATCTTATACGTGGAGAAATAAGTATTAAATTGTGTGCACCCAGATTCATAATATAAAGGTGATGTCACCAGTTTAGTAAGCAGAGTCTTGGTAAGCAGAAGTTTAGTAAGCAGGACCCTGGTCTTCACTTTTGACCCCCCTGCAAGGAAGACTGATCTTGGCTGCAAGAACATCCCCGGTTGTGTTGCAAAGAAACCATTACCAGGGGAAGAAAAAACAGGTAGTCTAAATCAGGACCAGGGTCAGGTAGATTCACAATCCACAGGGCAAACTATAGGGACATATATATTATTCTTGCTGCATCTGTTTTCTGTCTGACTTTCCACTAGATAGAGTGTCTTTAGAGCTTGCACATGTATTGAAGAGTGTTTGCACCAGTTTATGTTGTGGCTTCACAGTGTCTGACAGTCAGGGCCGTGCGTTAGGAGGTGGCAAACTGGGCATTGCCCAGTGCCTCCTGTCTAAAGGGCCCCTTGATGTGGACTTTTGTCGGGAGAGGATGCAACACATTATTACAGCGACTCGACTGAATTGTTTCACACACTGTGGGGCACATTTACTTACCCTGTCGGAGGAGATCCCGAAAGTGCATTGTCGACGACAATGCACTGTGCCGTGATTCACTTACATTGCTGCCCAACTTGCTCAATGTGTCGATTCCACGATCAGCTCTGCCGGAGTTCACCATCTTCCTCCTGGTACATGTAAGTATATGGCTTGCGACATAATTTTTAAGTTAAATCCTGCAGTTTGTCCGAATCTGTTCAGATTGTCCAATGGCCCGCCCCCCCCCTGTTGTGTCGCATGAAAGTCGCCACAATTGGGCCAAAATCCGATCGCGTGTGACACAATACCCTTTTAAATCAGCGCAAAATCCAAATTGACGGAATTTCCGATGTTGTGCAGTCAGCTCATTAGTAAATGCGCCCTGTATGTCAAAGGTGCACCTAAAAAACATGGTGGCAGAATAATTGAAGACATGCGGCAGTATGAAATAATCTGCAGCATCCGCACATTGTGAGGCAAACTGCACTTAGTTATAAGCAATCACTCTTGATAAATCTGGGCCATAGGATACAAATCACAGCTAATAGGCAGGTCAAAATCTACCAGAGTAGATACACAAGAGATGTCGAGAAGAGTGGTCAAATAGCTAGAAAGAAGAAAGAAACAGTAGCACCACCCCAACCCCAGATAGAGTGTGCACACAGACTGTTGATCCTGGTCATGGATCCCAACTAAAAATTGTGAGAAGACTGCAGCATGGCTCTAGATTAGATGACAATTCAACAACCAAAGCAGACTTCATCAAATAGCCAGGCAAGTAGCTCACAAAGGCTCAGTGCTACAGCACATCTGCGGCGATCAGGAAGGCAATACAATGTAATATGTGATGGATAAATAGGTTTGTGACAGATACTTTATGTTCTCGTAGAACAGTGACCACAAATATTTAAATTGACATAATCAGTTGTCCGGGCTAAAGTATTTTGTATCTGTGCGCCAAAGTTCATTGCTGTGCCCCGGCAGATATCCAAGCCTGTGAGTTTTCTTGGTAAAATGTAGAAAAAGGAAAATATAACAATTTATTTTGGAAAACTTTTACCCTAATGACTAAAGACATTTTTTCAACTTGTCTATTAGTCCTTGTGTAAACAATTCAGTTGCCCCTAGACACGACACTGTAACTTCTGGCTTAGGCCCCTTCCTCACCTTGCAAGTGTGATGTGATGAACTCCAATCACACTCGCAACGCCAGCTGCTGGGAACGCACGGCCCGAACGCTGCACCGCGGGAGTGAAATCAGCATGTCAGTTCACTCCGGGTTGCTGCAGCGTTCGGGCCGTGCGTTCCCGCAGCTTGCGTTGCGAGGTGTGATGCGAGTTCATCACACTCGCAAGTGTGGAAAGGGCCTTAGGGTCAGAATCTGGATTTCTATGTGACGGCCGTGCTGTGGAGTTTCTCTGTCTCTGCTTCTGAACTGTAGCCCCGCCCCCTGCAGTCAGCTCGGGCTCACACACCCTGCTGCAAAGTGAGACACAGACAATGGGGCAGATTTATCAAGCTGTTGAAAGTCAGCATATTTCTAGTTGCCCACGGCAACCAATCACACAGCTCCCCTTTAAAATATTCTTGAGCACTGGTAAAATGAAAGCTGAGCTGTGATTGGTTGTCATGGGCCAACTAGGAATATTCAGACTTTCAGACAGCTTGATAAATCTGCCCCAATGAGTTCGAGGCAGCAGCAATATGGGGACAACACATACTACAGCTAAGTTCTTATCGGGGATGCACAGCAGATTTAGTGTGTTGTGGATAGCAGAGATGTAGATAGAGAGCTGACTTTGAGGGAATATGCATCTAATGAAACTCATAATCTTGATTGTCTTATCTCTCTTTCTTTGTGTCAGTGTGTTAGTACAATGTCAGAAGCCAGATGGAAGTGTATATAACTGTACCCTGATATATGACTACATGGTTAGCTCACAAGAACTAGATGGATCATAATGGGGCACATACCTCTGGAGTTCACTGAAAGTGCATTGTCCGACAATTATGCACTGTGCCGCGATTCACTAAGATCATGCGCCCATATCCTGCATGTGGCTTCCGCTCAGGTCCGACAGAGTTCACCATCTTTTTAGTGCGTTGTAAGGCAGGGCTTGCAACACAATTTGAAAGTTAAATCCAGCACTAAGTCCGAACCAGTCAGATCGTCCGATGGAGGCCCCCTAATTTCTATTGCATGGAAACCAGCTGTGCCAAAAAACAATCTCGTGTGCCAAAATCCCAGTGCAGGCACATGCAATAGCTGTCAAAGCCGCGTAATCCCCAAAAAGGTGAACAGTCCGACCAAAGTGAGCAGCGTGACCCTTAGAAAATGAGCCCCAATATGTCTGCTAGAGAGTCCCAGCCCACAACCTAGGATGTGATAGGTGCTAAAACAGCAATAAATGGAGTAAAATTGTAAAGTAAAGAGTTACAAATTATCTTTATTGGATTGAAATGTGAGAATTTCTTTCATGGGAAAACCCTTTAAAGTGTTCTCACCTTTTTTTTTTCTGTCTGACATTGCACTGAAAAAAAAACGTGCACACTTCTTACACATATAAGTGTTGCGCCAGTATTGTGTCGTGGCTGCATTTTGCCCACAAAAAAAAATCTGCACCTAAGGTGCGTTCTGGTGCAGAGTCGAACTGTGTTCGGCCGCCTGTGTAACAGTGCACAGTTCCGGAGCAGTGCAGGGGGCGCCATATTCATGAAGACTGTGAGGCACCTCTCCATTTATCTGGCGCACCCTCACACTCCACAATCAAAAACTAATTTTGATAAATGTGGCCCTGACTGTTAATCTTGCATGCTTACCTTGATACTTTGACTCTTTTGATAAATATACCCATTGTTTCTCCATGACAAATTTTTGTCTTCAAAATTGAAAGGCCTGCTTCAGTTTGGACAGTTAGGTAATGAGTAGATCTGTGAACAAAATGTTACTTCTAAACATAGAAGAAACCTGTATTACATTGTATTGCCACTTGTAATAGTTTCTTAACTAGTATAAATTGTCAAAAAAATTCTTTAAGTTAATTCTACATTAAATCTAAATCATAACGTGATCAAATTAAATTAAATCTGCGATCAGCAGGAATTTCTATTTTAAGTTAATTAGATAATACTTATCATTTTTCAGTCAGAAAGTAATCACAATCAAACACTTCCAATATAATACTACTGTCAGCAGCATGCATAGCATAACGAAGCTGTAGAGTTCAGCAGCATGATGAGGATGAAAACTGAAACATCAAGTATCACTACAGACTACTGTACACGTTACTTAATGTCATTGCAGTGTAGAGGTGATGGACAGTCATTAGAAGAAATCCACCCATTTTTTGTCAATGGTTTACATCAGGGCATAATAAAAAAACATCTGGTCCTTAGAAGGTTTTAAAATTAGGTGAATACAAACTTCACATGAAGACATACACTCACGGCCACTTTATTAGGTACCACATGCTAGTAACGGGTTGGACCCCCTTTTGGCTTCAGAACTGCCTCAATTCTTTGTGGGCATAGATCAACAAGGTGCTGGAAGCATTCCTCAGAGATTTTGGTCCATATTGACATGATGGCATCACACAGTTGCCGCAGATTTGTCGGGTGCACATCCATGATGCGAATTTCGTTTCACTACATCCAAAGATGCTCTATTGGATTGAGATCTGGTGACGTGGAGGCCATTTGAGTCCAGTGAACTCATTGTCATGTTCAAGAAACCAGTCTGAGATGATTCCGCTTATGACATGGCGCATTATCCTGCTGAAAGTAGTAGCCACTCAGATGTTGGGTACATTGTGGTCATAAAGGGGATGGACATGGTCAGCAACACATACTCAGGTAGGCTGTGGCGTTGCAACGATGCTCAATTGGTACCAAGGGGCCCAAAGAGTGCCAAGAAAATATTCCCCACACCATGACACCACCAGCCTGAACCGTTGATACAAGGCAGGATGGATCCATGCTTTCATGTTGTTGACGCCAAATTCTGACCCTACCATCCAAATGTCGCAGCAGAAATCGGGACTCATCAGACCAGGCAACGTTTTTCCAATCTTCCACTGTCCAATTTCAATGAGCTTGTGCAAATTGTAGCCTCAGTTTCCTGTTCTTAGCTGAAAGGAGTGGCACCCGGTGTGGTCTTCTGCTGCTGTAGCCCATCTGCCTCAAAGTTCGACGTACTGTGCGTTCAGAGATGCTCTTCTGCCTACCTTGGTTGTAACAGGTGGCGATTTGAATCACTGTTGCCTTTCTATCAGCTCGAACCAGTCTGCCCATTCTCCTCTGACCTCTGGCATCAACAAAGCATTTCCGCCCACAGAACTGCACAGAACTGGATGTTTTTTATTTTTCGGACCATTCTCTGTAAACCCTAGAGATGGTTGTGCGTGAAAATCTCAGTAGATCAGCAGTTTCTGAAATACTCAGACCAGCCCTTCTGCCACCAACAACCATGCCACGTTCAAAGGCCTCAAATCACCTTTCTTCCCCATACTGATGCTCGGTTTGAACTGAGTTGCCGCCATGTGATTGGCTGATTAGAAATTAAGTGTTAATGAGCAGTTGGACAGGTGTACCTAATAAAGTGGCCAGTGAGTGTATGTACAAAAGAAACCCCCTTTTATTTTTTAATTGCCCAAAATTGTCCAAAATCGAAATCCACTTGTGAAATACTAAACACCATCTCCAATTAAAATAGTTTTTTGAACCAATTTTAACAGATATAACTTGAACTTTTTGATTTTTTCTGTATCAGTTTTTCACTTCTTTATTGTAGAGGAATTTAAGGTAAGTATTGTGTGTGTGGACAAACATTTACACACAGATCTCTTAACCGCGTAATTTAATTTGGGTTGAGGCCTCGAAACTAGACTTTTACTGGGACAATAAAAGTTATGGTGATATGGAGATATGGTGCAAAGGACCTTGCAGTAATTTAATTGCTGAAAATGGACAATCCCTTTAAGATCTCTCTGCATTAAGATCAAAGATTTCTCTTAAAAGCATGCTAATGATACCTCAAAAGCCATGTGTTTAGTGTAAATGTGAGCTTGGAGCTGATGGAGACTACAAACATCAGACAGTTGTTATACTAGGATTCTAGGTCTCCAGTCCTATGAAGAATTAGAGTAATCCAAGAAAGCCCTCAAATTGATGAGTTTTCAATATTTAATTTGAATGTACAGTAGTTTTATTTTTATTATATTTTTCTCTCTTACAAGATTTGTCATGTATGTTAAACTTTAGTCCTTCTCTGTTTACAACTAGCTACCGAGCTATAGTGGAAGATGGAGACAACTCTTAGGCTAAGTTTACACCCACATTTGGCAGTTTCAGTTTTCTCTTCCATTATGAAATAGTGGAAAAAAATATCACAGCAGCCATTGTCTTTTTTGTGGTAACCAACCTTGCTTACATTGAAATCAATAGTGAATGGAAGGTGAATGTAGACTTTCCATTAACTTTCTGTTCTAAAATGTAAAGTGTAATGTTAACTGGTGGTGGGGGATATTTATCATCCATCATGATAGTGCAGTCGGATACATCAAGAGGCTTCGGCCTCTTTATGTATAGGGTGCCTGGCTGTGCAGAATTTTATTTCTTTGCCATGTCCTTCCCATGTTTGAGAAGTTGCTGGTTGCAGCTAGTGCACCAGTGGGGGGACAGGAATACCCTTTGCCAGCCCACTCCCCTGCCAGCCGTGCCTCCCTTTACGTACGTCCATGTCCAAGATGGCGGAAATGGGAAAATAATCGCAAGTGGTAGAGATACGCTAACATTTGCAATTATTTCAAGGCTTCTATGCATTTCTATGCAATATACACAGTCAAAATCCATCATGATCCGGGCACTGTAACTGTGGTAATCCTCATATATTTGTTATCCATGGCCTCCTTCCTTCTAAGATCAATTTTTATAATTATGTCAATGTACATGAAGGGCTCTGGGGGTGTTACCAGAGCCCCTTCATGCTGTAGCTACACAGACTGTGAGACTGCTTAACCCTCCCCTCTGCTCTCTCAGCACTTCCCCCCTCCCTCTATCTGATGTAAATTCACTGCAGCGAAGGAGGTTTCAGCACATAATGGACGGTGGGAAGTGCTCCTGCACACTGTAACTGCCTATGAATCTGCATAATTAGCATAGTTTTTAAATTTGATTTTAGAAGGAAGGAATATTATCTTAGTCGCAGTACCTGGATCTATGAGTAAGTGTCCCTAGTTTATCATACTTGTTTGTGATGGTAGATTTCCTTTAAGTCTATAATAATTGTATTTGCCCTAAGGAGCAGTAGCACATCAGACTGTGAGATATATTTTCAAGACAATAGTTTTTCTTTTCAAGCTTCACGTCATGCAGATGCTTGAAAGCACATTTACCTCCCATCTGTTGAGTACAAGCCAAAAACCTCTATGCACTGAGTAAATTGTCTGCACATGGTTCTAGTAAAAGGTTTAATATTATGTAAGACTTTTAATACCAAGATCTTAAGGCCTCCAACAGTCAGAATAGCAGTGATAACCCTACAATGTTATATGGTAAATTTATTTCCGATTCTGTTGCAAATTATCTTTTGGATGCTTTAAAAAGAACTTTTCTGGAAAATATTGATTGCATTTTATTAGAGGAGACTACGTGGGTTTTAGGTTCTGTGCTTTCACAAGCAATCATGTTTACGATGCCAATCCGTAGCCAAATCAAAGCTCATATTTTTTTTTTTTATAAAAGGTTTAATAGAAATGTCTTTTGCTTCGACCCTAAAAGGAGGGTAATTTATCTTTTTCACTGTAAGTTTAACAATAACACAATTGAAAAAAAAAAAAAAAAAGGTATATAAATCCTTCCTAAAAGCGTTGTGCTAGCGCTGGGCCATACCAATTTCACCCAATAAATTTAAATTGCGATATTGATAAAATAAATATGAATATGATATAATTTCAGAAATATATACAAGGTTCTTAGTGTAAACTTTGATCAAAGTGTGCAGGCCCATCAAGCAACTTCATGATGATCTCATTCAGATGTGCCCCTACGGCAAGATTTTATTGTATTGCGCTAGACACCGCTAAAGCAATCTCTGCGGGAGGATGTGCCAGTCCAAAATCATCAGCAGATTTCTTCACCTAATACAACAGAAGACCACAATTATAATGTTCCCTTTTATATAGCTTTTCACAAGTGATTGGGCTCTTGTTCACACCCGGGTGAATAGAACAGGCTAAAAATAAAAAAAATAGAAACCTTGGGATCCCAATCACAATGGCCTCAATTAGACTTTTTGGAAAAAATGCTGACCAGACTGTGGGTGCTAGAGACACAATGGGGGATTTATCAGAAGTGTCTGAAAGCAAAATGGTTCTAGTTGTTCATGGTAACCAATCGAAGATCACCTTTCATTTTCTCACAGCTGTTTATAAAATGACATCTGAGCCCTGATTGGTTGCCATGAGCAACTAGAACTGTTTTGCTTTCAGACACTTCTGATAAATCTCCCCCAATAAGTCCCACGTCTTCCCAACTTTTTCTTTAAAATGAACCTGTCACCGTTTCCTATAGCCTATGCTATGCAGATTTTAAAAATGCCTTTGTCAGCATTCTGAATACTGCCACTACTTTATAAAACTTTATTTTACATTCCCTGCCAGCAGCATGTGGCAAATCCCAAAGGAAGGAAGGAGTGCGGCTGTAGCAGTCTCCTGCATACATTTTCCCTCTCCTCCACATCATTCCCCTCCATCCCCTGCCTGCTCAATGCAAATAACAGGCAGGGGGAGTGGCAGAGAAATCTAGATGAGTGTGAATCAGGTAATGTGACAAAAAGTTTTATAAAGTAGTGGCAGTTTTCAGAATGCTGGAAAAGTATTTTTAAAATCAGCATAGCATAGGTTATTGGAACCTGTCACCACCATTTTAACCTTTTATCCAAAGCAGAAAAACCTTATACTGTAAGTACAAGGGCCTTGAAATTTCAGAGAGTTCACTTTTGTCGACACCAGCCCTAACAAAATATATATATTTCCTTTTCAATAGCACTGAAAACATACAATCATAGTTATGTTAGAGCCCCTTTATATCTAATAGTCAAACAAGGCCTGCCACATTTTTACATGTTATACGACTCCCATTAAAAATTGGGAAGAGAAAAAAAATAGGAAGTGCTTTTTAATAGTCATTAACACAGCATTAATGATATATTAACATTTATGTGCTAAATTAAATCAATGTGTTAACACAGAGGAACAATTCTGAAAATTAGCAGGAAAATAAGTTTGTACTTGCCCAGAAACAACAGAATACTGGTCCCAAATTCTAAATGTGTTAAGAGTCAGCCAAGGTTGCATTAATAATTAAAATGTGTGAAATAAGAAACAATCTCTCCATAATATTTTAGTAATTACATTGTGCCATTTTTAGTGTATACTGGATATTATTATTATTTATTTATTCCATTATGAGCACCATTAATTCCATGGTGCTGTAATATCAATAAGGGGTTCACATACATTACAGTAAGACAAGAACAAATGCAAGTGGAAGGAGGATCTGCCCGTGAGGGCTCACAATCCACATGGGAGGGAAGGTGGAGACACTAGGTGAGGGAGCAGCACAGTGCAGTTATTGGGCCACATTTATAAAAATTGTTGTGGTAGTTATTTGCCTGACTATACACTGTAAGAACGCCAGTTTTGTGTCGCAACTGCACTGTGTCCGACAAGACAGAAAAAATGTGCACCAAAAGGGGTGTTACTGCTTAGTAGACGCTTGCAACACATTTATTATTGAATGTAAAATGGAAGAAGTAGGATGGCACTCACCAAGGTTCACTGACGATCCTTAGACCATGTCGCAAAAACGAGTGTCTTTATTAGGCATCAAGGGAGTACATGCCAAGGGGAGGGAGGGGAGATGTTCCTCCTGCGGTGCAGACTGGAGCGACAGCCGCTTTGCGCTACATGCACTTCTTCCGGCTCATGTCTAGATCTGAGGGTCGGGGACTCTCCTATATGTAGGTAGCCACACTTCTGTGATGACCAAATTGGTCAAACCTGCGGGGTATGCTAACTAGCCATGTGTGAAAGGCATTCGCTGTTGGCCTCAATACTAAAAATACAGATTGAATGCTCCCTCTGATAGCAAGAGGAAGTCCTCTAGGCATAATTAAAATACAACTATATCCAAGTTAAATGTACGAGGGGCGTATAGGTAGAGGTTTGTACCCCAACGGTGGCGCAGGGAGCTCTAGTGTGCCTGTGCAGAGGGAGACATGGTAATTATAGAGGTATATCCATGGCAGCAGAATGCACATATATAGGAAAGGCAACATACAACTCTTACTAGTGTGGTAAATAGAACACACTAGAATTATTGTGCATACATACTGTTAAAAACAATCAAACAAGATCTTAAAGTTAGTTACCATTGTTAACACAAAATCGTTCATTCAACAGTTTATATGTTGCATAATGTTGCAACTGAGTGATCATATATCTGGAGGGGGGCTTTTAGACCTGTTCATCTGCTTGACAACAAACTTTTAGTGGTTTATTAGACCAATTTCTGATGACAGGTTCCCTTTAAGCTTTATAAAAGTTCTGAGGGGTAATGGTGCCTTTCAATGGATCCCATATGTGCTAATATGGTTATACAGTTGTATTTGAGAGGAAATAAACATGGAAATTCTTGCTCTGGAATACATTTTATTTGATTCACAAATAATACATTGTCATATGTTTGTATTGCAAAGTGCCTTTGGTTCCTCAGTACAGAACCATATGGATTATAGATGTTGTTATACAGGTTTAACGTACATGACTTTGGGAATGAGGTCACAAAATTGGCCAAAATTGGCGTTTTTATGCAGCGGAAGCAAGTTTGTATCTACATTTTAACCTTTTTCATTGCAAGGCAGCAATATTTATATGAACAGTGACATCACTGGTGACCTCCTGGAGCATAAGCTTAGTGGAGGCTAAGTGAGGCATGCAATACATTGGGGCTCATTTACTAAGGGTCCGAATCGCGCACTTTCGTCGGGTTTCCCGAAGATTTCTGATTTGCGCCGAATTGCCGCGGTCGGATTGTGTCGCATCGTGCCTGCTTTCATGCGACAGAAATCGGGGGTGTGGCTGTCGGACAACCCAATGGATTTGGAAAAACTGCGGAATTTAAAAAAGAATTTGTGTCGCAAGATCAGCACTTACATGCACTGGGAAGAAGAAGGTGAACTCCGGCGGACCTCGGCGCAGCAGCGACACCTGCTGGATATCGGGCGCACCCTAGTAAATCCCGGCAGACCCGAATCAGCGTCGGACAACGCACCTTGGGATCGCGACTGGAACGGGTAAGTAAATGTGCCCCAGTGTGTACATTCAGCTTTGCCTCCAATGGCCTCCGCTTAACCTTTAAGTTGTGCAACAGGAGGGAGCAGGATGGAAAGATGCAGCAATCCATCCTGCTCCCTCCTGTTTTCCATAGTATGTAATGTATACTGCTCAGGTAGATGCCAGTTGTTTGCCAGTAAATTTCTATGGATACGCTCAGTAAAAGATGTGATGTGAATGTCGGCTTAGATATCAGCAAATTTTCAGAGAATATACTGCGGACCTCATGTTAAATTGTTAAAAATGTCATTATTTGTTAACTCCTGTTAGTTTATTTGATTTTTATGTTCTTAAATGGAAATAGATTGGAATTAAAGCTGTGAAGTTTTATCTCCTTTCTAGATATATCATTAATTTATATAATCATACAAGCACTACTGCACTGTGTGTAAGAGATGTAATTTTTTATGTTATATTTTATAGAATTCACCTGTAATCCGATTTTCTCATATTAACTTACTATGGAAATCAAGCTGTTCTAGCAGAAATTACTATCAAAACTGACATTTTCTATATAATTAATGAGATGTTTTCATAGCATCTTTGAAGTAAGCTTTAATTTGGGGGATTTAATTCATCTTAATAGAAAAAAAAGTGTTTGCGAGATAATTACTAATTAAGATATATTCAAGAAAAAATATCCAATGTAAAGTCCCTTAAAGTTTGAACAAGAAAAATTCTTGGCTTTACTAAAACAATTTTACCTTCTCTGCATTATCTTAAAGTAAACCTGTCCCCAGGATGTCACTTTCAGCTATGACACGAGGGAGGGGTGGTAGGCAGGGTGCCTGTGTCACAGTCTCCTCATCCAGCTCCCTCCCCACTTCCTCTCATGAGCACTGAGCATTCTTAAAATTATTACAACCGCACTCGGGGATAGTATTGAAGGTGCACAGGATTGTAATCCAACTCCCATATATATCTGGTAGTGTTGTGGTCCCTCTTATACATTTTACTGTTTTGGCTAAAGTCTACACTCAATGGTATTTTCTAAGTGATCCTGGACGTTACTGTCCTTGGGCTACTATACTGCGACATTTTAGGTTAGTTCCAGCATTGGTGGCATCATATCAACCACAGAGTAGTTAGGAGATAGTGAGGGTCAAAACAGGTGGATTCTTAATGTAACCCACAGAAAAGATTGTAGGTCAATGTGGGCAGCACAAAATAGCAGTTAGGACTAGTTCTGATCATCATGGGGAGGTGTGGGATACATAGTCAAGTCAAAGATTAAGTCACATTCAAGAACACTGGAGGCAGTCAAGAAGCAGTAATGCAGAAATGCAGAGCAACTATATGCTTAGGCACATTTCTGTGGGAGTAGCTAGCTAACCAAGGATGGTCTGGGCCTGTAAGGGGACAACAAAAGGTGCACTGGCCAAAAAGACAAGGTGCCCCCTAAGGCAGTACACAGGAGGAAGATGAGAGGGAAATATGTGCAGGACTTAAATAACTTGGCTTGGGGCCTGGGATAAAACACTGGTAGTCACAGGCCACCATAGTTACTGGTACTCACTGGTCCATCATTTGTCTTTACTTTCCTGTTCTTTCTCCTAAAACATAGCAAAGCTTTGAGTCATTCATTAAATGAAGAAACAGTGACTGCTGAGCGGGAAAATCTAGCCATTTTCTGCACCGTGTCCTGGACCATGAGAACAATCTGGAACCATTGTATCATGGTAAGCATGAAGTAATGTAAACATAGTATAGGTAGAAGTCATTGCTCATGATCCTTTCAAACATGAGATCAAGGGTCATAGGCTCTCATTGATCTGTTACTGATGTGGGTCACATGATAAGACAAGATCCATAGTGTCCATAAATACAAATGATTTGTTATAGTTAATCTATTACTATGTATCTCTTATTTGTTATTGGCTTGTTACCTTTCCTGGCGGGCATGATTTGGTTGCTCTTCTCTCATTGTACCCATTGCACTGCACACTCTGCAGGACCTGCAATCATCACTGAATAACTTTTCTGTCTTTTTTTTACTACTGGCTTTTCTCTGAATAAGTGTACTGGATATCAATTCTGACCTGTTACTGTAATTTGACAACCCATGTCTACCTACCATGATCTTTCCTTTTTCCTAACCATTCACTATCTAACACACTCATTCTTTGCAATGGCATCTTTAGACCTATTTGAATCTGCTGTCACAGGGAATTCCAGATTCTTATATATGTTGATTGGTGAAAATGAAAATGGGCGTCACTGTGGCTGTGTGAGTAGCACTTCTGCCTTGCAGCGCTGGGGTCCTGGATTGGATGTTGGATGCCAGTTTCTATGTTCTCTCCGTGTTTGCGTGGGTTTCCTCCGGGTACTCCGGTTAGGTTGTTTAGATTGTGAGCCCCAAGGGGACAGGGACCAATTTGACATGCTTTGTGCAGCGCTACATAATCTGTGTGGGCTATATAAATAAAGAATTAGTATTATTATTATTAATGTTGGGTACACAATACGATAAAATGGTGATGCACTTATTCACATGCCTTTTCATCCTGCAAGTAGATGTCACTACTTCTAAGTGAATAGTATCTTTAAATTACTTTTGTTAGTAAAGACATATATCCCTATGTACAAGATGGGGGATAAATGTGTTATTGCTGGGACCCATGCCTGGTCTTTTGCTATATGCTAAGGTTCTTTTCTAAGATTGTAGAAAGTAGACCACCACTTTGATTTCTACGCAAGCTAATATGGTCAACCTGCTATAACCCTATATTAAAATAATATTGTCCATATTCCGTTCCATTATTCAATTAGATCTAATAGTAAACCAACATTTTGGGAAAAAAAAGATCTGCCAATGGAATAAAATCTCCTAAAGTCTGGTGCACATAATATAACTGGTCTTTAGCTATTAAACTCGCCTAACTACACAAACCTCTGGATAACAATATACACTTTTCTGCTGTTATAAAAAGGGTTGGCAACAAGCCTTTCTACGTTAACCATTTTATCTTAAAAAGTAATAGAGCCAAGGAGATTAAAACACTCAATCTAGGTTCTTTTTTCCCCCAATTATTTGGAAAGGAGTATTTTTTATAGCCAGATATGCTTTATTAGTGTCAAGATGTTGTAATCTTTTTTTGGTGGATACATTTTCGGAATACAGTTTTGCCTACAGCTAGATCTGACAAATACAGTACAGCAGTGATTTTTTCCCCATTTACGTGTGACAATTACATAAAGAAAGCATTTATGATAATATGTTATAATACACTTTGACAAGAGATGCTTGTGGCTATTTTTAAAAAAGGAAATATTTTCTTCTCAATTGACTGGTGTTTTTCCTTATCTGTGTCATTCTTAGCTTACATGCCCCCGGTTACGGAGAACGTTGTAGGCTTGACTATGGTTTACATAAGCTTAGCTTCAACTTTTAATATATGTATAATATATTCTGTGTTTTATTTTAAAAAGTGTTGTTACTGTTCTTACTGTGTTAAGTAAGTGAGAGTTAAAGCAAATGGGGCTCATTTACTAAGAGCCAAAATCGCTCACTTTCGTCCAGGGATTTTGGCGCACACGATCAGATTTTGGCGCATCGGCGCCTGCCTTCACGCGACAGAAATGGGGGGGGGGGAATGGTTACATGTATGTTGCATGGAATTTTGGAGTAAAATATATGAATAAGAATCTGCACTGTAAGACTGAGAGAGATGTTAAACATGTATTACATGTATTTTCCCTACTATGTTCAAAAAGCTAGGAAAACCAACTTTCAAAGTTTAAGTCATCTCTGTTGTCCATGAAACTTTCCCATCCAGGTTGTATAGTCATGAAGTACTGCAGGTTAAATTATACTTTGGACAGATGATTTTGTTGCTTTAAAATGTCTAATTTGAGTTCTCGCCTCTACATGTAAATTGGTCTGTCAGGAGATGAATAATAATTTAGTTGTCTTATACGTAACTGACTTCAGATCAAATCAAAGTATCATTTCAGTATCAAAATGGGAAAAGTATCAAACTAGAAAGCTCTGTGCTCTAAAAAAGTTATGATCACAGAAATATTTTGTAAAAGACCAACTGTAAAGTTTTTTTTGCTTTTCACAAATCAATAGCTCTTGGGATGTAGAACAACATTGCCTATTATCTTTGTTACCTATATCCAGCAGTTTCCTTGCTATATCCCTCAGATTATCTCAATGCTGCAGTAGCTGCTTCCTCTGCCTGTGCTGACAAGCCCTGGAGTCCATCTGATATACAAATCTACAACACTATGGTCTCAAACGGGGAGAGGGGCTGATGCTCCCTGTTCACAGAGGAGGAAGTCATGTGACAGAGCTTTCTCTGTGTATGTAGCAGATCTGGATGTGTTCAGGACTCTGGATAGAGATGTCTCGTACAAAGAATAGTGAGGTACAAGATCTACAGAATCTTTCTCTGTCTACTTCCTCTTCTTATGTTGTACCTTTCCCACACATTGTCATCAGCAGTATCAGCCCTCTGCAGATAAGCTATTATCCCTTAGTGCTCACAGAGCACAGGCTATAATCTTCATGTACTAATGATTTCTACCACTTATGACATGTTCCCTGCACCTCCATGTGATGGAAGCTACCAGGCTAGTCACCATATACATCCTGTATGTGCAGTGTGCAGTGTTCAGTGGATTTATTTGTAGGAATATCACTGGATTTGCTTCTAAATTACTTTGAGAGGGAACACAATGCAAACTAATTGAGCTAATCTGCTTGAGGGCAGATACAGGAAGACCTTAGTCTCCGCCCACTTCACCTCTGGTGAGAAAGATTTTTATCAAACACTTTCAGAATGGTAAATGCTATAACTTTGGAAAGAAATGAATGGCGAGCAGAGCAACATGGGCATCATGCTGCTTGTTTTTAAAGTGGGAATCACATATGATAATTTGGTAAAATCATTAAAACTTTACAGTTACACTTTAATTGTTAATAAAAAAAATATATTACATATAAATTTGCTGTATGTGGTGTACATGAGACCCCAGAAGAGCTTCCTTCTGTTCAACAATGCCCAGTGTGACTAAAGTTATATCTAGATCAACCTTTTTGAAGTGGGATAATCTCAAAGGGCACTTATGTTTCATGGAGCCCAAAGGCTCCTCATCGCATACAAATTGACCAAGATTAAATAAAACTCCACAGGGTCAATTGGAGCACTGTAAGCATATTTGCATTGGTAGTTGGGAAGAAAACTTTAAGGACATCCACCCCCAGATGGATTGTAAACCCAGCACACTGACATGCTTGTGTGTGCCCCCTATGCCAGGATCTGCTCTTATTTTAGCTTCTATCCAGGTTTTTACCAAAAAAGGGCTCTTAAAATTATGCAAATGATTAACATCTATATAGCCTGGAGCCCCTCAGACTCATAATTTTTAAAGTATTTTTTTTCCCCTAAAAATAAGGGAATTTGAAGTTTAAAGAAGAATTGATCCTGCCAGAGGGAGCACACACCGGCATGTCAGTGTGCTTGGCTTACAATCCTTCATCCTGGTGGTAGATGTCCTTTAAGGAAATCTACCAGTAACTATAAGCCAAATTAAATTCAAAATAATCACCCATCCTCCTGTTTATCTTGATCCAGGCACCTGTCCTCTTTATTTTGATCCACTGGGATCACTTGAAAAACAGGGAGATAACGTCACCTCCCTCTCCAACATGGGAGAGGGATGTGGCGAGACGCCTGAATAATTAGCATCCCGGAGCATCGGACATTGTGTCCCCGTGCTCTGGCATGCTTTTTATAACCCTTTTTTTAAGCGATCCCTGGGATCAAGATGAAGAGGAGTATAACATAGTATTTTCAGTTTAATTTGGCTTACGGTTGCTGGTAGATTTCCTTTAGGTTATGACTTTATTACTTTTCATGCAATAACTTTAATGAGCTGACGTAAACATTAAATTGTGATTTTTTTTTTTTTTTACTTTTTAAATTTGGTTTAGAAATAAAGAAAAACCATACATGTCCCATTGGCTTTGTAACTATGGCATCATTTTTCTGCTATAGTTTTTGTAAAATTAAAAAGTGATGTAGTTATGAATCAACTAAAAATAAAACTGGAACTGGATGACTTATTCTTTATATGAGGAATCGTATATGATTAATATTCTTTTATATATGATATTAAAAGGACTAAAACTATGAGCAGCTTGCGCTAATAAAGTTTAATCTTATGTTCCATTCAATGTAATATCAGCTCCATAACATAAACAACAAATGCTTTTCAATTCTATATTCAGAAATAATTGTCACATCTGTTGATCGCAAGAAACAGGGAACCTTACTGTTCACTATAATTTCATGCAAATGTAATCAAATTCAAGTAATAAATTTCAAATAAAAGCAATATATTTGGGCTTTATAACGTTTGAAACCAAGTAAGATTCAGCTCCAGACCAGAAGATTCATGAGGGTAGTGATCTTGTGCAAAAATAAAAATTTTTGCCACTGTTGCTTTTTTTCGATTTTTGTGTTTTAATTTTTTCCTCCCCTTAAAAGACATGGGGGCACATTTACTAAGGGCTTTGTGCCAGTTTTCTGTTGGACTTGGCACGTTTTTTTTTTTAACTGCTTGCACAGGTATTGAAGAAGTGTCTGCTCCACATTTGTGTCGCACGCAACCATTTTGTGTCGTGGTTGCACAATTCTTCATGTGACACAAATTTCTGTCCTGAAGGGGTTGTTCCAGTGCACAGTCGAAATTTATCATGCCAAGTCGGACAGAAGTGTGTTGTACGCCCTATGTTAAAGGTGCACCAAAAGAAAAGTTGGTACACTCTGTTGGGGTGGTGCAGGGGGCGCCAGATTCATGCAGAACGTGCGGCAGAAATCATGAATATGTCGCCCTCTGCACTATACACAGGCAAACTCCACATAGTGAAGTTTGCACTGTTCTTAGTAAATGTGCAACACAGTTTTTTTATTTTTCAATTTACTGAGCTGTATGAAGGATTGCTTTCTGAATAGGAAATTATAGTTCCTGATGTTAGTTTTTAATATCCCATGCAAAATACCAGGAAGTTGGAAAAAAAAAATTGTACAAATGGCACCTCCCATTTATTCTTTGGGTAGGGACAATCTGGTTGATACATAATTTATATAGGGTTTACTATATTTTAGTACATAAAAAAAATCTGGAAAACTGCTGTATGTGGCTGAATGACAGGTCTTGGAGTCCCAACTGTCATGGGAGCTGATTGCCGCCAAACCCCCCCCCCCTCACCCAACACTTTGAGTGATTTTTAAATGGCATGGGTGGCTTTGCCTCTAGCATTTAAATGTATAAAATCCATACCAAAAATCCCTGACTGTGCCTATTGCATTATTAACCAATATGGTAAGATCTGCTAGCAGAGATTCACAAAAAAACGTTAGTGAAAATTGACATTTTGGTAAGCTGGCTGAATAGGGAAGATGAGAAACATAATGAGGTAGAAAGATTATAGGCACAAAGCACTCATCACTAAGGCATCAAATTTATAGAATGCCATAGCGCTTAAGACAGGGGCAGATTAAGACTGCCATGGGCCCTGGGTTGTATGAATATTATAGTCTAGGATTCACTTCCTACATACGGTACTAGAAAGTTTTTTAGGAAATGGATGGTGCATCCTTTTTGCCTGCTTTCAACTCGTTTTAAGGACCTTTCAAAGGTCCTGAAATGGCTCTTGTGTACTTGAGAGTAGGAACAGATGTATGAGGATTTTATGGGTGCAGGTCTTTCCCATTATAAAATTTGGTGGTTGGTTTGTATGGTCCAGGCCCCTTTGAAGTCTTGGGCCCTGGGCTGCCACCCCAACCACTTCTGTTATAATCCACTATTGGTCTTATTGGAGAGGGTGGGGAGGGTAAGAGGAGGTGGGATCACGTAAATCTTTTAGCTTACATATTATTTATCTCAATGTATCCTCCTTCCCTTTTTTATGTATTCATATTCCTTTTCCTCTTTTTTGGATGTATGGATCTGTAAACTTATGCATATGAATAAAGGGGTTGGGTTGGAAACCTGTCATGTATTGCAGAGGTTAGCGGTGGGTGTTTGCTGGATGATGTTTTTTGTATAATAAAATCTTCAGATTTTTATAGCACAAACATGTTATAGTTTTTTAGTATTTCACAATCAAAATTGCAACTCAGATTTCCACTATGTTTTCTTTTTAGTTTGGGAGGACACTTGTATAATTTTGTGCATGTTGTTTAACTTGGAAGAGGGACTTCTTGCATCATATACCACTATGATGCAATGAATCCCGAATTGACACTGTGGATGATCTGTGAGAATTGACCACTGCACGTCAGTGCATCATTATAGAAAATTTCCCTCCAATGCCTCCCAAAGTATAGGCTCCCTCACACCCTGACATTAACCACCAGTGTTAATGTGGACAATTAGACTATAGTAGCCACAATTCCCTAAACAATTCTGTATGAGTTTAAGAAGCAACAGGGGAATTGTATTTAAACGGCTAGTAGTAACCAGTTCTGAATAGTGAAATTTCAAAAAATATAACTTTTATTTTTACATTCTAATCTCACATATGACAAACATTTAAAAACACTTAAAACCGCACAGTAAGTATATATTTCATACCTGTTTGTAGTAACCTGTGAATAGCCATTCTTCATTCAGTCCTTCCGGTGTCATTGTTTTGAGATCATAAATCCATCTGGATTCCTTTTGCAGCAAGATGGGCGTGATTTTCCCCCCTCTAATATTTGTGGTAATTTTTTCCAATCCATAAATCTTGTAGATTCTAATAATTTAATAATAATAATGAAATTATAATTATAATTTAATTTTGTAAGTTTTTATTGATGATTCTTGGGGCTTTACTTTATTTTAGAATTTTAGGTATTACACCGGCAGCTCCTTCACATCGCTTTTATATAGCGCAAAGGGACGCATCGTATATACAGGGGTGTACCAAGCCTGTCTGCTGCCTGAGGCGAGCCATAGAGAGACGCCCCCCCCCCCCGCGCCATATATGTGATATATCAGGGAGTGCCAGGACCAGATCCATCATATTGGTTTGGTGTAAAAATAAAGCAATACAAAATGCATACAGAGTGCCGCCATATAGTATAAAATGCATACAGCATGCCGCATAGTATAAAATGCATGCACCATACTGCCATGTAGTATATAATGCACACAGCGAACCACCATGTAATATAAAATGCATGCAGCGTACCGCCATGTAGTATAAAATGCATCGAGCGTGCCACCAAGTAGTATAAAATAGATACAGAATACCACCATGTAGTACAAATGCTGCATATACATAAAGCATATATACACATTAACAAACAGTAGATACAGTATATACACACACAAACATATATAAACACATACATATAAACATATTACACATATATATACACATATTACATATATACACACATATTAAACATATATAAACACATATTACACACACACACACACCTATTTATATATATCTCCTATCTATATTCTATATATAGATATGTGTGTGTATTATATATGTTAATAGGGGTGTGGGCAGAGAGGAGAGGGGGGGGGGAAGAGGGGGGAGGATGGGGAAGAGGGGGGGAGAGAGGTGAAGGAGGGAGAGGACGAGAGTACGAGAGAGAGAGAGTAGGAGATGAGGAAGAGGGGGGGGGCGGGGGGAATGAGGGAGGAGAGAGGGGTGGAAGAGGGGGAGAGAGGGACAGAGGGGGGAGAGAGGGGGAAGAGGGGGGAGAGGAAACAGAGACACAGACAGAGGACCACAGAGAGACATGGAACATAAGACACAGGGGACAGGAGAACACAGAGGACACACAGCACCAACACAAGAAGGAGGAGGAGAGATAGAGCGAGAGAGAGAGAGACGAGAGAAGAGAGAAGAGGAAGAAGGGACAGAGAGGACACACGAACGGAAAACAAGAGAGAAAACGAGGACACATACACACAGAGAGAGAGAGAGACACACACACAGAGGAAACCAGAAGAGGACACACACAGAGAGAGAGAAGAGAGAGAGAGGAGAGAAGGGGGGGGGGGAAGAGGGAGAGAGAGGGGGGGAAGAGGGGGGGGAAGAGAGAGAGAGATGAGAGAGAGGGGGGGAGAGGGAAGAGGGGGGGGAGAGAGAGAGAGAGGAGACACAGGAGGAAGAGAGAGGAGGAGAGAGAGAGAGACACAGAGGGACACAGAGAGAGGACACACAGGGACAGAAGAGGCAAGAGGACAGAGAGGCGACACAGAGGAGGAGCACAGAGAGAGCAACACAGAGGACACACACAGCAGAGAGAGAGAGAGAGAGACACACCACAGAGGACACAGAGAGATGGAGAGAGGAGGACACAACACACAGACACACACGAGAGGGGACACGCGGACAAGAGAGAGAGAAGACCATGACACAAGCGCACAGATAGAGACACGACGACGCACCGAGGAGACACACAGAGGACAGATGTACAAGACAGAGGAGCAGGAGAAAACGAACAGATGGACCAAAAGAAGGACACACAGGTGACACAGAGAGAGAGAGAGACACAGAGGACAGAGAGGGAGAGCGACACGAGAGAAGAGAGAGAGAGAGAGGAGAGAGAGAGAGATATATATATACACATATTACATATATACATATTACATAATTACATATATTCACACATATTATACATATATAAACACATATTACACATATATATACACATATATATACACATATTAGACATATATATACACATATTACAGATATATATATATCCACATATTACATATATATACACATATTACACATATATATAAAGATAAAGTAACCTTACCTGTTCTTGGAAAGTTCGGGGCCTTGTCCTGCAGCGGCGGTGGCGCGGTGGGGGAGCCGGGAGCAGGTAGAACCAGAGCCGGGAGCGGGAAAGAACCTGGAGCTTGAGCGGGAACGGGGGAGCAGGTAGCAGAGAGCCGGGGGGGGGGGGGGGGGGGGGGGGGGGGGTCAGGAGGGGGGGGGGGGGGGCCGGTAGCGGAGAGCCGAGAGCCTGGAGGGGGCGGAGAGCGGCAAGGGAGCCTGAAGCTTGAGCGGGGGCGGGGGAAGCAGGGAGCCGAGAGCCTGGAGGGGGGGAGTCATAAGCGGAGCAGGGGTTGAGAAGGGAATGGAGGGGCAGCCGGGAGTGGAGGTATGGGCGGGAGCGAAAGTATGGGGGAGTGGGGGGCGGCAGCACATTGGGAGCATGGTGCCAGACAGAGCACCGGAAAGTGTTGCCGGCCGGCAGGATTTTGATGCAGGGGGGCGGAAGCTCGGTGCCGGCAGCGTCAGGGAGCAAGGTGGACTGATGGAGGGCTGCAACGCGGTCCCGTGCGGCCCGGGAGCTCAGTGCCGCCCCCTCGTTGAGCGGGAAGCGCGCCGCCTGAGGCGAGATGCTCAACTCGCCTCATGGCAGGTGCGCTCCTGGGTATTGCACCCCAACACCATTCACTTGAGGTACAAACAGGAAATAGGAGGGATGGGCATGACATAGGGCAATGCTGTGGCTGAGTGGTTTGCACTACAGCCTTGCAGCGCTGGGGTCCTACGTTCAATTCACATCCAGGTCAACATATGCAAAGAGTTTGTATGTTCTCTCCGTTTTTGTGTGGGTTTCCTCTGGGTTTGATTCCACACTCCTAAACATACTGGTAGGTTAATTAGATCTTGAGCCCCATGGCATGATCTGTGTATGCTATATAAATAAAGGAATTATTATTATCACAGACCTGGGAAAGGGGATAAATGGCTACTGTAAAGCAGTTGATCAGCAGAGTATCAGCCACTTGACATTGATATTGTTTAATCACTTTCTAAATAACACATGCTTATTACCTGATAAGTATAGATGTTTTACAATGCAACCTATAAGGTGAGATTCATGAAAGTGCTTGAACAAAGTTGTCTTGAAAAAGTGCAAAAGTGACAGGCCCTAAGGAACGTTGAACAGCTGTCTGAGTCTTTCGGCTTTACTAAAGTAACACTTTAAAACTTGTAATTTTTTTTTCCTATATAAAATCGTGCACTGTAACATAAGCAAACAGTGCTAATTCAGCGATGCAAAGTGATTAATGAACCTTATATGTGGGAAGGCATCTGAGTTACTGAATCACAAAAGCCTAAATATGAATCATGAGACCGATTTTATTAGCACCATTTGTCTTAGGAGCGCATAATTAGCCATATTAATACCTGTGTCAAATCCAGGAATTGTTTGCCAAGTTCATCAAATTAGGAACTTTCTCCTTTGGTCACATAAAGTTTTTGACTCTTAATATTTTATGTAAGCAATAAAATGATCCACATTTGATTAATGTAAGGACCTTTTTTCTAAATGTAAAAAGATCGGGGTATAAGCCGAGGTACCTAATTATGCCACAAGAAACGTATTGACTTGCGTAGAAGCCTAGGGTTGGAAATGCAGCCACTACTCTCTAATAAAATATGCAGAAGTCTCCCCTCATGAATGAAAGGTCCACAGCAGCCCCTCCGATTAATAAAATGTCCAGCAGAATGCCCCTCGTAATAAAGTGTCCAGCATAATGACACGATTAATAAAATGTCTAGCAGAGCGCCTCCATTAACATAATGTTCAGCAGAGTGCAGTTCCCCCATTAACATGATGTCCAGCAGGGAACCCCCATTAATATAATGTCCAGCAGAGTTCCCCATTAATAAAATGTCTCAAAGAGTGCACCCATTAATAAAATGTCCAGTAGAGCGCCCCCATGAATATAATGTCCAGCAGAGTGCAGTGCCCCCATTAATATAATGTCCAGCAGAGTGCACCCATTAATAAAATGTCCAGCAGAGCGCCCCCATGAATATAATGTCCAGCAGAGTGCAGTGCCCCCATTAATATAATGTCCAGCAGAGTGCACCTATTAATATGATGTCCATCAGAGAGCCCTCATTAATATGATGTCCAGCAGAGAGCACCCATTAATAAAATGTTCAACAGAGTGACCCAATTGATATAATGTTCAGCAAAGTGCCCCCCTAAAAAAATAAACTTAGTACTCACCCTCCGAGTCCTCTTCTCCCCGCAGGACCTCTTCGGGTTCCTGACCGCTGCAGGAGATGCACTTGCAATCTGCCAGCACACAAACTATGATTTTAGGAGGCCGCAACATATCGTTTCTGTGACGGCAGATTGCATAAACATGCATCTGCCAGAGCGTTCAGAAACCCAAAGAGGTTCTCCAGGAGGAAGAGGATGCTGGGGGTCAGCGACAGAGGATGAGTACTAAATTTACTTTTTCTATATACTCGAATATAAGCCGTGTGGAACTTTTTCAGCACAAAAATGTAGGGAAAACTTTGGACTTATTCTTCCAAGTGCAATTGCTCATTCAATAGTCCAAGTGGATCAGATGGAATATTATTTTTTTTATGTTCTGACAATAAAGATAGGGAAATATCAAAATTATTTCTGCAATTCCTCTAATTTTTCCTAAACCAGGCAATGAGGCTAGTGTCATAAACATGCACCACACAGGAATCAGACATATACCATAAAACCTGACAGATCATGTGGGGGGTTTCTACCCAAACACATTACAGAGATCAGAAAAAGGTGGTGTCCTGTATAGCTGAGGTTACATTTCAGAATCCCTATCTTGCAGTACACAACAAAGAAATATGTGTAGTAATTCAGTAATTCAGCCAACTCTATGCAGGTCTGTGCTGGTATGGTTGGAACGGCAACTGAATGGCATCTCAGTAACAGGTAGCAATTATTACTACTGCTATTGTCATGTTAAGTATGTGTGTGTACAGGACATTATGAGGAAAAAGATAGATAAAAGATCAATTTTTTTTAAGATCCCCACAAAGCAAGATATTTTTAAAGAACATTAACATACAACTATCCATCCTCTTATCATCACAGGTAGGTGGGCTGGGGGGGAAGGGGGGTTGGAATCCTTCTTACATGGAAGCTTCCCTATCCTGTAGATAATTGTCATTCTTTGCAGATCCCTAGTAGATAGGTTGATTGCTTGCATTGTTTGTACTCTTTTATATCAGTTTATTCTATTACATTTTTATGCTAACCCCTTTGTTTGTCCTTTTTTTATATTAAAACTTCACTTTTATAAGAACCTTTGTGTGCTTTAATGATTCCATGACCTCAGGAGATGCATTACCTAATTTGATTTCTTTAACCTAGTGAATAATATTATACTCGTATTTGGGTAATTGTATAATGCAAGGTGTCTCGCATGCATAATATGACAAGTGGTGACATTTAAAATCATTTAGGTCCAGTGTGGCCCAGCAGACTCCCTTCCTGAACCTAAGTCTGTGAGCCTGATTCCCAAGAGCATGGAGCCAAGGAATATTTCCAGTGGGGCCAAAGGGGCAGGGGGAACATCAAGCACTAGTGCATGATGGGCAGCATGTGATACATCCCTCCCAATGTTTGCTATTTGTCAAGTGGCATTCTTGTCTCGGACTTGGCTATGCATTGTATGAGATTGAAGATTGCAACAACCAAAATTGCACAAATGTCAGTTTGTTGTTATACCAGAAAAAAAATCATTCTAGGAACAGTAATTTACTGGGGCGATATTAAAGGGGTCATCTCATGTATTGCAGTTATGAGAAATCCTCAGCACATATCATGAGAAAACTTTTCGACCCTCGCCGTTTTCTAGATAGTATGGTCCCCAGACATATGGATATGTCATATATATATATATATATATATATATATATTAGTATATATATGGATAAAGATAGCAGAGTATATGTCAGAGATAATAGACTGTACATGAGAATTCACTTCAATCTAATGATAACTTTTATAATAATATTTTTCCTTTTTTCCATATGGGTTTTTAGACTAGCAATTCTCCAAGGGACAGGATTAAAAGACTTTTACCGTAAATGTCTTCTGTTTTACACCATATCCTCTTATGTATCAGGAGTCAGGTTAACCTGGAAGACAGCAAACTGTTCCATTCATTTTCTCTTTCAATGCAGTTTTGGAGATTTGGAAGAGAGAGAGATAAAACAACATCACACTCTATTTTTTTTCCCTTCAAACACTGTGGATAGATCAGCAACACCAAAGTCGTGTCGCATGTGGAAGGAAATGATATGTAGAGCAGAAGCAACTGCTAATGTACATTGAACAGCGCTGTTGTAGTCTCTATTCCCTCTTTACTTTCATTTGGAAGCAAGAAGTACAGCTTCATGTTTAACAAGTGGTTATCAAGATGTGAAGCAACAGGCACAAAATCTGGGAAGATGTGTGTTATATGCAGTACAATGCATGTGGACAAGATTATGAAAAGTGTCCTGGAAAAAAATCTGTGCACAAAGAGAAGTGTGCAGCATTTTCATGCACAGCTGATATTATCCTTTCAATTCATATGGTACTGCATATTTTTTCAGGGCATGGGGATGTTTGGTGGGCTCATAGGGGCTCATTTACTAAGGATCCGCAGACCGCACTATCGTCGGAAAGGGGCGTTCCAGTGCGTACTCGCAAGACCAACGGAAATGTGAGCACTCCCCTTAAACTGAGTACACCAGAAAAAAACTGGTGCGCACAGTTTATGGACTTCAGGTGCCTGCTGTGTGCACTGAGATCTGTCGCCCACTGCACAATAGTGAGGCAACTGCACGATTAGTAAATGTGAGCCATAGTAACCCACATTAATCAAAAACAGTACAAACTGTATGATGTGCAGGTGCCTGTGTAGTGTGCAGGGTGTGTCAGGCTCATGAATTGTGGCGCACGTTCTTCATAAATCTGGCGTCCGCTGCACTGCTCTGAAAGTGTGTACCCTTATTTTTTTGGTGCACTTTATTAATTTGGCAGTATTGAGTATTGGCAGTATTGGAGAAAATTGTAGTGCACGGTCTGACTAAGCAGTAACTGGCCCCTTTAGGTGCACATTTTTTCTGTCTGGTTGGACACAGAGCAGCCACGACACATAACTGGTGCAGACACTTTATAAATCTATGTGCAAACAGTTTACACCTTCTAGTGCAAAGTCAGACACAAAACTGGTGCAAACGCTTTAATAAATGTGGGCCAGAATGTCTACAACGGACCTGGCTGCTGCAAAAATGTGCCGAATGGCTTCTCCTTTGGCTACAGGTAGGCAGCCTACAAAGACAATTTTCATTGATGATCTGACTCTGTAGGAAGAACCTCTACCATGCAATGCTGGCTCCTAACTTATTAATATTAGGACTAATTCACTTTTTTTTTCACATTAGTGATTTTTCCATAAGTCCATTCTGGCTTATGGACTCCTACAGATTGGTTTTTCTCTTCCTGGCTTCAATGTTCTCTTCAATGTGCTTTTTAACACTTCAGTATTTTTCCATCCATTTACTTTTTTGTTCACCGACAACATTGGAACAGTGGAAAAATACTAAATATCATTAAGCTAGGAAAAACAGTCTGTAACTGTCCATAAGCCAAAAAATGCTAGTGTGAATCCGCCCTTAATTTATAAACTTAGAAATAAGTGTGACTTCCTTAAAAGGGACCTTATAAATGTTGATACATTGTAATGTCCGAATATGATTAAAATAGTGCATGAGATTAACTTGTATTTGTGCCTGCTCATGAGCACGTACAGAAAATTGCTGAATTATATTAATTAAGATTCACAAATCTACCAGTGAAAGTTGTTCATAGGCTTGGGCTCTCCCATTAACATAAATGGTGCATGCTTGTATTAATGGGCCAGGGTTATAGATCTGAAAAATCTTAACTGGTTTATTTAGAAATTGAAGGACAATCATTTTAAAAACCCAGAGATTTTCATGCAAAAGTTAGTTACAATTCTAATATAAGAACAGAAGTTACAGAAGTAGTAGGAATACAAAGCCAATGGACAACACAAAGTAGATGACACAGACTATAGCACTCACCAATATTTTTGCTGTACCACTGATGACAATATGTGGCATTAGGATACACTGCTATTCTAGCCATGCGTGCAGTTCAAACCTATCCAATGGGCGCCTATAACCAAACACTTTATTGGTACTTGTGAAAACAAATTTGGCTGTCTATTAGCTATCAGTATCTTGCAGAAAACCAGAGATAAACCGCAGGGATAGCACATGGGGGTGGGCATTTATCATTGTTTGTATGGCAGTTTTTTCCACCATGCCAACTATATTCCACTTGTTTTGTGCGTTGAGGCACAGGTTAGAGCGCAAGTCTATGGTAGGCAGGGTCTGGCATAGAATTAATCGTGGAATTGTGCACCAGATACACTAAAAGGCTAGAGCACCTTAGTATTTCCGGTACAACGTGCAAGGCGGGGGGAGCGTGTGCCAGCTCTTGATAAATTCCCCCATGGTGTAATTTATGGTAGAATCCTAACAAGTTTGCCCCTCATATTATAGGTGACTTTTTTGATTCATTTATTGAGACACTGAATTGTATTAATACAGTGTATTAATTTTATTAATATAGTAGAAAGTTAGGGGCTGGGTTCAAAGAAGAACCATATAAGTTAGCGCACAGTTTTTTGTTGTAAATTTTACTATTACTTTATTTGTATTTCATAAATAAAATTATCGTTGTGTTTTGAGGTTTTATTGTTTTGGGAAATCTACTGTTAACAATCAGCTCTTCCTGATCCATTTTCATACTACATTCATTTAATAATCCAGCTGCAGAACATGACAATAATATAACATGACCTAAGCTGTGACATACAGTGTATGTGTGTAGTATAGCTGACCCTTACCTCTATGTTCATTATCATAGAGGACTAATTAGGTGCCTTTGGAAAAAAACATATATATATATTTTTTCTTGTAATTAATAAGAATCTTTAAATTGACAAGACTTCACAGTGTTTGCAAATTGCGGCGGATAATTAGTGGATTAAGCATACTTGAAAGGTTATTAATTAGAATGCAATTATATGATTAGGGCACTAGTGCAGCGTTGTGGTTTCCAGGATGCCCATTTAACCCTTTCAGCGCATTTGGAATTTTGACATTTTTGAAAGTGCAATAATGGCATTAATAGCGATATTCTGCTCAAGTCTTTGTGTCACTACAAAGCAAGTGCAAACATATTTAGAGCATGTATGTAACATGATAATATGATTAACTTATTTATAACCTACATAATTAAAAGAATTGCTTTATATATGCATTTATAATAATAATAATAAAAGTTTCTAGGTCCTTTACTATAGTATGTAGTGACCCCTATTTCTCCTGTGTGTGTTTCATGATATATTGGGTGTGTGCAAGATGACAGATGTGAAAATCCTCAGCATGAATCTGATAGCATGCAACACAGTGATATCACCCACAGGAAATCATTGAAATCAATGGAAAAGTGAGGGACAGATGCCACTTTCAATTGACCCGGTTAAGTCAAATTTATATCTATTACCGTACATTCATGCTCATAAATGTTGTTTTTGTCCGTGTGCAATTTGATTTAAAGAACTGTACCCCGACTGATTAATATCTATGTGCTCATCGACATAGCCATAGTCTCCATCATCCTGTCTGTGAGCCAACTACCCCAGCCCCAAACCTCGATTTTTTTGCAGTCATCAACATCCGAGCAGACTTCACATGGTGATTATACAATGGACCCCAAAACAATAATCTTAATTGACCCTTCTTTTCAATTTCCTGTGCTGTCATTCAAAGGGCAGATCACTTGTTTACATGCTTGGCACATTGCTAACTGCAGTCGTAATTGTCGAAAGTTGTAATAATTTGTACAACCCAAAAAGATGACAAATAGGATAAAGCCCCAAAGTAACCATAGGGAAAGCTGTGTGTCCCCATGAAGGAGGTGTGGATTTTATAGGTGGAGTTAGATACACTCACCGGCCACTTTATTAGGTACACCATGCTAGTAATGGGTTGGACCCCCTTTTGCCTTCAGAACTGCCTCAATTCTTCGTGGCTGTCTTGATTTATTAGTGATTAAAGACGAAGGGCGGGGTGGCAAATGCTTATTCACAAGACGTTATAGAACACTAGAGGACACCAATCCTCAAAGATAGGCATTTTCATGACCAAATCAGAGCCTGCGTTCAACAATAATATATGATCCGATCTATGAACGCACAATCAAATCAGTTTAAGTTGACTGGAAGTGTCCCTCCGCCATGCCATTTATTATCTACATGATGGGGAAAGACGTGACTATTAAGTGGGGTCCCACGCCAACAGGGCACAAGTGGATAAAATGTAACTCACATACAAATGGGTGTGCTCGAACTGGGAATCCCTATTTAGTACATAGAATGACCAATGCGTTGCTGTATGTGATTACTATCTGTGATGGCTCTGGTGGTCTCCAGATGGTCGCAATCCTGTCTGAATGGGATGGACGTACTCAAATTAAGACCCGTAATGACACACGCCTTTTTTTGTTCTTGCTTTTCATTTTTTCACTCCCCAATCCCTTCAAAATCTATAACTTTTTTATTTTTCCATGTAAGGAGCTGTATGAGGCTTGTTTTTTTCGCTAAACAATTGCACTTCCTATATGATATGGTAATTTAAATTCTTTCCATTTACTGGGAAGGCGTAGGAAAAAAGTTCCAATGCGTATGAAAAAGTGTGTGTGAAAAAAATGCATTTAGAGGAGGGAAGGACGTTTTTCCTGTGGGCTTGGATTTGACAATTACATTCGAGCTTTATTTCTGGTGGGTCAAGTACTATCACGGGATTCAAATTTATAAATGCTTTATAATGTTTCATACATTTTGGCAAAAACATTAAAAACGCCGGTATAAAAACAAAGTCTTTAATTTATGGAGCCATGTGTATGGCACTAAATACCTTCATACTCCAGATGTTGCATCTACCTTATTTAGGACTGTATACTTTTTTCCTACTTTCATTTAATTTTTGTTTAACTACTTTATAATGTTTTTTTCAAAACGGCAAAAAAGTGGGCAGTTTTTACTAGTTGGCGCTATTTTCCGTTACGTTGTAAAACCAGGGGAAAAACTTTATATAAATTATGGCTTAATCAGACCTTTTAAGGACGTAGCGGCAATACTACCTAACAAGTCTATTTATTTTTTATTTTGTTTTTCTCATAAAATGTTTTAAAATTTTTTAATAATTCATTTTACTATCAGCACCCCTGTATTGTACTAATAGGATTCAACAAGGTGGCTGAAGCATTCCTCAGAGATTTTGGTCCATATTACATGATGGCATCACACAGTTGCCGCGATTTGTCGGCTGCACATCCATGATGAGAATCTCCCCGTTCCACCACATCCCAAAGATCTCTATTGGATTGAGATCTGTGACTGTGGAGGCCATTTGAGTACTGAACTCATTGTCATGTTCAAGAACCATTCTGAGATGATTCCAGCTTTATGACATGGCGCATTATCCTGCTGAAAGTAGCCATCAGATGTTGGGTACATTGTGGTCATAAAGGGATGGACATGGTCAGCAACAATACTCAGAATGGTTGTGTCTGCAACGATGTCAATTGGTACCGGGCCCAAAGAGTGCCAAGAAAATATTCCCCACACCATGACACCACCACCACCAGCCTGAACCGTTGATACAAGGCAGATGGATCCATGCTTTCATGTTGTTGACGCCATTTCTGACCCTACCATCCAATGTCGCAGCAGAAATCGAGACTCATCAGACCAGGCAACGTTTTTTCCAATCTTCTACTGTCCATTTCGATGAGCTTGTGCAAATTGTAGCCTCCGTTTCCTGTTCTTAGCTGAAAGGAGTGGCACCCGGTGTGTGTCTTCTGCTGCTGTAGCCCATCTGCCTCAAAGTTCGACGTACTTGCTTTCAGAGATGCTCTTCTGCCTACCTTGGTTTTTAACGGTGGCGTTTGAGTCACTGTTGCCTTTCTATCAGCTCGAACCAGTCTGCCCATTCTCCTCTGACCTATGGCATCAACAAGGCATTTCCGCCCACAGAACTGCCGCTCACTGGATGTTTTTTTCTTTTTCGGACCATTCTCTGTAAACCCTAGAGATGGTTGTGCGTGAAAATCCATTAGATCACATTTTCTGAAATACTCAGACCAGCCCTTCTGGCACCACAACCATGCTACGTTCAAAGGCACTCAATCACCTTTCTTCCCTTGCTGATGCTCGGTTTGAACTGCAGGAGATTGTCTTGACCATGTCTACATGCCTAAATGCACTGAGTTGCCGCCATGTGATTGGCTGATAGAAATTAATGTTTACGAGCAGTTGGACAGGTATACCTAATAAAGTGGCCGGTGAGTGTAGGTTTTGTAAGTTTACCATATTTTAAATTCCCCCCCAACCACTTAGATACCCACCCCACTTGACAGTTGTTTCATAAGAACTGTTATGTTAATGAAGGATTTTCCTCCTATCTTTAGGAAAGCTTACAAAATAATCACATAAAAACAATTAAAAATGGACCTTGTCACTTATCTGGCACACTAGCCTCTATGGAAATGAACAGGATAATAAGGGTAAAGTAATTGTGTGGGGGTTGTAGATTTTGTGGAAGATGTGTTTTGTAGAGTTGACCACTCCTTCCAAGTCCTTGTGTCGTTTTTAGTTGTGTGTAGTTTTATGTCGTAATGAAGGATTGTGATACCTCACACACATTGGGCTTATTTACTAAGGGTCCCGCAGACGCATTTTCTGGGGCTTCCTGACTTTTCGGGGATTGTGTCGGGGATTGTGTCACACGCGATTGGATTTTTTCGCAATCACGACGCTTTCACGCGGCACAAATCGGGGGGGGGGGGGGGGTTTGGGGACGTAAGAGTGGGATTTAACATTCAAATTTGCGTTGCAAGCCAAGACCTTACATGCACCGGAAGAAGAAGGTGATCTCTGGTGACCTGAGTGGGAAGTGACACATGCAGGATCTACTTGGATCGCGGCACAGTGCATCATCCTCGGGTAACGCACTCGAGGATCGTGACTCGGGCAGGTAAGTAATGTGCCCCATTAGGTCAGTGAGCCAAGGCTCGGACGCGAGATTTCTCCTTGTGGAAGGGTAAAGCTGTTGCTAGATGCTCTAGGACAGTGATGGCTTAACCTTGGCACTGGTGCCAGAGGTGGCACTCGGAGCCCTTTCTGTGGGCACCAGGCCATCACCAGAGAGAGTCCAGGTATCTTCCTGCAGTCCCAGACAGCCCAGGACTTCTGTGCACAAGGTATTTTAAAGCAACAGCTCTACCTTGGGACATTTTCTGCTTTATTGGGTCCTCAGAGTGCTGGTATAAATGAAAACTGTGACAGAAAAGGAAGTATAAATCACAATTAAATTTCTTGTGCGTCACTTTGCGATAAGTAAGCGGGTCTTTGTTGTATGTTTGGGCACTCGGCCTCTAAAAGGTTTGCCATCACTGCTCTAGGAAGTGACTCAGTGTCAAAATTTAGGTGCTAGGGATTGTGTGTGGAAAGGCATGCTCCAACCCATTGGGTGAGGTTCCACAATCTTTCTGGTTTACTCAAATTTCTATTCATGCCAGTAAAGAATAAATGAGTATCCGTATGTTGTTTGCCAAATATAAGATAGGGATAAATGTTTATTTGTGGGTTCTGATAGTCCAGATGCCCCACATATGCAGAATGGAGAACCTGAAGTTGTCCTAATCTGCCTTTTACACTATGGACTCAAAGGTCCTGGAGACGCCCCGGAAGAAGCCGTGGTAGCGAAACCTGGGTCGGGCGAACTAGCGAGTCTGGCGTCCACATGGTGGATTTTATGCGCATGATTTATTCTATTTTGTGAGTATGTTTAATAAAATAAATTCCATATATTTGAACATACTACCCTATCTGCTGCTTAATCTCTTCTATAGTAGCGTACACTATTGGCTACAGGATGCAAGAAAACGCAGCTTAAAACTGTCTGAATAGCGATCTATCCCATCCAATACCGTTTGTGTGGAAGTGTACTGAGAATTTGGAACATAGTTGGGAAAGGAGTGAAATTGTCGATTTATCAAGGATATATAAGGACCCACAAGGAGCTCCGGTCAGACTGTTTTATTTGGACTACAAAGGTCCTGTAAGATTGATCGTTGATGGACAGTTAGGAACACATGATTATCCATCTCCAGTCATTTATGTGACAGGAATGGCTGCTGATGAGCACAAAGACATTTCTGAACAGGTGCCTTTGCTTACATTTCAAGAGTGTTGAAAACTGTTATTGATGTACAATCGTAAATTACCTAATATCTGCTCCTCACACATTACATAAAATCATTAAGTGAAGTGTCCACCCCTTTAAGGGATGAGCTTTGAGTAGGTGGAGTTATTCAACTCGTTGTACAGGCTATAATCAGGAGGACAACACGGATATAATATCAGGTAAAGTCAAGATCATAAAACTGGAACACGATCGAGTAATATAGAAGTCAGAGTCAGGATATGGAGATCAGAGTAGAGGATCAAAACACATTTGCAAAAAATGATAGGTTAGGAAAATCACCCAGGACTGCATATGACCACTTTATCTGAGGGTGTACTGGCCCTTTAAAATTTGTAGATGATGTAAGTAAAGAGGGAAAAAGAAGACAGGAGTCAAGGTGTATGGACTATTGAGTATGGTGGCATTGGCAGTCAATGAGCCACCAGTGTTACAGTTTCACCTTCTTCTGAGATCATGCATTATTTTTTATTACCCAATTGTTACTCTGGTTCTTTTTTTTTTTCGATAAAAAGACTCAAAGAAGGTCATTATTTTCATGTCGATAGTTGGATCTCAGATGGCCCATACTGAGCTTAAGTATTCCAATTATTCTTTTTCTAACAAGGCATATGTCTGTTTTTGTATCTAACTTGCCAAAGTAAGAAATAAAATTTTCATAAAGTATGCAAATAATTAGGGAATGCTACACGGTTCATCAGAATCCAGAAGGGAATTAGAAGCGAACAGCAGGCGCAGCAGGATCCGATACAAATGAAATATACAATGACTGAGACATTTGTCTCATTTACATTTGTTTCCTCAAGAGATCATAACTAATTAATACAAAACACAGCATAAAATGTAGTTATCCAGATTTTTCATGTTATGTCTTATTTAAAATGATAATGACTTTGTCAGTATTGAAGTTTAAATTGGATGAATTAGTGAATGTAAGTGCCTATTAAATTGAAGGGCATTACCAATCAAGTAGGATACTGTTTTGCCGAACACTTCTGGCGTCCACTACTCCATGAAAGCTCATTACTCTTAAAAGCTTTTCAAATGTAGCTTTCTCTGTGGGGGTTACTATCAAATGGCTTTTGCTAGAAAATTGACACTTCAGGGTTGCTCACAAAATTATTAGAGATGTTACCGGTCTTTAACAGGCACTCAGTGAAGGCCATTAACGATTGCTAACGGCTATTTCTATTTTGCTTAAAATCCTTCTTGGCAGAACTGTTGATCATGTTTCTGTACGGCATAGGTGTGCTCACCTTTGTGTTCTGTGTCAGATGTTTTCAATATAGAGACAAGCCGTTCTACACAGTTTTTTTCTTTCTTTGTCGGACTAAGTTTGTTATATCTTGACATAGTTTCTGGAGACGTTAAATATTAGATTGCATTGTATAAGAGTAATTTGCAGAGAATAGAAATCAACCTGACACCTCCCCACATCTGTTACTCTACAGATCAAATAAAGAACAAATGAATCATTTTCCTATATGGAGCTGCACAAGATGGTGATTAAGAAAATATATTGATTAACACTTTCAGTCCCACACTGACAAAATTGAACATTAACTGCCTTTCCTCCTTTCTACTAAGAATTGCTGAAAAGACAGTAAAAAAGAAAGGTGTACTGTATTATACATGGGGAAATTTACATACATCATTGTTCATACGCCAGCATAAAATAATGGACACGCCCCTTTCCCCATATACCGGCGGATACATGAAGAGGCTTAGCCTATTGAGATCTGCCAGGCACGTGGCCACTTGGAAAAAACTATTAGGTGTGACCTGGCTAGGTTTGCACAAAAGCCGTCCAAAAAAAGTTTGCAGGTTTCTAAAAAGTCGCAGGCACAGGCAGGAATGCCGTTGGTGCCCTGCTTCTCTTCATGCCCCCCCCCCCAAAAAAAATTGCGATTATTTCAGTGCTTCTAAGCCAGAACTGGCATTGAAGCAATAAAAAATCTCCCCGCTGTTTTTTTCCTTTCTCCACTTATTTTGCCCTTTCATCCTCCATCATTCCTTCATACCCTGCCTCTTATTCTTATTTCTGATAATTTATCTTGCTTGCAATACAGACAAACACTGAGGTATAAATCTCTATAGTGTCTAATTCACAAACTGTAAAATCTTCGACCCCAAGCGATCTTATATCGACATAGACAGCAGAGAGACAAGCAAGATATGATTTTGACCCTCATCTACAAAACCTGTATTACGTGATATAAGTTTGTTGAACGCAATGGGTGGATTTATTAAGGCTTGTTTAGTGTACCTGACCTGAGCGTTAGCTCCAACTATAAGTGACATAGAGATTAGGGTGCCACTAAGCACCAGAGCACACACTAACTAGCTTTTGCCAGGAACACTTTTACTTATTGCCCTTGGGTCCCATACTTTGGATTTATCTAGAACAGGTGTCATATTAAGAATATATAAGAATATTTATAGATCTCATTGCATCAGGCTTTTAGTTCGGTGATCTATAGAACAGACATATAGGCATAAAAAGAAATCTACCTCAAATCAAGCATGAGTAAACTAGGAATACTTACTCATATTGTGGCCCTTTTAATTCTCCTCCTCAAATGGTTGCCCCTCTCCCCACTCATAACGTGGCCCAACTCATCTCCCCTCACTATTATGTCCACCTCAAATCCCCCTTCATTAGTTGGCCTAACTCATCTCCCCCCCCATATATGTCCATCTCAACTCCCCTCATTATGTGGCCTAACTCATTTTCCCCCCATATATGTCCATCTCAACTCCCCCTCTTATGTGGCCCAACTCATCTCCCCCTCATATTATGTCCACCTCAACTCCTCCTCATACTGGTAGCCTCCTCATCTTCCCCTCATAATGTGGCCACTCCTTTCTGTGTCTCTGTGTTGTTTTAATGCCTTAAAGCATTACTGTGCCTAATGTGAACATCGGTCTATCTTTGATTTCCTGTTACCTGTGTCCTCCACATCCAGCAGCTGTCACCTTGTAGGGCCTGTTAGTTCCTGATAGGAGGTTATTAGTGTCCTGATAGGAGGTTCACCTGTTAGGATGGCTATCTGCTATAGGCAGTTTGGTGTAAGTTCACCATCACTATTCAGTCTGACAGCAAGATGAATGTCCCAAAGTTACAAAATGATCACAAAATCTGTATAAAAAATAGCAATAAAATAGAATAAGTCATAACTAAACAAGATTTGTTAAATAAAAGTAGAAATGTTATGTACAGTGGTGGCAACCTATGGCACGGTGCCAGAGGTGGCACTCAGAGCCCTTTCTGTGGGCATCAGGCCATCACTGCAGGACAGAGATCACCAAACAGTACCAAATCCACAAATCTTTCTGCAGTCGCAGGCAACTTTATGAGATGCTGCTCTCAGCACTATTTGAAGCGACACTTCATTAGCTGTTTGAAACGGCGGGAAAAGTGAGAAGGTGTTGACAGAACTGCATATCTTTGGAGCTTATCTGCTAGACCACCATTCTTCTTGTACAGAGAGACCCTGGAGAGAAGCTATTTGCCCTCTTTCTTTCAACTGTATTGTGGCATTAGCGGCCGATACAATGAAAGATGTGGAAAAACACAGCATAAGTTACTGCTTAAAATGCCACTGGCACTTCATGGTATAAGTGGATTTTGTTTGTAGTTTGGGCACTCATCTCTAAAGGTCACCATCACTGCTAATATAAGATAACAGAAGCATGACTTTGCTGTAACATATACAGTGAGTACTGAAAGATTCACACCACTTTAATTTTTTCACTCTTTGTTTCATTGCAGCCAATTGATAAGACCAAAACCATTCTTTTCTTTTGCTCACTAAGTACACTTTGCACCCCATCTTGACAGAAAAAAGAAATCTAGATATTTAGTTAATCTTTTAAACTACAAAAACTGAAATATCACATGGTCATAAATTTCAGACCTTTGCTTGACTTAGACAAGTTTCATATATGTTTCATATATGTACTCAGGATAACAAAAACACATTCTCTAATTCTGTTATTAAAAATGCAGCATTTCACAGAAATAAGCCCAAACTTTTCTCGATCAGTCTGGTGTGTATTCAGTAGCCACTAGGCACGCCTGTAACTTCTCACTAGGGATCGAGTGGCCACCATCTTGCATTTCGTGTGAGATTGTGGAGCTGAGATTTCTGTCTCTGCTGTGTGCCTGGAGCCACGCCCCTGCATGGAGCTCAGAGACACTCACTGATCACTTCCTGCCAGGACTTGTGAGCATAAAGAGAGGCTGCTAACTACAAAAACAAGGAGATAAGTGATCTGGGGAAAGGGGGAGGCAGGAACATATCTGTGAGATGTAGCAGTGCTCCCAGTGTAACATGTAAAAGTCTGTCAGCCTCTGTGTAACCTCATGCATCTCTTGTCTGTCCATCTCTCTCTATGTGTCGAGTATTATCCAATGTCAGAAGCCAAATGAAAGTCCATATACACCTTTACCCTGATAATCTAACCACATTGTCACCACACAGAACTAGATGGATTATAATGTGTCTGCTTAGCCCACCCCAGAGATTTTACACGACCAGCCTAGGAGTGATAGGAGCTAAACAGCAGTAACACTGAGTAACATTGCAAAGTAAAGGGTTAAAAATATCTTTATTGTGTTAATATCACTAGGGGATTGAGATGAGAATTTTCTTTCATGAAAAATCCTTTAACTCGCATCTGTCCATTTCTGATATCGAGATGGTTCTACCACTTGTAGTCTAATTAAAATGATTTCACAGCTCCAAAGTCACTGTCATTGCAGCCCTCACCTCTTCCAGAGTTCTTCAACAATGACCCTACATACACAGCTAAAATAACAAAGCAGTGGCTTCAGAACAACTGTGGGACCATTCCTGACTAGCTCAGCCAGAGCCCTGACCTAAAACCTGATTGAGCATCTCTGGAGAGACCAACGTTCCACCAACGTTCATCATTCAACTAGGAACTGGAGAGGATCGGAAGGAAAGAGGCAGAAAGTCCCTAAATCCACGGTCTGAAAAACTTGTTGCATAATTTCCAAGAGACATCTATCAGATGTGGTGCAGAGTGTACATTAATGAGCAAAAAAAACTTTTGTGATCTTATCAATTGGCTTAATGAAACAAAGAGTGAAAAATTAAAGGGTCTGAATACTTTCCATAGTCCACACCCCTTTAGAAAAGTTGACGTCACTATGTAGGACTACTTATTTGGCTAACAGGAATCTACCATTAAAGTCAAAACATGATAATCCGAGCCTATAAAGCTGCATCAGCAAGAGGCTCTGGCTCCAGATCTTTCTGGCTCATGCATAATTTAAAAGTTGATTATAGAAGGAAGGAGGATTGATAAGATATATTAGAAGATCACCACAGTCACAGTGCCTGGATCTACAAGTAAGTGTCCCCGTTTATCATGTTGATTTATATGGTAGATTTCCATTAAAAACATACATATGGGTCGCATACTTTAAGATTTTTTAATTGAAAAACTTCAAAGTGTTTCCAAATGACTGTGAATATTAGTGGATTAAGGTGATGGTTTAATTGAATGTAATATATCATTCCAGTACCATGGTTTCCAGTTACCTATTTAACCTTTTACTGCATCTGGAATTTTGCCTTTTTAATTATGTAGCAACGAATTAGTACAATTCTAAAACTTTACATCCTGCAAAGACCAAGTACTTGTATGTGAAAGCAATATTTATAGCATTTATAATATAATAATATGAATTACAAGCCTTATAAAGCATCTACTTATGGGCCCTGGAATAAAATGGTCAATCTTAGGTGGAATAAAGTTTTTGTGTACTTTCTACATTTTACAGGAAGTAAACAACGAAGCTGAATTGTGAAAAATAACTTTTCAATACAACAACAATACAAACTATTTCCTAAAGTGGGCAATCCCTTATGGGGTCATTTAAAATTATATAGTTGTTGAGAACTTGTATTCTCCAGATATATTCTTTTTTTTAACTTATTGTTTAACAGTAGGTAGAGATATAAAAACGTTTTGTTGCAAATGAATATTGTAACACAGACAATAACCCTATGGAAATTTATTTGAGGAAAAAAAAAAGATTAAAGAATTGGCCAATTTTCGAAAAATATAGCAGGTGGGCTGGGAGGGCTTTTTTTTTTTTTTTTTTAAAAAGTTTACTCCCCTCCTCCAATGCTCTTAGTGTCCTGCACACAGGCATTCACAGCCATGCGCTATTAAGCCACAGGGACAGGACTGGTGGCATGCCAGGCCGCCCCAAGTTTGATGAACGGAACCGCCGTGCCTCCATAAATGAACAGGTCATGGGTCAGACGAACATAAGCAAGACACTGGGATCGCTGGAAGATATGAGTAAGATGTATTTTTGTAAAAAAAAATCAGTGCCTTGCCTCTGTTTGTTTACAGAGGTACTACTTTCTACTTCGTCTCACCTGCTACAGTATTAGTCACAATGCTTTATCAGGCACGAGCACAGGACATTGGTGCGCTCTGTCTTGTATAGAGCAGCAACTCGCACTGATGGCGGCAGGGACAATAGGGGCGTGGGAGAAGGTAAACATAATATTTTTTGGGGTTTTTTACAACCCCCAGACTGATATCCACTTTTGAAAGGCTGGACAACCCCTTTAAGGAGAAGGAAGAGGGCCATAGAGTATATCTGCACTAGGCTAATGGCATTAGTTATCGCACTATGAGTGCACACTCATTTTTACATTTGTTTAATGCAGGACCTATTTTTATTCAGTATAGTGACTTTATAAAGTTGAAACTATTATTCATTGTGACTTGAAGATCACTGTAATATTAGTAAGATGTGATGATAAGATTTATTCCCACATCCATGTTGCCAGATTTAAAAAAGCAATCAAGAGCAAGAGAGCGCTCAAAACTTGTGACCTTCCTGTTAATGCGTCAATATCACTGATGTGCGCTGCTAGATTTGTGCAGTAATGACCCACATGCCACTTTATTTTTTTGATTTTTTTTTTTTTATAAGCATTAATTCTACGGGATCATGCCAGATATTTTAGCCTTTCCTTTCATTACATTTTATTATTGGAATATAATATCCATCATGGTGTGAGATTTAAATAGGTCACATGTTTCCATTAAAAGATCTACTTTTGTGAAATATGCTGCTTTTAATATTATTCGAAAAGTATCTGGTTTGAAATCCCCTCCGTCGCAGTTTCAGTCTAGGTGGTCGCAAGAATTATTTGCAAAATCCTCATCTTTGTCTTGGTGTTGTATGCCTTTGATTCATTTTGCAGAACACATTGAACATTTCACTAAACTATAAAAGGCCACATATGGGTGTTCTGTAAGAGTGGAAATAGCTGCGTTTATTGCTGGCATGTATCTAAAAAGAATATAGTTTAATTTAATGAAGGAGAATGAAAAACCTGATGCCTCCGTGAAGAATTACTTTACTCCGTCTATTATTTTCCTGCAGATTTTGGCTCATTGAAAGTTTTTGTTGAGGTGACTCTGGACACTACATTTTTTTTACTTCCTAAGAGTTTTGTTCTTGGACGAATTAAATATTTCATTAGCCAGAAGAGAAAATGCCAGACTTTTAAATCTTTAGGAAGACTTGAGGTAACAAACATTTGCTTTATAACAGAAGGACTAAGGCGATACAAGCACTTAAACCAGATTATTTTTGCTAGAACAAAACTGTATGCAGGTTTTGGACAAAATGTATTTCAAACTTGCAGAATTTTCTTTCCTTAAATTAGCAATTAAATGCTTATGCATGATACTTAGTTTGCTTAACGCCATGTGTCTCATTGGTATTCCGTGTGTCAATCTCTGGTGAAGATTTCTGATGCAGGTATTTACGAATTTAGCCCTAAGCTGCAGTGAACTAACACAAGAGTTATTATGGTGTTTGCAATGAACTTTATTATTAATCCTTAGTTATGATAACATATGTTACATTGATGAAAAACTTTGCAGTTACACTTACAAAATATACCGATTAGACTCCATACAAATCAACTTAAAGGACATCTCCACGCGATGATGGATTGTAACCAAGCACACTGACATACTGGTGTGGTGTCCCCTCTGGTAAGATCTGCTCTTCTTTTAGCTTACCTGTTTTAAAAAAAATGCAATGAGAATGCGGGCTTTCAGACTCCATAGGTGTTATGACCGGAGCCGCTTGACTCATTGCATAATTTTTTAAGCTTATGTTTTTTGTACTTTAACCCGAGGTTGTCTGATTGATCCTACCATATACTGCCATTCTACTGTCTTTACGGTGAGCAACGATCTGAGCTGCCAAGGTGGGATGGTTGACACCCGCAATTGGTACTAGCACCGATCGCGGGTGTTACTGTTAAGTGTTTGCTGCAAGCCCTCTCCAAGCAAATGCAGCCGACGTGTGATATACATATACGTGACACGTCGGTAAGGAGCAATGGTATATTTTGAATATATTTAATAAATATCTAATAATCCAACATCTTTTAGAAGTGCATGGATCTCACATGTACACTCACCGGCCACTTTATTAGGTACACCATGCTAGTAATGGGTTGGACCCCCTTTTGCCTTCAGAACTGCCTCAATTCTTCGTGGCATAGATTCAACAAGGTGCTGGAAGCATTCCTCAGAGATTTTGGTCCATATTGACATGATGGCATCACACAGTTGCCGCAGATTTGTCGGCTGCACATCCATGATGAGAATCTCCCGTTCCACCACATCCCAAAGATGCTCTATTGGATTGAGATCTGGTGACTGTGGAGGCCATTTGAGTACAGTGAACTCATTGTCATGTTCAAGAAACCAGTCTGAGATGATTCCAGCTTTATGACATGGCGCATTATCCTGCTGAAAGTAGCCATCAGATGTTGGGTACATTGTGGTCATAAAGGGATGGACATGGTCAGCAACAATACTCAGGTAGGCTGTGGCGTTGCAACGATGCTCAATTGGTACCAAGGGGCCCAAAGAGTGCCAAGAAAATATTCCCCACACCATGACACCACCACCACCAGCCTGAACCGTTGATACAAGGCAGGATGGATCCATGCTTTCATGTTGTTGACGCCAAATTCTGACCCTACCATCCGAATGTCGCAGCAGAAATCGAGACTCATCAGACCAGGCAACGTTTTTCCAATCTTCTACTGTCCAATTTCGATGAGCTTGTGCAAATTGTAGCCTCAGTTTCCTGTTCTTAGCTGAAAGGAGTGGCACCCGGTGTGGTCTTCTGCTGCTGTAGCCCATCTGCCTCAAAGTTCGACGTACTGTGCGTTCAGAGATGCTCTTCTGCCTACCTTGGTTGTAACGGGTGGCGATTTGAGTCACTGTTGCCTTTCTATCAGCTCGAACCAGTCTGCCCATTCTCCTCTGACCTATGGCATCAACAAGGCATTTCCGCCCACAGAACTGCCGCTCACTGGATGTTTTTTCTTTTTCGGACCATTCTCTGTAAACCCTAGAGATGGTTGTGCGTGAAAATCCCAGTAGATCAGCAGTTTCTGAAATACTCAGACCAGCCCTTCTGGCACCAGCAACCATGCTACGTTCAAAGGCACTCAAATCACCTTTCTTCCCTATGCTGATGCTCGGTTTGAACTGCAGGAGATTGTCTTGACCATGTCTACATGCCTAAATGCACTGAGTTGCCGCCATGTGATTGGCTGATAAGAAATTAAGTGTTAACGAGCAGTTGGACAGGTATACCTAATAAAGTGGCCGGTGAGTGTAGGTTTTGTAAGTTTAACCAATATTTTAAAGGATTCCCCCCCAACCACTTAGAATACCCACCCCACTTGACAGTTGTTTCATAAGAACTGTTATTGTTAATGAAGGATTTTTCCTAGCTTTTAGGAAAGCTTTACAAAAATAATCACATAAAAACAATTAAAAAATGGACCTTGTCACTTATCTGGCACACTAGCCTCTATGGAAATGAACAGGATAAATAAGGGTAAAGTAATTGTGTGGAGGGTTGTAGATTTTTGGGAAGATGTGTTTTGTAGAGTTGACCCACTCTTCCAAGTCCTTGTGTCGTTTTTAGTTGTGTGTAGTTTTATGTCGTAATGAAGGATTGTGATACCTCACACACATTGGGGCTTATTTACTAAGGGTCCCGCAGACGCATTTTCATGGGGCTTCCTGACTTTTCGGGGATTGTGTCGGGGATTGTGTCACACGCGATTGGATTGTTTCGCAATCACGACGGCTTTCACGCGGCACAAATCGGGGGGGGGGGGGGGGGTTTGGGGACAGTTAAGAGTGGGATTTAACATTCAAATTTGCGTTGCAAGCCAAGACCTTACATGCACCGGAAGAAGAAGGTGATCTCTGGTGGACCTGAGTGGGAAGTGACACATGCAGGATCTACTTGGATCGCGGCACAGTGCATCATCCTCGGGTAACGCACTTCGAGGATCGTGACTCGGGCAGGTAAGTAAATGTGCCCCATTAGGTCAGTGAGCCAAGGCTCTGACTCGAGATTTCTCACTTGTGGAAGGGTAAAGCTGTTGCTAGATGCTCTAGGACAGTGATGGCTAACCTATGGCACTGGTGCCAGAGGTGGCACTCGGAGCCCTTTCTGTGGGCACTCAGGCCATCACCAGAGAGGAGTCCAGGTATCTTCCTGCAGTCCCAGACAGCCCAGGACTTGCTGTGCACAGAGGTATTTTAAAGCAACAGCTCTACCTGGGACTATTTTCTGCTTTATTGGGGTCCTCAGAGTGCTGGTATCAATGAAAACTGTGACAGAAAAGGAAGTATAAATCACAAATTAAATTTCTGTGCTGGCACTTTGCGATAAGTAAGCGGGTCTTTGTTGTAGTTTGGGCACTCGGCCTCTAAAAGGTTTGCCATCACTGCTCTAGGAAGTGACTCAGTGTCAAAATTTAGGTGCTAGGGAGTGTGTGTGGAAAGGCATGCTCCAACCCATTGGGTGAGGTTCCACAATCTTTCTGGTTTACTCAAATGTGCTTATTCAATGCCAGTAAAGAATAAATGAGTATCCGTATGTGTTGCCAAATATAAGATAGGGGATAAATGTTTAGTTGTGGGTTCTGATAGTCCAGATGCCCCACATTATGCAGAATGGAGAACCTGAAGTTGTCCTAATCTGCCTTTTAACACTATGGACTACAAAGGTCCTGGAAGACGCCCCGGAAGAAGCCGTGGTAGCGAAACCCTGGGTCGGGCGAACTAGCGAGTCTGGCGTCCACATGGTGGATTTTATATGCGCATGATTTTATTCTATTTTGTGAGTATGTTTTAATAAAATAAATTCCATATATTTGAACATACTACCCTATCTGCTGCTTAATCTCTTCTATAGTAGCTGTACACTATTTGGCTACAGGATGCAAGAAAACGCAGCTTAAAACTGTCTGAATAGCGATCTATTCCCATCCAAATACCGTTTGTGTGGAAGTGTACTGAAGAATTTGGAACATAGTTGGGAAAGGAGTGAAATTGTCGATTTATCAAAGGATATATAAAAGGACACACAAGGAGCTCCGGTCAGACTGTTTTATTTGGACTACAAAGGTCCTGTAAGATTGATCGTTGATGGACAGTTAGGAACACATGATTATCCATCTCCAGTCATTTTATGGACAGGAATGGCTGCTGATGAGGCAAAAGACATTTCTGAACCAGGTGCCTTTGCATTACATTTCAAGAAAGTGGTGAAAAACTGTTAATTGATGTACAATCGTAAATTACCTAATATCCTGCTCCTCACACATTACATAAAATCATTAAGTGAAGTGTCCACCCCCTTTAAGGGACTGAGCTTTGAGTAGGTGGAGTTATATCAATCGTTGTACAGGCTATAAATCAGGAGGGACAACACGGATATAATATCAGGTAAAGTCAAGATCATAAGAACTGGAACACAGATCAGAGTAATATAGAAGTCAGAGTCAGGAATATGGAGATCAGAGTAGAGGATCAAAACACATTTGCAAAAAAATGATAGGTTAGGAAAATCACCCAGGACTGCATATGACCACTTTATCTGAGGGTGTACTGGCCCTTTAAAATTTGTAGATGATAGTAAGTAAGAGGGAAAAAGAAGACAGGAGTCAAGGTGTATGGACTATTGAGTATGGTGGCATTGGCAGTCATGAGCCACCAGTGTTACAGATTTCACCTTCTTCTGAGATCATGCATTATTTTTTATTACCCAATTGTTACTCTGGTTCTTTTTTTTTTTTCGATAAAAAGACTCAAAGAAGGTCATTATTTTTCATGTCGATAGTTGGATCTCAGATGGCCCATACTGAGCTTAAGTATTCCAATTATTCTTTTTTCTAACAAGGCATATTGTCTGTTTTTGTATCTAACTTGCCAAAGTAAAGAAATAAAATGTTTCAAAAGTATGCAAATAAATTAGGGAATGCTACACGGTTCATCAGAATCCAGAAGGGAATTAGAAAGCGAACAGCAGGCGCAGCAGAGGATCCGATACAAATGAAATATACAATGACTGAGACATGTTGTCTCATTTACATTTGTTTCCTCAAGAGATCATAACTAATTAATACAAAACACAGCATAAAATGTAGTTATCCAGATTTTTCATGTTATGTCTTATTTAAAATGATAATGACTTTGTCAGTACTTGAAGTTTTAAATTGGATGAATTAGTGAATGTAAGTGCCTATTAAATTGAAGGGCATTACCAAATCAAGTAGGATACTGTTTTGCCGAACACTTCTGGCGTCCACTACTCCATGAAAGCTCATTACTCTTAAAAGCTTTTCAAATGTAGCTTTCTCTGTGGGGGTTACGTATCAAATGGCTTTTGCTAGAAAATTGACACTTCAGGGTTGCTCACAAAATTATTAGAGATGTTACCGGTCGTTAACAGGCACTCAAGTGAATGGCCATTAACGATTGCTAACGGCTATTTCTATTTTGCTTAAAATCCTTCTTGGCAGACATGTTGATCATGTTTCTGTACGGCATAGGTGTGCTCACCTTGTGTGTTCTGTGTCAGATGTTTTCAATATAGAGACAAGCCGTTCTACACAGTTTTCTTCTTTCTTTGTCAGGACTAAAGTTGTTATATCTTGACATAGTTTCTGGAGACGTTAAATATTAGATTGCATTGTATAAGAGTAATTTGCAGAGAATAGAAATCAACCTGACACCTCCCCACATCTGTTACTCTACAGATCAAATAAAGAACAAATGAATCATTTTCCTATATGGAGCTGCACAAAGATGGTGATTAAGAAAATATATTAGATTAACACTTTCAGTCCCACACTGACAAAATTGGAACATTAACTGCCTTTCCTCCGTTCTACTAAGAATTGTACTGAAAAGAACAGTAAAAAAGAAAGGTGTACTGTATTATAACATGGGGAAATTTATCATACATCATTGTTCATACGCCAGCATAAAATAATGGACACGCCCCCTTTCCCCATATACCGGCGGATACATGAAGAGGCTTAGGCCTATTGATGGATCTGCCAGGCGACGTGGCCACTTGGAAAAACTATTAGGTGTGACCTGGCATAGGTTTGCACAAAAGCCTGCCAAAAAAAGTTTGCAGGTTTCTAAAAAGTGCGCAGGCACAGGGCAGGAATGCCGTTGGTGGCCATGCTTCTTCATGCCCCCCCCCCCAAAAAAAAATTGCGATTATTTCAGTGCTTCTAAGCCAGAAACTGGCATTGAAGCAATAAAAAATCTCCCCCGTGGTTTCCTTTCTCCACTTACTTTGGCCCTTTTCATCCTCCATCATTCCTTCATACCCTGCCTCTTATTCTTAATTTCTGATAAATTTTATCTTGCTTGCAATACAGACAAACACTGAGGTACATAGAAGCTCTATAGTGTCTAATTCACAACTGTAAAATCTTCGACCCCAAGCTGATCTTATATCAGACATAGACAGCAGAGAGACAAGCAGATATGATGTTGACCCTCATCTACAAAACCTGTATTACTGATATGAAGTTTGTTGAAACGCAATGGGGTGGATTTATTAAGGCTTGTAGTAGTGTACCTGACCTGAGCGTTAGCTCCACTCTAAGTGACATAGAGAATTATGGAGTGCCACGAAGCAAGCCAGAGCAAGCACACTAACTAGCTTTTGCCAGGAACATCATTTTACTTATTGCCCTTGAGTCCCATATCTTTGGATTTATCTAGAAACAGGTGTCATATTAAAGAATATATAAGAATATTTATAAGAATCTCAGATTGCATCAGGCTTTTAGTTCGGTGATCTATAGAACCAGACATATAGGCAATAAAAAGAAATCTACCATCAAAATCAAGCATGAGTAAACTAGGAATACTTACTCATATTGTGGCCCTTTTAATCTCCTCCTCAAATGGTTGCCCCTCTAATCCCCACTCATAACGTGGCCCAACTCATCTCCCCCTCATATTATGTCCACCTCAACTCCCCCTCATTATGTGGCCTAACTCATCTCCCCCCCCATATTATGTCCATCTCAACTCCCCCTCATTATGTGGCCTAACTCATTTTCCCCCCATATTATGTCCATCTCAACTCCCCCTCATTATGTGGCCCAACTCATCTCCCCCTCATATTATGTCCACCTCAACTCCTCCTCATACTGTAGCCATCCTCATCTTCCCCTCATAATGTGGCCACTCCTTTCTGTGTCTCTGTGTTGTTTTAATGCCTTAAAGCATTACTGTGTCCTAATGTGAACATCGGTCTATCTTTGATTTCCTGTTACCTGTCCACTCCAACATCCAGCAGCTGTCACCTTGTAGGGCCTGTTAGGTTCCTGATAGGAGGTTATTAGGTTCCTGATAGGAGGTTCACCTGTTAGGATGGCTTATCTGCTATAGGCAGTTTGGTAGGGTAAGTTCACCATCACTTATTCAGTCTGACAGCAAGATGAATACGTCCCAAAGTTACAAAATGATCACAAAATCTGTATAAAAAATAGCAATAAAATAGAATAAGTCATAACTAAAACAAGATTTGTAAATAAAAGTAAGAAATGTTGTATAACAGTGGTGGCGAACCTATGGCACGGGTGCCAGAGGTGGCACTCAGAGCCCTTTCTGTGGGCAATCAGGCCATCACTGCAGGACAGAGATCACCAAACAGTACCAAATCCACCAAATCTTTCTGCAGTCGCAGGCAACTTATGAGATGCTGCTCTCAGCACTATTTTGAAGCGACACTTCATTAGCTGTTTGAAACGGCGGGAAAAGTGAGAAGGTGTTGACAGAACTGCATTATCTTTGGAGCTTATCCTGCTAGACCCACCATTCTTCTTGTACAGAGAGACCCTGGAGAGAAGCTATTTGCCCTCTTTCTTTCAACTGTATTAGTGGCATTAGGCGGCCGATACAATTGAAAGATGTGGAAAAACACAGCAATAAGTTACTGCTTAAAATGCCACATTGGCACTTCATGGTAAATAAGTGGATTTTGGTTGTAGTTTGGGCACTCAGTCTCTAAAGGTTCACCATCACTGCTATATAAGATACAGAAGCATGACTTTGCTGTAACATATACAGTGAGTACTGAAAGTATTCACACCACTTTAATTTTTTCACTCTTTGTTTCATTGCAGCCAATTGATAAGACCAAAACCATTCTTTTCTTTTGCTCACTAATGTACACTTTGCACCCCATCTTGACAGAAAAAAAGAAATCTAGATATTTTAGTTAATCTTTTAAACTACAAAAACTGAAATATCACATGGTCATAAATATTCAGAACCTTTGCTTTGACTTAGACAAGTTTCATATATGTTTCATATATGTACTCAGGATAACAAAATAACACATTCTCTAATTCACTGTTATTAACAAAAATGCAGCATTTCACAGAAATAAGCCCAAACTTTCTCGATCAGTCCTGGTGTATTTCAGTAGCCACTAGGCACGGCCCTGTAACTTCTCACTAGGGATCGAGTGGCCACCATCTTGCATTTCTGTGTGAGATTGTGGAGCTGAGATTTCTGTCTCTGCTGTGTGCCTGGAGCCACGCCCCCTGCATGGAGCTCAGAGACACTCACTGATCACTTCCTGCCAGGACATTGTGAGCATAAAGAGAGGCTGCTAACTACAAAAAGCAAGGAGATAAGTGATCTGGGGAAAGGGGGAGGCAGGAACATATCTGTGAGATGTAGCAGTGCTCCCAGTGTAACAGTGTAAAAGTCTGTCAGCCTCTGTGTAACCTCATGCATCTCTTGTCTGTCTCATCTCTCTCTATGTGTCAGAGTATTAATACAATGTCAGAAGCCAAATGAAAGTCCATATACACCTGTACCCTGATAATCTAACCACATTGTCACCACACAGAACTAGATGGATTATAATGTGTCTGCTTAGCCCACACCCAGAGATTTTACACTGACCAGCCTAGGGAGTGATAGGAGCTAAAACAGCAGTAACACTGAGTAACATTGCAAAGTAAAGGGTTAAAAAGATCTTTATTGTGTTAATATCACTAGGGGATTGAGATGTGAGAATTTTCTTTCATGGGAAAAATCCTTTAACTCGCATTCTGTCCATTTCTGATATCGAGATGGTTCTACTCACATTGTAGTCTAATTAAAATGATTTCACAGCTCCCAAAGTCACTTGTCATTGCAGCCCTCCACCTCTTCCAGAGTTCTTCCAACAATGACCCTACATACACAGCTAAAATAACAAAGCAGTGGCTTCAGAACAACTGTGGGACCATTCCTGACTAGCTCAGCCAGAGCCCTGACCTAAACCTGATTGAGCATCTCTGGAGAGACCAACGTTCCACCAACGTTCATCATTCAACCTAAGGGAACTGGAGAGGATCCGGAAGGAAGAATGGCAGAAGATCCCTAAATCCAGGTCTGAAAAACTTGTTGCATAATTTCCAAGAAGACATCTATCAAGATGTGGTGCAGAGTGTACATTAATGAGCAAAAAAATAACTTTTGTGATCTTATCAATTGGCTTTAATGAAACAAAGAGTGAAAAATTAAAGGGGTCTGAATACTTTCCATAGTCCACACCCCTTTAGAAAAAGTTGACGTCACTATGTAGGACTACTTATTTGGCTTAACAGGAATCTACCATTAAAGTCAAACATGATAATCCAGAGCCTATAAAGCTGCATCAGCAAGAGGCTCTGGCCCTCCAGAGTCTTTCTGGCTCATTAGCATAATTTTAAAAGTTGATTATAGAAGGAAGGAGGATTGATAAGATATATTAGAAGATCACCACAGTCACAGTGCCTGGATCTACAAGTAAGTGTCCCCGGTTTATCATGTTTGATTTATATGGTAGATTTCCATTAAAAAACATACATATGGTGCATACTTTAAAGATTTTTTAAATTGAAAAGACTTCAAAGTGTTTCCAAATGACTGTGAATAATTAGTGGATTAAGTGGATGGTTATTAATTAGAATGTAATTATATCATTCCAGTACCAATGGTTTCCAGGTTACCTATTTAACCTTTTACTGCATCTGGAATTTTGCCTTTTTAATTATGTAGCAACAGAATTAGTACAATTCTAAAACTTTACATCACTGCAAAGACCAAGTACTGTATGTGAAAGCATATTTATAGCATTTATATAATATAATAATATGAATTACAAGCCTATAAAGCATCTACTATATGGCCCTGGAATAAAATGGCTCAATCTATAGGTGGAATAAAGTTTTTGTGTACATTTCTACATTTTACAGGAAGTAAACAACGAAGCTGAAATTGTTGAAAAATAACTTTTCAATACACAAACAATATCAACTATTTCCTTAAAGTGGGCAATCCCTTAGGGGTGCATTTAAAATTATATAGTTTGTTGAGAACTTGTAATTCTCCAGATATATGTCTTTTTTTTTAACTTATTGTTTAACAGTAAGGGATTAGGATATCAAAAACGTTTTGTTGCAGAATGAATATTGTAACACAAGACAATAACCCTATGGAAATTTAGTTTGAGGAAAAGAAAAAAAGATTAAAGAGATTGGCCAATTATTCGAAAAATATAGCAGGTGGGCTGGGAAGGGCTTTTTTTTTTTTTTTTTTTAAAAAGCTTTACTCCCCTCCTCCAAATGCTCTTAGTGTCCTGCACCACAGGCAGTCACAGCCATGCGCTATATAAGGCACAGGGACAGGAGACTGGTGGGCATGCCAGGCCGCCCCAAGTTTGATGGAACGGAACCGCCGTGCCTCCATAAATGAACAGGGTCATGGGTCAGACGGAACATAGAGCAAGACACTGGGATCGCTGGAAGAGATGAGTAAAGATGTATTTTTGTAAAAAAAAAATCAGTGCCTTGCCTCTGTTTGTTTACAGAGGTACTACTTGTCTACTTCGGCTCACCTGCTACAGTATTAGGTTCAATGCTGTATCAGGCACGAGCACAGGACAGGTGGGCGCGTCTGTCTCTGTAATAGAGCAGCAACTCGGCACTGATGGCGGCATGGGACAATAGGGGCGTGGGAGAAGGTAAACATAATTATTTTTTGGGGTTTTTACAACCCCCAGACTGATATCACATTTTTGAAAGGCTGGACAACCCCTTTAAAGGAGAAGGAAGAGGGCCATAGAGTATATCTGACACTAGGCTAATGGCATTAGTTATCGCACTATGAGTGCACACTCATTTTTACATGTCTGTTCTAAATGCAGGACATATTTTTATTCAGTATAGTGACTTTATAAAAGTTGAAACTATTATTCATTGTGACTTGAAGGATCACTGTATATATAGTAAGAATGTGATGATAAGATTTATTCCCACATCCATGTTGCCAGATTTAAAACAAAGCATCAAGAGCAAAGAGATCGCTCAAAACTTGTGACCTTCCTGTTAATGCGTCATATCACTGATGTGCGCTGCTAGATTTGTGCAGTAAATGACCCACATTGCACTTTATTTTTTTGATTTTTTTTTTTTTTATAAGCATTTAATTCTACGGGATCATGCCAGATATTTTAGCCTTTCCTTTCCATTACATTTTTATTATTGGAATATAATAATTCCATCATGGTGTGAGATTTAAATAGGTCACAATGTTTCCATTAAAAGATCTCACTTTTGTGAAATATGCTGCTTTTAATATTATTCGAAAAGTACTCTGGGTTGAAATCCCTCTCCGTCGCAGTTTACAGTCTAGGTGGTCGCAAGAATTATTTTGCCAAAAATCATCATCTTTGTTCTTGGTGTTGTATGCCTTTGATTCATTTTGCAGAACACATTGAACATTTCACTAAACTATCAAAAGGCCACATATGGGTGTTCTGTAAGAGTGGAAATAGCTGCGTTTATTGCTGGCATTGTATCTAAAAAGAATATAGTTTAATTTAATTGAAGGAGAATGGAAAAACCTGATGGGCCTCCGTGAAGGAATTACCTTTACTCCGTCTATTATTTTTCCTGCAGATTTTGGCTCATTGAAAGGTTTTGTTGAGTGTGACTCTGGACAACTACATTTTTTTTTACTTCCTAGAGTTTTGTTCTTGGACGAAATTATAATATTTCATTAGCCAGAAGAGAAAAATGCCAGACTTTTAAATCTTTAGGAAGACTTGAGGTACAAAACATTTGCTTTATATAACAGAATGACATAAGGCAGACTACAAGCACTTAAACCAAGATTATTTTTTGCTAGAACAAAACTGTATTGCAGGTTTTGGACAAAATGTATTTCAAACTTGCAAGAATTTTCTTTCCTTTAAATTAGCAATTAAATGCTTATGCATGAATAATTAGTTTGCTTAACGCCATGTGCTTCATTATGGTATTCCATGTGTCAATCTCTGGTGAAGATTTCTGGATGCAGGTAATTTACGGAAATTTAGCCCTAAGCTGCAGTGAAACTAACTACAAGAGTTATTATAGGTGTTTGCAATGAAACTTTATTATTAATCCTTATAGTTATGATAACATATTGTTACATTGATGAGAAAAACTTTTGCAGTTACACTTACAAAATATACCAGTTACGACTTCCATACAAATTCAACTTAAAGGACATCTTCCACCAGGATGATGGATTGTAAACCAAGCACACTGACATACTGGTGTGTGTCCCCTCTGGTAAGATCTGCTCTTCTTTTAGCTTACCTGTTTTTTAAAAAAATGCAAATGAGAATGCAGGGCTTTCAGACTCCATAGGTGTTAATGAACCTGGAGCCGCTTGGACTCATTTGCATAATTTTTTAAGCTTATGTTTCTTAAAAACAATGGCATAGGAAGGTTAAAGAAGAGCAGATTCTGCCAGAGGGGGCGCACACCAGTATGTCAGTGTGCTTGGTTATCTACCACCAGGATTAAGGATTGTAACCCAATCACACTTACATGCTGGTGTGTACCCCTTCCGTCAGGATCCATTCTTCTTTTAACTTCTTATGCCCTGGTTTTTACAAGAAAAGGTTTTAAAATTATGCAACTGAGATAGACGGGCTCTGGGTTCTATAGCTGTTAATTGAATTTGCATGATTTTGAAAGCCTTTTTTTGTAAAAACTATGGGAAAGGGAGCCAAAATAAGTGTCTATCCTGCCAGTGGAAGCACACACCAGCATGTAAGTGTGCTTGGGTTACAAACCTTGATCCTGGTGGTAGATTTCTTTTACAAACATATATTCTCTGTCTTTCTTCACATTCTATTCTTTCTCTCTTATAGCTCTTAGATCAGCCTCCCTGACTGTATTCTTATTGTATGGAGAATATAAATCAAAAGGATAATCACAATGCCCCTCACTAATAGCAGAGGTGTTTTTCTCTGTAAATGGTTGTGTGATGCCACGCTGAGGCATGATGGGATTGATAATGACGCAGAGAAAAAGAGAAAACTAGGGACACAAGGAAAATCAACGACAAGTAATGTTATAGTATGTACCATGCCGTGTGCGGGTGTATGGAGAGGGCACATGGGCTGAGTTCTCTCTATAGCCGGTGAGTCTTTGCTGCATATTGCAGCAAAGGCTTACCAGTAACACCCGCGGTTGGTGATTGCACCGATCGCGGATGTCAACCTGCTTATCGCTGCCGGCAGAGCTGCGATCTCGGCGAGGATCGCTGCTCCCCGTGACGTCATCTGGGAACCGTAATCGGGCACCATGACAGCCTCAGGTCTTCCTAAGACTGGAGGCTGTCTCGCTTTATCCCTTTCATTACAATGTGCAATCAGCACATTATAATGAATAAGGAGGAAAATCCCCATATACTGCCATACTGCAGTATGGCAGTATATGATAGGATTGATCAGAATACCTAGGGTTAAAGTACCCTGGGGGTCTGAAAAATAGTTTTAAAATGTTTTAAAAAATTAATAATAATAATAATAAAAACTAAAAACTTAAATCACCGCCCTTTCCCAAGAACTGATATAAATATAAATAAAAAGTAAAAACCATAAACACATTAGGTATTGCTGCATCTGAAAATGCCCAATCTATCAAAATATAATGACAGTTTTTCACTGCGTTTAACCCCGTAATGGAAAATAGCGCCCACAGTAAAATATTTTAAAATAATATATAAAATTCTATAAAAAGTGATCAAAAGCTTGTAAAGTCCTAAAAATTATATCAATGTAAATGTCATCAAAAGTTGAAAAAAATGACTCCACCCACAGCTCCGTACACCAAAATATGAAAAAGTTATTAGAGCCAGAAAATGGCAAAATTATTATTTTTTTTTTTTGGACAGGAGGTTTTAATTTTAGTAAATGTATGAAAACATTATAAAACCTATATAAACTTGGTATCCCCGTAATCCTACCAACCCAAAGAATAAACATGTCATTTGGGGTGTACAGTGAAATCTGTAAAATCCAAGCCCACAAGAAAAATAGTTTTCCCGCTTCCCAATACACAGCATGGAATATTCAATACCACCTTTCTGAAGTGCAATTTGTTTGGCAGAAAACAAGCTATCACACAGCTCTGTACATGGAAAAATAAAAAGTTATAGATTTATGAAGGGATTATGGGGAGTGAAAAATGAAAACGCAAAAACGAAAAAGGCCTGCGGCTGGAAGGGGTTAAGTAGAGGCTACACTGCAAACAGTAGGTTCAGTAAGTAGTAAGTATTGAGTTTCTACTCAGGTTCTTCTTAAATATAGATTGGATCACTCAAGATTTAGTTAAGAGATTGGGACTGGGTAATTCCCATACTGTACCTGTATTGTAGCTACCACCTGGTCTTTGTCCCATATGCAACCTGTCTGTGTCACAAGTATTTCCTTACTCATAGTATATCTCTGCATGTGCATTGTTTAGTTTTTTTTAATCTTTTTGTCATTCAATGTACATACATGTGGCTGCTACACTAGACAATTTAGGCAAGCACGTTACATTAACACATTGCTGCTGATTTCATAATAAAAAAAACATTTTTTACAGTATTCTTATGAACATTATTATCGTTTATTATTATTAACCCCTTGATGCCGAAGCCACTTTTCACCTTCCTGACACGGCCCATTTTTCACACCTGAAATATGTCACTATAAGTGGTTAAAACTTTGGAACACTTTCACGTATCCACGTGATTTTAAAACTGTTTTCTCGTGATACATTGCAATTCGTGTTAGTTGAAAAATGTTAGTGGTATGTTTTGCGTTTATTTATGAAAAAAGTGATATTTGTTGAAAATTTGCAAATATGCTTGATTTTTGAAACTCAAAATGTTCTACTTTTTCAACACATAAAAGCAAAATAATTTGATAACTAATAGAGATGAGCGAACATGCTCGTCCGAGCTTGATGCTCGGTCGAGCATTAGGGTACTCGAAACTGCTCGTTACTCGGACGAATACTTCGCCCGCTCGAGAAAATGGCAGCTCCCGCCGTTTTGCTTTTTGGCGGCCAGAAACAGAGCCAATCACAAGCCAGGAGACTCTGCACTCCACCCAGCATGACGTGGTACCCTTACACGTCGATAGCAGTGGTTGGCTGGCCAGATCAGGTGACCCTGGGATAGACTAGCCGCTGGCCGCGCTGCTCGGATCATTCTGTCTCTGGATGCCGCTAGGGAGAGAGCTGCTGCTGCTCAGGGAAAGCGTTAGGGTGTTCTATTAGCTTACTGTTAGGCAGGAGTGATTCTCAAAGAACCCAACAGCCCTTCTTAGGGCTACAATAACGTGCTACTTTTTTTATTTTAATTTGCATCTTTTACCATTTTGTGAGGAATTAGCAGGGGGACTTGCTACCGTTGTGTTTAGCTCTTAGTGGCACACATATCCATAGCAAAGACCGAAGTGGGAAAATTCAGTAGGGGTTGGATTTCTATTAGGCAATAACTCAGTGTCACCGGTTGCTGCTGAGCAATTTTCCGATGCCCAGGTTTTCCACCAGTCACAGTCTGTGGGTGATGATGACCTTCTTGACGTAGTGGAAGTGTGTAAAGAGGTGTCCGACGATGAGGAGACACGGTTGTCAGACAGTGGGGAAGTTGTTGTCAGGGCAGGAAGTCCGAGGGGGGAGCAGACTGAGGGATCGGAGGATGATGAGGTGACAGACCCAAGCTGGGTTGAGAGGCCGGGTGAACACAGTGCTTCTGAGACGGAGGAGAGTCCTCGACCTGAACAGGTTGGAAGAGGCAGTGGTGGGGCCAGACGGAGAGGCAGGGCCAGAGCTGGTGCATCAGCGCCACTGTCAACTAGTGAAGCTCCCGTGGTGAGGGCTCTTGCGGCGAGGGCTAGATCTTCAGAAGTGTGGAGGTTCTTTAAGGAAACACCGGATGACCGACGGACTGTGGTGTGCAACATTTGCCAAACCAGGCTCAGCAGGGGTTCCACCACTACTAGCTTAACTACCACCAGTATGCGCAGGCATATGAATGCTAAGCACCCCACTCAGTGGCAACAAGCCCGTTCACCTCCGGCCGTGCACACCACTGCTCCTTCCCCTGTGTCAGCTGCTAGTCAGCCCCCTGCCCAGGACCCTGGCACAAAAACCCCATCGTCGCCTCCACGATCCTCCACAGCATCCACCAGCGTTCAGCTCTCCATACCCCAGACGCTGGAGCGGAAACGCAAATATAGTGCAACCCACCCGCACGCCCAAGCCCTTAATGTGCACATCTCCAGATTGCTTAGCCTGGAGATGCTGCCCTATAGGCTAGTAGAGACCGAGGCCTTTCGCAACCTCATGGCGGCGGCCGCCCCTCGGTATTCGGTCCCCAGCCGCCACTACTTTTCCCGATGTGCCGTCCCAGCCCTGCACCAGCACGTGTCAGACAACATCATCCGTGCCCTGACCAACGCCGTTTCTGACAAGGTCCACCTGACCACGGACACGTGGACGAGTGCTGCCGGGCAGGGCCACTATATATCGCTGACGGCACATTGGGTTAACTTGGTGGAGGCTGGGACCGAGTCTGACCCTGGGGCTGCTCATATACTGCCGACGCCGAGGATTGCGGGGCCTACCTCGGTCCAGGTGTTTCAGGCCTACTATGCCTCCTCCTCCTCCCACCCCTCCTCCACCTCCTCCTCCGAACTACCATCCGTGTCGGTAGCTCTAGGCACAGCAGCAGTGCCGTCGCTAAGCGACAGCAGGCGGTGCTCAAACTGCTGAGCCTAGGCGACAAAAGGCACACCGCCCAAGAGCTATTACAGGGCATCACGGCGCAGACTGATCTGTGGCTGGCACCGCTGAACCTCAAGCCGGGAATGGTTGTGTGTGACAACGGCCGTAACCTGGTGGCGGCTCTGCAACTCGGCAGACTGACACATGTGCCATGCCTGGCCCATGTGTTAAATCTGATAGTGCAGCGTTTCCTCAAGACATACCCCAATCTGTCTGATTTGCTCACGAAGGTGCGCCGCATCTGTGCGCATTTCAGGAAGTCCAGCCCAGATGCTGCCACTCTCAGGGCAGCGCAGCGCCGCCTCCAACTGCCCGCTCACCGACTGTTGTGCGACGTGCCCACGAGGTGGAATTCAACACTGACCATGTTATCCAGAGTTTACCAGCAGCGCAGAGCGATTGTAGACTGCCAGATGTCAACTTCCACCAGAACTGGTAGTCAGGTCAGTCAGCTTCCTCAAGTCTACAATGAGGAGTGGACGTGGATGTCTGATATCTGTCAGGTGCTGAGTAACTTTGAGGAGTCAACACAGATGGTCAGTGGCGATGCCGCCATCATCAGCCTCACCATCCCGCTGCTTGGCCTGTTGAAAAACTCTCTGGTCAGCATGAAGTCGGAAGCTTTGCGCTCGTCACAAGAGACGGGGGAAGAAGTCTCGAATAACGAGTACCCGAGCATTTTAGTGTTCGCTCATCTCTAATAACTAACATTTACCAAATGTCTGCCGTATGTGGACATGGTTTTTTATGCATCATCTCATTTTTGTAGGATGTTATGGGGCTTTAAACTTTAAGTGAGATTTTACACATTTTCATAAAAAACGCAAAATCATGTTTTTGAGGGACCTGCTCAGATTTCAAGTCAGTTTGAGAGGCCTAAATGTTCATTCTTGCATCTACATTCTGAGGAATAAAAAAGTCTAGATAATCAGACCTTACAGTTTTAGAGAACAAAGAGTTTGTGGATTACACAAAAAACTCCAAAATGGTATGACCTGGAGTTACTCTATAGGTTGTTGTCTACGTTTTCCATTGGTTTTCATTCATGTGGTTGCTGCAGAGAACTGTAATGCGCAGTTGGGCAATAGTTGGTGTTTTTGGAGGCTGATTTAAATGGGACAAAGGACTCTTGGATCTAACTGTGCTATCACCCTCTGCAGTCCCCAATCACTAAATGGATAGTGGATATTGTAAACCCTTTCTTGACCAGAGAAGTGAGAAACAAAAATCTTTGCTACGTCCACATACATCAAGTGTGACTGTGCCAATAATAAAGGGATTTTAACTTTTAACATGACAATTAAAATCTAAGTACAAGGAACATATAGGAATGAACTAAAGCTCAGCCTGATCCTTCTGCATTTCCAAACACAGTGTTGACAAATTGCTATAGCTTCCAGTTTTTCTCTGTTCTCGAAAACTAATCTGAGAACGTATAGAATAAGATTGTTAAACTGTTGTGAAAAGCAGCGTGTTAAGTGGTCCTGGCTTTTATTTCCAGAACATTTTCTGTTAAACAAAGTGGAACATAAGAAATAAAGCTCCACTTAGGTCAATTTAAAGATAATTATTTAGAGTCAAATGATTGTTGTATTGCAATACTTCTCTGCATTGTCTTGATTATATGGCATGACTCCATCTCTGTTGGAGCAAGCTCTTTGAATGTACAATAGATTCACGGAACTGTAGGATTGAGCACAAAGACTTTCTTTTTTTGGCAGAGTAGAAATGTTCCTGTGAATTCAGTCACTAAAAACAGACAGACACAACATATATTTTTCTAGAATTAGACAGGAGTTCAGCTAATGTGTAAAAATTAGTTGGCTAGGTGAGTTATTGGATTCATTCTCTTTGCCTTGGTGTGACTGAAACAATCAGATATGTTTCTGGGCTGAAAACTTAACATATTGGGGGTCATTTATTAAGGGCCCGATTCGCGTTTTCCCGACGTGTTACCCGAATATTTCCGTTTTGCGCCGCTTGTACTTAAATTGCCCCGGGATTTTGGCGCACGCGATCGGATTGTGGCGCATCGGCGCTGGCATGCGCGCGACGGAAATCGGGGGGCGTGGCCGAACGAAAACCCGACGTATTCGGAAGAACCGCCGCATTTAAAAACCGAAAATGTGTCGCATAAGGACCGCTTACCTTCACCTGGTCCAGCTCGGTGCATTCCGGCGCGATGAGTTTACTTTCAGCGCAGCAGCGCCACCTGGTGGACGGCGGAAGAACTACCTTATTAAATCCCGGCCGGACCCGAATCCAGAGCGGAGAAGCCGCCGCTGGAACGCGAATGGACCGGGTAAGTAAATTTGCCCCTTTGTCTTTGTTTTCGGTGGTTATTCATTCCAAATGTACATTTAGTTAAGGTTTTTCATTCTTCCTTATTTACTTTGTTTTGTTCTTTGACGGGCAGTTTCTAATGTGATAAGTTATAATTGTGGAATATAGCACATAACTGCTTAAAGGGGTTGTCTAAAATCTAAATGCAAATCTTTTTTACAGCTACACTTCCTCACATGTCACTAGAATGGAGCTATGTTGCAAAAGTACAAACAGCCTATAGTACAGGGAATTCAATATTTGTTGTATTAAAAACATCATGGAATGACAATAAGATACGTTAGTTTATCCATCACTGATCCAGTACTTCTGCTCAAGTGCTCTATGCCAGGCTTTATGTACTTGGCTGCGCTGATGATTTGTCTGTGTACCCTAAATGTCCTCTACATCCACTAAAGTCAGGTACGGTGGGTTCAGAAAGTATTCAGACCTCCTTATTTTGCTCATTAATGTACACTCTGCACCCCATCTTGACAAAGAAAACAGGAATGTAGATATTGCTCCATAGGGTTGGATGGTGAACATTGGTGAACAGCTATTTCCAAGTCTCTCCTGAGATGCTCAATTGGATTTTGGTCAGGGCTCTGGCTGGACCAGTCAGTAATGGTCACAGAGTTGTTCTGAAGCCACATTTTTGTTATTTTAGCTCTGTGCTTAGGGTCATTGTCTTGTTGGAAGATTAACTTCTGCCCAGTCTGAGGTCCAGGGCACTCTAGAAGAGGTTTTCATCCAGGAAATCTCTGTACTCTTGTACTGCATTCATCTTTCCTTCAATTGCAACCAGTTGTCTCATCCCAGCAGCTGAAAAACACCCCCATAGCATGATGCTGCCACCACCATGTGTCACTGTTGGGATTGTATTTGGCAGGTGATGAAAAGGTTCCTGGTTTTCTCCACACATACTGCTAAACACCAAAAGTTCAATCTTGGTCTCAGAGAATCTTATTACTTTGGGAGTCCTTCACATTTTTTCTTAAAACTGGATGCGGCTTTCATATGTCTTGCACTGAGGAGAGGTTTCTATCGGCAGACTCTGCCATATAGCTCATATTGGTGGAGGTTGCAGTGATAGTTGACTTTGTGAAACTTACTCCCATTTCCCTACTGCATCTCTGGAGCTCAACCACAGTGATCTTGGGGTTCTTCTTTACCTCTCTCACTAATGATATTCCTCCATGGCCGGATAAAGAAAAAGTTGTGGTTGTCCCCAAATTCTTCCATTAAGGACTATGGAGGCAACTGTTCTCTTAGGAACCTTTCTTGGCCAGATCTGTGTCCTACCACAATTCTGTTTCTGAGCTCCTCGATTACTTACTTAGATCTCTTGATTCTCAAGTGCTCTTACATGTACTGTGAGCTGTGAGGATTTATATAGACAGGTGTGTGCCTCTCCTATTCAAGTCCAATCAGTTTGATTAAACATAACTGCACTCCAATTAAGGAGTAGAACCATTTCAAGGAGGATCAGAAGGATATGGACCACATGTGAGTTAAATATGAGTGTCACAACATATGGTGTGAATATTTATGTGATATTTCCGTTTTTCTTGGTAAGTTAGCAAAATATCTACATATGTTTTTTAATCTTACTATTTGGCTGCAATGAAAGGAATGTAAAGGGGTCTGAATACTTTCAGTACCCACTGTACATGGCATTGCATCTCTGTAGCCAAATGAACAAGCTTGGTTGGGAGTACCAGAGCAACATGAATGGAGATTATTTAAACTCCAGAGTACTTTGTTTTTATATTTTGAGGAACTTGTTGTCTTTGGGCAACATTTAAAATAACTTTTAAAATTCTATAGAGAGGCATATCATAGATCAATTGGATGATCAGTGTTTTGGGCAGGCCTCACCCCCTTTGCAACACATATGCATAAAAAGCCTAAGGTAAAATTTTCTGTGTAAAACTTGTGATTAATAAACATAGCAAGGAAAGTACAAGTGGCCTAGGGCAACATATTTCTATGTAACGGACCAACACAGAAATCTTAGAGAACAAAGTCCCATCCTGTAAAAAGAGTACTGGCTGAATTACACAGACCTATCACTGTGTGCGGGACTGGTTCCTTGCCTCACAGTCATATGTGTAACAGTAGCAACAAACTGAAATCTTGTTTATAGTTGTATAGAGCTGTTGTTCTGCCAGCAGGCTCCTTGCATCATAGGGAAGAAGTCCTAACTTGCTGGATTGCTAGCAGAACAGCAGCAGTGAACGGTATACCATTAGTATACCATATTTCACTATGATGAAAGTAGTCACGTCCCTGACACTGTGCTCAGTCCATGAAATCAGACCACTATACGGTCCCCTTTCATGGACCAACAACAGATGTTTAGCACGGTCATTAGCTATCCTAAACACAAGATTGACAGCCCAATTTATTTATTTATTTATTGTTGTACAATGTTTTATATTATTCAGGCAGATAAACTTGCATTGTACTTGCTTAAATCTTTCAAATGTCTAAATATCAATTTGTAATCAAGCAATTAAAATATTCAGATGCAGAAAGTAGTCTTGAACTAGAGTATTGGAGGTGACTATTTAGCCTAGGGTTATCTCCAAATTGAATGTAAATTTTTACTATGGAAGTGCAGATAGAAAACCTGAAGAGTTGCAAATACAAACACAATATAAAACTTGAAGAGGAAATGGACATCACCTAATTTAGGGCCTAGGGTGTCCATTGTGTGTCCACACAAAGTATATCAGTTTGCAGTCCACATGGTGTTTGTTTTGTACCTTTTATTTGTGTCTTTTTTCTCACATCTGAATGTCATCCATTTTTTATAGAGAAGATAAACACTAGAATAATACACTAATTCTTATAAAAAATTTATGAGAAAATCCCAGACTCTTCAAATAGATTTTCTAAACTGACTTTTCTATTTGACTGTAGACTTGGTTAAAGATATTGTATATTGTAAAACAGTAAACTATAAAAAAAAGACATTTTGTACACATTTATAAATCAAAAGAGCTAATGTGTCAAAGTTCAGACTCAATGTTCATGTCTCAATACCCTGTTTTTAATATTTTCTACTTTCACATTACAGGCAGGTTCATCACAATTGTAAATGCATTAGCCCATACTTGATGAGAGATTGTTTACTTGAGCTCGTAGGTAATTTCAATGAGTAAAACAAACATAACCTTTTTAGCCATTTCTCACAGGGGAAGTCAAATGCTGCATCTGATTATAATTGTTTTAATGAGGTGTGATCCAAAATCATGGAGATTTAATAATCAACTGGAAAAAAAAGCATTTTAATGAGTTGTAATATCTGTCTGTAATGTATGTTAATACAGACAGTGTCAATGTAGTTTGAAAAAAAACAGTGAAGGTTGAAGAATCAGATCGTGGTGCAAAGTCAGTACAAAAACATCCGGCTTTTCTTTGGACCCACCAGATAAAATTATGGTGGCCTAAGCTCTTTTAGCCCCTTGGAAATAGAACCATAGAACCCTACAAATCGGGATTTCTTCCTGGACTCTGAGAAGGGTCCTTTAGTTCTCTGGTGGGATAGTCATTTAATTGTATGAGAGAGAGATATCTCCTCCATTACTTTGCATTTTTTCAAATATATCTTAAAAAGATGTGGCAGCAGGCAGCCTTTCTTGCTCTTTTTGACTTGAGCGATCTACACTTTCACAAAATTCTTTATTATGTCATTTGGATGAGTCACAGTGTTTCCTTGGTTACCTGTGCAAAAAAAAAAAAAAAAATCCCCGGCCGGGGTTGCGCATGCGTATAGACGTCACTTCCGGTGCATCATATCCACTTCCGGTTTTGCGACGTCACTACAGACGTCACTTCCGGTGACTCATACCCACTTCCGGTTTTGCGCCGTCATTGCGGGAGGACGCCACCATTGGCGTTTCATTTGATGCAGGGACTGCATATAAGGTGAGTCTGACTGCTCATGGGCTACAGATCCCTGAGGAAGTCGTTTGGATACGACGAAACGCGTGGGGAGCCCGCCACCCCTGACCACCTGTGCCTCTCCTGACTGCTCTTAGGCTCACCGTCGACACCTTTGCTTGGGTACCCTTACTCTCCATCCTCTCGTTATCCCTTTGTCAACATGCTTACCCTGTAGCAATATTATTCCACCTTTTCAAAGGGTCCTGAGGTTGGTAATATTCTCTCGGCATTTACACACCTACCCGGTGATACTGTGTTCCTTGGGCATTTAGCAATATAGCCTTTATTTTATTATTGAACAGTCAGGCAGGCCTTGCATCACTGATTTTGTGTTGGTCAGGAGGTTGTTTACAGTTCACCACACTGGGTGACTGTATGTATTCTTGTACATAGTGTATTTTAATTGATTTTAAATGTCTGTTCTCTGATTGTCTGTCTTGTCAAATAATTTTTTGGAATAAACTTGGATTTATACTTTTGCATCATACATGAGCCTTTTGAATGCATTCTTTCTCTTGTTGTGTTTTCGGTTAATTAATTGTGCATTGGCTCTATTAATACTTGGTTGTGCTACACATCCCCCTGCTGTTATTACAGGCAGCCATAATGCTATTTTATACAACCAGGTATATTTTAAGCCAGGCAAAAAAGGATACTTTCATCTTTTACAGCCTAGTTTAACCCAAGATGAATCTGATTTTCGATAATCTTTAGGCCAATCCATGAATGACAGACTACTCCCACTGGCTGGATTTCACTATGTGTGCACAGTGTATGAGTCTCTTATAAAATTTAAAATTGCTTATTATCAAGGTGTGCTCATAGATTTTTTCTGTGTTGTGCCAATTATGAAGTTGACTCACTGATTTTGTAGTGAATTTTGGTCTACCAAACTTCTTTTTGTTAAAGCTTTCTCCAGTTTTTAATTTCTCCAGCATCTTTATGTACAGAACACACTGGGGGTCATCGCTGGCATGCACGCGACGGAAATCGGGGGGGCATGGCCCAAACGAAAACCCGACGGATTCGGAAAAACCGCCGCATTTTTAAAAAAAAATGTGTCGCGGAGCTTGCACTAAGGCCCCTTTCACACTTGCGTTTTTCACGCGCGTTTTCTGCGCGTGCTTTTGACGCGCAGAACTTGCATTGCACTCTGACCCATTGTAATCAATGGGTCTTTTCAGACTTACATTTTTTTTCACGCACACACGCGCGTTTTTTTTTAACGCGCGGTTAAATCTCGACATGCTCTACTTTTGCAAGTCACGCGCGTGAAAAACGCACCATACAAGTCTATGGAGACGCATCAAAAACGCATTGCACTCTGAGACACTTGCAAGTGCAATGCAAGTGCAATGCGTTTTTCACGCATCAATTGCCATAGAAAAGATAGAGCTCAGTCCTGAGTCCATTTCACGCGCGTTTTCTGCGCGTGAAAAACGCATCGAAATTGCATTGAAATTGCATCAAAAACGCGCGTGAAAAACTGAGACACTGAACAAACTCTGACTGATAACTGATTGCACTCTGATGCAAAATGCGCGTTTTTCACTGACCAAACCCTGATCGCACCCTGATCAGACTCTGACGTGAAATGCAACGCGAGTGTGGAAGGGGCCTTACCTTCACTCAGCCCAGCTCGGTGTATTCCAGTGCGTTCCGGGGAACTTCAGCGCAGCAGCGCCACCTGGTGGACAGAGGAACTGCCTTAATGAATTCTGGCCGGACCCGAATCCACCACAGAGAACGCGACGCTGGATCGCGAATGGACTGGGTAAGTAAATCTGCCCCATAGTGCGTGATCTGTCACTATGTATGCTGAAAAGGGGGGTAGATATTACTTAGACCACTTGAGATGGCCAGACTTAGATTCACTTCATTATTTTTCCAAAAGTTGCACTCATGCAACCAACAAATCCATTTGGACATAAAATATAACCTTCATTTATTCCAATATGAAAAAAAAGATCTTAATTCAGATCTGATTTGAACTAATGTGATTGTGCTGGTGGTGGTGGTAGCTTTTATATATTTGGTGAATTGATACTTAATACAGGTCTCTAGGAAACAATGTGTGTTTGACAATAGTATGTTTTTTTCAATACATCATTATTCTTGATGTTGGGTAATAGTTTTTGTATTACGGCTAGTTATATATAAATGTACAATCACATTAGTCTAAAACAGATCTGATTTAAGGTCTTTTTATCATATTGGAATAAATAAAGGTTATATTTTATGGCCAAATGGCTTTTTTTGGTTGCATGAGTGCAACTTTTGGAAAAATAATGATCTGTCACTAGCCACATTTCTGGAGATGTGATTGTAAGGAGAGGTCTTACTTCCTTGGATTTAGGATTCATTTTAGGTAGAAAGACGATATGATTTTATGAACAGCTGATGCTCCATACCTTAAAAACAAAAAGAAAAATTAATCTCCAAACCGCAGAGATTATGGGGAACCATGAAGATAAAGAGTGGGCAGAGCTCACGCTAGATGGATTTCTGATTGATTTCAGAGAAAGCTGTACTTAAAGGGGACCTACCACCACGATTCTACCTATAAAGGTAGAACGGGTGGTGGTAGGTGGATGAATGGGACGTAAGGATAGCCCTTTTTGGGCTAATCCTTACGTCCCGGCTATCCTTTTGTAAACTTTAATCAGTTGATATGCTAATTTATTTAAGCGGCTACTGGCGCATGGAGTAGCCGGACATGAGACTACTAGTCGCGGCTACTCCACGCCCCAGTAGCCTTGTAGCCCTACCATGTAATCTTCGGCAGTAGCGCCGGCCTCAGAGCTACGGCCGCGCACCCGTAAGCATGCGTCCTGCGCATGCGCAGAACGCAGGATATTCGCACGAGGGCGCGCAGCTACGAGGAGCTGCGCGCCGAAGATTACCTGGTAGGCAGAGGAACAAGGCTACTGGGGCGTGGAGTAGCCGCGACTAGTAGCCTCATGTCCGTCTACTCCACGCCCCAGTAGCCGCTTAAATAAATTAGCATATCAACTGATTAAAGTTTACAAAAGGATAGCCGGGACGTAAGGATTAGCTCAAAAAGGGCTATCCTTACGTCCCATTCATCCACCTACCACCCATTCTACCTCTATAGGTAGAATCGTGGTGGTAGGTCCCCTTTAAGAACTCTACAACTGGGGATGTGTGAATGTTTTTCCTGCCTTATATCATTTCCATTAACTTCACTATATGTAACCAGAAATTTTAGGTTTTCATCTTTAATTTGCTGTACACATAAATCAGAAGATTTATCAGAAGTGTCTGAGAACATAAATATTTTAGTTGCTCATGGTAACCAATCAGAGCTCAGCTTTCATTTTCATCGCTCGCCTTCCTCAGAGACAGAATTGTGGCAAGGCACAGATCTGGCCAAGGTTTCAGCACTCTCCAAAGATGCAGTAGGGAGATGCAAAATTCCACAAAAGTCAACTATCGCTGCATCCTCCACCAGTAATAATAATAATAATAATTCTTTATTTATATAGCGCACACAGATTATGACCTGGGTGGGATTTGAACCCAGGACTCCAGTGCTGCAAGGCAGAAGTGCTACTCACTCAGTCACTGTGCCTCCCACCACCAGTCCGGGCTTTATAGCAGAATGTGCCAGTAGAAGCTTCTCCTTAGTGCAAGACGTATTAAAGCCGCATACAGTTTCCAAAGATACATGAAGGACTCCCAGACTGTGAGAAATAAGATTCTCTGGTCTGATGAGAAGAAGATTTCATGTTAATTCTAAGCTGTATGTGTGGAGAAAACCGGGCACTGCTCATCACCTGCCAAATACAATACCAATAGTGACACATGGTGGTGGCAGCATCAGGCTATGGATGACTGGTTGCAATTAAAGTGCAGATTAATGCCGATAAGTACAGAGATATCCTGGATGAAACCTCTTCCAGAGTGCTCTGGACCTCAGACTAGACAGAAAGTTGACCTTCCAACAAGACAATGATCCTAAGAACACAGCTAAAATAACAAATCAGTGGCAGACACTTGGAAATAACTGTCCATCAACTTTCAGCACCCAACCTGAGGATCTGCAAGGATGAGGCGGAGGATCCCCAAATCCAGGTGTGAAACACTTGTTGCATCATTCCCAAGAAGACTCATGGCTGTACTAGCCCAAAAGTTCCTTCTACTCAATACTAAGCAAAGCATCTGAATACTTATGACCATGAGATATTTCAGCTTTTCTTGTTTAATAAATTACCAAAAACATCTACATTCCTGTTTTTTTCTGTCCAATTTTTTTTTTTGATCTTACCAATTGGCTGCAGATTAAAAAAAAATGTATGTGGTCTGAATACTTTCCATACCCACTGCATCAATATTGCTTACATAAATGTGAGACGTTAAAAGGAAAACTTTTCTGGCATATTCCCAAAGTGTATATGTTAAGGAATTTATATGAGAAACGCAGTTTTGAAGAGCAGTGGCAGGCATCGGTGTGACCTACTTAATTATAAAACTTGTGGCTTTTGCCAACCTCCCCAAAACCAATAAGCAAAAAATTAGAGCATTTGATTAATTTTAACAATACCAAGTGCTCACGGATTTTCCATAAATTGCAAGAATGGTCATTAACATTGTCTGTGTTGCAGCGTCTTTATGCTACAAATTATAACACATTTTCTTTTTATAGTGTTGTGCTGGAGGGTGCCCTAATGAGTATGCTCCCTTAGATGTCGGCGTCTCCTTATTGTGCCCTATAATTTCCTGTTTCAGCTGTCGCTGACATAACAGGGAAAGTACTCAGGCTCTTGTACTGTGTCAGAACAGTAACAAACTTTGACAACAAATAATGAACTCTCTCCATTTGTGTCTTTGTTCAGTAACTTTCATCTGGATAGAGGCACAGTGGTGAACATGCTGGAGCCCAAGAAAATATTCACATGCCAAAAATAATAGGGAGAAGAGGAACAAAAGCTGGATGGAAGAGAGAGACAATGTTGATCTATATAAACCATGAACAGCACAAAAAAACAATCCAATACATTAACAGTAAAATTAGTTAGTTATACACAGTTTACCATAAAGCATGTGCCCAAAGATACATATGACATATATCTACAAATATTGCCACAGCACCTGATATTTTCAAGGGGAAATCTTTGGGACCACACGTGAAGTGCAACTTTCATGTTTTTCTAGAGCAAAGAATCCACCCAAATTGTATTAAATAGTTGTCTTTTATCTGGTTTTCTCAAATATACTGTCCTGTATACATCATAAGAGATAAACTGAAAACCTGGTCTGTATTTGTTGTTGGTTTTCTGGTGACGCTTCATTAGTTTCTTTTTTTTTTTATTATTATTATTTTTATTACATTTTCAAAAAGAAAGTACAAACATATATCACATCAGAAATGCATATACATCTAGGAATTATAGTCATCGCATATAATGATGATAATTTACAAGGTTTCGACTACATTCAGGTTTCTTGATTGAGCAGTTCCTTGAGTGTTTTTTTTAGTAAAATTTAGTGATGGTGTTTTGTGTGTTCCACGAGTTTTTGAGTAGTTTTGACAATATGAGTCTATGACAATAGTTTTGTCTCACACTGTCACAATGATTTCTTATGTAAATTGCACTTGCTAATACAGTCTATAGGTGGTCATTATAAATTATTATTTTCTTCCATAGGGGACAGTGATGAAACTGACCTGAAGACCATGCAGCTATAAGCTGCACGAGGTTGCAGTAAATTCCACCCTACACCCTGCCTTATTGATATGAGGGTAGCATGGAGGGGGGTGCATGGCCAGGAGTTACAATTTTTTCATTGTACACCAGACAATTGTGAAGTAAGTGATCAAGCATTGTGTATCATCTATTGATGTTGGACCACCCTGCAGTTCTCATCCGATATACTCAGAGACTCCAGTCTCTTTGTATAACTGGTGCACCGCTGCCTTTTGTAGAATTGTGCTATAACCTGTGTCCCTCCCTAAGCTAGCTCACTCCACAGCCTTTCACGTCCCTTGCCACCACAGTGTGTAAAGGGGGAAATTGTGTCATTTTCATGGCTTGTATGTCCACCCCCTGGTGTACAAAGTATGGTAAATGCCCCCTGTTTTCATCCTTCAGGATAGCTGTGACTGCAGCAATAATAGACAATTGGTAATTGACAGACATTTCTACTTTGTTGGAAATAACCATTTACTAAAAAGTAACTATAAATCTAAATATGTGTTTGCTTGTAGCCAACACAGATGCAAGCGATTCTACAAGTCTTCGAACCAAAGGAAAACTTCTGGCTTTATGAGTCTTAAAGGTGGTAAAGTTGGTGTTTACTTCCTACCAAGAACACTCCTATACATAGTACAGCAATTGTGCGTAATATTTCTGATCTGTTCTATTCACTTGAATCGACAGAACGATATATAAGTCATATGACAAATGGACTTTTTGGGGCTCATTTACTTACCTGGTCCAATCGCGATCCCGCGGTGCATTGTCCAACGTGGATTCGGGTTCTGCCGGGATTCACCAAGGTCGTGAGCTCGATATCCAGTAGGTGTCGCTGATGCACCGAGGTCCGCCAGAGTTAAACAGCTTCTTCCTGGTGCATGTAAGTGCTTGATCTTACAACACATTTCGTTTTTTAAATTTCGAGTTTTTTCCAAATGCGTCAGATTGTCCGACGGCCACGCCCACCGATTTCTGTCACGTGAAAGCCGGCGCGATTGCGCTGAAATCCGATCACGTGCACCAAAATCTCATCAGAATTTATCTCAAAATGGAAAAATTCGGGAAACCCAACAAAAGTGCAGCCGTGGAGCCCTCAGTAAATGAACCCCATTGGCTCTGGCAGTGGGCAATTGTCGGTGGTTGTTCGAATGATCTTAAATTGATCACCTATTCTAAAGGTAGGTGATGCATTTCTTAAAACCTGAAAATCTCTTTAGGGTTAAAGGGGTTACCCAATTTCAGCAAATAATTGTATAATGAAAAGATTTTCCAATATACTTTCTGTATTAATTGCTCGTGGTTTTCTAGATCTCTTCTTGCTTGATGTTTTTTTCCAGTGGATAGAAATCTGTCTAGGTCATGCGATACATTAAAAAAATAGAAAAAAAACAGGTGGATCGATGTGCTGCTTAGAAAAAACACAATATTGCAATAGGCTATACACCACGCTCTTGCGAACACCCAGAAACCACGTCTAAAGTTAGAGCGGGTTAATAGTTCCACAATTCTCCTATTCTAGTGTATCCCCATCTATACATACCTTACAATGGAAGCAGCTCGTTCCCGAAATGCATTGTCCCATATAAATAAAGGATTATTTTGACTTCATAACAAGATTGTGTTTATTTAAGGCAGAGCATTGATCTGCCTGCTTTTTTCTCTTTTTCTTTATATTTCCTTATATTTATTGACCTCTGGAGTGTTTGATCCTCAGAAACCTAGAGAAGCCATACCCCATTACTAATTACTACTCATATTCATTCTGAAGTGTGCTGTGTATGAACCTTTTCATTGGGGCAGCATGATGACTCAGTGGTCAGCACTGCAGCCTTGCAGCACTGGAATCCTGGGTTCAAGTCCCATTCCAGTCAACATCTGCAAAGAGTTTGTATGTTCTCTCAGTGTTTGTGGGTGTTTCCTCCAGTTTCCTCCCACACTCCAAAACATACTGGTAGGGTGATTAGCTTGTGAGCCCCGTGAGGACAGGGACTGATTTTTCAAGCTCTGTGGAGCGCTATGTAATCTGTGTGCGCTATATAGTATCATCATAGTTTATACGCTTAAAAAAGACACATATCCATCAAGTTCTACCAAGGAAGGGAAGGGATTCGATGAGAAAGGGATTTAGGGGAAACAATTCTATATAACATAATTATTTAGGTTTAAAAAGGCATCTAGACCCTTCTTAAAGCTCTCTGCTGTCCCTGCTGTGACCAGCGACTGAGGAAGGCTATTCCACAGATTGACAGTGCACCTGTGTGACATCACAAGCCAGGGACTGATTTCTGTCCACTGGAAGTACATCAAGCAGAGAGCTATAGAAAGACATTAAGCAGAGATCTAAAAAAACAGTGAGGAATTGATACAGAAAGTATAATGCAAAATTGTGTAATTCTTCCTTACACAAACCATGTCAATTATTTGATGAAAGTGGACAACCCCTTTAAACATATTTTAGTCCTACGATTGTCCTATCTATTTAGTTGGTTTTGCTCAAGTATTGAACATTCCTGTATACAGGCGGTCCCCTACTTAAGGACACCCGACTTACAGACAACCCATAGTTACAGACGGACCCCTCTGCCCACTGTGACCTCTGGTGAAGCTCTCTGGATGCTTTACTATAGTGCCAGGCTGCAATGATCAGCTGTAAGATGTCTGTAATGAAGCTTTATTGATAATTCTTGGTCCAATTACACCAAAAATTTTGAACCTCCAATTGTCACTGGGGCAAAAGAAAAAAAAATGTCTAGAACTTCCATTATAAAATATACAGTTTCGACTTACATACAAATTCAACTTAAGAACAAACCTCCAGACCCTATCTTGTATGTAACCCGGGGACTGCCTGTACTCCATTAAAGGGAACCTGTCACCAGGAGACCCATTTTTAGCACTCCCCCAGTCCCCACAGAGCATAGTACATACACTGCCAAAGTGTTTTTGTATAAAAAATTGGTTTTACAGAAAAATAGATGTTATATTGTACCTTTCATTAGCATCTGCTGTGTGACTAGGCAGTTGCCTAATGGGAGGGTCTGAAAAGAAGCAGTTTCCCCCCACCCTTGGGAAACATGTGACCTTTTCAAATATATGAATAACTCCCTAGACTTGGGATTGGCTGTAGAGGAGCAGGGGGCGTTGCTAAGCCAAGTGATGGGTGTTTTCATATATTTGAAAAGGTCACATAGAGTAGCTGTTCCCCAAGGGTGGGGGGGGACTGCTCCTTTCCAGACCCTCCCATTTGGCAACTGCCTAGTCACACAGCAGATTCTAATGAAAGGTACAATATAACATATCTTTTTTTCTGTAAAACCAATTTTTAATACAAAAACACTTTGGCAATGTATGTACTATGCTCTGTGGGGACTGGGGGAGTGCTAAACTGGGTCTCCTGGAGACAGGTTCCCTTTAACATTGTATCACAAGATACAATTAAGGTTTATTAGATCACTAGATCGCTTACTACTAGTGTTCTAGGCTACCTTTAATATATCTCATAACTCAGCCTAACTTGACTGATAATAATGAGATTTGTTTCTGATGCAGCTCCCAGGCAGGACATGATGGAATAGCCGGCATAACTTGTTTTGCTCCCAGTTCATGACTGAACCACTCTCCATGTTAACTGGCAAAAGTTGTAGATTTCCCTTCAATTGTCAAGATTAAGCCCATGTAGCTGGCTAAATTCTGTCTAATGTTCTCTAGGGAGCGGTCCTGAAATAAAGCAGTGTTTATTTTTATACAGATTCTCACAGCGCTGTAACATTTTTGTGACTTCCTGGGATATTTCTAGTCATTCAGAGGCCAAAAGCGTTCTCAGAGGTAGTTCCTTCATTTAATGATATGGGTCCTTTTTCCCACATTGTATCTTATCAGAGAACTGGGAATTTCAGATAACACATGAAAACAATAGCTGACAAGTACACAGGAAAGTGATTTATGACATCTCTATTAAGAAATACCATCATATGATTCTCATCATAATTTTTTTTAACTTTTATATATTGTGCTTTACATGTACATTAACATGCATGTGATTTTATCTTGCTAGGACTCAATTATGAAGTTTGCAATCAACATTGATATTTTAACACCACATTAATGAGCCCAAGATAGGCCTCATTTATCACAACTGACTCAAAGATCTAAATAGATAGTGTCTGCCTGTTTTATATTTTTTAGACCTTTTTTCTGACATTACTTTTAGGAGAAACTTTAATATTGTGCTAGATATCTTTCAGAGTGCATTTTATATAAAAAATACTGTAAATCTTTTGCAGAGGTTTTTTTTTTTTGCTGTATTGCCACCAATAACTTTTTCATAGTTCAGTTTATAAGCTATTTAAAGTGTCATTTGCAGGATAAGAGGATATTTTTTTGCTACCATTTTGGGAACTGTACAAACTTTTTATGATTTGTTTATTAAAATTTTTATATGTTGTGACACAGTGAAAAAGTGTTAAGCTTTTTTTTTTTACAGGATGCACCGCACTGCAATATTAATTTTTTTATATTGATTCATCAGGTATTTTGGGTTGAGTGGATACCTAGAGATGTATTACAGTATGTTGGTACTTTGCTGGATTGTCTCCGACAGCGTCTATTACAGACCCCACTATAGCAGCCTTTAGAGAAGATCCTTCTGTCAGAGCAATTGATCGGCGTCCCCAATGACTTTACAGGTGTATTTATTCACTACTTAATTGATTATTATGTACAATATAGTACATTCATAGTCAGCTTGGTTGCCCTTAAAATATATTAAGAATACCTGGTTTAGATTACAGATTTAGATTAGGACTGTGTCCAATATATAAAGAGTATGGTCAAATTACATTCACATACAATATGTGGATTTCTGCAGTATGAATAAATTTATTTGTACATACAGTTTATCTCACAGTACACAGGCAGTCCCTGGGTTACATACAAGATAGGGTCTATAGCTTTGTTCTTAAGTTGAATTTGTATGTAAGTCATATAACTGTATATATAACTGTATATTTATAAATGTAGCCCCAGACAAAAAATTTTTTCCCCAGTGACAATCGGAGTTTCAAAATTTTTTGCTGTAATGGGACCAAGGGTTATCAATAATCCTTCACTACAGACACCGTACAGCTGATCATTGCAGTCTGGGACTATACTAAAGCATCCAGAGAGTGTTACCAGAGGTCACAGTGGGGAGAGAGGTCCGTCTGTAAGTCGGGTGTCCGCCTGTATAGGTAATAAGTAACTACATGCTAATTTCATATCATTTGAATATTGTCCACATACTGTATATCAAGGCCTGGTTTTCACAATTTAAACAAATTCCAAAATATATGCAGTATAGATTCCATATTATATACTGTATTTTTGGAGAAAACAAGGTTTAATCTCTTGAGGAGACATGGCTTCTATACTGTAAGATCTGTGAATTTATAGAATAGCGTGGCTCAGGCACTGGTCATAGTAGGGACAGCAGAGAACTTCAAGAAGGGCCTGGATACTTTTTTACATCTAAATAACATCAATAGTTTTATTATAATATTGAATTGTATTGCTTTACATCCCTTCCCCACCCCATCCATTCACTTTCCTTCCTTGGTTGAATTTAATGGACATATGTCTTTTATCCGTACTAACTATGTAAAGCATACATACATTAGTCAGTAAATAAAAGAAGAAACGTATATATATATATATATATATATATATATATATACAACTTCTATACATATGGGGTATTGTACAAGGCAAGTTTTGACTAGATAAATAATAGATGATCGGACCAAGGAGTTTTACTTTTGTTATTCATTGTTCAGAACAGTATTAAATTCATGCATGCAAACACTTTCCTAACTGCAGACTGTTTCTTCCATTTTTTTCAGTTCCTGAACAGAACCATAAATGTAAAGTACTCTAATTATATCAAGCTCTGTATGTTAGCTGCGTTTTTCTGTCACACCTGGAAGAAATTACACATCTAGCTTCTCCAAAAAATGTGATTTCCCTAATGTGAAAATCAAGACACATTTCTCAAAATAAAGAAAAATCCAAGAATATGTAAGCAGGTTACGGCAATTTATCATAGTTGATATTAATTCCACTAAAAAGGAAACTTCACAAAATTTGTTATTAAAAATTATATGTTTTAAGTGAAAAAAAGGTGATTTAGAAATATTTTTGAGGTTATTTTTTTAAGAATAGATTTTATATTGGGTTTGAGCCTTATAGGACATTTTGGGAAAGCCACAGAAAAATTGTCAACAGTTTATATAGTTTTACTTCTGATGTTGCCTCTAATTTATACTGAACAAGCAGTTCTATATTCCAAGTTTTTATTGTTAAGTTTAAACATTATAGGTAAACCCATACATATTGGGGACATTTGCTAAGTCCTCACTTCAGAAATCTGGCTTTGTAAAGTTGTGAAATATTGGATCGCTTGGCTCACATATGCACAAATTCCATGATGACTGCATTTTTATCCCATTTACTCCTGGGTGGCAGGAAGGTGGCTGTGGTAGGATTGTTTAGCCAAAACATAACACTAGTAAAGAGTAATTAAAACTTACACCGCCCTCTAGGAAAAAGTAGCCTCCCGCCTTTAAATGTAAATCAACTGTCTTTTCTCACATCTTTGGGAAGCTGAGTTCTAGCTCAGTTTCCCAAGCCACACTTAACTGCCACACCTGTTCTCAGGAAAGGAACACTTAAATAAGACCTGTCTGACAAAGTGAGGTAGACCAGAAGATCCTCAGAAATTAGACTTCACGGGGAGAGCCAAAGAAATTCAGGAACAAATGAGAAGCTTTTAGACCTAAGAGAACCACATTGAGATGTGAATTCCACAATTGTAGAAATCATGAAACTGTGGTCAACCCAGGAGTGGCAGGCCATCCATAATTACCCCAAGAGCACAGAAAATATTCAACCAAAAGGTCATTAAACCCGCACAACAACATCCAAAGAACTGCAGACCTCACTTGCGTCAGTTACGTTCAGTTTAAATAACTCCACCATAGGAGAGAGAGAAAAAAACATAAGCAAAACATGAGCAAAAAACATAATGGGGCACATTTACTAAGGGTCCGCAGCCGCGAATCCGTCGGGTTTCTCCCGAATATTTCCTCTTTGCGCTGTATTTCACGGAATTGTGGCGCACGCGATCGATTTTTGGCGCAATCGCGCCGACTTTCGCGCGACAGAAATCGGGGGGCGTGGCCACCGGACAACCCGAAGGATTCGGAAAAACCGCAGAATTTAAAAAGCCATTTGTGTCGCAAGATCAAGCACTCACATACACCAGAAAAAAAGCAGGTGAACTCCGGCGGACCTCGGCGCAGCAGCGACACCTGGTGAATATCGACGCACGGACCTTAGTGAATCCCGGCAGAACCCGAATCAGCGTCGGAGAACCTGCCGCTGGATCGCGACTGGACCGGGTAAGTAAATGTGCCCCAATAGCTCAACTAAGCTTTGCAAGAAAACATCCTGATGATCCCCAGGACTTTCGTAGAAGACTCTATGTACTGAGGTGAAAAAAAGTTAAACTTTTTGGATGTACATCCAAAACACACCATCAAATCCACCTTAAAACAAAGTGAAGACTTTGGAGTGGCCAAATGATATTCTGTAGCATAACCATAAAGAAATATGTGTGAATTACAGAATTCTGCAAAGTTGAGTGGTCAAAAATTCCTCTAGATCATTGTAAAAGACTCGCTTGCAGTTGGGCTGTTAAGAGTGGCCTCACCAGTTATAAGGTTTAGGGGGCAATTATTTTTTCACTCAAGGCCCTGCCAGTTTTGATTCCTTTTTTTCCTTTATAGTAAATACTTTCATTTATAAACTGCACTTTGTGTTATATTTGTCTAATATTTAAATTTGCTTAGTGATCTGCAGCATTTCAGTGTAAAATACATCTAAAAGATTAAGAAATGAAGAAGGAAGAAAATATGCTTTCGCACCATTGCACCCAAAATGTGAAATCTCGCCAACCTAAGACCATCACTGCTTACAGGGAATGTGACATAGATATGTTGAAAGTCTCTAAATACAATATTTCTAAAAGAGTAAAAGTATGGTTTTGTGAAACAATTAGGAACATGCGTCACAAAAGCATTACTTTTGTTATAATTGTATATTTCACCTAGAAGAGGATGAAACCCTCTCCTAACATGACTGCTTTCTAAAATGTTCATGCTCCTCATGATTAGAGATGAGCAGTCCATCAGTATTCGGTACCTGAATCCAAACACCAACTTTGGTGCTTGCACCAATCAAGTGTGTTAACCATTTAAACCAGTCCACTCACCCACCAGTAACAGCTGTGATAGGTTCGGTTGTCCTCTTCATGCCATGGACAAAGCGCCATATTGGCTGGGGTCTCGTTTAATTGTAACTGGAAGCGTCAAGATCACTTCCAATATGGCGGTGCACATGAACTGCCAGAAACTACATGCTGCGGGTGGCTTTGCCTGCGGCATGTAATGGAGAGCCAGGAGAAATTAGAAATTACCGAGGAACTCCTCAATTTTCACCTTCTGAGTTTTGGTGAGATTGTTCCTTGGATTTAATGTGGAATGCTGTATATTTTGGAGTAAAGCATTAACATTTTATTTGTTTTTTGTGTATTTTAGCTAATTGGGAGTATGCCTGGTAAGTGGCTCCTCCACTCGCAATCCCCTCATTCCGTTTGTCATCCGTTCTTGAACTATGAAACAGATAACACCCGCAATCAGGGCCAGGGGTCACCGGTGTGTGTGTTTGTGTGTGTGTGTGTGTGTGTGTGGGGGGGGGTTGGGGTGAACCTGAATATTGCAGTTCAGGTTTGCTCAGAACTACTAATCAGAGAACAATTATGGAGCATACACTCACCGGCCACTTTATTAGGTACACCTGTCCAACTGCTCGTTAACACTTAATTTCTAATCAGCCAATCACATGTCGGCAACTCAGTGCATTTAGGCATGTAGACATGGTCAAGACAATCTCCTGCAGTTCAAACCGAGCATCAGTATGGGGAAGAAAGGTGATTTGAGTGCCTTTGAACGTGGCATGTTTGTTGGTGCCAGAAGGGCTGGTCTGAGTATTTCAGAAACTGCTGATCTACTGGGATTTTCACGCACAACCATCTCTAGAGTTTACAGAGAATGGTCCGAAAAAGAAAAAACATCCAGTGAGCGGCAGTTCTGTGGGCGGAAATGCCTTGTTGATGCCAGAGGTCAGAGGAGAATGGGCAGACGGGTTCGAGCTGATAGAAAGGCAACAGTGACTCAAATCGCCACCCGTTACAACCAAGGTAGGCAGAAGAGCATCTCTGAACGCACAGTACGTCGAACTTTGAGGCAGATGGGCTACAGCAGCAGAAGACCACACCGGGTGCCACTCCTTTCTGCTAAGAACAGGAAACTGAGGCTACAATTTGCACAAGCTCATAGAAATTGGACAGTAGAAGATTGGAAAAACGTTGCCTGGTCTGATGAGTCTCGATTTCTGCTGCGACATTCGGATGGTAGGGTCAGAATTTGGGGTCAACAACATAAAAGCATGGATCCATCCTGCCTTGTATCAATGGTTCAGGCTGGTGGTGGTGGTGTCATGGTGTGGGGAATATTTTCTTGGTACTCTTTGGGCCCCTTGGTACCAATTTAGCATCGTTGCAACACCACAGCCTACCTGAGTATTGTTGCTGACCATGTCCATCCCTTTATGACCACAATGTACCCAACATCTGATGGCTACTTTCAGCAAGATAATGCGCCATATCATAAAGCTGGAATCATCTCAGACTGGTTTCTTGAACATGACAATGAGGTCACTGTACTCAAATGGCCTCCACAGTGACCAGATCTCAATCCAATAGAGCATATTTGGAATGTGGTGGAACGGGAGATTCGCATCATGGATGTGCAGCCGAGAAATCTGCGGCAACTGTGTGATGCCATCATGTCAATGTGGACCAAAATCACTGAGGAATGCTTCCAGCACCTTGTTGAATCTATGCTACGATGAATTGAGGCAGTTCTGAAGGCAAAAGGGGGTCCAACCCGTTACTAGCATGGTGTACCTAATAAAGTGGCCGGTGAGTGTATATTCTCTGTGTTTTATTACACAGCCCTAACTGAACTGTGTGTAGAGGTACAACCCATTGTAACGAAGAATGGTAACACCCATTTGTCAACATGTATTCGTACATTTTTAGCTGACCTTACTTTGGTGGTAAGAAATTTTGTAGACTGCTTGCTATCTATTGGTCATATAGAGATCAGCCGACATACTCTAAATATGAACTATGAGTAAATTGTCGTTGAAATGCCTATTTTTATGCAAATGAATCATGTGAATGTAACCTCCAATCTATCTTTAACAGAACCAGGTTCTACTATACTTAATAATCATAAAATTATTCTCTTAAAAGTATTTAATGATCAAGATTTTTACTAATTTTATCATTAAATAATGATTCAGGCTTACTGCGGGTTTATACGAGGATCATTGGTTTGGCATTCTCCCATTAAATAATGCACTGCATAAGTTCTACAGTATGTCAATCTTGTGGTAATGAGCCTGTTGTAATAGAACCCTTCAAGGTTAAGCACTGTTTTGCAGCAGTAATTGAACAGAGCTTTTTGTGAAATCTTGGATAATTGCCAATAAGACTGAATGCTTATTCACTTTCTACTCGGTCTCACATATATTCAGTTTGGGAAACTTTGTTCTTCTGTTCTCTTTTTAGCTTGTCTTACATACATTCTACAATTTATCTCAATGAACAATAATTACATAGTTAAAATTAAAAAAAAAAAAAAAGTAAAATATTTTTTTCCATATGTATTGGGACCTTATATTGCTTCCCCATAATTAAAGTCAGGGTATTTTAATAGCACCTATAGTTTTGACAGCTAGTTAGAAATCTAAGGTACCATGTACAAGGGATGCACTTATAACAGGCAGTCAGGTGAACATTACTTAATGCCGCTTCTTAACTGTCATCGTTTAAGGAATTCTATTTTGCCGGATATTTTTAATTGAAATCATTACTGTGACATTTTATCCCTCACATAGTAAAAAAGTGAACTTTTCATATTTTAAGAAAAAGCATAGGAAATTTCAGTTTGGGCTGAAAAGCTGGATATGGTAATTCATGGTACATGTGAGTCACAGCAAAAAATATTTACCCTTGAGACAAAATTTTGTAGAGATTTTATTTGGCCTCATATTAGATTTTAGCATATACAGTAGAAATCCTTTGGTAATTAACAATGTGTCTGCCTGTCCATGTACCAGCATCCGAGATTCGCCAGCAACCTAAGTGCTGGTGTCCTGAGCCTCCTTCCTCCTGTTTAATGTTTTTATAAGTGTTTTTAAATCATATCCAATTGTGAGTTTTGATTGATATATGGGCCTATATATATACAGTTTTGTGCACTTTGTAATCACTTCCTGCTCTCTGCAAAAGTGCTGAGACAGTGTAACAGTCTGTAAATCCAGATCACAGGGTTCTAGGGCAGTGGTGGCGAACCTATGGCACGGGTGCCAGAGGCGGCACTCTGAGCCCTCTCTGTGGGCACCCAGGCCATCTCCCCAGAATGAAGTTCACCAGAAAGCTGTTTATTCCTTCAGAATCTTCCTACAATGATAGATGAATTTGTCCTCATCCTTTCAATTGTGTTGGTGTCCCTAGGAGGCAGAAGGATTGAAAGTTGTCAAAGAACAAGGAAAAATAAATTACTGCTTAAATTGCTGCGCTGGCACATTGCAATAAATAAGTGGCTTTTGTTTGAAGTTTGGGCACTCAGGCTCTAAAAGGTTCGCCATCACTGATCTAGGGTAACCCCTCATTAGCATTATTGTAAAAAATTATTTTAAAAGTAAGAAGGCCATGAATAACAAATATAAGAATTTTTACACAGTCACTGTGCATGGATCTGTGAGTAAGTGTCCCTAGTTTATCTTGTTTGATTTTAACGGTACATTTCCTTTAAGATTTTCAACAGATTCTTAAAGGATTCTTACTCAGGATAACAAAATAACACATTCTTTAGTTCCATGTTATTAACAAAAATACAACATTTTACGGATGTAATTCCAACATGTCTCTATCAGTGCTAGTGTATACAATTTCAGTTGCCCCGGGATCCCACTGTAAGCCTTCAGATTTTTAAGGCTGAGGATGGCAGATACTTCTCAATAGCTTCTCCTGTCTGCTTTTCCTGTTATCCTCCAGCTCCTTCCCCCTCCATTACAAGACTAGCTCACACACAGACATTTCCCCCAGCATCATGCTGAGACTTACTTACTCTTCAAGCTACAGATAAGATAAGGTGTTTATCCAGGAAGGGGATGCACTCTGTGTGTGTTATAGCTAAGATGATCAGAGCTCATTGATCTCATCATCTCTCAACTTTGATCTGTCTCACCTCTTTTTTTCTATGTGCCAGATAGTAGTAGAATGCTCAGAAGCTAAATAAAAGTGTAGATAAACATGTACCCTGATAATCTAAGCACATTGTCAGTACATAGCATATCACAGCACACAGTGGTCATAATGTGCCTACTTAGAGAGTCCCCGTCCACAATGACCATCACTAAGCAATAAAACTGAGTAAAATTGTAAAATAAGGAGTTAAAAATTATCTCTATTGTGTAAACATCACTAGGGGATTCAAATTTGAGGACTTTCTATCATGTGCAAATGAGATTACCTCTTTTTACACATTGCAGGATTTCTTTTCATTCATTGTTCTGCTCCTTTAACATAGCAGAGTAACAAATACCTTCACACATGTCAACTTAGCTTTATCTGTTTCTTGTTTTATCTGATTTTGTGCTTTAACCTTAAGGAAATGCACAAAAAATGTCCAAAAATGTAGAACGTGAGAGTTTTGACTGTCTGTTAACATCCATTTGGTAGGACACAATAGTAAAAAAAAAGAATAAAAAAGTACCTGGTTTGATTGACCAATTATTATATCATCTTTCCTGCACATTAGATATTGCACTGAGGTGACCACGAACAGCTTATGTCATATGTTATTGTGAGGTTGTGGTAGAAATAGTTATTATTGGTCGCCATTCAAATTTATTTAAGTGAAAATAAACAACCTCACTCGTCTCCATAATTACAACTTGGATCAATAGTCTTTTGCCTTGCTAGATTTTGGTTACTTCCCTGTAAACAGGGAAGCGCTGTACACTATATTTGTTATTTTTTGTCCTCCCAGAGAATAATTATTACTATAAAGTATCACAGCTGTCATCTGACTGTGGGAAACACTGGAAAAACTCTTGGCAGTGTTTATTCCCATGAACTTTTATTTCTGATGCTGGTTTAAAAGGTGTTCTCTAATGAAAAACTTTTGAGTTGGGTATGTGTATACTTTGGGCGGTAACTAGAGATATTGTGGTCATGAAAATGAATTGTAAGTCTTTGTAAAGTAAAAATGCTGTTTTTGAGGCACAAGTAGTTGTTGTCTAATTTCAACTATAGTTACCTTGTAAATAAGATAGCAGAAAATGATCATAGTAGTATATATTTGTCAGAACTCCTTCTGCACCTTCCTTGCTCCTTGGTTGTACAGATCTGTTGGAACCACAACCAGATGTTGTTGTTCTGCTGGAAGGTGCTTGGGTTACAAGCTTCTCTGAGTTGGGTGGGTCTCTGGTGTCAATTGTAGTGATGGACATCTCATCTAATCGGCTGCAAGTGTGGCGCCTGCTGCCTTCATTTATAACTCGTGCCTTTTTCTTTTTGGCTTATTATGCTGTGATTTAGATGTCAAATATCAACAAAGATCACAATAACTTTGTTTAATTTGTAGCAGATAATTTACCTAAAAACTGGGAATTATAGTAACCAACTATATGAGAACATAATCTGGCACCACATTCAGTGTCCTAATTAAAGTAGATTTAATTACTCAAAGCAGGAGAGAGCCTTTATCATGCTGATGGCTTCTTCCTAACCTGAGATATTTATCATCATGTCATATAGAATCATATTCAGCTATTCCTTAAGTGGGTGGCGCTTCCTAGTTGCGACATCAGCTTAGGGCACTGAAGCAAGAGCACTAAGGGCATTCATATGAATCAGAACAGCATGTTTGTAATTGGCTGATCTGAAGCATGTGATGAGTGACGTGCTTGTGACATCCCTCAAGGTCCTATTTTTGTACGCCTCCAGTAGTGCCGCTTCCAAAAAGCCTCCTGTCATCTATAGCTGTTCTATACAGTTTCCCATGGTTGCCAGAAAGAATGGTAAATGAAGATTATCCTGGGGGGCAAGTAAAAACCTCTGTTAACAGTGAAATCCTGCAGATAGCTAATTAGAGTAAATCAGAGAATTTGTCATGACTCGTTAATTGTACTGATGAGATCAGGTTTCAGGCTTCTGCTGGGAAACCACACCCAGAGCTGCCTGTGATTGACAGCTGCATTTCTGATCCTGGGAAAGCTGGGTGTGCCTCTGAACTCATTTTGCATGACAGAATTGCTTATTTTTGCTAAGTGCAGAGTTAGGCAAAAGTTTTTGTACTTTTCAGTTGTACTTTCAATTTCATTTTCAAGGAATCAATAGTGCAAGAAAAAATAATTTTATCCTCATTGTTTATTCTCCCTCCTTCCTTCTTACCTTGCTCCATGTCCTTACTTTTTACTCTGCTTTTACCTTAAAATTTACCTTAAAATTCCAAAAATATCTCAAACTTAAACCTAGCTTTTCCCAAGGAAAAGATCCTTAAAGACAGCTGTCAATCAAAGGCTTCCCTGGGTGGGGTTTACTAGCACAGAAGCCTGAAACATGAATACCAGAGAAGAAATCAGCAAATTCTGACAAGAGATTTATTAGAATTGTCTGAGAACAAAACTTTTTGAGTTGCTCATGAAAACCAAGCAAAGCTCAGCTTTCATTTTATGAACTGCTGTGGGAAAATGAAAGCTGACACATCTGATAAATCTCCCCCATAGACTGCAGAGATAGAAACTTAATGAGGCACTACAAAACATCACCCAGAGTATCTACTGTATGGCTTCCTAAAACCATATATAAGGTGTTTCTTGTGGGATTTCCGGGGTTCAGTAACACAAAGAAACACTTTACTATGATGTCGAATGCAGCAAACCTTTTAGTGTATAAAATCAATTACGATAAACTGCTGTGCGTGAGTCATGGGATACACGGCGCTACTGTACTGTACTGATACACTGTATCCTCAGACTAATCCATGCCAACTAGCACTAAGCAATTGGAGATCACCCTTTTGTATAGGTATAATAATAGACCTGTCCTCACCGGAACACCCTGGCTTTGTTTTATTAAGTAATATAACATTTAATGAAATATATATGCACTTCAGTCTGTTGTAATGTTTTTATATTATAGTAACAAATAACTATGTATACTTTGTACCCGCCAGGGTGGACACCGGGATGTCACATGACCAGATCACTTGAACGGGTATACACATGAAGACAAGATTCTTAAATATACTTAGGATAACAAAATAAAAGAAACATTCTCTAATTCAATGTTATTAACAAAACTACAGGCAGTCCCCGGGTTACATACAAGATAGGTTCTGTAGGTTTGTTCTTAAGTTGAATTTGTATGTAAGTCAAAACTGTATATTTTATAATGGTGAATACAGGCAAAAAAAATTTCGCCCAAGTGACAATCGTAGTTTCAACATTTTTTGCTGTAATTGGACCAAGAATTATCAATTAAGCTTCATGACACCATACAGCTGATCATTAGAGTCAGGGACTATAATAATTCATCCAGAGATCTTCATCAGAGGTCACAGTGGGCAGTGGGGACCGTCTTTAACTATGGGTCATCTGTAAGTTGGGTTTTCTTGAGTAGGGGACCGCGGGTACATCATTTCACAGATATAATTCCAACCTGTCTTTATTAGTATACAATTTGTGGTTGCCCTGGTATCCAACCGTAAATCTTCAGAATTTTATGGTTGCCCTGTCTGCAGTATACAGGGTGATCTCTGCCCATCCCCTCTCTATTAAAAGACGAAATTACGTATAGACACACCCGGTGAGCAGCATGTACTGATTTACTCTACAAACTAAACGCAGGATAAGGTCTTTATCTGGTGTGGGGGGGGGGGGGGGACACTCTGTGTTTGCGTTATAGCTCAGATGTAGCAGAGCTGACAGTGTTTAATATAGTTAAGATGTATCAGAGATTAATTGTGTCACTGTGTGTAATATCCATCTCATGGATCTCACATCTCTGAGCATCTATTTTTTTCTATGTGTCAGATACTATTAAAATGCTCAGAAGCTAAATAAAAGTGTAACTCTGTACCCTGATAATATAAGCACATTGTCAGCACACATCATCTCACAGCACAGAGGAATCTTAAAGTGTCTGCTTAGAGAGTCCCCGCCCACAGTTTTATACAGACCATCATTGAGTTAAACGAGCTAAAACAGCAATGAGTAAAATTGCTATCCCATCCGCCACATATCTATGAGCTCTATCGGATGAGGCTGCTAGCCCTGCAGGGGGTGCTCAGGTGATGTAGGCTGAGCACCCCAGGCTAATTTGCATAACTTTTAAAACTATATATTTCCCTGATCTGAGGATATAGAGTTATAAGAAAAAAGTCTTACTTCACTAAACTGATGATAGATGTCCTTTAATCTCGGTTCCTGTCTTCCAGTGGTTGTCCTATCCATCGATCATTTTTGCATACACTTATATATTTGCACATAGGCACTGAAGCCTTTATACCTGGGTCGACATGTGTAGCAGTTTATCCTAAATAATTTTATACAATAAAAGCTTTGCTGCATTCCACATGGAAGAAAAGTGTTCCTTCTGCTCCTGAGCGCCAGACACCCCACGATACCAGAACTTTTAGATTTCTTAACTCCTCCTCCTGTCTCCTCATCAGGATAGGAGTTTTCTCAGTTTTGGAACCCACTATGGATATTTAAAGCACTTTGCCTAGCACTCCCATCTGATAGCAAATGGTGTATGCATGTCCCAACCACATATTACGGTATAATAGTAGTGTTGCACCCTTCTTTTCTGTGCTTATCTCAGATCCCTCCACTCTCTAGTGGTCCTAGTGTCTCCTACCCAGGTTTTTATGACTACAACCATATATGACATTGATCCGTTGAGGTTCGCCTTAAATGCACTATGCTCTTGGATCTCATTGGAGGAATGTTATTAGCAGAACAAATTTTAGGTCATAAGGTTCCAAAGCTGAGAGTTTGTTCAAATGTTTTCTCTCTTACAATGTAACACATACTAATATCTCAGCTTGGAGCTGTTTATGATAATTTGAAAATGTTCTCCTTATATAAATAGTTGTACATAATTCAAACAATAAGTAACATTTGAGGCGCATAATTGAAAATACTGTATTAAGGTTAGCAGGTTCTAAAGTGATTTTCTATCACTGTAAGTCATGACAATTTAATTGCACTTTATGCATATTATTTAACATTCTTTTTGAGTCACAAACATTTTTTTTTTCTTCATAAAGAGCTTTTCAGACCTCTCTCGGTAATATGGGTTTCTGCTCTACTGATCTCAGGTGTAAGCTCTGGGAATAAAAGGTGAAAGGATTCAGAAAATAATAGAATTGCATAGTGATTAATCAATTTAGCTGTCAATCAAAGCCACCTGCAACGCAAAGGCCAATTTGGAAGAAGAGGGTTTTTTTTGGTGGATAAAAATGCTTGCTACAGTTTATTGGAAGAATATACTAATACTGTTTGCAAAATAGATTTAGGGCTCATGAATCTTTTATATTTCCTTTTGAAGCAATGATATGAGTATAGTATTGATAATAGATGTGATTCAAAATACTATCAGTTGTTTCCCTCCAATTTAATTGTGAAGAGTTCTACACTTTTTTTTAAAGTTATTTATTGACATGATGCATTCTTGGCCTTTCTCTTGTTTGATTGTCCTAGGTTAAATTATAGGTAAATGCATTTATATGTTATAAAAATTACCATCATGTTTTACATGTTTGACCTGCACTGTTATTTTCAATTATTTTTGCATTACTGATGTGACTATAACTATGATTTTCTATTTTCTTTCTTCCCTTCCCCTCTTCGTGAACTATTGGTAGCTGTAATTTGATGCTTCAGTGAGCTGCCATCCCGTATTGGAAGTGAATAACATAGCTTTTCATGGACCACAAACAATGGACCCGTGGTACTGTGTTTTAGCCCATGTGTGAGGCATGTTAGGACCACTTATATGCTAATGACAGTAGAAGATGACTGTCTGAGCCACAAACACGGCAGGAATAGAACCTGTTCCATAATTTGTGGCCTTTTTTTATTTGGCTAATTCATTGAGCCATTGAAACTAAGGCCATGTACAAGAGCCATTTGAAATTCATGTGGCCGTGTGCTAGCAATTGAAACAATGGCTAGGAAACACATGTTAGTGTGCATATAGCTTAAGAGTAAAGCCAGTTTCACACTGGTTATTATTTTGCATCAGTATTTGTAATCGGAATTGGTCAAAAACCCATAAGATCTTCAAATATATACATTTTTTGTAAGATAAACTCCTGTTTTTAGCTTTTATATACTGATACCACCTTTTGAAACTAGCCATCAGGAATCTACCTATTAAGGTAGATCCGGTGGTAGGTTACTCCTTACATTATCAGCCCATATCGTTACAACCATTGGCACTGGAGAAAGAGCTACTGTGCATGTGTGAATACACCTGTGACGTGAATAAAGCGTGTGCACAAGCACAAGCTCTATCAGGAGCATAACTATGACATGCTTGGAGGCTGGACAGCTAAAGGTACTGAGGTATGGAGCAGCCTTTGCTTTTACAGCCCAGAGAGGCTACTCCATTCCACAGTAGACTCTGCCCATAATTTTCATAGTTTTAAAACGAAGATCAGGTTAGGAAGCATAAAAGGATTAGAGAAAGAATGTTTTGTGAACAGAAGTAGGAACCTACCATCAGATCTACCTTAAAGGAAATATAACACTGTCTATGAGTAAAATTGTATTGAATATACTCACCTATTGTCCCCTTAATTTTGATTCCAGCATTGGTCTTCTTCAAGCTTGACATGCCGGGAACGCCTGATAAAAAGACTTACAGTATACAAAAGCAACTTGTAGTTGAATTCATGCCCCCTGCATGATAGATACCTCCCTTACCCATGTTGGAGAGGGAGGTGACATCACACAGAAGGTGTGAAAAATCAGCAGCCAGGAGTGTCAGGACATCTCATCCCAGAGCTTTTTTTTTTAGGTGATCCCAGTGTCAAGCTTGAAGAAGACCACTGCTAGGATGTCCTAGGTGAGTATGTTCAGTGTAATTTTACGTATAGTAAGGGGTAGATTTCCTTTAATAGGAAGATTTCCGATGGTAGCAGACATCCTTCAGTGGTTTAGGCTATAACTTTACATGTGAATTTTGAGTGGATGATCCAGCTAGCCATTTAAAAAAACACAGCAACACCTTACATGCCATGAATTTAAAGCCTGCAGTGCCTGCAGCAAAGTTATTTACATTTCTTTCTGAAGTTTTTAGATGAGACCTGTTTTAAAGGACCTGTCACCCATAAAAAAGGCACTAGGAGCTGTTTACTAAAGTGAGCAGGTCCTAGTGCTACAAAAGATCTGGCAGTGTTACACTGCTAGTGTTATCAGAAACCTCCGATAAAGCTAGAAGACACGGCTGCGCTGTACAATAGGAACCCCAGACCATGCTCACAGTGGTCTGGCGTATCCATAAGGGAGTAGAGTGGGAGAGGCGGTCCGAAGAAGAAGCAGTGCCTCGGACCGCCCCCTCATGAGTACCCCAGACTGCTGCGAGCTTGGTCCGGCGTTCCTATTGTACAGAGCTGTAGTGTCTGCTAGCGTTATCTGAGTTTTCCCATAAAGCTAGCAGTGTAACCCTGCTACATCTGGGGTAGCACTAGGAGCTGCTTACTTTAGTAAGTGCCTTTTTTATGGCTGACAGGTCCTCTTTAAACTGATTCTTTAAATGTCAATGGACTATCCACCAGTTATTCCAATGTGGCTAGCTCACTATAATCCTGACCTTTGGGTTCTTTGCCTAAGAAAGAAGGTAGAGAAAAGCAGAATATTAAGTTTTCTAATAAAATGTACCATTCTTTTATCTGTCTCCTGAGTATAACAAATCCATGTTATTTTGCATAGCTGATCATCACATCTCCCATATCTATGAACCAAAGGTCTGGACCAGTACATCATTTTCATAGTGTTCCAGTGTCATTAGACATCTACAGAATTTTACACAAATGCAAACAATAAGTAGGTAACAGCTCTACACACTGGTCCAGTGATGGAAAGGATTGATACATGTTCCCTCATTAAGTGACTTTATGTCAATGCATCCTTGTAGCATTTAGTATTCTTAGTCTTTCAGGAACAATGACAATTTCAAGTGACTGTACCAGAAACAAATGGCTCATTATTCACAACTGTGTTTTTTTACTTTTATGTGTTGTTTTTTTAGCCATTAATTGATATTTCCTAAATAATCACACTGTTTATGAAGCATTTTTAATTTCCAAATTTCCGAAATGTTTCTACAGTTTCATGTAAATGACATAATTTGCATTCTGCGTATTATAAAGTACATAAAAAGGGGTAAGTTAATACATTCAATCTTCCAGAAAGCAGCAGGGGTTACATTTGCACTTTCTTTTAACTACAAATTCATTTAACTGCTTTTTCAAAGAGTACAGTAATGCAGGCTCTTAAATGAATGACATCCCCATAAGGGGCTCGAGCAAAAGGCAATCACTTGGTAAGTCACCACATATGGAGGCGCAATTACTGAAGAGAGACTTCTATTTTAAGGTGAGACAATCTGTCTTGGGAACAAACTCCTGGGAAGTGCAAGTGAGGCTTTGGCCACAAACTACTAACTTTTGTGTAATTCTTGGCCTAATTATAAGGAAAAATAAAATGAGAAGTTTTTGAGGTGTTATGTTTAATAATTTGTGCAAAAGTAAGTTTTTTTTGCATTTTTAGTGTCTGGCTGCATTTAGACAGTAGGAAATGTGAGCAAGACTAATATTTAATCATGAGAGAAAGCAAAAAATCACATATTGTGTAAAATATTCTAATTTTTAATATGTCGGTCTCTTGCAACAACAACAAAAGTATAATAATAATAATAATAATGAATAAAAAATTTATTTGTATTTTTTTTAAATTTAAATAAATTCGTTATTTTTAGGGTGGGGTGTGAATGTTTTATTTTTGATGGAAAAGTTATAAATAAACAAATAAAAAAAGAGAGGAAAACAATAAAATGTACCTCAAACAATTACATAACTATTGTCTGCCATATCTGACATATACTTCTAGAAACATTTTCTCAAATATGTACAATAAGTATATAATTTTTATGCACAGCGATGCTAAAATGAATGTCTGGATCCTTCAAACTTTTGGAAATCAGTGACATTAATTTGTGTCATTAAATAAGGCAGGGCTGTATTTACCTATAGGCACAGTAGGCATGAGCCAATGGGTGGCCCTAGGGGAACTTTCTCATGGATTCCCAATTTGCATTTCCATATGGTAATCAGTGGGTAAAAGGAGGGACATGAAGTACACAAAATATTCTACAGTATAAAAGGTGTTTGAAACAAACTGGAGTCGGTAGGTATTACATATACTCTCCACATATACATTTGAATATGGATTTTTAACAAACTGTGGATAAATGCATTAGGAATCATAGTGTTAGTCAGTGATGGTAACTTTTTATAACTAATGATATCGTTTTAAATCCATACTCTTTTCTGTTATAAGCTGCGTGTTTACCCTAATAATCTTGGGACCATTTTAAAAGTCTTTGTAATGAATTTGAGTTTGTTGGTTTTAATATATGATGAAATGAAAAGTTATTGATATTTTAACATTTAGGTGGTGAACTCCCCTTTGTTTTGAGGTTTTACTATAGTGTTGGGGGGTAGTTTTTCCTGAAACTAAGTATACATAAGGACGCAATTAATTTTGGTTAAACAACTGAAAATATGTCTTATATTCTAGGTTCTTCAAAGTAGCCACCTTTTGCTTTGATTACTACTTTGCACACTCTTGGCATTCTCTTTATGAGCTTCACGAGGTAGTCACCAGAAATGGTCTTCCAACAGTCTTGAAGGAGTTCCCAGAGATGCTTAGCACTTGTTGGCCCTTTTGCCTTCACTCTGCGGTCCGGCTCACCTCAAAACATCTCAATACGGTTCAGGTATGGTGATTATGGAGGCCAGGTTATCTTGCATAGCACCCATCACTCTCCATCTTGGTCAAATAGGCCTTAAACAGCCTGGAGGTGTGTTTGTTGTCATGGTCCTGTTGAAAAATAAACGGTGGTCCAAATAAATGCTAACCGGATGGAATAGCATGCTGCTACAAGATGCTGTGGTAACCATTCTGGTTCAGTATACCTTCAATTTTGAATAAATCCCCAACAGTGTCACCAGCAAAGCACCCCACACCATCACACATGATGGCCACTCGTTTTTTTTTAATTGCTGCTTTTTTATAGCCATAATACAAATTCTAACAGTCTATTCAGTAGGACTATCAGCTATATATACACATGACTTCTGTGTAACTCAAGTGATGGTCCCAGCCTATTTATTAGGCAAGAAATCCCACTTATTAAACCTGACAGGGCACCTGTGAGGTAAAAACCATTTCTAGTGACTACCTCTTGAAGCTCAAAAAGAGAATGCCAAGAGTGTGCAAAGCAGTAATCAAAGCAAAGGGTGGCTACTTTGAAGAACTTAGAATAAAATACATATTTTACGTTGTTTTACACTTTTTTGTTAAGCATATTCCACATGTGTTAATTCATAGTTTTGATGCCTTCACTATGAATTTCAATGACAGTTTTTATAGCCATGAAAACACAGAAAACTCTTTGAATGAGACAATGGGGCAGATTTACTTACCCGGTCCGTTCGCGATCCAGTGGCGCGTTCTCTGCGGGGGATTCGGGTCCGGCCCGGGATTCATCAAGGTAGTTCCTCCGCCGTCCACCAGGTGGCGCTGCTGCGCTGAAAAGCATCTGAACGCACTCAAGTTCACTGGGCCGGACCAAGTGAAGGTAAGTGCGTCCCAAGCGACACTTTTATTGTTTTAAATGCGGCGGTTTTTCCGAATCCGTTGGGTTTTCGCTCGGCCACGGCCCCCGATTTCCGTCGCGTGCATGCCGGCGCCGATGCGCCACAATCCGATCGCGTGCGCCAAAATCCAGGGGCAATGGAGGAAATATTTGGGTAACACGTCGGGAAAACGCGAATCGGGCCCTTAGTAAATGACCCCTTTGGGTCATTATAGACTTTTGGTCTATAATGTAAATATATATATATTCATACATATATACATATAGTAAAAAATGGAAAATAACATACTTATAAGTATGCTTTTAGAGTATTGAAGGAAGTCATAGGATGGCAAGCAAGTAAGTGAGACACTTTTCACATGGAAATATTCAATGCATAAGTTCTGTGTTAACCTGTGCAATGACATTTGAAGCACTTATTACACAGTATTCATCCATCTGTGCATTGGGTTCAATATGTGAAAGTTCATCTGTTTCTAGGGTTTTGCAGGCTTGGCTGAGCTTGTTTCAACCTGCCAAGGCCTATAAACGAATGAACTTTCACATACTGAATCCAATGCACAGATGAATATAGTCTGTAATAGGTGCTTCAAATGTACACTGTCATGGCAGAGGTGGGTACAGAACTCATGTATTCAATACATTGTGTGAATAGGGTCTTAGTTACGTTGCTTGCTGTGGATAGGGTTGGGAGAACTGACATCTTATGACACTATTTAGTTACAAAGTAGCCAGTTTATTAATTAGATATAACAGAATCACAGGACCACGAGGAAAAAAAAACATGCAAACCTTCCCAGAACTTTATTATTTAATGTAGGTGTAAACCTAGATGGAATTTTAATACTGACTGGATGTTGTGTAAACATTTACACCATACACTTCGGTCTATTTTGGGGTAAAGCTTCTAAATTGCCACATCTGCTGTGCATTTTTAATTTTTTTTTTTTTTTTCATTTTTATTTAGCATATACATTGACTGTACACAGAATAATAGAAATAATCCTGAAGTTAGGTCCAGACTATAGAGAAAGTGTTTTGCAAACTTTAGTACTTAACCTTTGAGTTATTACTAGACAATAGTCTGACATTCTAAAGCCACATACTACTTAAAGGGAATGACTCACCAATACATTTTTTACTAAAGAAAACCAAACAGAGAAACATATTATTAATCTCCCAATTGGTTTTCTGTACATGATTACTCAAGAAATAGATTTTTAATGACACATTGACCTTCAGGTACAGATTATTCAATGAAATGTTTTTTTGTTTTTTTTAAGAAGAAAAAATACCCATATTCAATAATCAACATCTGTGGTAGCATCTGCCTCTTAGATATTTGAGCACATCTTTAGTGGTCCCAGAAATGATATTTTATGGACATAGACACATTTGTGGACCATGCTATGAGGGTTGTACAAACTTAGGTTATCCTTTTTTACGCGTTAGGAGAGGGTTTGACTGCTGTAACCTCCACCAATTAAGAGAATGGACGCCCAATGGGGGTATTGTTCTCACTAATGGGTGGAGTGGCAAGACAATGTATGGTAGTGTCTTGCTGAGCACAGCGCTTTGCTATCTGCATAACTCTCACTGACAGTGAATGGGAGTGTGTAGTATAGCCAAGTGCTGTGCTATGCAATTTCTGACACTCCAATACAATTAAATGGATCATATAAATACATGTGCAACCTGTGCTACACATAGAAGTAAGTATGGGACACAGATTCCTTTGGGTCCTGTTCTCATTGGTAGGGGTGCCTGCAGTCAGACCCTCACCTTGTTATCACCTGACCTGAGGTCCTAAGTTGGTTTAATAATTTTATAATAATTCCTTTATTTATATAGTGCCAACATATTCTGCTGTGGTGCACAGAGCTTGCCAAATCAGTCCTGATCCCCATGGGGCGCACAATCTAATCTACCTACCAGTATGTTTTTTTTTTTGGAGTGTGGGAGGAAACCAGAGGAAATCCACGCAAACACAAACTCTTTGCAGATGTTGACCTGGATGTGACCACTGCTAACCACTGAGCCACCGTGCTGCTTCCTGCTTAACCACGTCCACGTTGAGAGATTTAAATGATCACAAGTTTTAGCTTAACTGTTTATGCTACAATATTGGAGCAAATTATGTGCTAAATTGTCCCTGTATAGAAGAATATAAGAAGTATATATAAAAGAATATTTTAATATGTATAAAAAAGTGTACCTTACCACCTGGATTGAACTTACGAAGGTGCACCATCACAAATTTGCTGCACCTTTGATTGTTGACTCATTATTCTACACAGGAAGCATAATTTTTATTCTTTACATGGAACCATTTTTAAGAGAACAATGTTTTTGATGATTCTTTACTAAAATTACTATAGAGATCTAGTTCATGGATGGACTCTCTGATATTGTTACACAGCGGGTGGGATGTGGCTGGGGGACTAACTTGAAGCCAATGCAGATATCACCTGTTTGGGCCTTGACATAAATGTAATGGGTAAAATGTGATATTAAGCCATGTAACAAGCCCCATATTTACCATTTCTTTAGCTTTCTCACCTCACACCCAAAGAGAGTTGGGGCTGGCAGGTGTAAGCGCCACAGCCCGTCATATTTACTAAAGTTGAAAACTGAAATCTTTTCCATATCAGACCTGGTCTAAAGTTGTCGGAGATGGCGTCCGGATCTACTAAAAGGCCATAGCCTCTTAGTATATCCAACATTCAGTGCACCAGCAGGGAAGGGTATATTAAGACTTGCATTCCCCCAAAGTATTACGCTGATCCCCAGTATCTACCCACTGTACAGAGTACAGGGAACCAGCTCCATGCTCTGTCTCAATAAAAACTACTGTACAACCTGTTTAAAAATTAATCTCCTTTGTATTATCTAATTTTTTGGTTTTCTTTAATTTTAAACAAAATGTAATCCCTAGAGACTTTACAATGTGCACTCCAGTGTGCCAAGTGCAGCACCGAATGTTTCTTTTTGCACTCATTCATAGGCCAAGCTAGTAATAGTGAGATATTCAACAATCTGTAAATCTTTGACCCTATATCTTATAGTCATTTGAAAAAAAATACACAATTGTTTTTTCGGTAACACATCAAAGACTGTAATTTGTAATCGTTTATAATATAGATGAGATAATACAAGCTTCAACCATATGTTCTCTGTACTTCACCAATAATAAAATACATTTCGCATACTGTATTGTGTGACTAAACAATATGTTAAATCACATTTGAGCTGTTGTTACAACAATTAAGGCAAATGTGCAATATTGTATATTTAATTAGTAAATATTTTTTGAATGAAATAGAGCTTCATAATGTAAAAAAAGTTATGAGTACAGGCAGTTCCCTGGTTATGTACCAGATAGGTTGTTTAGGTTTGTACTTAAGTTGAATTTGTATTTAAGTCATAAATGGAATATTTAATAATTCTACCTCGAGACAAAAATTTATTTTGTTCCTGTGACAATTAGATTATCAAAATTTTGTGCTGTAATGGGACCAAGGATTATCAATAAAGCCTCATTACAGACACCTTACAGCTGATCATTACAGCCTGGGACTATAGTAACATCCAGAGAGCTTCACCAGAGGTCACAGGGGGCAGAGAGGTCCGTCTGTAAATAGGGGTCATCTGTAAGTTGTCCTTAAGTTGGAGACTGGATGTACTTAATAATAACTTTAACTCTCACTGAATTGTTCACAATAGACTGATTATATTTAGTAATATTCCAGGGCAGGCTGGTTCCTGGGATTTAACTTAATTCAATAGGGAACTATCAATTATTTCAACTTAAAATTGATTTAAAAAAATCTAGTTTATTAGGCTAGGTAATCCTGGTTGATAAATCAAATTTAAATACTATTCATGATGATAACAATGGCTCAATAGAACTCCGTAACTGCTATAATCGCTACAGAAAACATTTCACACTCCTTCTTCCCCTCTTTTTAATGTTTACCCTGTACGTAATGTTTTTTTGTTTTTTCTTCTTCTTCAAAAGATTATTAAGCAAGCAAGGCTTTATGTGAATTTGGATGTCACCCTGGGCATTGGACGTAAGGTGCTAGATACTAAACGAAACATGATGTTCTAGCTATTTGGGACAGTTTTCATTTCCCCAAGCGCCTCCCCTCCTCCCGCTACCCTTCCTCCTCTCAATCCTTCTCCCTCCCCAATGTTAATCAGCAAAAAGTTTTTGAAAAGACATTATATAACCAGTAAGCTAACTCTCACTTTTGTAGTTTTGGAATGTAAAATATGTTGTCAACTACTGAATCCGATTTGTTTGTGCCTGTTGCTGTTTTGAAAATGAATACAAATATTTAAAAAGATATAACAAATTTGTATCTCCTGAGTGAAGTAAATTTTGCATGATGTGGGCAGGAAACAATGTCAGCAAATTTTACTATGACCTAAACCCCAAAAGATTTGTATAGCTTATATCTGAAATCTAAGTGAAGCTGGACCCCGAACAAGTGCTGTGCCGTAATTACTAAGAGGTAAGTACATACTAGTCTAATACTTTGGCCTTGCTTCATTCCAGTCAGACATTGCGCCTTGTCAGGCAATTGTCTTGACAGATTTATAGTGCCTTTTCATTTGTAAAAGTGTGTAAATTTTGAGGTTTTATTCATCGATAGAATGCACCCAAATTTTATGGCTTTTCTTTGACAAATTTAGAAAATTTTGGTGGCATTGTGATACTATGCCATCAGCTATGCTCAGCTGAAAGTAAATTTGTCATCCGACAGTAAATTTGTCTTCCGGTTTTCTATGATACACGAATTTATGCTTCATTTATCAATGGCAATATTTCAAATTTTACATGTCAAAATTTCAAAGTGGCACCTCACCTTCACTCTGTGGTCTAACCATTCAAATCAGTCATTTCTAAACAAAAAATCTCATGTTTTGAAAAAAAAAACTTTGTTCAATTTCCATGACAACCTCAAAAAGCAACTGAATGCATAGGAAGCCTTGAATGTTGTATGAGTTTTTGAGTTAGCTTTTAAAATGCTCCACATGAGGGATGTGACATTTTACAAAAAGTTGCACAGAATACACATCAATGCCCAAATGTCTCAGAAATAAAAAAAAATACTCCAACATGATAAATCCTCCCAATAATATAAAAAGAGGCAAATGTAGAAGACAAATAAAAAGGCTTATAGGGATTGTCCAGGCTTCAATTTAAAAAAAAAAAAAGAATTGTTGAAAGTAACCAGCACTTTCGATTAATTGGTCCATTCATGCATTTGGGGTCAATTGTTCAGTTGTTCAGTTTGTGCGGCTATTTGTTGCTTTTATAAATATTAAGTTATGTTGAAATTTTAACAATATTCAACAATAACAATAAGTTAAAGTTAAGTATAAATATGTGTTCTGTGGTCGCTAAGTTAGCCCTTGTATCTTAGTGAGCATCACCATTGAATACAGATAATTTTGTATGTAGCATTTATAAAATTATGGCAATGCTGGGTGGAAAGGTGGTGTGGATTTAACTTGAAACTTCAATTTTTTTTTTTTATAATTCAAAAACAGTTTTTTACATCCATATGAGACATTAATGAAACTATTCAATCTAATCTGATCACTTCTACAATACACTTTAATGCTTGTAATTATCATATTCAAAAAAATTTCATATGGTCCACGCCGGCCCCCTCCCTACCGGCCACACCCAACCTTCAGCTGACTGCGCTGTCCTCTTCACACCCACGCCTAATGTGGTGGAAAGGGCACAGCAATAAACTAGCATTTGTGATTATTTCAGGGCAAAAGCCCTGATAAATACCCCTCATATTTTTTATGAACTTCAATGTATTTTTTTCTTATTAGGATTTGCAGCATTTATTTAAATAAGGAATAGCATGGTGAAATACATTATACAGTAGTAAAATAGCTACAATCCACCAGGTCTGTTTTAGTTTTAAAAAATACAGTTACTAGTCAAGGTGATGTCCCATCTGTTAAACGAGGCAACACATCCATATATTAGAATTCCTAATAGAGGCAGCTGGTAGCTGATAGATTGCTGTTATTCTACTATTTATATGCATTGCAAAACTTTAAGATTTTACAAAAGTAACGGCTGCAATAAGTTTCAATATTTTTTTTTACTAACCCCCTGCATTTGTGCGCAGGTGTTGCCGCAGAGATCATCCAAGCTTGACAAATTAGTGTTCCTTCGACTGTTCCTATAGTATCCGTAACCTAATTGTGAGATTTTCTGTATCTATGCATGTGGCAAGATAATGTACGATTATTTTCTTCTGGCTCTCCATTGCAAGCACTTGTAATGCCCTTGAGAACGCAGATGCAAGCACATCCTAGAAAAATGGTTTAAAGGGAAAAGACTTCATGGATTTGCTTTCTTAATAACTACAAGTAAAATATGTATGTGATAATTTATGGATCACTGTGCTGCAATTGTGTAAGGATAGTAGTGTAGCCGGTAAATGCAAGACTGCAGATAACTAGGGCTATCTACTGGCATTTGGCATCACTTCAACTTCTTTAGAAAAGCACAAAAAAGTGGGGTAATTTATTTCTAAAAATCTTAGTGCTTCCTGCTTCCTGCTTCCTGATCCTTTTTTGAATGCTGATTTAGAGATCTGGTTCTTCCCTTGAGGCATCACCTGATTCTTCTCTTTAGCTACTGTTGGTCTTTACTTATTTCTGTGGTTTTTCACCTTTTTTCTTCAGCCCATAAACAATATTTGTCTTTGTTATCAGTGGGTGAATATCCCAATATGGTTAATCATCATGAAATGTTTCAGTTTTATAACACGCAGCTTTCTTAATATAATATAATATAATTAGAAATTATAAAACAATTTCTTAATATGGACAATGCTAAATTTTTTCTTCATATGAAAAATTAAAAAAAAATGTTTTTGTGATAGTCGGGAGATGTATATACTTGGCTTTATTATATGTTACCATAAGGGATGAGAGGACTTGAACCTATAAGTTCGGGTTTGGCGTTTTGGCTCACCCTCTACTGGTAACAATCCTTGCCAACATCTGATTGTAGGTGGTAACCCTTTAAATGCTGCCAACAAAGCCGGCAGTTTAATTAAAATACTGGCAGCACATGCATGTCACATTTTCCCTATGATGGCTGTTTTCCCTTGGTTCCTTGGGAGGACAATCATAGGGAAAACGGAGGTGTGCATGCGCTTCTGGCATGTCAATGCTACTGGTGCAAATCCGAATCTGAACAGTACCGCTCATCCCTAGCCATCCCTAGCGTACCGCTCATCCCTAGCCATCACTATAATGAGAAATTGGAATTGAAAAAAAATCAAGAAAAGTTGAGTGTTGGTAAATGAGAATTCAACGGTTTAAACAAGTTTCAACCTATTTTGACAATAATCCAACAGTAGGTTTTTAGGTTATTCAGTATTTACAAATTTTTAACTACTCTACCTTGGTACTAGTGGTCTGCCAGTAAAAATAACTGAGCAGCCAAAACTGGAAATTATTAACTTTATCAAAATTGCTGTCACGAGTGCTCCTGCGACCCATATCGTCACCCGCCCTTCTTACCTGTCCCGGCTCCTGTCTCGGCTGTCCTCGCGTCCCCAACTCCTAGGGCGCGCTCACCAGCTTCAGTAAGTTTAAGCCTGCCTCTTCCTACTCTCTCTGCCGGATCTTTGAGTCTATGCCATAGAGAAAGCTCCCTTGCATTATACCTGAGTATTCCTGCGTTCCTGGTTGTTACTGTATCTGCTTTTCTGTGTGTTCCTGCTCCTGAGTTTCCATGTTCCTGTGTTACTGTTCCCGTGTTCCTGCGTTCCTGTTTCTGTGCTCCTGTGTGTTCCAGTCCGTTCCTGTGTTCCCATTTCCCTTCTGCCTGGACCTCCCATTGCTGACCTTGGATTGGACTTGACCGTGCCTGAACCTGACCACGAGACTCCTGCAAAGGTACCTCAACCTTGGCTGCCACCGCAGGCTAGTCACACCTGGTGGCACCCGGCCACAGCAAGACCATCCCACTTTGCGGCGGGCTCTGGTGAAGACCAGGTGCCACTTATATTCCGAGGTGTTAGCTAGTACCACCTCTCGCCATATGACATCATCAACGAATGGCCGCTGTACAGCCAAAAACTATGACTGGGCAATCCAAATCTACTCATTATGCTCTACTGAAAATGAAATCTATATAAAATTTCTTACTTTCAATTAATTCATATGCAAGATATCTTATATGGACTGACCTAAATTGGAGCCAAAATTTGCTTTCTTCTAAAGCGGTAAGCAGGATACCGTATACTCTTTATGGCAGCCTGCAACTTGTGAAATGAACTGCATTGAACCTGTTCTATCATGGTAGTCATGAGGTCCTATCTGTAGCTGAGAAGATTGGCAGGTAATTTATGACATATCTTCTAGCAAAGATTTATATAGGTTATTAGATATTTATACTGGAATATTTAGGATAAATTACCCATCAATCTACTCGGTGACTCGATATCTGTCACATATTGCCCTCAGACATGGCTGCATATTTGCCCTAATAGGTCCACATTAAGTCATGCAGGTCATGGGTTGGTATAAGTTCTGTGCACAGTGAGTCTTAGACATAATAACCAGAGTCTAAATATGGCTTCTAATTATTCAGAATATACTCATACGCTCATATGAAGCTGATACAGTCATGCACAGCACAGAGATTGGTATATCTTCTCACGTTATACTTTTTCAGTAATGCTAAGTCATAGTGAGAAACTGGTATACTCAAAATTCTATCCATTGGCTAATGAATATGTGTGAGGGTCACTAAGATAGAAGTAGCCAACTCAACATAGAAAACATAAATGTGATACATAATGAACCGGTTGACTTTACTGATGAACCCAAACATGGACATTTCATGCATCTTTTGCCCACAACTCTTTAATAATCCCACAAGAAGCCATTAACCATTTTATTTAAATTACTTCGAGTTTTGCTTGAAACTTTTCCATTTCAGTCTTCACATTTTCATTCGTATGAGTAACTGTTTCCCATATTTAAAATTTTGACACATATTTTCTTTTCCACATTGCCTGAAGCTTATTGACATTTAAATTTCAAATTCCAGATATATATTTTTTGTAAAGAAATGCATGTTTGAATGTTATCCAAATTGAATAATATTTTGTGTCAGCGAGAGAGTGCTGCTTTTATGGCTTCGGTAACTGTTTCCACAGCAACAAAGTTTCTAACAAGAGTAAAGCGTGAAAATTGATTCTGTCAGATGATTTTGGCAAAATCCGAGTAACTTTTCTACACAAAATGTGATGTTCACGTTATGATATAATTAAACTACATTTAGAAGCTTCTTTTCTTAATTTTACCTTACAGGCAAATTAAATCTTAATTTCTTATATTAGTAGTAATGGTAACTACTGTGTAAATAAAGTTTCACATGTCCAATCATTTGGTGATGCTGGAACACTTTCTCACATTACAATGGTTTTCAAAAAGTTCAGAACTGCTTCGAAAAATGTCTCTTATCATCTGCATTTTTCATTAATTCTAGTAAGGAAAGTAAATTATAATTGCAGGACTTCATTGTTGGGCAAAATTGCACAAAAAGTTTGTGCCATATTGATTAAAGGAGTGATTAAAGACTAAAGTGGTCTCACAGTTATGAGAGAGGCTCAAATCCTGCCTATTACCACCACCCTCATCTTTTGGATAGAACTCAGTAACTATTACCTCGTTACTCTTTTTGGCAAAATACCCTATTATTTGGGGTGTTTTTTTGGCATATAGGGGCACATTTACTTACCCGCCTAGAGGAGTTCCCCGACAGTGCATTGTCTGACAATAATACACTGTGCCATGATTCACTAAGATTGTGCGCCCACTAGCAGATAGTGGATCCATGAGTGAGTAGGGAATCAATTGTATGTGCTAAGACACACATGCTATTGATTAGCGCTAAAACAAGTTGTGGGATTCCACTGCTCTCCCCTATTGTAAAAATCATAGCAGGTCCTTGGAACCGAGAAGAGACAGTCAGGGATCCGAATCCACTTCCTCTAGCAGTCTAGTGTCCTCAAGGTCAGTAAAAACTACACTGCAGGCCGATTCTCACAATCTAGATTAAAGGGATATTACCATCTGGGCATTTAAATTTAATGTAATTCATTTGCCATATATAAACATTTCTTCAAATCGATTGACTTAAAAAAAAAATGTTCCTGTGTGAAGATAATTTCTCATAAATGTAGTCATGTTTTCCCTTAGAAACGAGATGGCTTCCTCGGATACGACCACCTCCCATTTTGGCAGAGGTGGCCAGACATCCACTATTGAGTCCTACCTGACCACCTTGAATCAGCAATCATTACCACAGGATAACTGTATGACCTGCAGTAACTCCTGGACATTTAATATGCACACACACTTTGTGTCTTTGTGCAATCACTCCAGAAGAGGTGGCCGTATCCAAGGACACAATCTTGTCTCTAAGGGACGATATGACTACATTTATGAGAAATTATCTTCACACAGGTAATTTTGTTTAATAACATCTAATTGAAGAAATGTATTTATATATGGCAGATTAATGAAATTGAATGTGAATGCCGAGACGAGAATATACCTTTAACAACTTTGCCTTTGCCCCCTGACCCAAAGGCATGAAAGATGTAAGACATCTAAGAGTACGTCCGCTCAGCCTACTTATACCTCTACTGTAGGTCCACTGATGCTGGGTGCACTAAACAGAGGTTGTGTTGCTCTGGATCTGAGTAATGGAGCATTTGGCTGGAGGGGTCTCCTCACAAAATGGATGATACACAGACAACATTACATTATTCAGGAGTCAAGTCGGTGAGTAGAAAGAGGAGGGGTCTCAGCACAGCAACTCAAAGGCCACAAGAGGAGCAACAATGTTTCCATTCTGGTGTGTGCTGTGCCCCCTCCTGCTGGATTTCTGCCTGCAGATTTTTTGTGTGTGCCCCTACCCCCCTCCTTTTCTGACACACACACACACACACACACACACACACACAGTGCAATTCTGGAGTGAGGTGAGTATTCTGGCAACTGCTATGTTAAGAATACTACCTACCTGTTATAGTATGGAAGGTCCTGATATTATTATGTTTATTCATGCATTAGTGTGTGTATGGAGATTAGCAACATAAATATAAGCATCAACTATTAGCATGTATATTATATGACTGTTAATTTCTGTGCATGAATTTGTAAATGGGATCTGTGTATTATATGTTTATGTTAACTGCCAGAGAATAGTGTAGAAATGAAGCCTATGTTTTACTGTAAAGTAACAGACACCATGATATGACTATGTATATATATTTATATGCACCTGGAATTGTTGTTTCCTATATGTGGTGTATGTACAGCATGTGTAACATATGTATGTGTGTAATTGTGGCATATGATTGTGGTCAGGGTGTGTAGAATATATATAATGCTCCTGTTTATATGTATTTTATATGTATGTTGCATATATAATGTGTTTGTGCGGGATGAGGGCAGCATTGAGGTTTTAGGTATATGGGCCCTAATCCATAGTTTGCATCGGAGTTCATTGGAGTCTTGTTAGGCCACTGGTACTAACCCTTTGAAACTTGAGAGACTCAATATGCTAATGGTATACAGTCTGGAGCACAACAATCGCAGGTGCAGAGGGTGGAACCATAAAGGGGCACACAGGATGAAGGGGCCCGAGTCACTTGCTTTTAAACACTTTGCTATGCTACTGTGCATGGAGCTGCTCAGATCATAGTCAAGAAACTAGTGGCATCTGTTGCAGCCAGTGCAGATGGCTCGGTGCTGCAAGGCCTATCACACACTGTGGGGACCTGGTGATGGCAGTGATGGCAGCTGGGAAAGCAAGCAATGGTTGAAAGGGGGAAATATCTTCTCTGCAGGTTCACAGAATAAGAGGTTCCCTGATAGTACAATGTGATTAACGTACATTGCGAGATGGCGGAAGAGTGGACGGGATCAGGTATCATATTTTACTGAAACATCACATTTCATTTGGTTGAATGGAGGAAAGCAGGTATTCCAAGGGGCCTTCAAATGTTTTATACATATGAAAGGGTGTAAAATCAGGTTTTAAAAGTCACTTGGATTTATGCCAGTTACAAGTAGTAACACTAAATGGTGGTTTTGTGGCATCAGTGTGAAGAAAAATAACACATAGTGAAGGAGGGATATATTTTGGTCATCATAAATGGAGCAGGGGATCTGTCTTTATTTTGGGGCCCATAGGGATGTACTTAATTCATCTTTACTGTTGTAAGTAAACACTAGTCCTCCATCCATTACAGTTAAAAAAATCTATTTATTATGGTTGCATTTAAAAGTGCCTTTGTAAAGAAACCCAGTAATTTCAGATTTTTCTCTTTTTTTTACAAATTTAAAACTAGGTGACATGTATTGGCCCTTTTGGGAAAAACAGAGAAACTCGTGCTTAAGTGTATTAGACAAGAGGATTTGGTTCTAGCGATGGCATGTATTTCGGAACTATTTTGCAAATATCTGTATAATTGGCAGCATAGTTAGTGGAAAAGATCATTTCAGGCACAAGGAATTGTTATCGAGATAATGTGCAAAGTCGTATTTTAATTTTTTACAAAAAAAGAGACTTACAAACGTTTTCATAGTAAGTCGATATGGTTAAGTAGCAAGCAATCGGGACTGGAGTTTTTATCCTAAAATAAGGGAAAACCGAGGCAGACATCATAGAAAATATGCCCCACATCTAAAATATTTAAACTTCACTACAAGTCATCTGGCAGCCTTTAGGAGATGAAGAAACAGTCGGTAGTTTTGCTTAACCATGTACTTTGAAATATTACTAAGCAAGCAATTGAAAGGGTGCATGGGCAGGTCTGATAGACTGCATAGGTCAAGCTTTGGGCTCTTTTAAATTACTGGCAGTCCCAAAATATATATACAAAACTTTTAGAACTTTTGGGTTTTGAATGTCACCTTCTTAACTGTTCTGGTTCATGGTCATAAACGAATATGGTGCCAATATAAAAAGAATGAAAAAACAATTCCAGAAGCGGCAGACCTGTGTGTTTACCATAATCTTATTAGGGTTTGAGGGTTTGGTCTTGTTAGACTAATCTCATAGGGGCAGATTTACTTACACGGCCCATTCGCGATCCAGCGGTGCGTTCTCTGCGCTGGATTCGGGTCCGGCCGGGATTTATGATGGTAGTTCCGTCCACCAGGTGGCGCTGCTGCGCTGAAGTCCGCTGGAATGCCTCGAAATACACCGGCCTATCCTGGATAAAGGTGAGTGAAATTTTCGCGACACAATTTTTTTTTTAAATGAGGCGGTTTTTCCAAATCCGTCGGGTTTTTGTTCGGCCATGCCCCCCGATTTCCGTCATGTGCATGCCGGCGCCGATGCGCCACAATCCGATCGCGTGCGCCAAAATCCTGGGGAAATTCAGGTACAATCGGTGCAAATCGGAAATATTCGGGTAGCACGTCGGGAAAACGCGAATCGGGCCCTTAGTAAATGACCCCCATAATCTTCTATGAGGAGGTAAGTTCCAGACTGGACTTGGTAGAGACTGTGGATATGGTGTATCTGGACTTTTCCAAGGCATTTGATACAGGGCTGCATAAAAATTTGGTACATAAAATGAAACTGTTGGGACTGGGGGAAATCCATGTATTTGGGTTAGAATTTGTCTTAATTATACAAAACAGAGGGTCGTCATTACTGGCACCTTATTCGGATGGCATAAAGTTCCCAGTGGGGTACCACAGGGGTCAGTATTGGACCCCCTTCTATTTAAAAATTTTTATTACCTTTTAGAGGGTTCACACATTTTCAGCAAAAATGATCCTCTGTAAAGTAAAGTTATAATAGTAAAGTTATACTATCCACAGAGGAGGATAGTAAAATATTGCAGAGGAATTTGTGAACTCTAGACTCGGGTTTACAAATGACTAATATAGTTTAATCTTACATAAATGTTTAATGGACATGGTCTGAGGACCAAATATAATAGGGGATGTAGGAGAGGCATAGATTCTCATGATAAGGACATAACTTTGCCCTTATACAAATCACTTACCATACCAAATATGGAATATTGGGATACATTTACTGAGCTCCTTGCACCAGTTTTCTGTAGGACTTTGCACATTCTTTCTAGTGCCAACTACTTGCACACGTACATACGAAGTGTCTGCACCACCTATGTTTTGCCCGTGACCCTTTTGTGTTGCGGCTGCACTATTCTTCATGCAACACAAATTTCTGCACTGGAAGGGGCGTTGTGGTCCTCAGTCAGACCGTGCACCAGATTTAACGTGCAAAGTCCGACAGAATTGTTTCACATGCCCCATGTTGAAGGTCCACCAAAAATAAGTGGTGCACTCTGTCAGAGCTGTGCAGGGGACGCCAGATTCTTGAAGAGCAGCAACAGAATTCCTGAATCTGGCACCCTCTGCACACTACACAGACAAACTGCATTTAGTGCAGTTTCCACTGTTCTTAGTAAATGTGCCCCATTGTGTACAATATTGGCCACCAATATATAAAAAGGACATAGTTGAACTGGATTGGGTACAGAGGAAAGTAATTAAGTTCATCGAGGGAATATGTGGACCAGAATACAATAACAGATTACTAAACATGGGCTTCTCCGGTTTAGAAAAAAAGGGTGGCCTCATTACAATGTACAAACATCTGAATGAGCAGTACAGGGATCTTTCAGATCTTTTTAAACCTTGCAAACAACACCTTTGACCTACGGCTTCCTGCATGTGGTTTCCTCAGCGCAATCAGTGAAAAACACTTACCTGTCATCAGGTTTTTTAGTCAACCATAGATTTCTATTGGCTTCCAAGATCTGCATCAGTGAAAATCATTGGACTGGTTTCAAATTTTTTTTCCATAGACAATGGATAAGTGAAAATAAAAGGCAATTTATAAACACCCATTGAAATCAATGGTTCAGTGGGGCATTCGTGGAAATCACTGAACCACGGACGTGACAAACAACGCCAATGTGAACGAGCCATAAGAGTAAAATATGCAAAACCCTTTAATTATAAATAATTGAATAAATGATGAAACAATAGTCCAGGCTGAACTGTTCTCCGTTGTGGATTGTGTGACAATGCCTTGTTGTTACTGAGCTGTAAAATTACTTGGAGTGTTCTCCGTAGCATAAAATAAGTTTGGAAGAAGTTTCCTGTTGGATAATAAGCTTTCAGAGTTATTATAGATTAAGTACTCTCCCACAGTGCCTTTTACTGCTAACAATACACGAGCTGGAATTAGACAATTAACTGGGTTTCTACTAATGTAATTTTCTGGGACCTCAACAAGAGATAATTCTCTTTCCCACTAGTCCAACATGAACTGGAGATCAACATATGAATGTCTAATCATAATGTCAGGGCCTAGAACAACATAATAACAATATAGCGGCAAACAATGTTGTTATGTTATTAAGGAAACAAGACACATGCTGATTTACCCCCACTAATGCAATCAATTTTGTTTTGTTTGTTAAAGGGAATGCATGCTGATTTCTCAGTAGGATGTTAGGAAGTGAAGTTGCTTGTGCCTCTTAGTTATTACATTAGGATCCATCATTTTTGTTTTTGTTTTTGGTTTACACTAGTAGCAACACATTACTGTACATCATGTTTAATATAATTATTCTTCCTCTTTGTGGGTATTCTATTCCAATAAACATGTAAACATTCCGCACTAATAATAATTATCGGCATCATCACATAGGATCAAGACTTCTCGAAAAACGGAGACGACTATATAATTAGATAGAACTTACTAACAAATGGAAAATATTAACACATATGATAAAGTGTTTAACGTACAATTAGCATTTTACTTCATATTTTAGGAATTCATAATGAAGGAATGAACTTTAAGGATTTTGGGGCATGCAATATAACTTTAAGTTTTCTACCTCTCTAGTTTTGTTTCTTTTTAATGCCTTATCCTGAGAGCCAGGGTTTCCAAATTTTGCAAAGATGAGGATTAAAAGATTAAAAATGGTACAATGGCATAATGGTATTTCGTGTAGATGTCTCTGTAGTATAATGCTGTAGGAAACCCTTGGGCTGGGAGCAAACAGGGGTCATAAACACACTTTAAAAATATCAAATAAACCTCTTATTCTTGAAAATATTTCTTATTTTAAGGTAATCCAGTTCTTCACACTTATGTCATATTATTGCTTATCCAAAGAAAATATTATCTAAAATAAGTCAAGCTTAACAAATTCTTTTAAATACAGTAAACTCACGAATCCCAGGGAATGTTTGACATTCAAAACCACACAAAATTTGGGAATTTTTTCTCTTAATAAATATGGGAACTTTTCCTCTCATTATTTAAGGGCATTTTGAAGCATTTATTTTTCATTAATTTAACATTAGAGAAAAACCTACTATTAAACAGTTTTGTTATAGTAATGTATATTTACAATATATTTTATTTTCTTAAAATGACTTTAATGCACAATTAAATACATTAACCTCTCAAGTATGCTAATACAGTGTATCAGTGGATAGTAGTATGCACGTACCGCTATATTGTCACTTTCCATTGGGTATGCCACAAAAAAAGATAGCCCTGGAGACCTTAATCTGGTCCCAGGCTGTCTCAACTTTGCTTGAGACCAGGAGATTCTCCTCCTAAACATTCTAATATAAAGCTCATAGAATTGGTATGAGTTACAGGGGTACACATTCTGTTCACAACACAAGTAATAGTACATTCACGCATCAATTTTTTTAAGGACTTTGAGCCATCTGACACCTAAATATTCACTCCAAATATGTCCATTTACCTTCCTTCTGGTGGCAATAGGAGCCGGGAATTTTTTATTTTTTTTTTACGCTTGGGACATTCTATATTTTTCCTCAAAACTCTCTTAGGTTGAGGCATGTGGATAATCCCCAATTAACCTCTTACTGACGTGTTATGTATTAATACATCACACTTCGGCTGCAGGTGTATGCAGAGGGCCTACTGGCCAAGCCCTCTCCATACAGAGCGGATGCCGCATATTGCAAAACTGCTGATGGTGATAAAAAGCTAGTGGAGCATAAGCGCCACCATCTTGGCTTCGAACGTCCCTCCCCCTGACATAATTGGGGAGTGACCATCTCTTGCTATGCCAGCTTTGGGTCTTTGTAAGACCCGGGGCTGTATAGCTTCTTATAATTTGTTAGAATTTGCAAGTGGCATATTGCTAGTAGTGTAGATTTGTACTATGTTAGCCATGGAGAGCAGAAGAAGAGTGTAGAAATCAGGCGATACCTTTTTGAGGCTAACTGAGTATATTTGATGGTGAGCTTTCGAGAATACTAGTTCTCTTCATCAGACATGATGTTATGCATGAAACAGAAAATTCACAGCATTTTATACACACTAAACAGTGATCATCAAAGGATATTAAAAAAAAACTCCAAAACAACAGATTGATAAAAACAGGGACATCTTATTTACAACAGGATGGCAATAAAAACATTAAAAACCTATGAGGCGAGACACATGATCCCTGGCTCTTATCCGATTGTGGCCTCCCAGTCAGAGATAGGAGGTCATGAAGTTGGCATGAATGTTAAGACCACTTTGTAAGGCGTTATTATTATATGTATTATTGTAATACATGAACAGTAAAATCAACATATACTGCCATATTGTAGTATGGCAGTATATGGTAGGATTAATCAGACAACCTAGGGTTAAAATACCCTAGGGGGTTCTGAAAAATAGTAAAAAAACATTTGAAAAGCAAAAAAAAATTAAAAAAACGTACAAATTACCCCACTTTCACTAAAACTGATATAAAAATAAATAAACAGTAAAAATCCTAAACATGTTAAGTATTGTCGCATCACAAAATGTCCGAGCTAACAAAATATAATAATGGTTATTCCCAGCGTTTAACATCGTAATGGAAAATAGCTCCAAAATGTCCAAAACACCAATTTTTAGCCATTTTGCAACATATAAAAAGTGTAATAAATAGTGATCAAAAAGCCATCCAGTCCTCAAAATGTACACAGAAATACGAAGAAGTTACTAGAATCACAAGAAAATGAAGAATTTCTTTTTTGTACGGATTGTTTTATTTTTTTTAAATGTATTAGAATACAATAAAACCTGTATAAATTTGGTATCCCCGTGATTGCACCAACCCAAACAATAAAGTAGACATGTCATTTGGGGTGCACAGTGAAAGCCAAATGATGCAAATGTGTTTTTTCCCCAGTTTCACTGTATTTGGATTTTTTTTCCCCACTTTCCAGTACATGATAAGGAAAATTAAATCCCTTCACTATGAAGTGTAATTTATTACACAGAAAACAAGCCCTCAACAGCTTTTTACATGAAAAATAAAAGTTGTAAAATTTTAAAGGTTAGGAGGAAAAATTTCGAAACACAAAAACAAAAAAGGGCCTGGTCGTTAAAGAATTGATGAGAATCAGAGATTCAGTTTTAAACTATGGGATACACATGGGGCATTTACCAAGCAAATTTTAATGTGGTAAACTGTCTCAAATTCTAATCCAAAAGGTGCAGAGTGAATATACCCTAAATGTTGTTATCAAACACTCATTACCCGACAACAGGGACGAATTAAGACTACCATGTGTCCATGTGACAATTAACTTTTGCATACATAACCAGATACAAAAAGGTTCTTTTTGTGTGTTTGGAGCTGACACACAAGTAGAAGGATTTTAGAGCTAGAGGTCCCCCTCTTTATTTTCTCTACAGAGAGGTGTCCAGGGCAAGTGCTGGGGTCCCAGAGCTTCCAGAGGGGCCCACGGTGCACACTGGCCCGATCTTAAAACTCAATTACATCGGCTACCTTGTGCTGCCAATGTAATTGAGAGCCAGCGTGCTGGCGCGGGTGACAGGGGGGCGGCGCCGCAAGCGGACCCTCCGAGGACTCTGCAATTGACAGGCAGAGCGTCTCTGTGCAGGACGCAGGCCGGCGACGTCATGACCTCAAACCGCCAGGGTCCCTGCTGCCGCACAGTAGACGCTGCCCTGAAGATTGTGGTCCCTGAAGAGGAGAAGAGGAGCGCGTGGTGGAGCCCTGGACCTGCATGAGGTGTGTTAACGTTTATTATTTTTCTACTGCCCACTATATGGTTCCTAACTAATGTAGACTGGCTGTTACAGGTAAAAGGAGCTGTGTATTACATTGAGGAGCTGTGTATTAATTTGAGGAGCTGTGTATTAATTTGAGGGGCTGTGTATTAATTTGAGGAGCTGTGTATTAATTTGAGGGGCTGTGTATTAATTTGAGGGGCTGTGTATTAACCCATTAAGGATGCAGTGTTTTACATTCATTTTTTCGCTTCACACCTTCTAAAATCTATAACGTTTTCATTTTCCCGTGTTCAGAGCTGTGTGAGGGCTTTATTCTGCATAACAAACTTTACTTCTCAGTGACGCTATTTATTATTCCATGCCGTGTACAGGAAAAAAAAATTCCAAATGTGGGGAAATTGGCGAAAAAACTCATTTGTGTCACTTTCTTATGGCCTCAGTTTTTTCCATATACAGGCGGTCCCCTACTTAAGAACACTCGACTTACCCCTAGTTACAAACTGACCTCTGGATATTGGTAATTTACTGTACTTTAGCCCTAGGCTACAATAATCAGCTATAATAGTTATCAAATGTGTCTGTAATGAAGCTTTAGTGTTAATATTGATTCTTATGACAACACAACATTTTTAAAATCCAATTGTCACAGAGACCAGAAAAGTTCTGGGTGGGATTACAATGATAAAATATACAGTTCCGACTTACATACAAACTCAACTTAAGAACAAGCCTACAGACCCTATCTTGTATGTAACCTGGGGACTGCCTGTATGTAGGTTTTATTGTATTTTAATACAAATGAAAACTTTTTCATACTATGGTGTAGGAACTGTGTGTGAGATGAGCTGACGTTTTCATTGCTACCATTTGAGGACCGTCACTTTTTGATCACTTTTTATAAAAAAAATGTATGTGATGTAAAGGTGGTGTTTTGGCTATTTTGGCGCTATCTTCCATTATGGTCTCAATTACAAAGATAAATCCACTACGGGCACAGCAAGCATGGCCATCGGACAGCTAGCGGTAAGCAGGAGCAATGGATGGGTAGATGTGGAGGTTTGTGTTGTCTCACTTTGGTTGTGCTCTAACTCCCGAAAACTATGGGGTTCACCGTCAGGAATAACCATTTTTATATTTTGATCCGGCAGTTTGAGAAGCTGTGATGCCCGTTTTTGTGATTTTTACATTTTATTTAGCTGTTGTAGGGAAAGAGGGGTGAATCTTATTGAATTTTTTTTTTTTTTAGTTTTTTTAGACCCTCTAGGGTAATTTAACCCTAGATGGCCTGATCGCTCCTACCATATACTGCAATACTACTAAATTGCAGTATATGGCATTTTTACATAGGATTCGTTACAGTGTGTACATGTATGGTATAAAGCGCTAAGAGGTTAATTCATTAAATTCTAAATTTTTTAATGCCGCCACATGAGTTTACTGCTAAGGGGCCCCTGAGGCTCTGTCGCCCAGGGGCCCACTGAATCCTGGAGCCAGCACTGTCTGCAACCCAACTGTTTGCTGGTTCTAAACTCCCTGCCCCTTTCATTAGATCTTTTCCAAAAGAGGTTATTTCTGACGACATGTTCTACTTCGTAACTCATAGTATTAAATTTAGCTTTTCTGTATTATTGTATACATCATATGAAAATAACAGAATTTATAATCTTCTTCATCATCCACAGTGTCATTTTTTGCCTTAAGTTTGGCCGTCGTCTAAGCTTATCTTAAGATATAGTCTTACAACAATTGTTATTTATTGAGTTCTTTGTGCCCAATGCCTCAAATCCGTTTCTATGGCATTATGTCACATTGTTTTCATTTTTTTTGTCATTTTTGTCATTCTTAATTACTCTCTTCCAAATATTCCTAATGTCACATTGCCTGGCATTTCAGACACATTTTATTAGAGCTATATTACGCTCTATGTCTTAGCATCACTTGGATGACATTTCTGTATCCTTGTAATAATTATAATTGAGTTCTGTAAGTGATGACTATGTCTCCAGCTCCAATCCTCATTAGCATTATTTTGCTTGTCTTCTTTAACACAAAATATATTCATTGTATAGATATATTGGGAGAAGTAAATCTGCTCTCCCTGCTGGAGTATTGAATGACATTACAATTTACTACTTTTTCTACAATACCACAATACAGCTGAGCCTGTTGGCTTCAACTATGTTTTCCCTGTAAACCTAGAGATTTACAAAATTAAGCTTGTATTGATGGTAATAGACATGTACTTAGAGTGATATATGCATATTGTAGACTTTTGTATAAGGCTGCTATACAACTAACTGCCTTTATTGTATAGAAACATATGGTACATCATGTGAGAAATATGTATCAAAAATAACATGTCATATACAACATTGTGGTCAGTGCTGGTAAGAAATGTACCATGGGAGGAAGGATATACTTAAACTTCGGGAAGATTGGTAGGGGTCCTCCTAGGTTGTGGAAGCTATAGGACAGGTGACTCTGCCCCTGTGAGGGGGGAGAGTGAAGATAAACAGCGCTAAGGAAGGAGTATAGTTACAAATATGTATTTTATTGAATACCAAATCTAAATATAAAGTTTAATTTAATTCATTTTATTCAAGGTATTATTTATTTTAAAGTACTATTATTTCTTGGGCAATGTGCACTATACTCATTGTAACGGGTCACACAGACAACAGAACTAAAAGTCTCTATGGGAAGAGTCCGGAGGGAGGAGTCTGTGGACCAGTGGACCCTTTGGACCACCGAGGGAGATGGTATGCGGCCCGCGGTGGCAGACAAGGTACAGGGAAGTGCAGGAAACAGTCCAAGCCTGGGATGACAGCAGCAACACAGAGGAACACTGGTAACACTGGCACAGACTGCAGACACCGCTGGACTGGAACCCTGGGAGGCACAGCAGGAAGCACAGAGGCAAACTGAAGACTTGATACAGGATAGCAGGAGCACACAGAGTCGTCTGGAAACGCTAATGGACTTTCTCTTCCACAGGAATCCTGGCATGGAAACCATAGGAGATCCTAGGAGAAGATCCGGCGGGGATTGAAGGGAGGTGCCGGATTATAAGGGCGAGCCGGATAGCAGGAGCCAATCAGGAGGACGCTGGCCCTTTAAGGCTAGAGAAGTCCTCGCACGGCCTACACGCCTGGAGCTGGAGCACAGACAGGAGCCAGGAGAGGTAAGTGAGGGCAGGGGGACGGGGACTGGCAGGCAGCGGAGCACGGGTGTACCCCGATCCACGACATGGATCGAGGGAGCACCCGTGACACTCATCAATAAAAAATAAAATAAAGAGTCACCCGGATAGAAATGTTGGAGTCCTGCAAAATTCGGATTCCAGTTATGTCTCAGAGCACATCATTTGTTTTTAGACATGCATGAATTTACAGGATCTATCATCACCTAAATTTCGTAATACTGCTATACTAATAATTCTGCACTGGAGCACTTCTTGTTAATAGGCTGATTGTTATTAATCTTGCTTTTTATTTGGAGAATCGTGGGCAAATTTTTGGGGAAAGTTTTGTATTCCCTCTTTTTATACTACAATTGTATTAAAAGTTAAGTTTTAGGGCTAGTCCCCATTGTTTACCTGAGAATGTGGTGATATGGCGACCTACTTCTACCAATTTTCATTGGATTTCTTTCATGTGGATTTCTTTCACGAGAGGACCCATCAGATTCGGCTTGCACCAATCGTGTCAACTCTTTAAATGTGTTAACTAAGCCACCGGTAACAACCGTGATTGGTGCTGGCACTGATTGTGGTTGTTATACTCTACGCACTGTGGGCAAAGCTGATTTTTGTTATAACGGGGAGCGACGGTCTTCAGGATAATGTTGGCACGCATGCACGGCACCATATTGGCTGGAATTGTTGATCTTCATGACGGTCTTCAGGATAATGTTGGCACGCATGCACGGCACCATATTGGCTGGAATTGTTGATCTTCATGACGTCAAATGGTTCTTACCTGTTGGAGAGGTTAAACCAAACTCAGACTTCTAATTAAAGTCCAAGTTTGTGTTCTACAGGACCGAACCAACAAAGTCACTATTTATCATTAATTGTCATTATGCATTTCTTGATGTGCAGTTCTTCTTGTGCAGATGAAGCACAAAGCTTTAGTGGTGTACACTGCTGTCATGTGAGGGCATGTCATAGCCGTTACTCAAAAGTTCATATTCTCCCATTACATTATAATAATACTGCTAAGCAGGTTTATAGTATTAACCTATTTAAACCTAACTATAAAGCATTTTTTTTATAACTAAAAGTGTACATTAAAACGCATCTATGTTATAATTACCATAGAGGATTCAGCCTATTATGAACAAAAACTACAATGCAAGTGCGAACAAAGCTTTAACGAATTCAAGTATCAATACCTTTGTTTGGGAATAGACTGTATGATACTAAAAGATTTCTTCATTCTAAATGATAACAACATAAAAAAGATAAACCTTGGCTAACACAATGTAGTTATTTTCTGTGCATTTATAATAGAGGAGAAGTCATTGGAGTGCCAAAATAAAGCAGGTGCAAGTCATTGTGCTTCACAGGGATATGAAGATAATGCTAAGCAATGGCTTTATTGCATATGGTATGACTGTACAGGTGTTACCTGGAACTGGATCCTTTCCAATTTATTAGATTAACATTCAGCAGAAAAGAACCACAGTAAACACAACAAACTCTACACGCAATGTTTATGGAATAGATTGACATATCCTAAAGTTACAAATTGCAGATATAGAGGATATAACGTGTTTACACATCCCTGTTTCATCCCAGGTTTTTGTCATGTAAGAAAATCTGACCAAGAAGTATCATTTCAGAACTTTTTCCATTTTTAATGTAACCTGTAATCTGTGCTATTTTAGGGTGGAAAAATATAAAAGAACTAAATTGATGTGGTTGTTAGAACATGCCCTCCTTTGTACCTATTGTCGAGAGCACATCATACATGTAATAATAATAATAATAATAATTACTTTGTCATTAGGTTAAGCCTACATGGAGAGGACCTGTAGCACCTGCACAAATGGGCATCTAGATGCCGCCATATTGCCACCAATTCCTGCCCCTCCCATGATTCCATTGTGGGTTACTGTAACAGTCTAGAGCCACCTACTGTATGGCTGTCATTTGGTATTTTCTTTTTCAGCCTGCCATATTTTAGGTTGCAGCGCACTTCGAGGAAACCCACAGACTTCAAAATGGATGTAGCCTGTAGTGCTTATTACTAGTATAACAGAAATACAGAGAATAAATAGCAACCCCTCGGTGGCAAATTAACTGCAGTAGGAAAGGAGGATATGGGAGAATGGTGCAGCACAAAATGACAATTCAGGTGTAATAAGAAACAGAAGATGAAATAGCACACCTGAATCTGTAAATCGACCTTTCACCTTTCGATGGTGGTTAAATAAGCATCAGGTAATGGTAATAAGTGTAAGCCATGGATTACATAAAAAAAAAATCTTTTGATATTTTTATTAAACAAATCTATTAAAATAGGGATCCACTTTGAATACTTGTAGTGAAGGCATTTGAAAGGACGGACTGGATAAATAAAACAGGCTTCTGTTGGGTAGAAAACAGCTTTATTATGGGTTAGTAAAGAGCACACAGGACTGCACAATGCGAAACCTGCCTCTCAAAAGCCTCTCACTCAGCTAAACTAATTCCCTACACTGTACTTAGGAGATGCCACCACGACAAGATAGTGCTATCAACAGGGAATCTGTTCCCCGTGGAATAGATATAATGGTGTCAGCTCACAGAAAAAACCTTCAACAGTCCAGCCAAGTTCCGGAAAAAACTTTTGAGATTTTTATTTGGTCAAAATACAAACATCCACAGCATTGTTTCTCAATATTCCCTTTCTCTGTCAGACAGAGACAGAGAAAGGGAATATTGAGAAACAATGCTGTGGATGTTTGTATTTTGACCAAATAAAAATCTCAAAAGTTTTTTCCGGAACTTGGCTGGACTGTTGAAGGTTTTTTCTGTGAGCTATTGTGACCTCAGCAAACGAGGTGAAGCCCGTGCCGTTTCCGAAGTACTTAGAGGCTGGAGGTGAGCTGGAATGAGAGCTTTTTTCACTGATAATGGTGTCAGCACCTGGCCAGCAAACACGCAACCACAACCCGGCTTGGCACTAGCTGTCAGACTAGGTAAGTGGTGGCAAACTCACCCTGCGATGTCCCTGGGGGCTAAGGCCCTGCCTAATGCAGATAAGCCGCCATGGTAAGGGCAAACCCACTATCAGGAACCTAACTGAGCGACCCTACAAGATGACAGGGAAACTTACTTAGTCTGGCAGCTGCTGGATGGTGGAGCGGACAGGTAACCGGAACACAGGAATAGACCAGTGTTCACACTGGTGCACAGAATACTAAGACAGGTCTGAGACAGGAAAGCAGGATAAAACTAAGAAATAAAGGATACTGAGGGACAAACAACAGATACAGATCTTCAGGTGGGATATACACAGGTCAGGTCAAGATCAAGCGGGAAAAATATAGGTCAGGTCCAGATACAGGCAGACAAGCAGAGACAAACAAACCAGGTCAAAACCAAGATGGCTGCAAAGGTACAGAATCGGATACAAAACACAGACTATAAAACAAGACAGCAAGAGCACTAGATACACAGGTAAGACTTGAAATAACCAGCAAAGTATGTTGGGAATGGGCAGGTATATAAGGCACTTCCCAGACACGCCTCCAGCAGCACAATGGGGAACTGTCCATCAGGCTAGTAACCCTTGCTGGGAAGGACTGAAATGCGAGGAGCAGCGTGTGGCTCAGATAATCCAAACACAAGCAGTAAGCCACAGTTCACACACAAATAAACGCCATCTATCCTGCCAACTGCAGATAGAGCGACATTTAGGCCCGGACGTTACAACTGGTTTGGCTTTTATCATGTCATTAGGCTTCCTGAAAGTCAATCTTGATGGTAAGCGGCTGCCTTACAAGGTAGCAAATAAAGGTGTGGTTTTCCTAGTCCCATCCTGGAAAACTTATTTGCATATTTCCCTGGAATGAGTTAGGAACCTGTACTGGTTAATACTACTAAGTATTATTTGACCCTTTCAGTTTTATAAAAAAAACACTTTTGCTATTTTTATAAAACAAATCTAATAAAATATGATGATATTAACAGTTTGCACCTAGCGTAAACCTGTGAAAACGATTTTGTGCGCATTATATAGACATGCCTGTGCAGGGATGTTACTTTATTTAAGTGAAACCTCTAGGCAAGCATTTTGTCAACACCAAACTTGAAATTAGAGCGACGTCTATTTTTCAGTAATGTGTAAATTATTTTCTAATGAAACATTTACACGTTTAAGAGGAAGATTAAATATGATTGACCTTCAAAGAATCATCAAAAGTGAGTGAAATTTAAGTGAAGATTTCATTTTTAACCCTTTTACATTTCATTAAATGTTAAAAGAAACAAATGCTAATTTGTCTGTAACGCCTCATGTCCATGATTGTGTAATGGGGCCATATGCTAGTCCTTTTTATTCGGCTAACACATGTCCCCGTTACTTTCTATGGGCTCATACCCACAGCCGATGCATGTGCCACACTGTGGATGGGCCGGCTGCGCGCACTGTAAATTATAGGGCATATCCAGCATGTGTTGTTACAGGAAAAAAAAAACTTGATCCAGCATTTTCAGTTGGATCTTCATTATTAATCCTTAATTTTAGCAAATAGCCCCATGACACTGGACAAAACAAATAAAAACCAACACATTTCAAGTTTTAAGCTACACTCTTAAGCTACTTTAATAGTAACGTGTGCCCACCGTACAGTAGCACGGCGGGCACACATCGGCGCCGGGGAGAGGAGGAGGGGATGAGCATCGCTCACCCCCGTCCATCTCCATAGTAATATATGGTGCACGCCATATTCCGGCGAAAGATAAGACATGTCCTATCTTTCTCCCAGCTACGGAACGGTACAGTGCTGCACGTGTGCGGCAGAATACTATATACAAACGTTCATGTTTTATGTTGTTTGCCCAATGTATTGTCACTGTATGCTTTTATATTGTTATTTAGTAGAATAAAGGATTAATAATGAAGATTCAACGGCGCGTGCTGGATCAAGTTTTTGTCTTTTTTTTTGTATGCACCCTAAAAAGGATATATTCATCCTCACCACCTCTCTACACAACAGTGTCCATAGACATTGGCCCCATTCATGCAGTGTATAAAGATCTCTCATCATTGGCTTACCCTTTGGAAGTGATAAGGTCTCAAGTCAACCTCAAGTAGCATAATTCTCAATCCTCAAGAGCAGTAGGACTTGGTTTCTCAATATCCTCAGTCCCAGGAGTATTTTAATAGAAAGTATGAAGGCACAAGGCCATACTAGTGGTACCAGGTACTGCTTCATGTCCTATGTTATGGCTGTGGTTCATGTCTGGTCTTCAGAGTCATCCACTTTATTCTACACACATGTTACTTCTCATTGCAGTTGGGTTGTGTGCCTATACCTGCACTACGCTTTCATAGGTGTGGTGGTAATAGACCAGCTCCACTCCTCTACAATTGTCTTGCTCTGCCATGAGGAATGCTTTTGAACCCAAATTTTTGACAACACCAAAATGTGTCATGGAACTATCTTACAGCATGCTTCTTTGTGATCCTGACCAACCCAACCCTGAAAACTCCACCCTTGTGTGCTTCCACACAACATAAATGGCTGCCTGTCCCACCATCTATGCACACAGGATATATCATGGATTATGATTACCATGGGCCCTGGGCTGTATGAATGTTATAGCCCCATCAAGCCTGGAATATGCTACTAGCAACTTAGAGAATGGAGGATGCGTCCCTTCTACTTGCTTCAAATATGCAGTTTCAGGACTTTTGGAGGAGTTTCAAATTTCCTGAAATGGCTCTAGTCTACACATTTATTTGTTTATTAAGAGCAGGAACAGATGTATGAGGATTTCGTGGGTGAAGGTCCTTCTCAATATAAAATGTGGAGGGTGGTTTGGGTGGCCATGGGCCCCCTAGAAGGCTTCCAAAGCATCCGTATTATAATCGACTACTGAATATAAAATCCATTTTGTATTTCCCCTGTATAATAACTGTTACATTCAGCAGCATTACACAATTTACTTTTTAACCCTATATATCCTTTCACATTTCTGTAGACCTGTTGCACTGTGCATGTATACACTCAGACTGCAATTGTAGGATAGTACTGTATCTATTTGTATTTACCATTCCAAGTTATTTTCTTTCTAGGCTAAATAACCCGATTATACCAATCAATATTTACCATTGTTGTACAGACATGATTAATCAATTACATGAATTTTCCTGTTTTTCCATGTATTTTTAATGTTAACAATAAACACAATAAACTAATTTTTTATTGCTATTGAAGTGTGTTAATCGCTCATTTCATATGGTAGGTTGCATATAATGAAAGTTATAACCATTTTATTTTGTACCAAAAGAAGTGTATTTGGGTTCATTAGCATAATGAGTTGACATTTTTATTGGCATTGTTTTTCATATAGTCTATTAAAGTTTTTAGGAATTAATGACTATAATTAAAATTATTTTTTTTTTTACTTCTTTCTTAGGCCCCTAACGGTTTATCACTCATGCCATGCTACTGTATACTATACTTGCAGTATATTTCATTAGCCGTGCATCCTCCCTTGATCCACCCTCTACTGGAAGATGACATGACAAGTAATTAATCCGTAAGATGAGGGGTACAAAAGTTGTGTGGTGCTGAAGATTAGTTTTTATAAAAAGGAGATTCTTAATGAGCCACTTTCTAACTATTCACTCACTCAACCACCCACTTGTTCAGTTATTCATCGACTCATCTATTAATTAATCTTGGGTTTAAAAACAAGTATACAGGTGGTCCTCTACTTAAGAACACCCAACTTACAGACGACCCCTAGTTACAAACGGACCTCTGGATTTTGGTAATTTGCTATACTTTAGTCCTAGGCTACAATAAACAGCTATAACAGTTATCACAGGTGTCTGCAATGAAGCTTTATTGTTAATCCTGGTTCTGATGACAACCCAAAATTTTTTAAATCCAATTGTCACATAGACCAAAAAAAATTTGACTGGGGTTACAATAATAAAGTATACAGTTCCGACTTACATACAAACTCAACTGCCTGTACTAGCAAATTTTTTATTAGTTATTATTGTGTCCCTTTTTTCTCATTAATTGTTCAATTGTTGTTATTTAACAATAAACATAAAATTAGAGCAGTAGGAGCTTCTCAGAGGCTCCCGGCTGTTACCATTCGGTGGCCCCCAATTATGTCATGGCAGTACAGATTTGCATCACCTTCTAGGTTAGCTGCACCAATCTGGGCTGTGAGCAGTGGGTGTCTTGTAAAAACAGGTCTCAAGTCTTCTTCAAACATCCTTAAAGGGATTGTCCACTTAGAGCAAATCATTTATTTTGTGTAATAAAAAGTGATACAATTTTCCAATACACTTTCTGTATCAATTCCTCATGATTTTCTAGATCTCTGCTTGCTGTCATCTATGAGAAGCTTCTATATTTATTTCAGGTGGATGGAAATCTGGCCCTAATCATGTAATGTCTCATAGGTGCAATGAAAGATTATTCAGAGCTGCCTGATATAACCCTGCACCTGTGTGACATCACATGACCATGGACCTGTTTCTATCAAAAGGAAGCAATGATGATTACTGTTGAATGCCAGCAAGCAGAGATCTAGAATACTGTGAGGAATAAATACCGAATGTAGAATGAAAAATTGTATAACTTTTCAGTACAATAAACAGGAGTTATTTGCTGAAATTGGACAACCCCTTTAACCTCTTGGTGACATGTACTATGTGACAATATCTTACAATTTTTTCCCATTAGGGCAGTTGCAGTTTTCTGCTGCTGATTATGTAGGTATCTCTATATGACACCAATACAATATTGTAATACAAGTTTATCATCTCATGACACACCAAATGTATCTAGATCACCCAAGAAGTACAGACACATCTGGATGAAATGCTATTATGCATATCATTTATTAAATTGTATTATTTTTTTGTAATTTGGATTTTTTTTAAAATATATATAGCACTATACTGTATATTTCATAGGCAAGGTCCTGCTTCTGCTTTATCTAGTTCAATGCAGATTTCATTCAATGCATCTTTTGTACTTCCATTTGTTCTCGCCTTTATATTATGTATGTAAACAGTTTATTAAATCTACAGCACCATGGAAGTAAATAACTAATAATAATAATGATAATAATTTGATCATTTCCTTTTTTATTAAAAATGCGAAAAATACTTATTCTTAGTAAATAAAAATATTTCTTTAAAAATATTTCTTTCAACAGTTGTTAACGTATCATTAATAATCTTATGTGCAAACACTAACAAAGCATTAGTCCCAGAGAGCTGTCTGTAAATTGCGGTAACAAATCATTGCCTGTATACAGAATGTTCATTACTCTCATGTGTACATAAAAGTGTTATATCAACTATATTCTTAGTGATTAAGCTCACCCTAATTAGCCCAGCGAGTACCCTGGGGAGTGTCTGGGACCATTTGACATTGTGATTTTTCAGAGGGGAATGGGGGATGGGGAGATCATTTTGAGCATTGAGATACAAAGTAAATTTTGTTTTAGGTCACTTATGAAACCAGCACTAGGACTCTGCTGTACAGTATTACCCTTCATAATAAATATGACTTTGTACTCCATGTCTTGTTGGGTGCCTGATTAGAGACTTATAATATGGGTGTATGGGTAAAATGTAAGTGTCTCATACAAACCAAAATGCTTGTTTTTATAATATGCAGCATGTTTATATTATATATTATAAATTGCCACATTATAATTATAGTGAAATCTGCAAACAGTATGTAATGGAGCAGGAGAAGCTGAATATATTGTACATAGAGATGAGCGAGAACTAAAATGCCCGGGTGCTCGTTATTCGAGACGAACTTTTCCTGATGCTCGAGTGCTCGTCTCGAATAACGAGCCCCATTGAAGTCAATGGGAGACTCGAGCATTTTTCAAAGGGACCATAGTTCGGGAATAAAATGTGTTATGTAATTGAAATAGAATGTCTTCTGATAAGTTAGCAGATGTATGCAAACATCTGCAATCTATTCTTCACTGTTCCGCGCGTACATTATCTCCCGACAAGTTAGCAGATGTGAAGAACAGTGAAGAATAGAATAAAAACAGTGAACACAGGATCATTTAAGTGAAAAACGCAGTGAAAAACACAGTGAAGAATAGATTGCAGATGTTCGGCACATCTGCTTACTTGTCGGGAGATACGCTGTCCCGGGATCCGCTCCTCTTCTTCCACTGAAGTCTCCCCGATGCCGTCTTATAGATGTTTATGTACTGGATGAAAAGCGACACCAGAAGGTAGATGAAGAAGAGGAACTTGAAAAGAAGACTCCCGTCTAGCGGCAGGTCAGGGATGCGGCAGTGACGCACCGGCTCGGGGGTGATCAGGGCGGTTATCGGAGGGGCGGAGAGGCCAACAGCGCTGCCATTCCTGTTTCTTAACCCTGTGCCATTGCCACACGTCCCGCCAATCAGAGTCTGCAGTGAGGGCAAAGCGGATCGGCTCAGTTGCTTCAGGCTTGGACCCCTTCTTCCACCAGGCATGACAGGGTACCAGTACACATCCAACAGTCAGCGCCAGTCCGACACATACAACACAGCGAGCAGGAAGATTCAGCTACATACAGCGGCTCAGTCATCAGTGGCAGCGGGGCGCGGGGCTGTCTGCCGCATGTCGAGCCCATGCAGGGTGCACGTCTTGGGGGAGGGTTGCAGGGGAGCGGGACACCCCTCTTCCTGCAGCCTCGGTCTCCCCAGATTTCTGCTTCCCTTTACTCTCCACAGCTGCCCAGGAGCTATATATTGTTCTTCAAATTTTGTTCGCACCGTTCCGCGCCCTTCCGACAAGTAAGCAGATGTGCCGAACATCTGTAATCTATTCTTCACTGTGTTCTTCACTGTGTTTTTCACTTAAATGATCCTGTGTTCACTGTTTTTATTCTATTCTTCATTGTTCTTCACTTTCTTTTTTTAATTAAATGCTCGATCTCGAGCAGGGGAAATACTCATCCGAGCAACGAGCCGTTTCGAGTACCTTAATATTCGAACGAGCATCAAGCTCGGACGAGTATACTCGCTCATCTCTAATTGTACACAATGTCCCGTCTGCAGGTGGCATGTTATTGAGCAGTAGGAGATAAGAAGATTGGACATATAGGGGCAGATTTACTTACCCGGTCCTGTCGCAATCCCACGATCACATTACGCCAGAAACGGGGCAATTCGGTGCAAAACAGAAATATTTGGGAAACCTGACGGAATCGCGGTCCACTGACCCTTAGTAAATGAGCCCCACAGTGTCCTATCTGCAGGCTACATGTTATAGAGGAGGGTGAGCAGGTTATAGAGCAGGAGGAGCTGATCATTGTACATAGTGTCTTATCAGAAGGCAGCATGTTATAGTACTTAGTAGCACTTAGTAGGTTATATACATTCACCGGCCACTTTATTAGGTACACCTGTCCAACTGCTCGTTAACACTTAATTTATAATCAGCCAATCACATGGCGTCAACTCAGTAGGCATGTAGACATGGTCAAGACAATCTCCTGCATTTCAAGCCGAGCATCAGTATAGGGAACAAAGGTGATTTGAGTGCCTTTGAACGTGGCATGGTTGTTGGTGCCAGAAGGGGTGGTCTGAGTATTTCAGAAACTGCTGATCTACTGGGATTTTCACGCACAACCATCTCTAGGGTTTACAGAGAATGGTCCGAAAAATAAAAAACATCCAGTGAGCGGCAGTTCTGTGGGCGGAAATGCTTTGTTGATGCCAGAGGTCAGAGGAGAATGGGCAGACTGGTTTGAGCTGATAGAAAGGCAACAGTGACTCAAATTGCCACCCGTTACAACCAAGGTAGGCAGAAGAGCAACTCTGAACGCACAGTACGTCGAACTTTGAGGAAGATGGGCTACAGCAACAGAAGACCACACTGGGTGCCACTCCTTTCAGCTAATAACAGGAAACTGAGGCTACAATTTGCACAAGCTCATCGAAATTGGACAGTAGAAGATTGGAAAAATGTTTCCTGGTCTGATGAGTCTCGATTTCTGCTGCAACATTCGGATGGTAGGGTCAGAATTTGGCGTCAACAACATGAAAGCATGGATCCATCTGCCTTGTATCAACGGTTCAGGCTGGTGGGTGTGTGTGTCATGGTGTGGGAAGATTTTCTTTTCTTGGCACTCTTTGGGCCCTTTGGTACCCAATTGAGCATCGTTGCAATGCCACAGCCTACATGAGTATTGTTGCTGAACATGTCCATCCCTTTTATGACCACAATGTACCCAACATCTGATGGCTACTTCAGCAGGATAATGTGCATGTCATAAGCTGGAATCAATCTCAGAATGGTTTCTTGAACATGACAATGAGTATACTGTACTCAAAGGCCTCCACAGTCACCAGATCTCATCATCCAATAAGCATCTTTGGGATGTGGTGGAACGGAGATTCGCATCATGGAGTTGCAGGGCCGACAAATCTGCGGCAACTGTTGTGATGCCATCATGTCATATGGACCAAAATCTCTGAGGAATGCTTCCAGCACCTTGTTGAATCTATGCCACGAAGAATTGAGGCAGTTCTGAAGGCAAAAGGGGGACCAACCCATTATAGCATGGTGTCCCTAATAAATTGGCCGGTGAGTGTATAGTGTCCTATCTGCAGATTTGCAGCAGGAGTAGCTGAGCAGTTTGCACAAGGTGTCCTATCTGCAGTCAGCAGTGCGACTTGATTTAGTGAAATGATTGAACTCTCTACCCTTTTTATACTTGGGCATCATGTGTGTGGTTTCCGCTTTATGAATGACAGCCTTCTATATATGCCCTGTATTGGCCTGTGCCTGGATAGGGCTCCAATTCACTCGCACACAGCTCTACTTCAACTACTCACCCACACACCACTTGCTACATTTACAAAAAGCTCTGATACATCCATTCATTCACTCACAGTTCTGCTACATTAATTCACGCACACACATCTTCTTTATACCCAATACCAGCGCCAATTTATTATAGCTGACTTACACCTAGTCGAGGTGGCGTGCATGTCAAGAATCAAGTTGCTTGTAACCTGATTCTTGACAAACACGCCATGTTGCATCTCGTCTAGGGCTTAGTCAGCTATAAAAATGACTGTGTTTTGCACACTCATTACCCCTGATGAAGCCTGCCAGGAGAGTCCTGAGTCCCCACTGATCACCTCATTTCCCATGATGTGCTAACCAGATTTATCATATGTAGCGGACAGGACCAGGGTCAGCTTCAGAGAGCGGGGGAAAGCCTATTTAAGGGGCTCTTCAGTGATATAGGCCGCCACACCACGACTCAGTATCACATTTTAATATGTCTTTTTGTAGGCGGATCATGCAGTTCCTGAGGTTACAAAAACCTGTTCCTTGTGTCATAAAATGCATTTGCCAAGTATATTTGGACAGTCTATCATCAGAAATTCTGATGATAGATGTCCTTTACATAGGAATATATAGGCTTTGTCTGTAGTACTGTGGTGATAGAGCCTAGGCATAGCTGTTTAAGAGAAAATAGCCATAAAAAGGAAAGTTTAAAATTAAAAATATAACAATTTTAAATCAAACCCATCTTATTTGTGTGTGATACATTAAAGCAATAAGTATTTTATCCGAGTTATACAGTTATAGAGAGAAAACAACATTTCTGTCATTTTGGTCATTCCTATGATTTGTACTTTTTATCACTTGTTTAAACTTATAGAAATGTGCAATGTTATTGTGCAATGTAAATTATTATTTTATTACATGTCTGATGATGGAGATCTTTATAAACTGTTACTTGGTAACAATGAGACAGTTCGGATTTTCTCATTTCTTCTTTCATGACAATATACAGGCTGAATTTGATTTGCAATATCTATAAACAATTTACAGTTCTGCATGACCTACCCTTTAACTGTATTATACTTTCACCTTAGATTTTGGTCTGTTACCATGAGAATTCTGCTCTGAAATTTGCCGTCCCCTTGGTAATACTCTAGCGCCTAAACAAAATAAGTCTGGTACCTTAAGGATGCTCAGCTGAAAACTAATTCTTCTATGCATTCCCTACTGGCTGAAAGCTTCAATAAAAAATACTTAGAAAATTTCAATAACAGAAGGGAAAAAATATATATATAACCCCAACATTATTGTATCTCCAAACAAGTCATACATTTGACTGTATTAAGGAAATTCCCCCCATGTATGTGAAAACATGAAAGCAACATTTCAGTATGAGTGTAGTAACATTGTACTGTTTTTATTTGTATTATATTTATAATTTTTAATATAATGGTATTATACACTATAAAATATTACAATCCTTAGGGCATTGGCCTTCTAACCCATTAGCTGCTATTCAGTGGCAATTTTTGCTTAAGTTAAAGAACTGACAAGTGTCAGACAAATTGGTTGGTCCCAAGAACCCACTTTGACAAAAGGAAGTTCATTTTACTGGAGAAAGGGACCCAGGGGTCCTGAAACGTATTGTATCCAGAAACCAAAAAGAAATCCAATGGGGGACATGTATCATGGTTTTTTTTTCTTTGGTGTATAAATGAGACATTTGGAAGGTCTTTTCTGCCCCTTATGTATGATCATTTCTTTTTACTTGTGATACATGTTCAGATTTTCCTGTCCTGGCAGGTGCAACTTTTGGCTTCTTTTTGAGACTTTTTGTTGCAAATGTCTCAAATCCATATGGAAACAAGCCATATGAGGGAGTTATTTGCAGGAGAGGACACAAGCCATATGAGGGGTTATATACAGGAGAAGATACAAGCCATATGAGGGGGTTATATACAGGAGATGACACAAGCCATGTGAGGGGTTATATGCAGGAGAGGACACAGCCATGTGAGGGGGTTATATGCAGGAGAGGATGCAAGCCATGAGGGGGTTAATATACAAGGGTCGAACGACACAAGCCATTGAGGGGTTTAATACAGGAGTATACACAAGCATGTAAGGGGGTTATATTCAGGAGAGGATACAAGCCATTGAGGGGTTATATACAGGAGAGGACACAAGCCATGTGAGGGTTATAATGCAGGAGAGGATACAAGCCAGTAGGGGGGTTATATGCAGGAGAGGATACAAGCCATGTGAGGGGGTTATATACAGGAGGGGTACAAGCCATATGAGGGAGTTTTTGCTGGGAGAGGACCACAGCATATGAGGGGGTTATATACAGAAAGATACAAGCCTATGAGGGGGTTATATACAGGAGATGACACAAGCCATGTGGGGTTATATGCGGAAGACACAACAAGCATGTGAGGGGGTTTATATGCAGAGAGGATCAAAGACACCATAGAGGGGGTTATATACAGGAGAGGACAAAGCCATGTGAGGGGTTTATACAGGAGATATACACAAGCCATGTGAGGGGTTATATTCATGAGAGGATACAAGGCCATGTGAGGGGGTTATATCAGGAGAGGACCAAGCCATGATGGTTATGGCGGAGAGGATACAAAGCCATTGAGGGGGTTTTGCAGGAGAGGATACAAGCCAATGTGAGGGGGTTGTATATACAGGAGGTGATACAAGCCATATGAGGGAGTTATTGCAGGAGAGGACACAGCCATAGAGGGGGTTATATCAGCGAGAGATACAAGCCATATGGGGGGTTATATACAGAGATACACAAGCCATGTGAGGGTTATATGCAGGAGAGGACACAAGCCTGTGAGGGGGTTATATGCAGGGAGGATGCAGCCATGAGAGGGGGTTTATACAGGATAGGACACAGCCATGTGAGGGATATATACAGGAGTGTACATAAGCCATGTGAGGGGTTTATCAGGAGAGGATACAAGCCATGTGAGGGGTTATATCAGAAGAGGACACAAGCCATATGAGGGGTTATTGCAGGAGAGGATACAAGCCATGTAGGGGGTTATATGCAGGAAGGAACAAGCCATGTAGGTGGTTATACAGGAGTGGATACAGCCATGTGAGGGGGGTTATATACAGGAGTGGACACAAGCCATGTGAGGGGTTATATACAGGAGAGGACACAAGCCATGCAAGGGGTTGTATAGAGGAGTGGACACAAGCCATGAGAGGGGGTTATATGCAGGAGAAGATGCAAGCCATGTGAGGGGGTTATATACAAGAGAGGACACAAGCCATGTAAGGGGTTATATACAGGAGAGGATACAAGCCATGTGAGGGGGTTATATGCAGGAGAGGATACAAGCCATGTAAGGGGTTATATACAGGATAGTATACAAGCCATGTGAGGGGGTTATATGCAGGGGAGGATACAAGCCATGTAAGGGGTTATATGCAGGAGAGGATGCAAGCCATATGAGGTAGTTATTTGCAGGAGAGGACACAAGCCATGTGAGCGGGTTGTATACAGGAGTTGATACAAGCCATGCAGGAGAGGACACAAGCTATGTGAGGGGGTTATATACAGGAGAGGATAAAAGCCATGTGAGGGGGTTATATACAGGAGAGGATACAAGCCATATGAGGGGGTTTTATACAGGAGAAGATACAAGCTGTATGAGGGGATTATATACAGGAGAGGATACAAGCCATTCTAGGGGTTATATCCAGGAGAGGATACATGCCATGTGAGGGGTTATATGCAGGAGAGGATACAAGTCATGTGAGGGGGTTATATGCAGGGAGTACAACATGCGGTTATATACAAGATCAACATGTAAGGGGTTATATCCATAGAGTGGGATACAAGCCATGTGAGGGGGTTATATGCAGGAGAGGATAAAAGCCATATGAGGGAGTTATTTGCAGGAGAGGACACAAGCCATGTGAGGGGGTTATATACAGGAGTGGATACAAGCCATGTGAGGGGGTTAAATGCAGGAGAGGAGACAAGCAATGTGAGGGGGTTATATGCAGTAGAGGATACAAGCCATGTGAGGGGATTATATACAGGAGAGTATACAAGGAGTGGCATAACTAGGAGAAGCAGGGCCCCATAGCAAGATTGTGTATAGGGCCCCCCTTCTCACTTAATAAAAATATACTTTGTTATTTGTATACTCACACATAAAAGTTACAACCACACATTTATACATATAAAGCATATATACATCACAAATATGTTATATAGTCATGGCCATAAGTTTTGAGAATGTTACAAAGTCTACTGCATTAGGTTTTATAATTGCAATTTGCATATAGTCCAGAATGTTATAAAGAGTGATCAGCAATTAATTGCAAAGTCAATATTTGTCCAGACAATGAACTTTCTTCCCCCAAAATACATTTCAACTTCATTGCAAGCCTGCCTTAAAAGGAGCAGCTAACATGGTTTCAGTAATTGCTCCATTAACACAGGTGTGGGTGTTGATGAGGACAGGGCTGAAGATCAATCTGTCATGATTAAGTAAGAATCACACCACTGGACACTTTAAAAGGAGGCTGGTGCTTGGCATCATTGCATCTCTTCTGTTAACCATGGTTATCTCTAAAGAAACACGTACAGTCATCATTGCACTGCACAAAACTGGCCTAACAGGGAAGAGTATCGCAGCTAGAAAGATTGCACCTCGGTCAACAATCTATCACATCATCAAGGAATTCAACTAGAGAGGTTACATTGCTTGCTCAGAATGGCAACAGGCAGGTTTGAGTGCATCTTCACGCACTGTGAGGCGGAGACTCTTGGAGCAAGGCCTGGTGTCAAAGAGGGCAGCAAAGAAGCCACTTCTCTCCAGAAAAAACATCAGGAACAGACTGATATTCTGCAAAAGGTACAGGGAGTGGACTGCTGAGGACTGGGGTAAAGTCATTTTCTCTGATGAATCCCCTTTCCGATTGTTTGGAACATCTGTAAAACAGCTTGTTCTGAGAAGACAAGGTGAGCGATACCACCAGTCCTGTCTCATGTCAACTGTAAAGCATCCTGCAACCATTCATGTGTGGGGTTGCTTCTCAGCCAAGAGAATCGGCTCTCTCACAGTCTCGCCTAAAAACACATCCATTAATAAAGAATGGTACCAGAATGTCCTCCAAGAACAACTTCTCCCAACCGTCCAAGAGCAGTTTGGTGATCAACAATGCCTTTTCCAGCATGAGGGAGCACCTTGCCATAAAGCAAATGTGATAACTAAATGGCTCTGGGAACAAAACATAGAAATTTTGTGTCCATGGCCTGGAAACTCCCCAGATCTTAATCCCATTGAGAACTTGTGGTCAATCATCAAGAGGCGGGTGGACAAACGAAAACAACAAATTGTGACAAAATGCAAGCATTGATTGTGCAAGAATGGACGGCTATCAGTCAGGATTTGGTCCAGAAGTTGATTGAGAGCTGCCAGGGGGAATTGCAGAGGTCCTGAAGAAGAAGGGTCAACACTGCAAATAGTGACTTGCTGCATTAACTCCTTCTAACTGGCAATAAAAGCTTTTGTTACTCATAATATGATTGCACTTATATTTCTGAATGTGATAAAAACATCTGACAAACCGGAGGGCAACAGATCATGTGAAAATATAATATTTGTGTAATTCTCAAAACTTATGGCATGATTTTATATATATATATATGTTATGCTGTACAGTATGCAGCATAATATGTATACAATGGTGCACATCCTCACCTCTTTAGTATGTCAAGTACTATGACAGGGCTCCCTGACACTGCGGGCCCCATAGCGGCTGCTATGGCTGCTACCACTGTAGTTACGCCCCTGAAGCCATTTGAGGGGGTTATATGCAGGAGTAGACACACTGTAAAATTTGGATTTGTGGTGTTAAGGTTGCATTTTGCGTTGCAGTTTGCGTTTGGGTTGCATTTTCATTGTGCTTTGAAAGACATTACAAGAGCTGAGGAGAGGTGAGATTGCCTAATTACATTACAGTTAACGTTTGCATTTACAAAGCGCACATGCGTTAATGTGATGTTAACACATGTGTTATCATCGCATTTACAATACTTTTGTAAATGCTAATGTTAACAGTAATCTAATTTGGCAAATCCCCTCTCCTCAGCTGCAGTCATGCATTTCAAAACACAACCAAAATGCCACATGTGAGCTCACCAAAAATTTTTAAAAAATGTAAATGTTAAAATGTAGGAATTTAAAAAAAAACTGGTAAATTTTACACATTTAAGGCATGCAAAATGATTACAATTTACATGTTAAACAGGGTCCATGAAAAAAAATCCTTACTTAGCACCTGCCCTGGACCAGGTGTAGGTTTGTGCCTAAAAAGTTACAAAAATAAGCAAAAACAGTGATACATAAGTGAAGTCACATAAGTCACATGGAACATCTGAAAAATAAAGCGAGACAAAAGGCCCTGCACAAGGTGCAGACCAAGGTGTACTTGAATAACAACAGTAAAAGTCGCAGTGAAAAACGTCAATAATAATCACCTGGTCCTGTCACGATCCCTGATTCGGACGGTCCGACGCGAATGAATTAGAGCGATTCATGAAGATCGTGCCGAGTTCCTGCATCTGTCACTCCCCCCGCTGAGATCCACTGGAGTTTACCTTCTTCTTCCCGGTGCCTGTAAGTGCGTGTCTTGCAACACAATTCTAAATGTTAAATCTTGCGCAATGTCTGAATCCGTTGTCCGGCGGCCACGCCCCCCGATTTCTGTCACGTGCAAGCCTGCACCTATGCGCCAAAATCCGATTGCGTGCGCCAAAATATAGAGGAAATTCTGTGCAAAACGGAGATCGTCAGGAAACCCAACGAAAATGGGATCTGCGGACCCTTAGTAAATGAGCCCCAATGTGTATGCATTAATGCTTTATCTATGTGTAATATTCTGCTTTTTGAAAATTGAACTAGTTGCTAGTTTGTCAATAGAAAAAAACAAGAGTTTAGTGAAGCTTTTATAATGCAATGTCTTTATGCTCCACTAGATTCTGGAAGAGTTAGTTTTGTATTTCTGAACAATGCTTGATGTTAACACTATGGCTACCCTTGAGGTAAATCACTAGGCAAAGCTTTGAACTGAGGATGATGGGTGAATTCTGCTCAGCAGTCTGCAGAAATGGGAACATTGAACAGTGAAATATTAATTAATAAAGGAATCTGCAGTATAATAATAAATAAGGAAGTAAATTATAAAAGAAAATATATCATTTGCCAATCAAACCCATGATTATCCAATGAAAATCCATTACAATGTACATACAGTATGTTAGCAACTGATGTAGTTGAAGGAGTCTACTGTGGATTGCAAAACTGTTCATACATGAACTTTTGTACATTTTTAAAAACTACAGACTCTTTATGTATTTTATTGGTATTTTATGTGATAGATCAACACAAAGGGGCTAATTTACTAAGGGTCCGAATCGTGCATTTCCGTCTGGTTTGCCCGACCATTTCCGATTTGCACCGAATTGCCCTGGGATTTTGGCGCACGCGATTGGATTGTGGAGCATCGGTGCCGGCTTTCTTGCGACAGAAATCGGGGGCGTGGCCGTCGGAAAACCCGACGGATTTGGAAAAACCGCAAATTAAAAAAAAAATTGAATAGCACTTACATACACCTGGACGAAGCAGGTGAACTCCGGCGGACTTCAGCGCCGCACGAACTTAGTGAATCCCGGCAAGCTCCGAAACAACGTCGGACAACACGCCGCGGGATCGTGAATGTACTGGGTAAGTAAATGTGCCCCAAAGTATTTTTATAGTGTTAAGAAAATGATATGTGCTTTTCCAAAAGCTTGCAAATTTAAAAAAGTCAGACACAAAACTGGTGCAAACATTTTAATAAATGTGGGCTTACGTGTGTTAATGTGTCACCTGCGTTCCTCTCCGTGGCGGCGTCTCTGTCTCCATCCCTGGACTTACCTATCCTGGCTCTTGGTCTCCGGCATGCAGGCCGCAGTCTCCTGCCTTTCAGGCCGCGCGCTTCCGCTCCTAGGGCGCGCGCTGACTCCTCAGAACTTAAAGGGCCAGTGTCCTCTCCATTGTCGCTGGTCACTTCCGGGTTTCCTATATAACCCTTCACTCCCTGCCAGATCTTCAAGTTTTCCCAACTGAAGTGAAAGCCTCCTGTGTGTAGCCCGAAGCCCGTTCCTGTGTGTATTCCAAGGTCCCGTTCCTGTGTGTATCCTGTGGTCAATATCCTGTGGTCCATGTCCAGTGGTCCGTATCCTGTGGTCCGTGTCCAGTGGTTCGTAACCTGTGGTCCGTGTCCAGTGGTCCATATCCTGTGGTCCGTATCCTGTGGTCCGTGTCCGGTGGTCCGTATCCTGTGGTCTGTATCCTGTGGTCCGTGTACGGTGGTCCGTATCCTGTGGCCCGTGTCTGGTGGTCCATATCCTGTGGTCCGTGTACGGTGATCCATACCCTGTGGCCTGTGTCCGGTGGTCTGTATCCTGTGGCCATGTCAGGTGGTCCGTATCCGGTGGTCCGTATCCTGTGGCCGGTGGTCCATATCCTGTGGTCCATGTCCGGTGGTCCGTACCCTGTGGCCTGTGTCCGGTGGTCCGTATCCTGTGGCCGTGTCCGGTGGTCCGTATCCGTGGTCCGTATCCTTTGGTCTGTATCCTGTGGTCCTTATCCTTTGGTCCTTATCCTGTGGTCCGTTCCCGTACGACTGTGCTCCTGCTGTGCCATCCAGGGTTCCAGCCCACTGGTGACCTCCTGCCTTCCTGTGCTTCTGCCGTGCCTTCCAAGGTCCCAGCCCAGCGGTGTCTTCACTCCATACCAGCGTTACCAGTGCTCCTCTGCATTCCGGCTGTCATCTCATGTTGTGACTGTTTCCTGCATTTATTACCTTGGCTGCCACAGCGGGTCCCATACCATCCCCTGCGGTGGTCCAGAAGGTCCACAGACTCTTCCCAAAGACACTTTCAGACGGTACGCCCCTCTCAAACCGTGACAGTAAGATCCAGCCATGGATCCCGCCAAGGAGTCCGATCTTGCCAAGAAACCTTCTGGCTGAGCTCTCCAGTGTTATTGACCGGCAGTCCCAGCAAATTGCTTATCATGGTGAACTGTTAGACAAAGTTTCCTCCACTCTTCAACAGCTGATTGACTTCCAGCAACAGACTTCAACATCTGATCCTGATCTCCCTCCATCCATTCCAGCTTCTACTCCGGCAGCAGAATAAAGAATCAGACTTTCAATGCCTGACAAATTTGATTGCAACCCCAAATTGTGCCAGAGTTTTGTTTCCTAGTGCTCACTACATATTGAACTAATGCCATCCCAGTTCACCACCGAACGTTCTAAGGTGACGTTTGTCCTCTGTCTACTCTCCTGGGATGCCCTGGCCTGGGCTGCTTCTCAATGGGACAAGGGCGACCCAGTCATGACCACCCTTGCTGCATTCCTGGCTGAATTTCAGTTTGTGTTCGAGGAGCCCGCGAGAGCCTCCTCGGCTGAAGTGGCGCTGCTGAATTTGCACCGAGGAGACTTGTCCGTGGGCAAATATTCTGTCAAGTTCCGCACCATAGCTTCTGAGCTCTCCTGGAATGGTGCAGACTTGTCAGCAGCCTTCAAGAAAGGACTATCTTCCCAGGTAAAAGACGCACTGGCTGCCCGTGATCTCCCTTCTACTCAGAGTGGTCTCATCACTTGGATAGATGTGCGGTTCACGGAGTGTGCTGGAGAACTGCTCCACGAACAACCTCAAGTCTGTCCTCCATGCCTGCCTCGCCTGGCTCCGGTGTTCTAAAAGCCTCTCCAGTCCCCGGTGCTCCAAAAACCTCTCCAGACCCCAGTGTTCCAAAAGCCGTCTCAGACTCCGGTGTTCCAAAAGCCGTCTCAGACTCCGGTGTTCCAAAAGCCGCTCCAGTCTCCAGCTGCACAGTCTGAATTGGAATCTATGCAAGTGGACATTACCCGTCTCACCATTGAGGAACATTCCAGACGTCTCCAGGAGAACTTTTGTCTTTACTGTGCCAGTCCCCAGCACCTCATCGGGATGTGTCCTATCCGTCCTTCAACGTCTAGGAGACACCAACACCTTGGAGTTCTAGGACAAACTTCCCTAGGTGAGGACACGGGATCTCCATGATTTACAGTGCCCGTACTACTCAGTGTTGGTAACAATGTTCCACTGCAAGTCCCAGCATTCCTCGACTCTGATTCTACAGGGAATTTTGTGGATGCCGGCCTGGTCTCCCGGCATCATATTCCGGTGGTTCCCCACTAGAACCACTTATCCATATCCTCCATTGATGGACAAATGTTGCCTGATTTGGTCCGGTTCCGCACTAAGTCAGTTCTTCTCCAGGTTGGAGTTCGTCATAGAGAAAGACTTTCCTTCTTCATCCACCTCATCTCTTTTGCTAGGTCTTCCATGGCTGCAACTCCATGCTCCGGTCCTCGACTAGAGAACTGGTGAAATCCTGAGTTGGGGATCAGAATGCAAGATGCACTTCTTCTCCACCAACCGTCTTGACTTCTTTGGACTTCACTGGTTAGGTGCCAGTTCCTTTACAGTTATCTTCGGACAAGACGCCTCTTGCACCTGCTCTCCTCCATGGATGCTCTGGTAGAGGACCGAAGAAGAGGAGGGGGGAGGCCCCTATGGGGAGGGGGACTGTAACAGGTATCCACAGGCCGCGCGCTGCCGCTCGGTGGTACTGTGGTCCTCATCCGGTTGTCTGTATCCTATGGTCCGTGTTCGGTGGTCCGTATCCTGTGGTCCATACTCTGTGTTCCGTGTCCATGGTCTGTATCCTGTGGTCTGTGTCCGGTGGTCCATATCGGGTGGTCCGTATCCTGTGTTCCGTGTCTGGTGGTCTGTATCCTGTGGTTTATGTCCGGTGGTCCGTGTCCGGTGGTCCGTGTCCAGTGGTCCATATCCTGTGGTTCATATCCTGTGGTCCTTATCCTTTGGTCCTTATCCTGTGGTCCATTCCCGTACGACTGTGCTCCTGCTGTGCCATCCAAGGTTCCAGCCCACTGGTGACCTCCTGCCTTCCTGTGCTTCTGCCGTGCCTTCCAAGGTCCCAGCCCAGTGGTGTCTTCACTCCGTACCATCGTTACCAGTGCTCCTCTGCGTTCCTGCTGTCATCTCAGGTTGTGACTGTTTCCTGCATTTATTACCTTGGCTGCCACTGCAGGTCCCATACCATCCCCTGCAGTGGTCCAGAGGGTGCACAGACTCTTCCCAAAGAGACTCTCAGATGGTACGCCCCTCTCAAACCGTGACATAATGCTTTTCTTCAGTAAGAACTAGGTAGCTGGTCAGATCTCTGGTCCAAGGCAGGTATATAAGGTTTTATTTTTACACCTGGCATAGAGGGAAAAGCTAAATGGTGATATGGTCTGCTAAACCATTAGGACATGTTAGCGGTTTTGGGTATTATTGATAGGTGGCTTGTGTTGGATTTACTCAAGAATAAATGCAACTTCATGGAATCAACTGTAACTGTTTCCTATTCACTTAATGGTTATGCTAGAGACATATGGGGTGGACATTAATCATAATTTTTGGGGGGTTTTTTTGCACATTTTTTTGCATATTTTTTTATGTCTCTAATTTGAGACTTTTTTGGGTTCAAGCTAAAGTCAGTGGTTTTGAGTCTCTGCGCCACATCTGGCGTAGTGAATAGGTGTTCTGCAGAGGTTTGTATGGCATCTATCATTATTTTGCGCCTAAAGACAATTTTTTAAATGTACTCAGGATAACAAAATAACACATTCTCTAATTCAGTGTTAACAAAAAGACAGCACATCACAGATATAATTCCAACCTGTCTCTTTTAGTCCTGGTATACACTATTTTGGTTGCCCCTAGACAGCTACCTGTATCCTCCTACTTTAGGATTGGCAGTCATCTTGCCTGAGGCTGCATGACTTTTCTCTCCCTCTGCTCCCTGTGGGGGTCCCTCCCCCCTGCAATCCAGGATGAGCTCTCACTCAGACTTTCTGCCAGAAAATACACTTCGTGAGGAGTGTAAAGCTACAAGCTACAGGAAGTTCTTTATTCTAGGCAGATGGTGGGAGGGAGGCATACAGTAGAGCTGACAGTGCGGCACATTTACTTACCCGGTCCAGCGAGTTCCCTGAATGTTTATTGTCCAACAAAAATGCACTGTGCCACGATTCACTAACATTGTGCGCCCGATATCCAGCATGTGTCTCTTCCCTGCTCTGGTCCGCCAGATTTCACCTTCTTCTTCCTGGTGCATGTAGTAGCGACAGAAAGTTAAATCCCACGCTTAGTCCGAATCTATCAGGTTGTCCGATGTCCGATTTCCGTTGCATGAAAGCTGGCTCAAAATCGGATCGGGTGGAACACAATCCCAGTGCAGACCCCTGTTAAATACTATCAAAGCTGTTCAAAACCCAAAAACCGTGCAAAGTCCGACGATAGTGCAGTGCACGACCCTTAGTAAATAAGCCCCAGTATGTGTGTAGCTAAGATCTAGAAGTGCTTTGCATGTTATATGCACCTCATGGATTTTATCATCTCTGATCTGTCTCATCTCTCTTTCCAAGTTGAAAGTGTATATAAACCTGTACCATGACAATCTAACCATATTGTCAGCACATAGAACTAGAGGGATCATATTGGGCAGATTTATCAAGCTGTCTTAGTTGCCCAATGCAAACAATTACAGCCCTTTAAAATATTCATGACCACTGGAAAAATGAAGGCTGAGCTGTAATTGGTTGCCATGGGCAACTAAGAACATTCTTACTTTTAGAAAGTTTGATAAATCTGCCCCAATGTGTCTACTTAGAGAATCCCAAAGCCCATTCTAGAATTTTACACTCACCATCAGTGATAGGAACTAAAACAGCAATAAAACTGAGTAAAATTGCAAAGTAAGGGGTTAAAAAAAATTCTTCATTGTGTAAACATCACTAGGGGATTGAGATTTAAGAATTTTCTTTTATGGGCAAACCACTTTTAGTCTATGCATGTAGAACATAATGCAGTCTGGACATTGTACATGTGGTGACTTTTTTTGTGCAATGAAACTAGGAATGTTCAGGTGTTTCACATTTCACCCCACACTGCAATAATTGTTCATGGAAATAATTGTGTGTGCCATAATGAATGTTAGACTGCATTCAGACGGGCATTGGGGGTTGTATATACTTACAACTTATATACGTTGGATATACGTCCCCAAATAGGCCGACAATGGGCGCACAGCGTACTGTTCCATACCTGGGAGAAAGATGGGACATGTCCTATTTTCCTCGGAATACAGCACCATGCACCATACATCGGTATGGAGAGGGGAGGGGGCGAGCAACCCCTCTCCCCGACGCTGACGTGTGCACACTGTGCCTTAGAAAACTCCATGACCCCTTCTACCACCAAGTCTTTCTCATCTTCTTCATTTCTTCCTGCATGTAAATGTATCTGTGTGGCCCTTTATAGCTTCAGATAGACTTAAGTAGGACTGACACATACTGTATCTGATAAAATACTCTCAAAAGTGTGTGTTCTGCTTCATAATCATAGACAACCAATTACTCATGGATCTCCACATGCGAAGTTCCAGCCGGTTTAAACCTTGGAGATCAAGTGATAAAAATTATTCTCTTCTGTGACTAAAAGATCAGGAAGGTGTTTTAAGCCATATATGTGGAAATGGACAAACACTTTCCCTACCTTAAGTCACAATTAGAGGCATTTAGTAATTTGTGTGCAGGGTGGCGCTGAAACCACAAGGGATTAATGAATTGGCGCACAGACTAATAGATGTAGGTAGAACTCCTAGACTTGCTTTTAGCTGCTTGAATTTTGCACCACAAATTGTGCCACAAAACGGGTCAGAAAAATAGAAGTGCCAGAAAACTGTTGGATTCACAAGTGGAGCCACAATTTTGTGCCCAGAAATAAAACCTTGAGAGTGTCGGAAAACACCAATATTGGGTCTTTTTGAAAGGCGATGAGAAATTACCCCCAATATGTTTTTGTGACTAAACTACAAGTGCTTATTTAGTAGCTAGACATCCGGTAGAAATTTACTCGAAGCAAATGAGCAACTTCACTGCCATGTGGCTTCTTTCCCCCTGGACATCAGGACAGCATGGCAGCTCTTCAGCTCATACATATGGAAGGAGGGGGAGGAGAAACAATACTAAGCTAAGATGCCTATTGCAAAGGATGCAGAGGAGAACAAACTGGTGCCATATTTACCCAAAATTCATCCCGAAAAGTATTCAAATGCAATTCAACGTCAAATGTTGAGAAAATTTCCACTACATTTTTACAAAGAGAAAGTATGGTTTACTGCATGGCCTGAATGATATGGGAATAAAGCACATGCATTTGTCAATGGAATCTTGCTAATCCAGCGAGTATAAAACGCCAACAATTTTATGTCAATGAGGTGGCTGAGCTTACGCCACAGGGGAGAGAAAAACTGTTAATGACTCCAATTAAGAAGTGAGATCGTCATTTGCACTTTGGTATTATCTTCCAGGCAAGTTTCAATAAAGATGTAAAAAAAAAAAAAAACACAGAATGCTCTAAAAAAGGAAAGTTTTATATGGCAAGTGTTGTTTATTGGACTCATATGACTTTTCCAATGCTGCTCAACTATTACCTCTTAAAAGTAGAGCAAAACGGTAAAGATCCATTTTATTTAATAAATGAGTTCCCTCCATTCTCCCCCCCCCCCAGGATGTCTGTACATGCCGATGTTAAAGGGGTATTCTCGTCTTGGCATTCACATTCAGTTTCATCTTCCATATATAAACATTTCTTCAATTGGATGTTATTAAAAAAATGTTTCTGTGTGAAGATAATTTCCCATAAACATAGCATTGTTGTCCCTTAGAAACAAGATAGCTTCCTCGGTTACAACCACGTCACATTTAGGCAGCAGTGGCCAGACATGTACTATTGAGCCCTGCCTGACCACCTGGCTTCAGCGATCATCACTACAGGACGGCTGTGGGACATGTAGTAATTCTCAGATATTTCATATACAAAAACTTTTTGTTTATTTGTGCAATCCCTTCAGCAGAGGTGGCCGTATCCGAGGAAGCTATCTCGTTTCTAAGGGACCATATCACTACATTTATGGAAAATTATCTTCACACAGGAACATTTTTTTTAATAACATCTAATTGAAGAAATGTTTATTAATGGCAGATTAATCAAACTGAATGTGAATGCCCAGACGAGTATACCCCTTTAAGGAGGTTTTGCACTTATAGCAAATAATTGTATATTCTTTGTGCAATGAAATGTTATACATTTTTCCAATATACTTTCTGCATCAAGTCCTCACAGTTTCCCAGATCTCTGCTTGCTGTCCTTCTATAGAAAGCTTCTATGTTTACTCCCAGTAGATAGAAATCTGTCCATGGTCATGTGATTCCACGTAGGTGCACAAGTTGTTAGTATGACACGGCTCTGATTAATCTCTGTCAAAATAAGTCTTGTGCACCTGTGTCACAATTTTTTACAGAAGCAGACCTACTGTCACGGCAGGGATTCTTTACATTTTTCTACAAAACTGCCATTGTCAGGCACATTTGGACAGAAAAAATATAAATAAAACGTCACTTTTATTTATTAACTTAAGAAATTGTTTGTACAAATATAGCACATGCTGCTAGGTACTCAAGGGGATGTGTGTTTAAAAACAGTGTAACATGTACCACTAGACCTGTCAGCTGAACTATGCGTAGTACATGGGGCATTAGACAGGCAATAGGGTTAGAGGCACAACACGGTATTAACAATGGGGCTCATTTACGAAGGGTCCTTTGGAAGCATTTTCATCGGGTTACCCGATGATTTCCGTTTTGCGCCGAATTGCCCCGGATTTTGGCGCCCGTGATCGGATTTTGGAGCATCGGCGCCGGCTTGCACACAACAGAATTTGGGGGGGGGGTTGGAGGGGGCGGCGTGCCGTCGGACAATCCGTCGGATTCAGACATCGCCTGAGACATCACCTGGGAGTGTCGCAAGGCATGCACTTACAAGCACCGGAAAGAAGCAGGTGAATTCCGGCGGACCTCGGCGCAAAAGCGACGGACATAGAAAATCGGGCATACGATCTTAGTAAATCATGGCAAACCTCAAACCCCAAACCTCGTTGGACAACGCACCGTGGGATCGCGACAGGACCGGGTAAGTAAATCTGCCTTAATATCTCCAGAGTGGAGATGGGCCGTGTACTGTGGAGGCCGGGCTATAGCCGCAGCTACCCTCTCTGGGGCTGCTATGCAGGTCTACCCACTGTATTGTACGCGCTGCAATTGATATTACATATAGTGAAATGATACTGGTGCAACTAAACTTAAAGGTTGTATCACTTAACATTCACACACTGGCTCTATGCTTAAAGAATTGTCGCCACTAGCATAACCCTATATGACATATGCCATACTCTGACTGTCCCTGAGTGAATTAGATAGTTGTATTACATATGCGCTGACAAACTATGAGATTACATAAAACTTCTAATTAAAATAGACCTACATTAGCCCCCCCAACATGTTTTGCCAGAAAACTGGCTTCATAAGGGGAAGAGTCACATCACACGATCATGGACAGATTTCTATCCAATGGAAGTAAACATAGAAGCTTCCTAAATAATAACAGCAAGCAGAGATCTAGAGCAGGGGTCCCCAAACTTTTTATATAGGGGGCCGCTCACCGTCCCCCTCAGACCGTTGGAGGGCCGGACTAAAGTCTAAAAATAAATAGCAGTACATGTGACCGCATCCATAATATACTGGCACACCCCTCAATTAATTATTTAATATACCGGTACTGCACCCCCTTGTGAACTATTTTATATATTGGCCCAATTAATTAATTAATATACTGGGACCTCTCTCCATTAATTACTAAAATGCCCCTATAGTAATGCATCTTCCTATCACACGCACCTTCATAATTATTTCTATTACTCGCACTCATAATAATTATTTCCTATAACTGCGCCTCATAATTAATTATTTCTATACTGCCTCATAATCATTATTTCCTATACTGGCCTCATAATTATTATTTTCAATTCTACCCTCATAATTAATTATTTCCTATGCTGCCCCTCATAATTAATTATTCCTATACTGCCCCTCATAATTAATTATTCCTATACTGCGCCTCATAATTAATTATTTCCTATGCTGCCCCTCATAATTATTTCCTATACTGCCCCTCATAATTAAATATTTACTAATCTGCCCCTTATAATTATTTATTTCCTATTCTACCCCTCATAATTAATTATTCCTATACTGCGCCTCATAATTAATTATTCCTATACTGCGCCTCATAATTAATTATTTCCTATGCTGCCCCTCATAATTAAATATTTACTAATCTGCCCCTTATAATTATTTATTTCCTATTCTACCCCTCATAATTAATTATTTCCTATGCTGCCCCTCATAATTAAATATTTACTAATCTGCCCCTTATAATTATTTATTTCCTATTCTACCCCTCATAATTAATTATTTCCTATTCTGCCCCTCATAATTAATTATTTCCTAAACTGCCCCTTATAAATAATTATTTCTTATTCTGCCCCTCATAACTAACTATACTAGCCCCCAGTCGCACACAATCTTTTTACTGCCCTTTAATAAAAAAATAAAAACCCTGTACTCTCCTAAGTCTTCTATGTTCTTGCCGCGTCCGGGCAGGAAGGGGTGCGCGGCCGCGAGATGACGTCATCGCGCGGCCGCGCAGCCTAGTTCATGGAGCGATGTGCGCCGGGGTTGTATTCCGGCCACATCGCTCCAGTAATAGTGCTCGAGCGGACGTGCCGCACCGAGCACTATACAGGGACGGGCAGGAGCTTCCTGTCCGGACTGACGGAGGCTCCTGCCCGACTGTTGTAGGCCGCGAGGGGCCGGATCGAAACGGTCCGCGGGCCGCATGTGGCCCGCGGGCCGTAGTTTGGGGAACCCTGATCTAGAGGACTGAGAGGACTTGCTACAGTATATTGGAAAATTGTTACATTTTTCACAGACCATATAAATTATTTGCTAAAAGTGGACAACCTCATTAAGTATTGAATAGGAAACAATGGAAGTGAGTGGTCTGTTATCATCTGCATCTCCTATTTCCAGTCTATGCTGTCTGCACTTTTCGGCAACCTGTGTCTATATGCACTATAAGGGGCATATGAATTGTGACCCTTATCTAAGGTAATAATATAGAGCTGTTTTTCACCCACAAACATTAAAACCATTTAGGAAGTATTACCTACTGTAGTCAGACACAATTGATTTATGTGTATTAAGCCATATGTGAATGGCTACAATGTCATAACTGCATTTACATTTTCTTAGTGGGTGGCAAAATTGGTCAACATGGCCTCACATAAGGCATGATTGTGTTAGCTTACACCTGGAAAAGAAACATTTATTGTAAGTAAATAAATTATGATAGTAAACTTTGTAATATACTTTATTATAGAAATCAGTTGCCGTGTCCTTCTTTTTCCTCTGCCTTTCTTCCTTATTTGAGCAGTTTGTCTATATCAGCTTTCTGTCCTGTATCCACTGACAGCAGAGAGATAACATGATTTGATAAAGTGTCCAATGACTTAAAGGTGTTTTCCCACCAACAAAAGTTAGGCCCCATCCATGGGATAGGGTCTAACTTGCTGATCAGTGGAGGTCTCAGTGCTGAGACCCTCACAGATCACAAAATCTAGGACCCCTCGTGGCTCAGTCACACTAATAGAGCAGACCGTAATCTCTATGGAGCTGACAGAGACGCGGCAATACCTATGTTTATGATTTGTACTGTTTATTTATTTTTATATGTGTTCTTGGGAAAGGGGATGATTTTAACTTTTCCTTTTTTTTTTTACATTTTTTTATATTTTTTTACATATTTTAAATTTTATTTACCATTATTACAGACCCTTCAGGGTACTTTAACGATGAAGGGTCTGATTGTTTATACTATATACTGCAATACTATTGCATTGCAGTATATAGCAATTTTACTGCTGATTTCTAATAGCCTGCCATCTGCTGGCAGAGATCATTACACATGGCAAGCCTACAAGTCTCAATGAGATTGTAGGCTGCCATGGCAACCAGTCGCCGCCCTCCGATGACATCACAGATGTCGGGGCCCATGGCATGGCAAGTTAGGTAAGTTGCCATGGTCGGGTTCGACCTCAACACTTAATAGGTTAACTGCTGCTATCAGCACCAGCACCAACAGTGGCAGTAACAGGCAGGTGTCAGCTGTATTATACGGCTGACACCCACTGTGTATGGAGAAAGCTCAGTCCGTGAGCTCTCTCCATATACCCCCTGCCGCACCAGGACGTCATAGTACGTTCTCTAGCGCTTAGAGGTTAATGGGAACCTGTCAAAACAATTAATCTCCAAAAGTAAATATATTCACATAAACTGCCATTACTTACTCGCTGCTCCTCCCCACATATATGTCTTCTTCCTTCTCACAGAACTATACTTCGGATGCGAGATAAGCAGAGATTCCACCGCTAGCAATAAAGTCTAGAGGGAAGATTTCAGGGTGAAGCCCCCATGCCATTTGGGGAAAGGGAACTTGTAGTGTAGTTATGGAAGAGGTCATGTACTTTGTGTAGCTGCTACTCCACCTGTTTTTTTTTATTTTAAACTCAATTTAACTGTATACTGGTATTGTCTTTTTTTTAGATGAATATTATAACAGGTCGGATAAAGATCATTAATTTTATTACATTTTATGGAAAGTGAAAAATAATATTTTAGGGTGTTTTAAATGTACACCTTTCATCATAAGGCATATTTATCATTCTACATTAATCTAATTAATACAGTTATGGGAATAACTGTTCTCTGGGGCTGTTTGGCTCCCGTCCTCACACTGCTGCCACCCTGCTGACTCACGGCCACAGTAGACTTGCTACCTGTTTCGTTGCTTGATGCACAAGTTCACACCCTCTTCTCCTGACAATGATGACGAATCCCTGGCTTAACCCGGCTCCCAAGTGCTAGCGGCTACATCATCACCGATTTTTAATTCCCTGTCACTGCTATTCTCTCCAGAAATCACTACAGAAAATATGTGTATTTTACACAGATTCCTTCTGATTCTCTTTGGCAACAAAAAATAACTGCTATTTGGGGTATACAGATCCCCCCAAATGGACACCCTGGAATAAGAGCAGAAATCACTACAGAAAGTATATGGATTTTACACAGATTTCTTCCTTTTTACTTCAGCAACAAAAAACCTGCTATTTGGGGTATACATATCCCCCAAAACGGAAACCATGGGATTGGAGCAGAAATAACTACAGAAAGTATGTGGATTTTACACAGATTTCTTCCTATTCACTTCAACAACAGAAAAAGAACTGCTATTTGGGGTATACAGATCCCCCAAAATGGACTCCTTGGGATATGAGCAGAAATTACTATAGAAATAAAGAATATATTGCTTTTTAAGAAGTGCCGCAACCCTTTGTTACTGTGGATTACTTTCACCTGCAGTCCTAGCAGGCCACGCGCACAGCACTCTGCAGGATTGAGGATTTCCTTATGGATTGTCACCCATGTGTGAGGACTTGCTAAAGATCGAGGTGAGCCGTATTACATTTCTTTTTTACTTTTATTTGCTGTTGAAATTGACTCTTTGCCAGGTCTTGACATCGATTACAGCTTTCAACTGTGCAAGGATTGGACTCCGGACCTCCTTAAACCTCTCACCCAGGTTGTTGCCCTTTTACAGTTGCAGTGCTGTAAAACTTTTGCAGGGCTTTCCTGATATTCCCAATCTCTCTGACGACGATAGGAAGGAAGTTGAGTTGTCTTTCTATGAATCAGTGGTGAGTGCAAGGGATTTCCTAATCCAATCCAAATTTTCATACCACACTTATAACTCTTGCAAAACTCCACCATAAGGGTGTGATGTCAGGTGGCTCCTGCTGCTGCTGGCCTCTTGCTGCACTGCGTGTGGGCCTGTTATCGGATTAGTGGTTTCTGGTCGAAGGTGCTGACCTTCCTTCATAGGCAGTTTGATTTCCCCCACATTATGTGCCCGCAGGTTTTCCTTCTTGGAATATTAAATGAGGTGACTGATGGTCATTATGATAAGATTTTCTTCCGATTTGTCCAATATTATGCCTCCAAGGTGGTAATTATGTCCTGGAAAGATCAAGAACCCAACCACCCTCTGAAGAGATGGAATAGGCTTACTAATGATGTTATCCCTGACTTTCACTCTTTATAAATCAACAGGAAGTGCCCTCTGAAACTCGAAATGCTAGCATAACGTGTTACCGCAGCCATGCAGAGCCATACGCCGCTTTATGGCGCCAGCACCCGGCATTGGCAGGGTGCTTGTGACGGGGTTTGGCCATGAGTGGGCCCTCCCAGCAGCTGGGAGCCACAGCACTTGGCCAGGTTTGCCGCATGCTGGCGCTGGCCCTGGCCGATTGCTTACTCTTCTTGTTTAAAAATGCAAAAATAAATACTCACTATGATGCAGTAAGTTTGATTCAAATGGCAAAGGTTATGTATGTTTTTAGTAGTGTGAATAGTGGCAAATGTATAATGTAATGCAATTTTTTGTGTAATGTTTTGCTTTTGTGTGTCCTTAATTTAAGCACAGTTTTTTTGTCTACTAAAAGGAAAATGTAAAAATTATTTTTCTCAAAAGGTATATTGGATAACGTTATCATCACTGTAATGGCGTATTCACACGACACAGAAAAACACATAGCACACTAAATTCTGTACTTTCTAATGGAACAATTCACATGGCCATGCACCTAATCTATTGCAGTAGAGCATGCCCTAAACTGAATATTTTTTACAAATCACTCAAAGGCTAAAAATTATGATGTTCCGTGCAAAATAAATTCCACAAGGATGTAATGTGGCCAAAAAAAAATCTGATAAAATTTCTGTTTTTCATAGCCTGGAATCCGCTTGGTCGTGTGACCATATCTTAAGGCTATCTATCCACATCTAAATTCAAAAAAATTTAAATGTAGTCAAAAAGTTGTAGAATATATTAAAAACAATAACCCCTAATGTATCTCTATGTACAGGATGTGGTACCTTTCCCTAATAGTTTTGCATATTTTCTATATATATACTGTAGACACAGCTTGATGTGATGTTAATTTTTCGTCTTTTTCCTCTATTACTGTTGTGAGCAAATCTCGAGATTATGTTTATAGGTATCCATTCAGTCAGTGAATCATTCTCGATTCTTGTCTCTGAGAAGTTTAGAGGTAATTAGCACTGTATATATTTTCTTCCTTTCAACATTAAATAATTGTGTTGCAGTATGTTAAAACAAGACAGATATGTTTAACTCAAAGGAAATCTCTACACAGAACAACAATGTAAGCATAAAGTATAAATATAAATTCATGGAAATAAGAGATTTATACTATTTCATTATTGTTTATTGTGGAGCTGTTAAAAGATGTATAATTATGGAATGCTTTGATACCAAGACCGATTTTTTATGATAACTGGATACATTTCTACTAAGATTGAAACTAGTAAATTGATACATAGTCACATCAAACAGCATAGAAGTTCATGTAGATGTAAACCACAAATGTACTAAATCTGCAGGAATGGGAGTCTGATCTCAGAGGGTCATGAGTTGGAGAACTCCCTATATTGAGGGACATTTATTATTTTTGGTGCAGCGTGGTGCTAGAACCGTTCTATATTTTTGAGTGGGATATAATTTAGTGGTACTGGGTAGCTGGGCTATTGTTGCACCACAATAAGTGCCTAAAAATAATTCAGAATAATAGAAGCGACAGAAAACTGGTGGATTCATCCGTTTTAGATATTTTGCACCCAAAAATAAAACAAGTCGATAGTGTCGGAAAACACCAATATTATGGTGCCGACACCTCATAAATTCAGGCGCAAGAGGCGCAGTGAGGAATTTTAAAAAAACACTGACAATTTTCCGTTTGAAAGACCATATTACATGCCCCCCATTGTGTCCATTTACGCTACTACAAGGGGGCCATATATTGTGCTTCCTGTAGCAGTTTTCTGTCATGAAAAAGATGCAATTCTGGGTGCAAACCATGTAACTTTCAACTTTTTGCCACTTATGCTCCACCAAGGGAACTGGGTACAAGGCGGGTCTGGGCATGAATGCCCTGGACATCCAAATTTACTATAACAAGTGCCCAAAAATGCCACTGGTTATAACTAAAAGCCAAAGCATGTTGGATCTGCCATGAGTGCTACGTCGGATTACTACCTTATTAGTAATTGCAGCCTCCCAAGGAGGCATGGCACCAGTATTAATACATTATGCTATTATTTTTTTTTTCTTTTTAGTTCTTTGGAAGTGTGTGTGTTTTTAAGTATTTTGTACCATAACTTTATCATAAGTATTTAGACAGCTTGATAAATCTGTTTCATTTTGCTGCTAGTGGTGTCGGTGGAGTGGATCTGGGACATTTTAACAAAAAATTTGCAAAAACAGACTCAACTAGACCCCTCATAATATCAAGCCCCATTAAAGGATAAAATATAGATGGACAAAGCAAAAACATCCATGAAAAGTTTAGAACAAAGCCAAGCAAAAACTAACACAACAAGCAACTTTGATTCTCCAAACACAGACACAAAAGTAATATCATATCCTATAATAAACAGTCACATACAAAATCCCATCCAGTTCTCATTATAAAGATGGGCCCATTGACTTTTCAAAAAGAGGGAGGAGAGGGCTAGAATGGCCATAATAAAAATGTACACACTTTACCATACATTGCTAAATGGGGTAGTTTTCCACCAAAATTTTGGGAAAAAAACCATGTGTATAAGGAATATTGTTTTTATAATGACAAAACACCTTTCCTTGAATTTCCTAACTACTTTAATCCATTATTATGTAACTCTACGTTTAATAGGTTGCACAGCTTAGAACTGAGTCAATCTCGATGGTTAAGTTGTTTTGCATTTACTAGCTAAAGGTTAGTTAAAAAAAGAAAACAACATTAATGGCAGCTAATAAAAAGACATGTTTGCCTTAATTCTGTGTAAGAGGTCTTATTAAGGAACAACATTATCAAGCAATTTGCTGACACTGTGACATGACTAATACCCTATTGTCATGAAGGATGACATCCATTCCACAGTATACAATGCATGCTAGTGATTATCCCTAGAGGGCAATTTAAAAACCGCTTACTTAGAACCAAAGAGCAAAAAAATAGGTTAAATGTAAGAAGAAAGCATAGGATGGATTTATGCAAAAATCTCTTCATGCCTGGACAAGCTAATATAGAATAAGTGGGAGTAATGAAAGTTCTTTTTATCAACCCTACCAATAATTTCCTTTCATTGATTTATATCTAGTAAATATGATATGCACATAAAGACATACATTTTAGTTTAATGGTCTTAAATATAGCATTTCATAAAAATATATTAGCTATAATAGATGTTTATTATATTAAAGAGAACCTGTCCTTATGGACAGGTGGTTAGTGTCCCAAATCGCCCATTACCAAGTCCCACCATGGGAGCTATTAAATAAAATCCAATGACTCCAATGAGATCCATTGGACCCATCCCTTGCATTTCCCGAGCCTGCACATGCACAGTGAAATTGGGAGAAGGTAAGTATAAACATCGTAATAATGCCCACATAGGAACTTGCTAAAGGGTGATTTGGGACACTAAACCACCGATCCATAAGGACCTGTCGGTGGTTTAGTGCCCAAAACTGCCCTGACAGGTTCCCTTTAAGTACAATAAGTCTAGGGGATACATGTTCTGGTCGATGCAGAATATCGATTGTAAAAATTTCTGCGACAGATACTTCAAGGGAAAAAAGCAACATATGTATGCAGCAAACAGTGGGATACGTCTGAGCCCTCCATTGTGAGGTTGTGATGCGATTGTCTCTGACTGTCTCTGTTTCCGACTGTCTGATCGTCTCTGTCTCTGTCTGTCTCTGACTGTTACTTTGTCTATGGGGAGAATTATCAGAAGTGTCTGAGAGCAGAGGTGTTCTAGTTGGCCATGGCAATCAATCAGAGCTCAAATTTCATTTTCCCACAGTTGTTTATAAAATTACAGCTGATCTCTGATCACGGGCAACTTAAACAGTTTTACCTCAGACATTTCTGATAAATCTCTCCTTATCTCTGTATCCCTATACATCTTAGCTCACACATAAGCTGTCTTACACTCATTGCCTATAGTAACCAATCAAAGCTGTGGCAAACCTGTGGCAAATAACAACCAATCATGGCCCAGCTTCTAACTGCCACAGCAGCAGCAGACAATGGCTTCTGTATATGGTGGGTAATAAGTGTATTTTGGAAAGCGTGCGGTGAAAATTTCGTCTCAAAATCTAGTCTACGACAAGATTGTAAACGTGACGTGCAGATTCCTTTACCAGACATACATACACACACATGCACAAACACATACACATACTCAGCTTTATATATTAGATGTTTACATGTTAGTGTTGGCATCATAACAAAGATGCAGGACCAGACAATAAGATTGACAATTTAATTGTGATCTCTAGTGCCATCAGCTGGTAAGACTGATACAGGAACATGCAACGAAAATACCTTTAAGGTTTTCTGACATACTGAATCAAGACATAAATTAGGCATAAGGCACTCTGTTCTGTCTCATGTCATGTTCTAAAACCCGCTGGGTACAGCTGTTAGAATTACTATGTAAATTGTATTTAGTCATTTGTTCTCTTGAATAGGAATGGTTGGATAGTCTTCCTAACTTTTTAATGTTCAGGTGAAGTAGTACAATTCTGCAGACAAGAATTAATTAGGCTTCTATAGATTTGATCTTTCAAGTAAAAAGAACAGAACTGATTTGAAGGAAGCGACATAATTACAGATCATACTCGTTTCTCCATGACAATTTATTAGTCTCTAATGCTTTTATTCTTTATCAATTGAGCAAAATAATGTGCTTGTAAACACTGCAGATTATAAATAACAGATTACAGCCACTGAAGTCTTGGATATTGAAATTTTAGGCACTTAATCAAGTTCCATAAATTTGTTTTACGCTCTCAGAAATGACATATTTATTTGTTTTATTTATGTTAGTAATTGATGCATATACTCAATGTGCTCCTCATGCTGCGTAATGCTAGTAGGCACAATAGGAGTCCCTCGTTTTTATTAAGCTCACTTGAAGGAATGATTTACTTAATGTTATATATTGGTTTATCAAATATCACATTTTCCCACTGAGACTTTTTACATACAATACGATATTCATAATTTACAGTTTGTGATAGTGGCTTTGCTGTTTCCACCTATGTTATCTCATCTTCTTTACTTAACCAAGTATCTGTATGCTACTTAGCTTAATTTTCTTACACTTGGTCATGGACATCATTGAGTGGATGTCCTTCTTGGAACCACCCTCTATGATCCAGATCTTCAGTAACAGTAATATTATGAATAGTGGCTTCATGTCTGGCAAACAGCCCAGAAAATGTATAGTTGGTGATATCTTATTCCAGGAGTTGAGATTGAGTTATCTAGATTTTGTCAGCATGGAGTAGGAGAGTGTTCCTTCTTTGACATCTGTCCACAGATTGATGTCAAAAGTGACTTGATTCCTAATTCATGTTCTATGCCACAAAACTAAGAGATCATTTTCTTACGTCTCTCTGGCTTTCTACCTATCCCGTTGCTTAAGAAGAAGAATTTACTTGCCTGAACGCTGAGACTCCAGAGAAAAGGGGTATTCAGGTATCTTGGGGCTATAAAATATGCCATGCTTCTGCAGCAAATTTTTTGGAAGTTAGTAGAAGTCTCAGTAATACTGGTTAGGAACAAGGACTTGGAGGTCCCGCTGGTTGGGACTGGAATAAAAGTTCCAGTAAGTAGCAAAATAGCAACATGCCTTTTAGCTTTATGTGCTATTAAGTAAACAAAAATGCATGCAGGGTCACAAATACAATTGGTACAATCTGTGCAACTGCCAAAGGGCTTAATGGGTATGAAGGCGCACCATTGCCCTACAGCCGCATCCAACTGTTCATTTGGCTGTATGTGACTGCATGAGCTTTTAAATTTCGTGGCTAACAACTAGGGACAAGCAGACCTGGTAAGGTTTGGCTGAGTTTGGCCAAAGCAACTTAATGGTTCTGTTTGGGTTTGAGTACTGAACCTGAATGCTCACTCCCCCTGGAAACACCCGCAAATAGTTCTGGCACTGATTGCAAGTGTTACCCTCTAAATACCGACAGGGAGGAAGAAGGACAGTAAGGACATCCCACTGTGTAAATCCATGGCCATTTTACAACTTGCGCTTCTTCTGGCTCCGCTCAACTGTAACTGCCCTGCTCATTGGATTGGTACAGACGGTCGATCTACACAGTGGGATGTCTTTCCTCACTTCCTATTTGTCGTTCTGTATTGTGAGTATTTTGGTCACTAAACTTTTGAGTTGAAGATTCAAGACAAGGCTTGGTGCCATTCATTTCATCCTCTACTTGACTCAAACTGCTCTTATTTATGTGAATAGAGCACATCCAGGTCGTGGCCGTACCAGTAATCAAGATTCACATTCTACCTTTTAGCTTCTAAAATATCTTATGTTAAGATATGGGTTAAAGTTCCTACACAGGAGTCCTCTATTTTCTGTGTATGCATTAACTTTGTATTTATGTATCTCTCTGTTTTAGTTCTAAAATAGCACATGCACTTTTTAGTGTATTAACAAAATTCCCCCGGAAAATCAATTTGTCCCTTTCTCTTTTCAGAGCAGCTCTACTTGACTGAAATACAAATTACTCCAAGACTGATAATCCTAGGTCATCACAAAAACTTTTTCCATAAAACATATTAAATATTGTTTTTTTTTAACCAATTCACAGTTCATTTGTGATTTCATTGAGAAACATTCATCCATTACATGTCAGTGGCACATAATTTGCCCTGTACTATACCACAATTTTAGGTGTTTTTGTATTAGTCCAATGTATTTTATTCATGTGTTTTCCCTATAAAAAGAGGTTTATCATTATAATGCAACATAAATGTTTCATGGCTGTGGTATATTTGAAATAAATGTTATTAATTCCATTATATTTATGATTTTAATAAGGACTGCGTGAAACCAGTATGTTAATATAAATTACAAACTCAGAATCCACATTTGCCCTCTGAAACAAAAAGGGATAAATGAATAGTTTTGGAAGTAAACCAAATACTTTTCCTTTTATTTCAGACATAAAAGTTGCTGTGGATTTTATGCTGAATTGATAAAGTGTTAAAATTAAACCTCAGCAGTAGAAGAGGTCAGGCTTATAGGGGGTGTACACAGGATAGGAAATAACAAACTGATCCATAAGAGTCCAGTCTCTCAGCAATGCAGAGAATGGGGTCCAATGGGTAGATCGTCAGGATGAGTATATGTCCAGATATCTACAGCACTCCCATTTACAGTCTGAATGCCAGAAGTGCTGTGTTTCTAAGTCTCCCATACTATTGAATGGAGCGGTAGGACCCATACTTGACCTGTCACTTCACACATTAGTGAGAACGAAAATCCAATTCACCCGTCTGCCGGGGATCTTGTACTTGTGATTTGTGGGGAGCCCAGCACTAGGAACCTTACCAATCTGATTGTTATCCTTTATCCTGTGGATAGAGATTAACTTTAATTTTCATAGTATTTCATTTATTTTAATGGTAATAAAATTTAAACCAAAAAATATGTAATAAAGTTTAAATCTTCATTTTCTTAACAAACCTGTCCTGGTTTCCATATATACAATAGTTACCAAAAAATAGAAAGTATTACAGTATCATAGTAGAAAGGTTGGAAAAAGATACAGGTTCATAAAGTCCAACCTATAAGATTAACAAAATGTTTTCTTCCTATAACCTGTGATATTTTTATTCCTGAGAATGACATCCAGGCCTCTCTTGACCATGTACAGAGCACCCTCCATAACAACCTCCTGCGGCAGAGAGTTCCACAGTCTCACTGCTCTTAAATTAAAGAATCCCTGTCTATGGCGATGGTAAAGTGCCTCTGTAAAGGTGTAAAGGACAGCCCCTTGTCCCCTTGAAATATCACAGGTCTATTTTAAGGTACCTGGGTGTCGCACAGGGTTAGTGACTGGATTGGCTCAACATTTTTTTATTTATTTATTTTATGTATTTTTTTATTTATTCAAGCATAAATCTATAGTGGGTGTTCCGGAACGAGTTACATTTGGATATGAGAACTTATGCGGGATACTGGAAGAAGCTGTCAAACACCTTATCCTCCTGCGTTATGGTTTCAGTATTATTTTAAAGCGACACATCCTGGGATGTTTGGCACTGCAGGAAGAGTGTTGGCAAAGTTGTTGCAAAGCTGCAGTTTGGGGTCTGCGTCTCTTAAAGGTTAACCATCACTGTTTGGAAGTAACAGTGTCTGAACTGTAAAAATATAGAACATTTTGGCAAAAACTTAAAGCATGGCTAGATTTCAGCAAAATGTATCTTTCTTGTAATACAAAATATACAGAGATGAGGACATTGATAAACATTGTTGATAGAGATTGACAGCAGGAAGGAATTGTAACCACTTATCCATGTATTGGATCTATTCAGCCACCAAAAGCCATTCATTGAAATCAATAAAAATTTGTGCCTCACACGGGCGGCGTCCATCATACCATCCCAATGAACGAAAAGGAGGTATTATTCCCAGATGGGAAAATATGTAAAAATATATGTAAATATGTAAATATATATGTAAATTTTTGACTTTGCAGAAAATAATTAAAATGCCTTAAATGCCTCCTTATTCTGGTACTTGGCAAATATAAATAATTTTGGTAATCCTAATTGACCTTACCTCTTTCAGACCGGAGTCTGCAGGTCCAGAGTCTCCAGCCGCGGGAGCAGGACTGGGCCTCCAGGTGTCTAAAACACCTGGAGACCCTAGGGAGAAGGGAGATGTGGTTTATAACTGCTTCCCCATTCTTCCCTTCTCCACTCCTCACAGCGTTGCGCTGAAGTAGCGCGATACAGAGAGGAGCAGAGCCGTCTCAAGATGTTAATTAGAGTTGCTGGGTCTGATTAGACCAAGTACAGCTCCAATCAACATCAGCCCTCACAGGGGGTCGTTTCGCCCTGTAACTTGGGCTTTTATAGATGTTTGCTAAAGAAAAAAAAATAACAGGGAAAATGTGTTTGTGACCTCCAGGGGACATAGAAAGGAAAAACATGCACACATAAATTTTTTTTTATAAATATTCAGAAAAATACATTTACATTTCCCAATATAATAAAAAAAATCCCCCCTACACTACAAAAAACATTGTCATGGTCGCCTCGTTTGCCCGAGACTACTTTATATCAAAATGACCAAAACAAAATAGAGAATTCATTAATAATGTTCATTTTGAGTTCATCTGAAAATGAAAAAAATATATACTGTAAATTACAAAACCCCAAATAACACTAAAAATTTAAAAAAAAATCTTTAAACTTTTATTACATTTTAATTAGTCCTATGTGCCTAAAAAAAAAAGGCAGCAAAAAATGTAAGGTATCAGCCAAAAAAATAAAAGTTATGGCACTTAAACCACCACTTACGACAATGCCCCAGTCATTAAAGCCTTTGCAGGCCATGTCATCAAGGGGTTAAAAAGGGAAAATTTTGTTTTGATTTCAAGGAAAGGGGTTAAATAACATTATATGGTTCGAATTAAACAGGAGCTTTGTTGGGTTGCAAAGCCAAAGAAACCACATACACTCACCGGCCACTTTATTAGGTACACCATGCTTGTAACGGGTTGGGCCCCCTTTTGCCTTCAGAACTGCCTCAATTCTTCGTGGCATAGATTCAACAAGGTGCTGGAAGCATTCCTCAGAGATTTTGGTCCATATTAACATGATGGCATCACACAGTTGCCGCAGTTTTGTCGGCTGCACATCCATGATGCGAATCTCCTGTTCCACCACATCCCAAAGATGCTCTATTGGATTGAGATCTGTTGACTGTGGAGGCCATTTGAGTACAGTGAACTCATTGTCATGTTCAAGAAACCAGTCTGAGATGATTCCAGCTTTATGACATGGCGCATTATCCTGCTTAAAGGAGCCATCAGATGTTGGGTACATTGTGGTCATAAAGGGATGGACTGGTCAGCAACAATACTCAGGTAGGCTGTGGCGTTGCAACGATGCTCAATTGGTACCAAGGGGCCCAAAGAGTGCAAAGAAAATATTCCCCACACCATGACACCACCACCACCAGCCTGAACCGTTGATACGAGGCAGGATGGATCCATGCTTTCATGTTGTTCCCGCCAAATTCTGACCCTACCATCCGAATGTCGTAGCAGAAATCGAGACTCATCAGACCAGACCACATTTTTCCAATCTCCTACTGTCCAATTTTGATGAGCTTGTGCAAATTGTAGCCTCAGTTTTCTGTTCTTAGCTGAAAGGAGTGGCACCCGGTGTGGTCTTCTGCTGCTGTAGCCCATCTGCCTCAAAGTTCGATGTACTGTGCGTTCAGAGATGCTCTTCTGCCTACCTTGGTTGTCACGGGTGGCGATTTGAGTCACTGTTGCCTTTCTATCAGCTCGAACCAGTCTGCCCATTCTCCTCTGACCTCTGGCATCAACAAGGCATTTCCGCCCACAGAACTGCCGCTCACTGGATGTTTTTTCTTTTTCGGACCATTCTCTGTAAACCCTAGAGTCGTTTGTGCGTGAAAATCCCAGTAGATCAGCAGTTTCTGAAATACTCAGACCACCCCTTCTGGCACCAACAACCATGCCACGTTCAAAGGCACTCAAATCACCTTTCTTCCCCATACTGATGCTCGGTTTGAACTGCAGGAGATTGTCTTGACCATGTCTACATGCCTAAATGCACTGAGTTGCCGCCATGTGATTGGCTGATTAGAAATTAAGTGTTAGCGAGCAGTTGGACAGGTGTACCTAATAAAGTGGCCGGTGAGTGTATTTTCCTTCAGCATGCAAGAGTTACTGTTAGAAGCCTTAAACCCTTTCAACAAACTCCAGTCCAATGTTTATAATAATGGTTCTGGTCATTATATCATGTATCATTTTATACATTTAATATATTGATCTACTTTGCATGGGCTGTCACATTAAAGAAGCATTTTAAAAAGTATATAAAAGGTATCCGTCACATTTATACATATGAAATACATATATAAATACTTGTATATGTATATAAATTGTATGTATTATAATAAAATACAATAAGGGAAACAAGAAGAATAGCAATACACACATTTGCTTTATATAAATTAAGGCAACATCATAAGTCTATATGGTACCAAAAATAGCTCAGCCAGTGTGAAAACATACAGGAAGTGAAGGTGCAATTATCACAGTTAATGAATTGTTGCAGCACTTACACTGTAGGAACATAACATTATAAATGGAATTTACAACGGAGCGCACTGTTCTAGGCATCCTTGGTAATCGTATGGAATTAAGCAAACAGACACGCTATTGAAATATTCTCAGTTATGCACAAGTTATTACACAGTCAACTGCGGAGTGTTTTAGTGACTTGCTGGTTTGGAGACTCGTGTGAGAAAAATAGACGCCAATGTCAACATAAATAAGTACTAACAAGCAATGATTACATTACATAGCTGCTAATCTTCAACAACCATACAAGTACTATACTTAAAGTTTTAATTTGTAGGTTGCAAGTTGTGTACTGTATATTATCTAACTTTATTTATTTTATATTTTTTTATTTCTTTTGAATGCAAAGGAAAGTGGGGCACATTTTCTAAGAGCTTTGTGTCGCACTTTTGTCGGACTGTGCACGTTCTTCATGGCTAAAACGACTCGCACAGGTATTTAAGAAGTGTCTGCCCTGATTGTGTCACGCGCAACTTTTTGTGGAGCAGCTGCGCTGGCCTCCATGCGTGCTGTTGATCGGCCCGACTGATGTGGTCCAAGCACCGTATTTAACTTGCAAATTGTGTCACACACCCTATGTTAAAGGTGCACCACAAAAAAAATGGTGAACTCTGTCGGAAATGCGTGAATCATGATTTCTGACGGATGATCTTAGTGAATCAACACGAGGAGCATTATACATAGATATAGCACTTTTAGTTCCTTTTTCAAGTAAATGTGCCCCTTTGTGTATGGGGGTGAGTTGGAAAGAAGAGCCCATCATTTTTGATGAGTGGGGTCTGGTCTCTGAAACACTCACAAGGGAATTAAAACATTAACTAATGATGAAGCTCCAATTAAATGAGCAGGACTACAGTACCAGGGGAGTCCCTGGTACATAACTTTGGAGGGAAATTCAGACTTTTATTTTGTTGATTGTTGGGGTCGCACATGTAGACTTTTGTTGCAGGAAATGAATTTTTTCATTTGGCATTGTGGAAATCTTAAACCACCACTGACATTCAAATTCATCCATAACGGTTAATCTATATCATTGCAAGGTAGTGGCTAATGTCAAGCTTCTATCACTGAACAGATTAACCATATACCCCAAAACAATACAGTGATTTAAAAACAAATACTTTAATTGGATCCGATTAAAACCCATAAAACAGTGTATCATCAACCAACACAATGGTTTGCTTAAAAAGAAACCTGGCAACCAACCAAACAAGACAATCAAATAAAACAGGGTATTGAGAAGAGCAACATATTCTTAACTCCTGTTATACAGAATATTTACAGAAAATGTTCCAATGGAGTTCAAAATGGCCACCTATACTTCCAGTTTCCTGTCTACAGAAAATGAAAGGCATCACTGTCCATAGTATTTAAATGGATAGGTTCTGTAGGTTTGTTGAATTTGTATGTAAGTTGGAACTGTATATTTTATAATTGTAACCCCAGTCAATTTTTTTTTTGGTCTCTGTGACAATTGGATTTTAAAAATGTTGGATTGTCATAAGAACCAGGAGTAGCAATATAGCTTAATTACAGACACATTTAATAACTGTTGTGGCTGTTTATTTTAGCTTAGGGCTAAATTACCAACGCCTAGAGGTCCGTTTGTAACTAGGGGTCATCTGTAAGTCGGGTGTTCTTAAGTAGGGGACCACCTGTATGTGAATTTAAAAGGTGAAGGTCTACTTATTTTATACTTTATTATTTATTACATTTTATACATTATATATTACATTATTTATTACATTTTTTCACCCTCTAAGATTTATGCATTCATTATTTCTCTTGTTAGACACTGCAAATGTCATGGTTTTTAATATACGTTTCCACTGCATATTCTTCCATATTGAGCAAATATCTGTGGCAATCCTCAGCCATTTGGCCTGCTTAAAGTAGAATGTAAATAGTGAGACTTTCTCATAAGATATCCCAGGTTTTCTGCATTTTCATAAGCATAATTGAATATTTCACTCAGAAGAGATTAGTGCTGGCAGCATTAATGAATCATATGGATACACTGGCAGGTTATGATTTATAGATGTATTTGATAGATAATCTTTGTACTGTACTCTTGATGCTGACTTGTTCTCAAAACTATGCAAGTGTAGCAGGGAGCTTTAATACATCATTCATCCATATTTAACCTTATAAGAAAGATATTTATTTTGATCAAGAATATCATAACAAAATGTTCTTATTTGTAGCTCTGGTACCGAGGACCTTATTTTCCCTGTAAGTCATATATTAGAAGCCTGCAAGTTGTTATTTTAACCATTTTAGTCAATGTTTTCTGAAAGTTATCCCATATGCGTGACCTGGGAGGTTCAATTTCAAAGAACTTGAATGAACCAAAAGCCTTCACATGTTCCTCAGAACTAAAGGTGGACCTTTCCACCTACAACATCTCTAACTCACTGTATCTTCAACCTCTTACTGACACTATAGGGCACATTTACTTACCCGTTTACGGAAATTGTATTGTCCGACGATAATGCACTTTGCCGCTATTCACTAAGATATCCTGCATGTGCCGCTTCCCCACATGCAGGATATCTTATTGTTGTCTTACAATAAAAAAAATTTTCCCAACTTTTCAGCACATTGCACAGAATGTTACATGAAGCCACTAGGAGGTGCAATTTTTACTGTAGTTTATATGGCTCTGTAAATAGAAAAAATAAAATTACTATGGCTTGGATGTGTTCTTTTACTAATTATTACCCAAGACTTATCAATATAGAGATCTTATAGAAAAAGTTTTAAATCAAATAAATCCAAAATCAGTGGAAGAACTCTTCCATAGCACCTGCTATGGGGCCCTCCACAGAGAGGGGCCCAGTTACATAGTTAGACTTGCAACTCTTTCTTCCTCCTGACAAAAATGTTGAAGAGGCTGTGACTGTAAGGCAGAAAATAATTATGAATAACTGGCTGATTCAGTGACGCTGCTCCCTCCTGATTACACTGAGTCTTCACTGCACACTGTCAGTGTTAGGGAAACTCCCCCTTCCTCCTGTAAAGTGCTGCCAGAAACCTGTACTGTAGTCGTAGTCAGAGGAGGGGAAGCAACCAGCCATGGAAATCTGCATGTCAGGGACTGTAAGACACAGAAAGGGCCATCGATGCTGCTTTATTGTGTGCTATGCTGACCCCCCTCATTCCTCCATCCCCAGTCAGTTATCCATTTTACCTTTTCTCTGTAGTGTCGTACGGAATAAGAAAGAATCTCCCATAATAATTGCTTTGAGGCCGCGTTCACATGCTGCATTTGGGTTGCCTTTAGAAAATCAATTCAGATGCAGTAAGGAGGAGCCTGACTGCAGATGCTTTTTCACCAAAATGATTGCGAACGGGGATTGCATGCTTTACATTGGATACATGCGTGCGTGTAACTTCGTGTTTGCAATGTAAAGTGCATATATTATGATAATTAGGAGTTAGCTGAATGTGTAGAAGACTTCATTTTTTGGACATGTTCAGCATGTACATCAGGAAAGCTCCCGGCATACACACTGAACATGTCTATAGTGGCAGATAGAGGAATATACTTTGCATATAGCAGGAAAGACAATATGAAACAGTGTAGTTGACAGCGTCTTTTTTGCTGGAAAACACTAAATGGATTGTAACAGAAGTATAATTGTACACTGTGTCGACCAGTATATTTATACATCACAATATAGAGTTTGGGGGACCCCTGCCAAAATTTTGCTATAGGGCCCACTCACTTATAGTTCTGTCCCTGCCCAAAATCCAATTGTCTGTACGACCTTGCATACACATTTCTAGGGGATAGGTGATGATTATCAAATTTAGCTGCATATTTAAATTCTTAAACTTTATTTACAATCATAACATTGCATAATTATATGACTATGACTACCTCGGACAAAACCTCTTAACCCTACCCCTAAAATTTCTGTACTGTAACACAACACTCAGAACTTCTATGGGTCACTATATACTGTATGCACAACAGACAGGAAACATATAGAGGTCTTTGGTCAAATACTATATATATTTATCTAATATCAGAATGGCACCATATTCCCACATCGAGGTAACATATGGGGGGGGGGCACACCAGGCAGGTCTTCCGTCTTCCGGTAAATATTTGCTGTTTGGGTAATACTGAAATAATAAAATGAATGTGTTTTTTAGCAACTTTATTAAGATACAAAATAGATATTATGTTGCCAAAAGTTTTAATTCTATCCCAATCTACGGCGTGATTAAGCCACTAAATAGAGAAAATAAATAGGGAGAGGCAGCGATCCAGTGATATTATCTACCTTCTCATTTAACCACGTATAAAGTAATGTGCCATTCATGAACAAGTAAATTATAATTTATGGAAATGCCTGGCACACAATAATTGCTTGCTTAGTCTATCAAAAGCTCGCTAATGGATATATTCATTAATTTGCTACATTTGGTTCATTAATTTTATGTTGTTGACAAAAAAAAAAGACACTTGTGTGATTTACTTTGTTGGTAGGAGAAGACGGCGCTGGATTATATTATTTTATTATTCTGTGTGCAAGCTCCGAAATCCTAGACAAGGCAGAGAGAACGGCTTTAACAACATAAATTTAAGAAACGGAGACTACCCGACCTGACAGACTGTAACCCGTAAATTATAAGGGGGAAATGATTACAATGAGGGTTTACGGAAACGTTCCAATGAATTAGACATATCATTAGGCAAAGGGATCTTTTCTAGGGGGCAAGGACACACAGCTGCTCGGTGGCGTTGTCATTATTCGTTCCTTACACCCCTCCCTCTGGTAGAGCATCTGTCTAAGCAGAAAACAGATCTCTTCTCCCAAAGACTATGACAGAAATAGGCTGCATTTATGAGACTGTGTCCAATCAGTAGCAATATGCATAGTAATATGTGACACAGCTCAAGTAATGAAGTTCCCAGCATGGTACCTGAAACTCCAGTCTCCAGTGTACTATGATTTATTTCTGCTGTTGTGAGGAAGGACAGAGAGGGCTTACACTGCCTCATCATACCTATGAACTCGCATAGTTAACCTAGAAAATATGGAGGGGGGATTTTTATGAATATAATATAGTTAAACACCTGAGGGAATAAGAGGAAAACGTATGTTCTGTTACCTTTTATATAAGTCTCCGTATAATATGCTATGAGGAGGAGATTGTATTAGTGCCTGCAATGTTACATTGTGCCAAAAGGTCTCAAGTTTTAGTGAAGTTTAATTGGTTGTCAATGATGAAAAATATTTTTTTAAAAATTATAAATTTTATAAATACAATGTATAAAATGTATGCGACTTCAAATGTAGTGCAATTCAATGCAATGAAATTGCTTATATCTGCTTAGGTTGCTAGTATTCATTCATTGTTGATAATTAGAAAACAATCCCTTTATAAAACTTAAAAAACTTCACTTGCATTGAATTGGTCTCCATTGAAGTTACCATTTCCTATATACATTTTATCTGTTCATTTTGTGTATATATATTTTTTACGTAAATATTTTATGTAATTTTTTTGTACTTTTTTAAGTAAACATTTTATGTAACTAATTAAATTTTACTTTCTCACATTTGATTTTTCATGGATTCCTTAATGAGCCATTGTTTTCTATAGATGTTTTTATATTTTAGTTGTTTCCACTGATCCTTTGTACAAGAAAAAAAATTAAAACCTTTCACATTTTTTTCACTGATGCAGATCACGGAAGCCAATAGGGTGGATCCACAAAAAAACAACCTATGACAGGTCTGTTTTTTCACTTTTTTGTTTTCTAACCAATGTTAAACCGTGAAAAATACAATGGAACATCACAGTAACAGGGACAAAAAAATGAAAGCAAAACATAGATAAGAAGCAAGTGGCATGCAACACAAATGCCAGTGTGAATCCACTCTTGGACAGAAATCCTTGTTGCTTGTCTCTTTGCCTCCTAAACTGAAGGTTTAGCATTGCTTTGAAAACATCACACCTGGTTTTTCAGCCTTAACAGCCTCTTTTGCACCTCTGTGATCTGGCTTTATAGACTGTTACACTGTCTCACCCAGCCCAACTTGTTCTGTCAGCAAGGACGAGCACAGTCATGGTGCATAGATTTCTGATAAGCTTAAAGCCAGCTACTATGTAAGACATCACCAGGAGACTCCTGATATCAGAAAAACTGAGCCACTTTGATCATTTTTGTCTAAATATTGTTTATTTTTCTTTTGTTCTTTTTGTATTGTATTTAAAACTCCAGAACCAAAAAAAATGCTCGAAATCTTAATACCAAATTACTCACAACTTCTTTGACCCAAATTCTTATCTCTCTTAATCCTGTGCTTGTTAGTAAATTTGAAATATTGGCCAGGGAATCTGCAAAGTGAGAGCTTTACTTCGAAGTGTGTTATGTGTTCAGCTTGTTCTCTTTCTGGCTCAAGCACATTTTTGCATTGTCATTTATTAATAGTTGTAAGAATGTATTCTGTTTTTGGGCCAGTAGGTGTTATCCTTTCTCTCAGTACATAGTATTGTATACAGGCACATCTCAACAATGCTGAAGAAGTTTAGATATTCTGAGTTTTACTTTCTTTCATTTACTAATATTGTATCATAAATATTATTGTTCTAATACAGAGTTATTCACCCTAATACAAATAGTTACTGATGACTCTCAGTTTTTGAGTTTTCGTTCAGTTGCTTCTTAGTTTTGAGCATTTTTGGGAAAGATAGATTAAGAGTTCCCAGGATGCATCTCTCAGTTCTGAGTGGCATATATGTTACGGATGAGAACAAGTGAATAGATTTTTTTTAATTACAAATGTCTTTATATTTAACAGTACTTTTTGGAGTTAAAGGGGTTGTCTACTTTTAGCAAATAATTCATATTGTTTGTGTAATGAAAAGTTTCCAATATAGTTACCCAATAAATTCCTCATGGTTTTCTAGATATCTTCTTGCTGTCATTCCACGGGAATCCTCTTTGTTTATTCCATGAATATAAATATTGATCCCTGGTCATCGATAAACCCACATGGAAAACAAAGTTCTCATACGGAGTCCATATAAGGACTCTTTTTCCACACTGATTTATCTATGTTCTGCTTGGCTTATCCTGAGTTCTGGAATCAGTGTAGCAATTTGTTCTATGGAGTCGAGCACCTGACATTGTCATATGCTCTTCCATTTACATCTAAGGTGAGAGTCCCCTCAACATCTACTCCTTGAATTGTCAATTCTTTTTCTGTACTACATGAGGGTCTGCTCCCTTTCTTTGTGCTCTTCTCGTTTTTGGAGTAGTCTTGCCCTAACATTTAGCCTCTAAGACCAGACTTCTGTTCCATATCAATGCTCCTAGTCATGTCACACAGGAGCCCTCTGCTCTGATTACTCTCTGTGATACTAACGAGCCATGCACCTACGTGACATCACATGACCACAGACTAGTGTTTATCCACTAGAAAATACTGTAAGTTGGAAAATTGTATAATTTTTCATTAAACAAACTATATAGATTATTTGCTAAAAATTGACTACTTCTTGTCTCCTCATACAGTTTGGTCACTTGCCCACGAGCAAGTGCAGTCAGCGAAAAACACTCTATGTGCTGGAGGGATTTCCCAGACTGACGTTTGAATTGCAAGATTGAACTCAATATAATAGTCCAGTCCAGTGATAAGAGGTCTGGTCCTGGAAATCCCTCTGATTGCACTCGCTCATGGGCAAGTGGCCTAATTCACAATAATATGGAATAGACAAGGGCGGTTGATGTAGATGAATTCAGTGATGTAATAGAGTAGAATATCTTTTTACATAAAACACACTATAGAGAAGCACAGAAATGAGGGGAGCACCGTGGAAACAAAGTTCTAGGAATCTGTCAAATGGTTGCTATGCTGCTGAGGGATGAGGGGGGTGTTCTGTCTTCAGAGTAAGCTGACATTGTGTACTGAAAGTGAGGATTATATGAGAAAATCTACTGTAAAAATATAATAATCATATTGTCTTCATACTTCCCCCTAGAAAAAAGTCATAGTTAATTTTTAATGGCTAATATAGTGAGATTTTCTGCTGGATATTTACGCAGTGACATGTACAGTTTTCAAACATTGTGGAAAATCTTTCATCCTTACAAAATTTCTTCTTGCAGTATAATTCCTACAAATAAAATATATGAAATGTGTGTAAATAATTTATTTCATTTTGCATAATGTAATTACGTATCTTGTCAATTACAACCGAAGTGAGTTACAAAAAAGGAATTGTAGCCTCAACTAAGTAATAAGTAAAAATAACTTTCATAGTTTCTTTGTTTATATGGTTGAAAAAAAGATAGTAGTCCATCAAGTTCAACCAAGGAAAGGAAGGGATTCAGGGGAAATAATTCTATATAACATAATCATCAAAGGGCACATGTATACAATCATAAAGCATATAATTATTATGGACATATAATCATTACTTTGACCCTCACAGGTGTAAAAAGGCATATAGACCCTTCTTGAAGCTCTCTGCTGTCCCTGCTGTGACCAGCGCCTGAGGCAGGCTATTCCACAGATTGACAGTTCTCATAGTAAAAAGGCCCATCTCTGGTGATTAAACCTTGTTTTCTTCCGACACACAATAATGGAATAACTTTCCACTATATTTTTTGTATGGGCCATTCATATATTTATATAAATTAATCATGTCCCCTCGTAGTCGTCTCTTTTCCAGAAAAAATAAATCTAGTTGTAATTTTTGTGGCTCTCCGTTGTACCCTCTCCAGTTCCAGGGCATCCTTTTTATGTACTAGTGGCAGAACTTTCTGGATACTGATGCTTAGAATAGGTAGTTTAAGTGGGTGGCAGGGATTTCATTTAACTAGCCTATCCGCAGGACAGAAGTTCACATAATAGATGGATCCATGTGCCTTTTTTGAATCAAAGGTGTATAAGTCTTGGAATGCTTAATACTTGTTTTATTTTTTTTAAAACATTCTTTGTATCGCCATGTTCTGACCCCAGCAACTTTTACACTTTGGTATACGTAGCTGTTTATAGTGTTATTTTTATTTTTTTCGACCAATTGACATTTTAGGAAATGTACCTTTTAAATAGAGATGAGCGAACACTAAAATGCTAAGGGTTAGGTACGCGTATTCGAGACGAACTCCCGATGCTCGAGTGCTCGTCTCGAATTAACGAACCCCATTGAGTCCAATGAGGGAGACTCGAGCATTTTTCAAGGGGACCAAGGCTCTGCACAGGGAAGCTTGGCCAAACACCTGGGAACCTCAGAAAGGATGGAACACCACGGAAATGGACAGGAAACAGCCAGGGGCGCCTGCATGGATGCCTCTGAGCTCATAATCGCACCATATGCCAAATTAGGCCAACAGCATGGCCATGCAGAGTGACAGAATGAAGCTAGATAGCATCTAAAAAACATCCAATAATTGACCCTGACACTTGGGGACGGCATTGCAGAGCTGCGGCCAGCAGCGGCAGGCTAGGAGTGGCATGGCGACATACCTAAATGGACTCAGGCTTCAAACCAATGGGTGGAGAGAGGAACCAAAGGAGGTGAGAAGAAGCGCTCAAATAATATCGGTACATGATAAAGTTTGCCAGTATATTTGTGGGATTACCAGAGGGTGGCGACAAGTTAACAGTGAAGCCATGAAAAAAACCCAAAATTCTGCCTGACACAGCTGTTTGATAAGGGGACCATGTATGGAGGCAGTGAACTAGTAGTAGAAAAGGTGTGCAGTAATTAAAACTATGTTAGTTGATCTTGGCATGGAACTGGCGCTCCGCTGCCAGGCGAGCTTTCGCCAATCCAAGCCTGTCTCTAGGCTACTCCCCAAAAGCACTTCTCGAAACTTTTGTATAAGATCAAGGTGTGAGTAGCGTTCTTATTAAAGTTTAGGATATGCGGTGAGGGGAAGTAAACAGATGCGCAAGAAGCGCTGAAATATATCCCTAAATGGTAAAAGTTTGCAAGTATATTTGGGGTTACACAGCAGGGGGCGACAAGTTAACAACTTTGATGTGGAATGCCCTGTAATAGCTCTTGGGCGTTGGCCTTTTATCGCCTAGGCTCAGCAGTTTCAGCACACCGCTGCTGTCGTTAGCGACGGCACTGCTGCTGTGCCTAGATGCTACCGACTGATGGCGCCATGCCCACGGATGGTAATTCGGGAGGAGGAGAGGGGGAGGAGGGTGTGGAGGAGGTAGAGATAGGCCTTTGAGACCTGGACCGAGGTAGGCCCCGCAATTTCTGCGTCGGCAGTATATTGACCAGCCCAGGGTCAGACTCGGTCCCAGCCTGCACCAAGTTAAGTTAGTAGCGTTCTTATAAAGTTTGGGATATGGCGGGTGAGGGGAATGTAAACAGATGCGCAAGAAGCGCATGATGTCGCATGGAGCTGGCGTTCCGCTGCCAGGCGAGCTTTCGCCAATCCAAGCCCCTGTCCTAGGCTACTCCCCAAACAGCACTTCTAAGAACCTTTTGTATAAGATCAAGTGTAGTAGCGTTCTTATAAGTTTAGGATATGCCGGTGAGGGGGAATGTAAACAGATGCGCAAGAGCGCTGAATAATATCCCTAAATGGTAAAAGTTTGCCAGTATATTTTGTGGATAACACAGCAAGGTGGCGACAAGTTAACAACTTTGATGTGGAATCCATGAAAACAAACCCAAATTCTGCCTGACACACCTCGTTGATAAGGGACGATGTATGGGCAGCTATAGGACGACTTTTGGAGGTAGAATGGAGACAACGTGTGGAGGCTGCTATGGAGACAATTTAATTTGGATGTGCCTGTATGTGGCAGTCCCCACATTTTTCAAACCAAGGAGCAGGTAGGTGGCCCTCAGTAAATGGGATAGATTGAGTGCCTGTATGTGGCAGTCCAAAAATGTTTTAAAACCAGAGGAGCAGGTAGGTGGCCCTCCAGTAAAATGGAATAGATTGAGTGCGTATGTGGCAGTCCCAAAAATTGTTCAAACCAGAGGGCAGGTAGGTGGCCTGCAGTAAATGGAATAGATGAGGGCTGTGTGGCACGTCCCAAAAAATTGTTTCAAACCAGAGGAGCAGGTAGGTGTGGCCCTGCGTATAAATGGGAATAGTGAGTGCCTGTATGTGGCAGTCCCAAAAATGTTTCAAACAGAGGAGCAGGTAGGTGGCCCCTCGTAAAATGGATAGATTGAGTGCCTGTAGTGCAGTCCAAAATTGTTCAAACAGAGAGCAGGTAGGTGGCCCTGCAGTAAAATGGATAGATTGAGTGCCTGTAGTGGCAGTCCAAAAATGTTTCAACCAGAGGAGCAGGTAGGTGGCCCTCCAGTAAAATGGAATAGATTGAGTGCCTTGTGGCAGTCCCAAAAATTTTTTAAACAGAGGACGGGTAGGTGGCCCTCCAGAAAAATGAATAGATTGAGTGCTGTATTGGCACTCACAAAAATGTCAAACAGGACGGGTAGGTGGCCCTCCAAAAAGTTAATGCATGAAGTGACTATGCAAGCCCGTGGGCCTGCTGCACTCTGCTTACTACAAAGAGAGAGAAGGAGGAAAAATGAGAGGGGAGGAGAGGATGGATATTATTCAGGTTGAGCTTTCACCTGGTGAGATTGGAAATTCTGAGAATCAGCCTTATCATGTATAAGCGTCAGCCTTCAGCTTCAGTCAGGCGTGTACGCTTATCGTATGATTAGCCAGCTGCACTGAAAACCCGCTACAAACGCTGCGGCAGGGCAGCAAGAACCTCCAAGGCGTACGCGCATTCGTGCCACATGTCCAGCTTTGAAACCGTAGTTTAGGGAGCTTGTGTCATTTAGGACGATGTTGGTCAGCTACGTACCTTTCCCTCCCATCTTTCTGTAAAAGATCAGCCCTACTCTGACGAGACTGGGGACAGGGACAGTTTGGTCCTTGCTGGGGTGACATAAGATGGCCAAAGCCTTGTAAAGCGTAGTTTACCCTTGCCAGTGCTGGACCAAGCTGCCTGTCGCCTACTCTCCCTCGCTACTTGTTCACGCAGAACTACGCACTCTGCCAGCGATGTCAAGGGACAATACTGTTTCAGCTGTGCGACCAGGGCCTGCTGATTGCATGCATCTCCATTTCCTTTCCTCTCAGGTATGAGAGTGGGAAGATTTTCTTGTACCTGGGTTGGGTCCGGAGGAGGGGACACCCAGTAACGGGGCTTTGGAATAATTCTTTGAAACGCGGATAGGGTCCGACTCGCAGGCCAAATAGTGGCAAGATCCTAAGCGTACAGAAGAGGACTGGCTACTGGTCCAGTAGTTACCACGCGTAGATTCAACTCCCTCCAATGGCTGACTGTCCCATGTCTTCTGCCTCACTGCCAACGCTCAAGGATAAAGGAAAAACACACGGGGGCACCAAAAGCTTCCTCTTCTGCCACAGCATGACGTCGAGACAGCCAACATCCTTTGTGTCGCCAACATTCTCCTCCTCTTCCTCCTCATCTCCTCCACCTCCACCTCCTCCGATATTGCGCTGAGAGAACAGACCTCAGGGGTGCTTGGCTAAACAAGGAATACTTCCCCCGTCTCTTGTGACGAGACGCAAAGCTTCCGCTTCATGGCCCAGGAGTTTTACAGGCAAGCACGGGAGTAGGCGAGGTGAGGTGATGCTGATATGGCGGCATCGCCACTGACCATCTGTGTTGACTCCTCAAAGTTACTCAGCACCGAACAGATATAGAACATCCAGTCCACTCCTCATTGTAGACTGAGGAAGCTGATGACCTGACTACCAGTTTGGTGGAAGTTGACATATGGCAGTCTACAATCGCTCTGCGCTGTGGTAAACTCTGGATAACATGGTCCGTGTTGATTTACACTCGTGGGACGTCGCACAACAGTCGTGAGCGGGCAGTTGGAGGCGGCGCTGCGCGGCCCTGCAGAGTGGCAGCAGCTGGCGCGACTTCCTGAAATGCGCACAGATGCGGCGCACCTTCGTGGCAAATCAGACAGATTGGGGTAGTCTTGAGGGAAACGCTGCACTATCAGATTTAACACATGGGCCAGCATGCACATGGTCAGTTGCCGAGTTGCAGAGCGCCACCAGGTTCGGCCGTTTGTCACACACAAAACCATTCCGGCTTGAGGTTCAGCGGTGCCAGCACAGATCAGTCTGCGCCGTGATGCCCTGTAATAGCTTTGGCGGTGTGCCTTTTGTCCCTAGGCTCAGCAGGTTGAGCACCGACGCTGCGTTAGCGACGCACTGCTGCGTGCCTAGAGCTAACCGACTGATGGCGCCGTGCCCACGGATGGTAGTGCGGAGAGGAGGTGGGGAGGGGGTGGGTGGGAGGAGGCATGTAGCAGGCCTGAAACACCTAGACCGAGTAGGCCCCGCCAATCCTCGGCGTCGGCAGTATATGAGCAGCCCAGGGTCAGATACTCGGTCAGCTCCACAAGTTAACCCACTTGCCGTAGCGATATATAGTGGCCCTGCCCGGCAGCACTCGTCCACGTGTCCGTGGTCAGGTGGACCTTGTCAGAAAAGGCGTTGGTTCAGGCGCAACATGATTGTCTGACACGTGCTGGTGCAGGGCTGGACGGCACATCGGGAAAAGTAGTGGCGGTGGGGACCGATACCGAGGGGCGGTCCGCCGCCATGGGTTGGAAGGCCTCGGTTCTCTAAGCCTATAGGGCAGCATCTCCAGGCTAAGCAATCTTGGAGATCAAGTGCACATAAGGGCTGGGCGTGCGGGGGGGTTGCACTATATTGCGTTTCCGCTCCAGCGTCTGGGGTATGAGAGCTGAACGCTGGTGGATGCTGTGGAGGATCGTGGAGGCGACGAGGGGGTTTTTGTGCCAGGGTCCTGGGCAGGGGGCTGACTAGCAGCTGACACAGGGGAAGGCAGTGGTGTGCACGGCCGGAGGTGAACGGGCTCTTGTTGCCATGGTGGGGTGCTTAGCATTCATATGCCTGCGCATACAGGTGGTAGTTAAGCTAGTGGTGGTGGAACCCCTGCGAGCCTGGTTTGGCAAATGTTGCACACCACAGTCCGTCGTCATCCGGTGGTTTCTTAAAGAACCACACACTTCATGAAGATTCAGCCCTCGCCGCAAGAGCCCTCACCACGGGAGCTTCACTAGTTGACAGTGGCGCTGATGCACCAGCTCTGGCCCTGCCTCCTCGTCTGGCCCCACACACTGCCTCTTCCAACCGTTTCAGGTCGAGGACTCCCTCCGTCTCAGAAGCCACTGTGTTCACCCGGCCTCTCAACCCAGCTTGGGTGCTGTCACCATTCTATCCTCCGATCCCTCAGTCGCTCCCCCTCGGACTTCCTGCCTGACAAACAACTTCCCCCACTGGTCTGACAACCGTGTCTCCTCATCGTGGACAACCTCTTCTTACCACTCCCACACGTCAAGAAGGTCATAATCCACCACAGACTGTGACTGGTGGAAACCTGGCATCGGAAATGGTCCAGCAGCAACCGGACAAGTGGTTTGTGACTGTGGAAGGGTCCAGAAAACAGTTCCTCAGAGGTATGCCGGTTCAAATGCCAAATTTTTCTGGGAGGGGCAGACTGGGGGGGAGGAGGTGAGGTGCAGGAGCTGGAGGAGTGGTGGGGATTTCGGTTGACATGGGTGGACGCGTGGAAGACTGACTGGTGGTGGACAAATGCTCGAAAGCATTGTCAGCAATCCACGACATCACCGTTCGCACGTTCTGCCTCAACAGTGCTCTACCACGAAGTCCCAGTAACTTCAGACATGAACCTAGGGAGTGTAGCTCTGTCGGCGTTCCCTGCTCCTCATCAGCAGGTGGTGTCTCACCCCGCCCAGGACCACGGCCTCTGACCCCTGCAGTAGTGGACGCCCACGTCCCCGCCCTCGTCCCTCTACCCCTAGCCCTCGGTGTTAACATTTTTAAATGAGAGTTATAACTTTTTTTTTTTTTTAATTCTTTGTTTTTTTTGGTGTTTTTTTGTGTGTTTTTTTTTTGTGTTTTTTGTTTTTTTTGAGTTGTTTTAAAACCAAACAATCCTATCCTATTGCTATGGGTATTTTTAGCCAAGTATCAAGGAAGCACCACTACTATGCCAGATGAGATGACACTGAGTTATTGCCTAATAGAAAATCCACCCCCCCTACTGAATTTTGCCACTTCGGCCTTTGCTATGGAATGTGCGCCACTAAGCGCAGAACACAGCGGTCGCAAGTCTCACTACAAATTGCTCAGAATTGGCAAGTACATGCACTGCAGAACTACAGCCACCAGCAGATCAACCAGAAATCAAATATATAGAACGCTACTGTAGGCTTCAAGAAGCTGTTTGTATTCTCCTATGGCTATTTCTAGCCAAGTATCAAGGAAGCACACTACTAGCCAGATGAGATGACACTGAGTTTGCCTAATAGAAATCCAACCCCTACTGAATTTGCCACCTTCGCTTTGCTATGGGATGTGCGCCACTAAGCGCAGAACACAGCGGTCGCAAGTTCACTACAAATTGCTCAGAATTGGCAAGTACATGCACTGCAGAAACTACAGCCACAGCAGATCACCAGAAATCAATATATAGAAACGCTACTGTAGGCTTCAAGAAGCTGTTTGTATTCTTATGGCATTTTCTAGCCCAAGTATCAAAGGAAGCACTACTACTATGCCAGATGAGATGACACGAGTTATGCATAATAGAAATCCAACCCCCCACTGATTTTGCCACTTCGGCTTTGCTATGGATATGTGCGCCACTAGCGCAGAACACAGCGCGGTCGCAAGTCTCAACTACCAAATTGCTCAGAATTGGCAAGTACATGCACTGCAGAAAACTACAGCACCCAGCAGATCAACCAGAATCAATATATAGAACGCTACTGTAGGCTTCAAGAAGCTGTTGGTATTCTCCATGGCTATTTTCTAGCCAAGTATCAAAGGAAGCACACTACATGCCAGATGAGATGAACTGAGTTATTGCCTAATAGAAATCCAACCCCTACTGAAATTTGCCAACTTCGGCCTTGCTATGGATATGTGCGCCTAAGCGCGACAGCAAGCAAACACAGCGGGTCGCAAGTCTCACTACAAATTGCTCAGAATTGGCAAGTACATGCACTGCAACGAAATACAGCCACCAGCAGATCAACCAGAAATCAAATATATAGAACGCTACTGTCGGCTTCAAGAAGCTTGTTGATTTTCCTATGGCTATTTTCTAGCCAAGGATCAAAGGAAGCACACTACTAGCCAGATGATATGACACGATTATTGGCTAATGAAATCCAAACCCCTATGAATTTTTGCCAACTTCGGCCTTTGCTATGGATATGTGCGCCAATAAGCGCAGAAACACGCGTTCGCAAGTCTAACTACAACATTGCTTCAGAATGGCAAGTACATGACACGCAAAAACTACCAGCCACCAGCAGATAACCAGAAATAAAATATATAAGTAACTACTGTAGGCTTCAAGAAGCTGTTGATTCTCCTATGGCTATTTCTAGCCAAGTATCAAGGAAGCACACGACTAGCCAGATGAGGAGATGACACTGAGTTATTGCCTAATAGAAAATCCAACCCCTACCTGAATTTTCCCACTTCGGTCTTTGCTCTAATATGTGTGCCACTAAGAGCTAACACCAACGGTAGCAAAGTCCCCCTGCTATTCCTCACAAATGGTAAAAGACAAAATTAAATAAAAAAAAATAGTTTAAACATTGAGACCCTAAGAAGGGCTTGTTGGTTCTTGAGATCACCCTCGCTAACAGTAAGGCTAATAGAAACCACAAACGCTTCCCTGACCACAGCAGCTCTCTCCCTAGCGGCATCCAGAGACAGAATGATCCGAGCAGCGCGGCCAGCGGCTAGTCTATTCCCAGGGGCACCTTCTGGCCGTCCAAACCCACTGCTATCGACGTGAAGGGTACCACGTCTGCTGGGTGGAGTGCAGAAGTCTCCGGACTTGTGATGGCTCTGTTCTGGCGCCAAAAGCAAACGCGGGGAGCTGCCCTTTCTCGAGCGGGACGAGTATTCGTGCCGAGTAACGAGCAGTTCGAGTACTAATGCTCGACGAGCAGCAATCAAGTCGACGAGCATGTCGCTATCTCTACTTACACCCTCATGTTAATATATTTTAATGGAAGCAAAATGATTAAATAACAGCAAGTTGGGTTGTTTTTAAAATTGTATATGTTTCAGACTCGGAGACACTAACTTTTAGTTTTTTGTTCTTTTATTTTATATGTGTTCTAAGAACGAAGATAAAATATTTTTTTATTGATTACTTTATTTTTTCAATGTCTCAAGAGATTTCTGATCCAAACAGGACTCTAATTGCTCTATAAACGCCTCATTATTTTATTTCATTATGTAGAGATTTTGCTCTCTGTTGTGGCTTGTACACTAGATCTACTACGCTGATCGAGAGATGAAAGCATGAACAGAGGAACCCCTACACATCAAAAATCAACAGTAACTAAACCTGCGTGATTCCTGTGTGTCTGAGCTGATTTTATCTGTGGTATTTGGTGGGCCACTGATGCCAGCTGGAAAATGTGCACAAAAAAATAATTCGGTCTCTATAATTCTCAGAAATGTTAGTGTTAGACTACATTCACACGAAACGTATGGGGGACGTATAAACGCTGCATATATACGGCGTACATAAGTTCTATGGGCTGCCCTGTACGGAGGGTTTGGTGCCGCACACGTGCCGCACCATACCGCTCCGGCCCGTAGCAAGATAGGACATGTCCTATCTTTTACAGAATACGGTGCCGTGCTCGTTATATTTCCTATGGAGGGGGGGGGTGAGCAGGCTCTTCCCTTGCTCCTGTCGCAGCGCGATGTATGCCCACCATACACTAAGTTATGGGGCCCACATCATGTGAATGTAGCCTATATAGTGATGCACAGAAATATTACACTGTACAAAGGGTTACACTATCTTCCCACATGATTGATTTTTATCTTTCAAAATTGTATATTAAGTATATTATTCCCTTTTTTTAAAGTTATCATTCGTCTCCATATATATATAATATATATATGAGGGAGTAGAACCCTCCTAGACAGACACAAACTGGGCTTCTATTGGCGTTATCTTTATTTGGTTACACACACTCATACTTTTACAATCTGTGCAGTGACACAATATGCTAAACAGTAGTAATATAGACAACACTTACGATGCTAGACCAGTCAGGGGACTGGGGGCAGCTTCAGAGACTGGGGGCTCAGCTCACTTAGGGGGTTATACTTTCTTCTGTGAACCTCAACCTGATCAGGTACTACTGTGACCTGTGGTTCTTCTTTTGGTATTCTGTCTCGACTGTGTTTTGGTAGTATCTTATAAGTACAAAAAAAAAGTGTTTTGAGCAAATGAAGAGTGAAACAAATGACAACCATATTAAACAATACTTACAAAATTAGAAATAAATAATCTGCAAGCGTAAAAGTTCTTGCTCTATTTTTTCGATAAGCACAGGCAGAGGGTAGCCACAATTATATGAGGGGCTGTGTTTCAACTGTCTGTAGCAGCAGTTCAACCTTTCATAGTATTTTGTTTCATATTTTAGCTTTTTCACTTTTCAATTTGTCCCGACAACATATATTTTGGTCTTGAGATAAAAAACTATTCCATCCGCTATGAGTGGTGGTTTTATACTAAATGGGTTGAATAAGTAATTAACTTGATTTCATGTCTGAATATAGAACAGAAAAGAGAGTAGAAACATTTACATACGAAACGTAAAAATTAGGATATTTGTACAACCAACAAACTATCACAAATATAATTAGAAATTACACTCACCGGCCATGTATTAGGTACACCATGCTTAGTAACGGGTTTGGACCCCTTTTGCCTTCAAACTGCTTCAATTCTTTGTGGCATAGATTCAACAAGGTGCTGGAAGCATTTCAGAGATTTTGGTCCATATTGACATGTTGGCATACACACAGTTGCCGCGATTTGTCGGCTGCACATCCATGATGCGAATCTTCCCGTTCCAACACATCCCAAAGATGCTCTATTGGATTGAGATCTGGTGATGTGGAGGCCATTTGAGTACAGTGAACTCATTGTCATGTTCAGGAAACCGTCTGAGATTAATTCCCGCTTTGAAATGGCGCATATCCTGCTGAAAGTAGCCATCAGATGTTGGGACATTTGGGTTATAAGATGGACAGGTCAGAACAACAATACTCAGGTAGGCTGTGGCATTGCAACGATGCTCCATTGGTACCAAGGGGCCCAAAGAGTGCCAAGAAATATTCCCACACCATGACACCCAACACAACAAGCCTGAACCGTTGATACCAGGCAGGATGGATCCATGCTTTCATGTTGTTGAGCCAAATTCTGACCTCCATCCATGTCGCAGAGAAATCCAGATCATCCAGGCCAGGAAACGTTTTTCCAATCTCCTACTGTCCAATTTCGGTGAGCTTGTGAAATTGTAGCCTAGTTTCCTGTTCTTAGCTGAAAGGAGTGGCACCCGGTGTGGTTTCTGTTGCTGGAGCCCATCTGTCTCAAAGTTCGACGACTGTGCGTTCAGAGATGCTCTTCTGTACTTGGTTGCAACGGGTGGCGATTTGAGTCAATGTTGCCTTTCTATCAGCTCGAACCGAGTCTGGCCCATTCTCCTCTGACCTCCGGCATCAACAATCATTTCCGCCCCCCAGAACTGCCGCTCACTGGATGTTTTTCTTTTTCGGACCATTCTCTGGAAACCCTAGAGATGGTGTGCGTGAAATCCCATAGACAGCAGTTCGAAATACTCAGACCAGCCCTTCTGGCACCAATAACCATGCCACATTCAAAGGCACTCAAATCACTTTCTTCCCATACTAATGTCGGTTTGAACTGCAGAGATTGTTCTGACCATGTCTACATGCGCCCTGTGATTGGCTGATAGAAATTAAGTGGTAACGAGCAGTTGGACAGGTGTACCTAATAAAGGGCCGGGTGGTATAAGCTTATATTTTAAGACCCATTTGAATATGTGGCTGGTGATGTATATCACACATGTATTCATCATAACACATGAATGAAGCCCCATATATCAATTTTAGATTACAACAAAGGTAATACGCACATTAAAGGTTAAGTAATGTGGGCACAAATGATGTTTGTAACTGATTAGTAAGCTTTGTTCAGTTACTGTATCTATCAAATGAACTGGTTTATACAGTATTATTGTAGTAACTGTTCTGGTCTATGTCTATTTATAAGTTTATTTCTTATACTTTATATATGAGCTTGTGTTTAGGGACTGTGATGAAAGTAATCTGGTATGTTATCTTTTACTAAGATTGGTCCTGGTAAGGCAATTTATGTTCTGTTACCAGTCTATAGTATGTAGGGGAATTGTGGTGTTCTATATCTATGACGTAAGGGCTTGGTTGTAGTAATTTTGTTTTTAGCATGTCTCTCTTGTTTGCCGATCCCTTTTTGAAAAATTGACGCCATTAAAGGGGTGTCCATCAGCAAATAACTGTTATTGTTGTATAAAAAAAGTTACACAATTTTACATATACAATCGTACAATCCTACTGTTTTTAGATCTTGCTGCTGACATTCTTAGGAAGCTTCATGGTTTACTTCCAGTGGATAGAAATTGACCATGGTCACACAGGTGCGTGGCTGTTATAACCCACAACTCGACTAATCTCCATTACTAAAAAGCTGTGCACCTGTGTGCCCATGGTCAGATTTTTTTACTGGAAATAACAATGAAGATTTATATAGATTGGACAGGAAGCAGAAATCTAGAAAACTGTGAGGAATTGATACCGAAAATAACATGGAAAAGAAAAAGTATAATTTTTCATCAGCAAAAACATAACTTAATTGTCAAAATGAAAATGCCCTTTAAGTGGTAAAAATGATGACACAAAAGGAATATACAATATAATTGAATGACATGTCGACATGTTAATTCACAATAAGTACTGTTTTTATAAAGCAGGACCAAACATTCCTATATCTGCAGGTTTTTCTTTTGTATACTGTATCCTTATAATAACAGCACTTCACATTTTTCTTTAGATTAAATCAAGTTTCCTTTTGTTTCTTTTAATTTATCATAATAATCTTCGATTCCATATGCAACAAGTGTAAGACTGTCTACACTCTTCTTCTTCAATTTCAGCAAATCTCACTGTATGTTGCTGTGACCGGCTGTCTGAGGGCTGCAAATCAAAAAAAATATAAAATGTATTCTTTATTGAAATGTTTCTAATATTTGTCATGCAGCAGATCTGAAAAACTGGTGTTTATTCTGCTGTTCTGATCACAGTTATTAACCTAAGTGAGGTTAAGTGATAGTGTACTATGAGCTCATAGCTCATATGTGTAGGTAAGTCTAAATGTCCTATACACTATAGAGACAATACTCCATTAATAAGAATGTGAAGAATATTTGGAATTAAAAATCATTACAAAAAGATAGTAGAAAATTATCAGTATCCCACTTTCCCACTTAGCTTTACGTCCTAAAAAGGTATGAGTTTTCATTCTTCTACATTATGCGGTGATATTCTGAATCCATAGGTAGAGTAGTAATACATCATCTGTTCACATCTGCTGAGCAGTTCCTATCGTTTTCTAATACCCATATCCCTATAGCTTTCCCACCTGTTATAGCACCAAATGCTCATTTAACATACGCCACAGCACGCTATGCGTCCTTTCTAGCAATCATTCAAGGTTAGTATAGAAACAATGGAAAAATTGGAAAAAAAAAAACCTTGGAGCAAATTGGATCTATCTATCTATCTCCATCTATCCTATCTATCGATCTATCTATCTATCTATCTATTCCTACCTATCTGTCTACTATCTACAAAGGAAAAGTCCAGAGCAGCACAGTTTAGTGTGGGTGCAATAGCCGTAAGATCCCTGACCAGGGTCCCAATAGTAAGTTCAGGAAAAGCAGCGCTCCAAAATCCGTAGTGAAGGCTTTAGGCAAAGTGGGCCTGGGCATATTCAAAGTGGGGCCCCAAAATAAAACTATTTATGAGCAGTCACGCTTCGAGGCTCCTTTGCCCTGAAATAATAACATTTGTAGTGCACCCGTAGTAGGTAAGTATCTGTAATATGGGGCTGTAGAGAAATAGGAGATAGACAGATGATAGTAGATGATGATAGAAGATAATATGAAAGAATTAGATTACAGATGTATGATATATAGATTGTAGTACATAAATACATTACCGGCCACTTTATTAGGTACACCTGTCCAACTGCTCGTTAACACTTATTTCTAATCAGCCAATCACATGGCGGCAATCAGTGCATTAGGCATGTAGACATGGTCAAGAACAATCTCCTGCAGTTCAAACCGAGCATCACTATGGGGACGAAAGTGATTTGAGTGCCTTTGAACGTGGCATGGTTGTTGGTGCCAGAAGGGCTGGTCTGAGTATTTCAGAAACTGCTGATCTACTGGGATTTTCACGCACAAACCAATCTCGGGTTTACAGAGATGGTCACGAAAAAAAAGAAAAACATCAGTGAGAGGCCAGTCTTTGGGCGGAAATGCCATGTTGATGCCAGAGGTCAGAGGAGAATGGGCAGACTGGTCGAGCATAGAACAGTGACTCAATCGCCACCCTTTACAACCAGGTAGGCAGAAGAGCTCTCTGAACGCACAGTACATCGAACTTTGAGGCAGAGGGCTACAACAGCAGAAAGACCACACCGGGTGCCACTCCTTTCAGCTAAAAGGAACTGAGGCTACAATTTGCAACAAGTTCATCGAAATTGGACGTTAGAAAGATTGGAAAAACGTTGCCTGTCTGATGAGTCTCGATTTCTGTGGGACATTCGAAGTTAGGGTCAGAATTTGGCGTCAACAACATGAAAGCATGGATCCATCCTGCCTGTATCAATGGTTCAGGTGGTGGTGTGGTTGTCATGGTGTGGGGAAATATTTTCTTGGCACTCTTTGGCCCCTTGGTACCATGAGCATCGTGCAACGACCACAGCCTACCTGAGTTGTTGCTGACCATGTCCATCCCTTTATGACCACAATGTTCCCAACATCTGAGGCTACTTTCAGCAGGATAATGCGCCATGTCATAAAGCTGGAATCATCTCAGACTGGTTTCTTCAACATGACAATGAGTTCACTGTACTCCAAATGGCCTCCACAGTCACCAGATCTCAATCCAATAGAGCATCTGGGATGTGGGTGGAACGGGAGATTCGCATCATGGATGTGCAGCACGACAATCTGCGGCAACTGTGTGATGCCATCATGTCAATATGGACCAAAATCTCTGAGGAATGATTCCAGCACCTTGTTGAATCTATGCCACAAAGAATTGAGGCAGTTCTGAAGGCAAAAGGAGGTCCAACCTGCTACTAGAATGGTGTACCTAATAAAGTGGCCGGTGAGTGTATAAAGTAAATTACATATAGATAGCTAGATAGATATTAAAAAATAGATATAGTAGAAGAGAGATAGAAGATTGATTGATAGATGGATGGATAGATAGACAATAGATAAGAGATACAGTAGATACAGTAGATAGATAGATAGAAGATATATATAAATAAATAGATAGACAAAAAGCTAGAAAGATACATGGTTAACTAGACAGATATATTGATAAGAATAATTATAGTTGATAGATAATTATACAGAACAATAGATAGAACTATAGATTTATAGACAAGAGGTAGTTAATAAGTATCTTCACCTGGACATTCAACCAAGAGATATTAAAGGAGCAATACATCCTCTACCCACAAAAGAGCACTTGCAGGGGGCCCCTTCAGGACAGGGGGGCCCTGGGCAAATGCCCAGTTTTCCATCCTCTTACGCCAACCCTGTTGAGTACCTGTGACATTAGAGCATCTGGACCATTGGGTGCCATCTGAAGCTATTTTATTTCCAAATTTTGGATTTAATCCAGAGACAACACCTGAATAAAAATGTGTAACTAAATACTTCAATAAATAACTTTATAATATTTCCTTCAAAAAGGGTGAAACAAAAAAAAATCATTGCTAAGGAAATCCCCTGCTATTTCTCATCTGCTAAGAGAACAAGTCCTTTGATCGCTGTAGAACACGCAGTATTATAGAAACATTAACATTTGTGCCTGATTAGCCAACCATAAAGGTGATTTTGAGCTATCCTCAGCAGTAGTCATTGCATCCATTATATTGAAAGGCATTATTAAAGTTATTTACTGTATTCATATAGAATCCAGAGAATATTCCGCAAGGAGAATTCTAATAAATATCATAAATTGTCATCATTAAAAACTTGAAATGAACAAAGCCACAATATAATTTATGTATAGATTTCTATATTTGGTGTGATTCAAATGGATTTTAAACACACACAAATATGTTTAATTACCTTTAACAAATATGTTTATTTTATTCCTTTTTCATCTGCCATTTCGTATTAAGATATTTTAGGGAGGAAAATCTGAATCTATATTTATTGAAAATAATTTCAAATTATATCATTAATAACAATGTGTAATAAAAATGAATAACAATTTGTTTCCACAAAACAACTCAATTTGTGCCATAAAAAGGCAAAAAAATCTAAAAGTTCTAAAACGTGTCTGTTATTATATAATAAAGGGCTTTAATATTAGTATTTCTAATATAAAGAAGTAAAACAGACCCTTTAAAATTTCCTGGATTTCTAGATTGGTTACCAATAAAGGCATTTTGGTGTTTCAAATAGACAAGCAAAATTGCAGAAAGAATGCGGTGGAATCAGGGCAGATACTGAGGCGGAAAATAAATTAGCTCCCCCCCCCATTAAAAATCATAAGAAAGAAGTTTAAGAGGCCAACTCTTATGAGATCTTTTACAATTAGGCAGTAAATATGGTTGCAGATATTCCCTTCTCCCTCTGTGCTGGCCTGGTCCGTCCATCAGGAAAGAAGTCTTGTGGCTGTACTGTCTATCCTGGGTCCTTTTCCTAAAAGGGGTAAAACAATTACTTGTTCACGATCCTTTTTAAAATCCTTACCGCAGGTTTATTTAGTCTTCAATTGTTTATCCTCTACAAGCAAATTCACATCTAGGATGTTATTGTTACATTTCCCAAACGTTGCTGTAAAATTAATAGGAATCACATTATTGTATTTGATTTAAACAAATTTAAAGAACTCCCCCCCCCCCCCCCCCCGACCAGACAATAAAGACGTCATCTAAGTATCTAATCTATAGCTGTATATTGGGTAAAATTGACTATCAACATAATACATATAATAAGACCCAAATTTCACTAGAAATAAGTTAATAAACCTTATGGCCACCACAGGGGTCCTCATTTCAGTATTCGTGGTCTGTCTATACCCCTGAATTTTCAATGTACAGTAAATGTGTTTTGCGAATCAAAGAGCAAAACTTAAAAAAAAACTTAAAACATTACATGCAAAAGCCATGTATACTAATCAAGGTAGAATATTGTGTACAACCTCCCACCATGATTAATACATGGATAAAAGCTGTCAACATCATTGGAAAAAAGTCTGAAACATTTCTACAATTGAAACAATATTGAAAATTTTTTTAGCAATACTTTTTTGACTTTTTAAAATTTTGTTATACCAACATGATATATCTATTTGGGTTCAATGATAAAAATCAAGTTTATGACTATTTTATACAATGCTGTGTTGACCATTTCTGTAAAAATGTGTTAATGATATAGCCATCCCCAAGCAAACTGGTGAATGATTCTAGTCCTTTAGTTTTGGGAATGACTTTTAATTCATATGAATTTCGGGGCTGCTCCTGCGCTCTGGGAGCTATCCAGTCATTCAAGATCAATGAGGGGTATTATTGGGTTGTGAAAACATAAAAATGTGGGTTCTCCTGTCTCACTAATGCCAGCCTGATTCTGCTTTTTTTAAAAATATTTGATCCCCTAAAATTAACAATTTTACAAAATAAATTTCCTGGTAATTACTATGAAACACTGTATCCAAATTAGCCCACAGCATACACGGGTTTCTTAAAATAAAAGATTCTCATGACCCACTGCTGGCAGGCGTATGAATCACACCCAGCTTACCTTCCTCTCTGACAAGCTGGGTTGCTGGCAATTAGGTTTAGAGCTGTTTAATTTGTGGTGGGCATTTCCCTAGGTCTGCATATAATTCTGCCTTTCAGGTGCCTCAGGGTTTATTATAATGAATCAGAGGTCTGGCTGGGAACCTGCATTGGGGAACTTTGGCTGACACCCTGCTTTGCTTGGACTCCCATATCTTGCCAAGTGTGCCTTGCTTGGACTCTTGTATCCTGCCAAGCGTGACTTGATTGGACTCCTTCTATCATGCTATCAGATCACTATGTCACTGTGATGTGAGCACATGTTGTCTCACCGCACCAACACATATCCTATATTTTGCCATGTTATGGCGGCTGCCCTCTGCTGCTCTATAGAGCGGAGAGGGATGAACAGCACTCATCTCTCTTCCTTTCCAGTGCATTGACATTTGAATGTACCCTTAGGGCTTATTCACACAAACACAATGGGGACCGATATGCTGCCGCACCATTTGTGGCCGCTTATCAGTCCCCATTGATGTCCATGGTGCCCAGGCAATGTGCAGTGAGCATACGCTATCTCACTGCACTGTGACCGTGTAACAGTGCCGGACCTGTGCTGCTCTATGGAGAGGGGACATGCGAGCAGCACTCATCCCTTCTCCTCTCCAGTGCAATGAGGTGCTTTGGCCCTCCTTAGCTGCAACTGCAGCTGTATTCTGGCTGAGAATACAGGCTGTATGTAGCCCAGCACTCTGTAAAAAATACAGTGGGCTGGCAAATGATTTCACTAGCTTTGCCAACCCCAAACTTGGTCACCTGACTCACTCAGACTCCATTTTCTCTCAATTGATGAGGTCAGACTAGCTATTTTTAGCTATGGTTTTCTTGTGATACGGATGATCTTCTCCTGGATTGGGTCAATCTTCAGTAGCTTAGAAAGATTTACTTTAGGCTGGAAGAGGAATGGAAGGGACCACATGGTATTGGGTTCGTCCTATTATCACCAAATGGCCAAGGAAGAGTCGCATCAGGAAACCTGTATGCTGACCTGCAGTGGCTATGGCAGATGGATACTATCAGGAGGCATTAGATTGGTTCAGTTTAGTTTTTTTTAAATTTATTATTTTGGTTAGTTAGTGTAGGGACTTTGATGTGGGTTCCGAGCTTAACACTTTTCTGACCCTTTATTTGGATATTTTTGACCAAAAAAGTCAAAGAAGTTAACAAACTGCTCATTAAGGATTGTCTTCCTCCTGCAAATAACATTTTGAAAAAATTATTTGTGTGTTTGTTTCTGTTTTTTTTATTCAACACCTACGATCAACCCTATTAACCTCAGGGTAGGACTATAGTCTGGACAGAATTAAACAAAACCATAACCCTCCCCTAGGGCTAAACATGACTGCACTTTTTTGTACAGTTATGCTGGTTTCTATTAAACCTATGGTAAGGCTATGGTCTGGGCAGAATTAAGCAAACCATAACTAGGTTTAACCACTGTCTGTGTTGTACCCGGACCGTTATGGTTAGGGGACAACACTGACTTTATTGCAGGATATAATTATTGAAAACAATAAACCTTCTTTGCCCTTTGCCTTTTTTAAAAAAAAAAAAGACCAAAACAACTTTTTGCAACTTTAAAACTATGTATTGTAGAAATAACAATTATAACCAACAAAAATATTTCCAGAGAAAATAAAATGTAAAGGTTCATCAGATCTCCACTAAATGGACCAGAGCAGAATCCCTGGCTGTGGCTGGACACATGAGATTAATAGACATTCTCATAATCATATGTGCTCGGCCATGGAGGTGGATCAGATGGAGCATTGTGGAGCACATGTTTTGGCACATATCCTGTATATTCTACCCAGAGCTGCTTGGCAGGTCATTTTAATCTCCAGCAAGAAACCCTTAATGACCAGGCCATGTTGCTGTTTTTGCATTTTTATTTCTCACTCCCCACCTTCTAAAATCCAAAACTTTTTATTTTTCCATGTAAGGAGCTAAGTGAGGGCTTGTTTTGTGTTTAACAAATTGCACTTCATAGTGACCGTATTTAAAAAAAAAAAAATCCAAAGGAAAAAAAATCTAAATGCATTGAAATGGGTGAAAAATGCATTTGGGTGGGTGCAATCACAGGGATACCAAATGTATATAGGTTTTTTATGTTTTCAACATTTACAAAAATGTAAACCTCCTGCACAAAAGAAAATTCTTACTTTTGCCACCTTCTGGCGCTAATAACTTCTTCATACTTCGGGTACAGAGCTGTCTGGGGTGTTATTTATGCAACTTTTGAGGACTGTACAACCTTTTATTTAATTTTCTATGTTTTTCAAAATGACAAAAAAGTGGCATTTTCTACTTTGGGGCGCTAATTTTCATTATGGGTTGAATAAACAATGTAAATAACCGTTATCGTATTTTGATAGAACTGACATTTTGGGATGCAGTGATATCTAAAATGTTTAGGGAAAGAGGGGTGATTAGAATGTTTTTATTTTTACTATTTTTCTGTCCCCCTAGGGTACTTTAACCCTAGGTTGTCTGATTTATCCTATGGAGATTTATCCCATGGGGATTTACCACATCATTTATTACAATGAGCAAATCAGAGGGCACCGATCAATTGCCCTGACAGCCTAAAGTCAGAAACTATACAGGATCGTAAACTGAAGTATGAAAAAGTTATCTGCCTCAGAAATTGTCAAAATGACAATTTTTATTGTACATTACATTTAAATTTTTAAAAATTAGCACACACTGCTATTTGCTGACACTCTTTGCACTACTGAGATCACTGTCTGCAGAGGTCACATGGTGTGATCTCCACGTGATCTTAATGATCTTTTTTTGCTAGGCATCATTGTACTGAGAGAGCATAGAAATTGTTATCTGTACATTTACCATTGATTCTACAGTTAGCTCTCTAAATGATTAGTATATGTGTCTTAAAAAGGACAAATATGTGTCTTAAAACTGGAAAAAAGAGGATGCATCAGGCCATGCAGCCATTTATATATTTTTATTTCTCTGCATTCAGACCACAGAATGTTTAAAAAGCACTTATGATGCAGAGTACTTTACCTATAACATTTTATGTTTAGTTGATATGTTTAAAAATGCAGGTAACAACTTGCAACAACTGCAAAAGTAAGCAGTACAGAAAGACAAACGAAAGGACAAAAAACAACAAGGCAAGTCCAAAAACAGAGTAAAAACAAAGATGGTGGCGAGGTACAATATTATTATTCAGAAAAGTAGTCAAGGCACAGGCAAAAAAGTCAGCATCACACCAGAATATCTAAGAAAATTGCAAGAAAACCAATTAAATTCAGGCAATGTATATTAAACTAGCAGGGATACTGCAGCCAAACTGAATTGGATATCTATCACTCCAACTGACTCCAGAGCCATACCATACCCCCAGGTCATAGAGGCTACTGAAATCTTACTCAAGCGGCCTCCCATAGAACATCATATTCGGGTGTGTTTCCAAACCAGTAGGTCTGATCCTCAGAACCTTGCTCTAGCAAGAACCAGAGGTGCAGAATGAGGCAATTCAGAGAGTTCTGACAGGTACAGTATGTTGGATTTAAATTAAAATTACTGTTTTCTTTTTATGTGTTTAAAACTTTTTATTAAAGATATTTATTTTATCAGTCTTACATATTTTACAATTTCCACCTACTGATGCCCTTTTGTTAGTTGCATTTGTTTTAGCTTAGTGTCCTATTTTTTACATTTGGAATACACCAAGGTTATTTCTTAGTTTGCTTTGTGTTTCAACAATCAAGATTGATTCGTTGGTGAGTTTTCTTTTATTTAAGGTTGTTACAGTTGAAAAAAGTTTTTTTTACACCTCTGCTTAGTGCTTCTATGCCCGTGCAGAACATGTCACATAAACAAAGAATGGGGAATAAGTTTGTGTTCAGTAATAGTGTTTACATCTCTAACTTTTGTTAGATTCTTTTATGGTTTTAGAATTCAAAATAATCTTTTCTTTATTAAATGATTGTTACATTAGGATAATTTGCTCTTGAAAATAACAGAAATTGAGATTTTGTGTTGTAGCATTAACTCTACATCTGATTCAACCCATGTAATTGATTTATTGTCCACTGGGATGTTTGCTTATTTTAAAGTAAAAGATGAGAGCTTTACCATTGGGGGTTTCTACCATTTTCTATCCCAGTGGTGCTTAATACTTTTTAGAGCTTTAAAAAGCTTGCAGCAAATTCTGTTTGCATTGAACCAGGGTTAAGACAGGAGCAGTGACTTGTCTTGTTTATCTCAAAATTGGTGCCAAAGGCATTGTAAGAAACCTAGATTTCAACAAGTAAAAACAAATTTTGTTTACATTGTTCACTGGTTCTTTGCAAAGTTTTGTTTCTTTTGCTGTACATAAAATGGAAGGAAATCTGTAATATGACTGAAACAGTAAACAGTAGTCTTGCCCTAGTAGCCAGTAGTCATACCCCAGTAGCCATAGTCATGTCCCTAGAAGCCTGTAGTCATGCCCCTAAAAGCTAGTAGTCATGTCCCTAGTAGTCATGCCATTAATAGACATGCCTCAGGTAGTATTAGAGCAGATTTAAAAAAATTAAAAAGTTTACACTTGCCTGTCTTTTCTGGTGCTTCCGCCACTTTCACAATGACATCATTGCGTATGTTTGGTCAGATATATCACAGGTCAGAGGCCTATTCAAGCTTCCCCATGTGCTAATTTGATTTAAGTGCAGCAATAGCATTAGCCCACAGACATAGAGTGTGGGTGTTAGTGGTGGGTGTTTGTTGCACTGTGCAGCAGACACCCAGTAGTAATGGAGGATCTCAGCAATGCATATATTTCAAATTTTCAAATCTAGAGAGTTTTTCAAACTATATACTCTATTTGTAATTTATACTTCATTTTGAGGTCTTCCTAGATTACTTTACCACTCTGGGGTCAGATCACTGCAGCATATTTGTATGGAAACCTCATATTTTTTCTACAAGTTGCCCCATGTCTCCCAAGTCAAAAACTGATTTTTCTCCCTAATTATTAATTATGCTATCAATATACAGGAGTATTACCATCACTCATAAAAGGAGATGTCATCAATGTTTAATTAATGAAACTCATCTGTAACAGAACTGGCACCTCTTGAAACATTTTTGTCAAGAGCTTCGGTACAATAGGCCACCACCTGTACAAGGGTTGGTTAGATGCTATATAGATTCTTACAAGTAACTCCTTAAAGATGTATGATCAAAGAATGTAAAATTGAGTCTCCTCTCAGCATAACATTGGGCAAGTGTCATGGCTCAGCAAGCACAAGTTAATATATGCATCTTCACTTTAAACTATTGTTTAATTCATTACGTTTCAGTTAAAGATCTCTGGGCTCAATATGAAAATTGCATTAGATATGCAGTAATTAACTTTTCTGAAAAATAGATCTTAATTATAATTAGTGTACCTATTGAGATGCACTTGGTAAAAGCGTAGTATTCTATATGTACCATTCTATATAATCAAATATATTATAAGTTCTTCAGCAGAAAATACGAGAAAAGGCTGAGTGCTTGGAGTTATACATGAATACCCGGGAGATTGGGTGACTATATGAAATCATAGCACTGGCACCCACTTATTAGACCCTACAATTATAAAAAAAATAGGCTATTAATGATTGCATCCTAGTATTATAAAGATATATAGTTGATTATAACTATTTGAATCACTGTGATCTAGAAACTGAAATATTCTTAAGAAACTATCACCAACATCTATGTACTCTAGAGTTATTTAATGCTTCTCATCACTTGTCATAATGCATATTTCACAGTAAGAAACTGCTACAATATAAAAATTTCATACATTTTAATTTAAAATCTGTTTTGTTTTAATAATTTTAATAATTTTTAATAACCCTGAGGAGGAAATACTTAACATTACAAAAGACTCATTGCTTCAGGCATCAAGTAATTTTCTTATGGGACAAAAAACAATATTTATAAACAAAAGTAAATCTCATCGAGATCCATGTGTATTTCTGTTTCCTTTGGTATTGCAGCTCAACCCCTTTAACTTGGATGGGACTGAGCTACACTCAGGCCATGTGGTGAATATACTGCACGTGCTATCTCTAAATTGTAAAAATGGAAGCCACACAACCATTAGGGCTCATGAGAGAAGTAGGTTTTGGAGCATTGTATATCTAACATTTCTTATCTGCAGCTATAACATAGATGATCCATTTTTTAAGCCCAGAAAACCCTTTATTCGTTGGAGGCTTGAAAAGGTGTTTGTCTGTGTGAAACGGCTCCTTCCCTTACTGCAGTTGGTAAACTTCTGCCATGTTTTATCGCTGAATAAACTTCACAGTCATTGTTGGTGAATGCTTTCTTCTTTAATGGATATTGTTCATCATTGTTTATATCTGAGCACCCATACTGCTCAGATAACTTTTCAGGTCGTGCTGGTATTGTTTCTTTTCTATTGTAGTAAAGGTTGAATAGACCAAACAAAGTGGTAGATTTTTCAAAGGGAACTTTTTTTTTCACAAATACAGCTAGTGACAGGCTCCCATAGAACTAAATGACACCCTAGTTTAAGCTAAAAATTGTTTCTCTCACATCTCCATAAAATCAACTTGTTGTAATTACTGGCATCAGAGGTGGCGTGTCCACCTCGGCCGGCCCCTCCCATCTTCTCCTCCCCACGCCATATACTTTATAACTTACCATTCAAGTACTTCATGTCATGTGACCAGGGTGATTTCATCTAAGTTTCTTTACCCTGTAACATTTGCCTCATGTATTTATATGATCACATGAAATCACAGCAGCCTCCATGGACTCCTTCCCTTGCCTCCTTGGAGGGATGCTGTGATTTCTTCTGATCAGATGCATACATGAGGTAGATGTTAATGTTACTGGGTAAAGCCTATGTTACTGGGTAAAGGACCTTAGATGATATCACCCTGGTCACATGACAGGAAGCGCTCCATCATGTAAAAGAAGTCTCTCTCAACGTTCAAGTACTGTGTAAAACATCTGACACAGCATTTTCTACCATTAATAATAAGTAAATAGAGCTGTAGTTGAATATTGGCAGATGGTCCCTAAGTACTAATGCAATATATCTGGGGCATGCCCTAGCAGTGAGACCTTTTAATCAGGAACAAGGAGGCAGAGCAATGCAAGTTAAATGTTATACTCCATTAATATCATTGGACTCACCTCAGGTGAGTTGCATATAAGTTTACAAACTGATTTTTTTTTACATTGCAGCCATGGAAAGGGATAAGGGCAATGGTTTTTAATCATAATTTTTTATAAAGTATTTATTTTGGGTGGGCTAATTTAAATGGCAGGGTCCCTTTAATTTTGGGAATTATAAAGACTCTCTAGAGAGCCTCTGCCATTTAAGGCCACCTCTGCAGGCGTGTGGAGACTTCTATCCATTGATGCTCCACTGGGGGATTTAGTTTTTCCAGGATGGGAGAAGGAAAACATTGCTTATTGACTACCTTGTAAGGCAGCCCTCTTAACAACAAGCATGACTTGGAAAGCCTGTTGACATGGTGCGGGATTAAAACCAAAACAATTTATCTATTCCAAAAAGAATAGATTCTCAACTGCAGACAATGCTATCTCTATGGTTTTGCATCTTGTCAGTATAGTGTACGGAACTGGTTTAGGTGGGTGAGAGGTTTGCAAAAGACATATCTGCATATTTCCCAAAATCCCCCAGGAGACTTCCAAATAGTAGTCTCAAGCCACTCACGCTTAGTTAGTTCCCTACACTGTACTGGCAAAGACATTGAAACAGTGCTGTCTACAGCTGAGAATCTATTTTTTTTGGATAGATATACAGGTTTGGCTTTAACTCCGCACCAGGTCATTAAGGTTTTCTGAAAGTCATGCTTGATGTTAAGGGGGCTGCCTTACAAGGTCGTCAAAAGGCAATGTTTTCCTTCTCCTACCATGGAACATGGATTTTTAGATTTTTTAAGACTGCTCCTCTTGATTATCCCTGGGATTGCAAGTCTCTAACTCCCATTATCTGGCAGAAGGGTAGATAAATATTTTTTACTAATTCCAAATATTGCTCATTTTTACTTTGTACTTAGTGCCATTTCCCTGCAGCTTACAGAATGTCCATTCCTGAGAATCATACAAGTGACAGATTTATACTCATGTGGCTCTAAGAAGACTTTTGTGGACATCTTCATGTTATTACTCTTAGTGCATTAAATTAAGCATTTTCAATGAAAACTCAAGCTTTTATTTTTCAAATAAATTGTAAAATGAATAGAAAATATGGTCCAGACATTGACAAGTTTTGAAATATTTTTTTTTTTATTTGAAATAATAATTTTCTCTTTCAAACTTTGCTTTCATCAAAGAATGCTCCCTTTGCTACAACGACAGCACTGCAGACCTTTGGCATTCCAGCTGTTCATTTGCTGAGGTAATATGAAGAAATTTAACCCCATGGTTTCAGAATCCCCTCCAACAAGTTGGATTGCCTTGATGGGCACTTTTTGAGTATCACACAGTTAAACTGCTTCCACAACAGCTCAATGGGGTTCAGATCTGGTGACTTAGTTCATGCATAATTTGAGGCGTGCTTTAGGTCATTAAAATTAGCTTCAATCAAACGCTGTCTACAGGGTATGGCATGGTGTTGCAAAATGGAATAATAGCCTTCCTTATTCAAAATCCCTTTGACCTTTTGCAAATCTACCAGTTTACCAGCACCAAAGCAAGACCATCACATTACCTCCACCATGCTTAACAGATGACTTCAGGCACTCTTCTAGCATCTTTTCAGTTGTTCTGCGTCCCACAAATGTTCTTCTATGTAATCCAAACACCTCAAATTTAGACTCTTCTGTTCATAACACTTTTATCCAATCTTCCTCTGTTCAATGTCTCTGTTCCTTTACCCATATTAATCTTTTCTTTATATTAGCCACTCTCAGATATGGCTTTTCCTTTACCACTCTGGGAAGAAGGCCAGCATCCTGGAGTCCCACCTTGACTGTAGAGGTTGACAATGGCATTTGGGGGATACAATTTAACTGGTGAAGGACCGGGCCCTTTCCTGTTTTTTCATTTCCATTTTTCACTCCCCACCTTCAAAAATCTATAACTTTTTATTTTTACACGTAAAGAGCTGTGTGATGGCTTGTTTTCTGCGTAACAAATTGCACTTCATAATGGTGGCATTGAATATTCCCTGCCGCGTACTGGGAAGTGGGAAAAAAATTCCAAATGCTGTGAAAACAGTGAAAAAACGCATTTGAGCCGTTTTCTTGTGGGCTTGGATTTTACGGCTTTCACTTCACGCCCCAAATGACACATCTACTTTATACTTTGGGTCAATACAATTACGCAGATACCAAATTTGTATAGGTTTTATAATGTTTTCATACATTTACAAAAATGAAAACTTGAAATTTTTTATTTTTTATTTTATTTTTTATTTAGCCGTTTTCTTGCGCTAATAACTTTTTCATACTTTAGTGTACGGAGCTGTGGGTAGTGTCATTTGTTGCGACTTTTGATAATGTTTTCAATGATATTATTTTTAGGACTTTACGAACTTTTGATCACTTTTTATATAATTTTTTTAAAAAAGTGCCATTTTTGACTTAGGGCGCCATTTTCCGTTACGGGGTTAAACGCAGTGAAAAACCCTTAATATATTTTGATAGATCAGGCATTTTCAGATGAGGGGATCCTATTGTGTTTATGATTTTTACTGTTTATTTAGATTTATATCAGTTCTAGGGAAAGGGGGGGGGTAACTTGAATTTTTTTTTTAAACTTTTTTTTCATTTTTACTATTTTTCAGACTCCCTAGGGTACTTTAACCCTCATTCATTACAATTTTCCCATAGCACATTGTAATGAATTGGTTAAAACGAAGTAGCCTGGGGTCTTCGGAAAACACCGCGACGGATCGCCGCTCCCTGATGACGTCACGGGTAGAGACGATCCTCAGAAAGATGGCGCCACCCATATGTCGCCATCTTTCTGAAGCCGCCGGCAGCTTTGCCGGCAGCGATCAGCAAGAGAGCATGCGCGATCGGTGCTGGCACCGATCACGGGTGTTAACGGTAAGCCTTTGCTGCAATATGCAGCAAAGACTTACCCGCTATGAGGAGGGCTCAGCCCGTGAGCCCTCTCCATGCACCAGCACCCAACTGGCGCTGTGAATACACGGCGGGCGGTCGTGAACCGTTTAATGAAGCTGCCAGTTGAGGACCTGTGAGGCATCGGTTTCTAAAACTAAAGACTCAAATTTAGTTGTATTTTTGCTCAGTTGTGGTTATAGCCTGTGTATGCTTTTCTGTGAGGAGAGTAGTAGGAAATCTTCAGTTTCTAGGAAATTTGTTGTATGGAATGGCCTTCATTTCTAAGAACAAGTATAGATTGTTAAGGTTCACATGAAATTTCTTTTTTCTAGCTATTGTGAGAGTTTCATAGAACAAACACATGTGATGCTCCAGATTATTATCAACTCAAAGGAAGGTCAGTTTTATAACTTCTCTAATCAGCCAAACTGTTTTCAGCTATGCTAGCATACCTGAACAAGGGTTTTCAATGGTTTTCTAAACATCCATTAGCCTTCTTACACAGTTATCAAAAATAATGTACCATTAAACCACTGGAGTAGTCGGTGTTGGAAATACACATATGTAGTTATTGCATTGAAAACCATATGTTTGCAGCTAGAATAGTCACTTACCACATTGATAATGCATGGAGTTTATTTATGATTCTTTTAATGTTAGCTTCATTGAAAGAAAATGTGCTTTTTCTTTCAAAAATAAGGACATTTCTTAACGATCCCAAACTTTTGAGCTGTAGTGTATAATTGTCAAAGGATATATGATGTTTTTGATTATATGATAGTGAGAGATGAAGAGGTAATGGGTATATGATTTGTAGGGATCAGTTATCCATACCAACACATTAGGAATGCAGTACCATATCTTCAATTTGTGTGGGGTAAATTAGAATAATGTTACTGAAATTACAATCATATTCTGCAAGAAGAAAAACACTAAATAATACAGATTGTTGCTATTCTGTATAAAAATATAAAAAGTTGTACATGAGAAGTTACATTAGCTCGCTAATTGCAGTATTACATTTCACCATATATTTCTAATTATCTTGATTCAGACAAGAGATGACTGGCTTCAAATGTTCCCTTCTCTGCTGTAAGGTTAATAATTACATGAATCCTGTTAAGTTTTAATATTTCTACAGTCCAATTCCTTTATAAGTTTTACTTTGAGTTAGAAAATATACTAGCGCAAGAGTTTGCACGATAATAGGCATCGTTGGGGTATGTTGCTAAATCACAGCTTGGACTCATCGTGGTCATGCTGGTCATCATTGTCATAGCAGAACCTTACTGGACAGTAGGAGTTTTCTTCCAAGGTCACTCTACTTTATGATGTAATTTGCCTCATGTGACCAAGGTAGCTAATGACTTGTTTTGGCAGTGACATCATTATCTGTGGTCAGTGATGGACTGGCATGGTCATCTGAAATAGATCCACCCTTCTGGTTAAAGTCCAGATTTCGAGACCAAACCTGCATAGACCCAAAAATTGTGGTTTGGGTATGTTCATCCCTAGCCATATTCTGTTAAATATCACACACAATGTATAGGGCAATATAAAGAGGAAACAAGAAACTTTTTGCATTATGTATATGGAGTTTTCTTTTTTTTTTACTTTTTATTTTTCAACCCATTTTGGTAAGGTGTCATTTGGGATTACATGGGATAAGCCTCAGCCAATTAGTGGCCTCCAATTGTATTGCACTATATTTTATACATGATCAGACCCCCTAGAGTTAAAGTGCCATGGGGGGGGGGCTTAAATAATAGAAAAAATAAATGAAAAGTTTAAAAAATATTTTTTAAAAGGTGATCAAGAGGTTGTACAATTCTGTACATGCTCTGTATATTGAACTATGAAAATATTATTGGAGTAAGAATATGGCAAAACTAACAAAAAACATTTCTGACCAATTTTTGGGGAAATTAAAACATAATAAAACCTATATAAATCTCTGTGATCACACAGACCTAATAAATTAAGCAGAGGTTTTATTGGGATTGCACAGGAAAATATGTAAAAACAATGCATGTAGCACTAGGGCGCAATTTTGTTCTTTTGGCAATTCTATCACATCTGAAATTTTTTTCCAGTTTTCCTGTACAATAAACAAAATATAAAATGGTACCACTAGAAAGTGCAAATGAAAAAAAGGTATTTCTTTTGGAAAGAGGGGAGTTAAAAGCGGGAACTCAAAAATAGAAAAGAGGTTGTTAAGGGCTAATTTCAAGACACATATTTGAACATTTCAAGCCAAGGAGAAAAGAAAGGTAGTACACTACTGTAGTAGATGCATTGGTAAGCTTTTTTGGTAAGATTATAAGGGTGGGGATGAATTTAAAAAAGGAGAAATTAAGAAATTCTCCTTATTTTGTAAAAAAACAGGCATAAGGTTCTCTTTTGTAGAGTTCCATATTCCAGCAACCTGTGTTTGTTTACACAGCTGTAATCAGTGAGGATGAAGAAAGAGGAAGTAAAGCCATTACAAAGGGGTACTTTACAGTCTTTTTAAAAAATTTAACAGAATTTATGATGAGGCATATTAGGAAAATGTACATAACACTCCCACCCACACAGTATTAAAAATTATTTGAAATAACAATTGCTCTTTAATTATTGTTATGTTTCTAAAGAGGTTTTATGGGCTCTCTTTAAAACCTTTGGGACGAACTATAAGTGGCCTTAGTAGTCGCAGATGTAGGAAATCAATGCTGTATACAAAGTTAAGACAGCTGGGGAGCTGGGGCAGGGTAATTACAATTTATTTTCATCCTGCCTCCCAGGGACCTTCTAGTACACCTGAATTTTTTTTGTTTTAACTTTTTGGAGCCTTATAAATGACCTAACTTTTAACTATGACACTCAGGTAACCTACTTTTTTCTTTCTTTTTTTAATTAGAATTTTCAATTTTTAGCAAAAAACAGGAAAATGGGAGAAAACAGCATTATCGGAAAAATAATATATGATAAAGACAAAGACAGACTGAGCAACTCATCACAAAAACACAGTACAAAACCTAAAAAAAAGAAAAAAAGAGCAGGGAGGGCACTCCTAGATGAAAGCAATGGATGGTATGTTATATCCATTCAATGAATGACTCATCGTGGTGCACAAGTAATAATAAAACATAACTGTATTACCAATGACAAATTAAAGCCCAGTGATATACATACAGTATGTTTTTTTTTTTTTTTTTTTACTTTGTAACCAATGTGTAAAATTACTACATGATAAATGGTCTTGAGGAAACATACAGTACTTCAGGGACACATATAGGAACAATTCTCTCCAGAGACAACTTCTTATTAAGTACCTTCGGTTTTGAAGACTAATTCTTCTCTTATTTGACAAGAGTTAGCTCCGGTATTCCTTTCTCCTATGTCTAGGGAAAAGTTGATCTTTCATGCCTACCACTGCTTTCCCCTAAAATTGTCAATTGATTATAGAAACAAATGTTACTCTAAACTGTTACTACACAGTTTAAAAATGTATCCTATAAATAATATTATAAACGTAGCATAAATAAAATCCATATATGTTATAAAAAAATGAATATAATAATTTCTTTATTTATATAGCACACACAGATTACGCAGCACTGCACAGAGCTTGCCATATCAGTCCCTGTCCCCATGGGGTTCACAATCTAATCAACATACCAGTGTGTTTTGGAGTGTGAGAGGAAAACAGAGGACCCGGAGGAAAACCACGCAAACACGGAGAGAACATATAAACTCTTTGAAGATGTTGACCCTGGGACTTGAACCTAGGACCCCAGCGCTGCAAGGCTGTAATGCTAAGCCACCGTGCTGCCCTAAATTTATATATATATTTTTAGAAATGACATTTTCCTTGGATGTGAGACATTTATGGGTAATTTCCTGAGGCTTAGGGTTCAAAGCTTTATAGGTCCTACTTCCATGAAGGAAGGTTTAGTGCTAAAAACCACCACCACAAAATGGCCCCCTCCTGACAGAGAGACATTTGAACTAACAACTTAAGTGGTAAAGAAATATCTCTATGAGATGGCTGATTGCTGCTAAAGAGGGGGATGTATCATTGTAGTTACATCAGTGCCCTGGTGATGTTCACTTTAGCCAACTTACCAATTTAACACAGATTTATGATGTGCGAAAAAGTCTCAAATATTGGAGCAAATCCAGAGGCTAGAGAAAGCGCCGGACGGCGCGAAAAGGCTGTCGCCTTGTTTTACCCCCTGCTCCTACCTCTATCCTGACCGGCTCGTGCCACTGTACTTTTTATCTGACGATGAAATAAAGAAGAAGTTTTTTTATGGTGAGTGGCCGCGTTTTCCTATTTCTTTACTATTGTTCACTGGACTGTCTTAAGCTATACGCTGAGCACCACCTACACGCTTCTATTACAGTGTATGTCATCTCAGGACGATATGTTACTGCATTCAAACACCTATGTGAAGTTTCTTGGATAGTGCCCCTTCTTGCTCGTTCTCTCTCTTGGTGGATTGGAGCAAATCCATTCCAGCCCTTCAGTGACATAGGAAATAGTGGGGATCTAGCTGCACAAAAATATACAGTTAATTTTTGGCAGTATGTGTGGAGAAAACCAGACATTGCTCATCACCCTCCAGATACAACCCCAGTAGTGACACATGGTGGTGGCATCATCAAGCTATAGGGGTGCAGGGATAGGATGACTGGTTACAATTGAAGGAAAGATGAATTCAGCCAAGCACAGAGATAATCTGGATGAAAACCTCTTCCAGAGTGCTCTGGACTTTAGAATGGGCTGAAGGTTCACCTATCAACAAGACAATGACCCAAAAAACACAGCGAAAATATACTTTGGTGGTGCTAATTTATAGGTAAACAGGTGAGATTTTATATAAAAGAGGGAGTTTTATAAAGGACTTTTCATACCTGGGTCAGCAGATTAATGGTGTAAAATCTGGTGACAGTGACCCTTCCAAGGAAATCTGTCACACACTTAGTCAAAAATTTTGTCGCATTTAGTCAGAATTTAAAAATATACTCTTCACAATCCTGCATGCTAATATTCCTCCATATCGTATCTAAATCCATCTATTCTATATGTGCCAATGTAATATAATACATATGCTGGTATTCATCTCAGCCCTATTGGTTGAATATGCACATTTTAGCCCTGTAGGCCCTTCCTGAGACACACTGAATAGTGAATTACAGCCATTAATTAAGATTGGCAGGGAATGGCTTGAGGAATTGCTTGACTTGTTGTATGTTGGGATCCTACGTTATAGGAAATAATACATATAATTATATCAGAATAGCCCGATCCTTATTTTATTAGGAAATCAAGTCTCTATGCTTTCTGCATGTTCATGGATAGCATATTGGCTATATGAGATCTGTCAGCACAGATTCCAGGACACCATGAAAACAAAAGTTACAAAAGGTGTCAAACATTTACAATTTGGAAACCTATTTTAGGATATAAATGCGTTGACATCTGCAGATAACGTTGATGAATTCAAAGTATTGTCTCCATTGATTGTTCATGTCCATTGCAAGGTAAAGAGTTAATAAAGATTTTTCCAGTTCCCAATCTTGTCACTTTTTTTCTTTTTCTGAGTAAAAACTTTCAAAATATCAGTTTGTGAACTAGGAATCTAAATTAAGACAGTCACATGAATCGGTTTAATCACACAATGAATTAGATAAACAATAGGGCTTGCAGCTGAGCTATTAAAGGGTTTAGAACAATTTTTAATTCCGTAGCTTTTATTCTATTTCCACTTCTCGAAGTCTTTTTAACAATGAAATGATGAGAAGATTGGAAATAAAATATACTTAAGATGCAGAATCTGTGGGTTAAACAACATTATTACATAGCATTTCATAAACTGCAGTTTCTTTTCTTTTCGTAGAAATCATGTCCTTTGTCAACTTGTGGTCACATCAGCATTTCTGTTGATGTAATTTGCTTCAGCTGCAGAGCATAGCTGGCCTACAAATCAAAAACGAGAATAGAGGATGTCAGGAATAATTCGATGTCTTCATTGCTTAGATAATGTGCAAATCAATTCACATCCTATTTTTTCAGAGAATATGGAGCATGAAGTATCTAGCGTAAGCAAAACAGAAAACACAACAGCTGGTGAAGAGCTGATTTGTCTACATGGTCTATTTTAGTGTCGCTCTCTAGTACCGACAGTTAAGTGACATGGTCACATGAAAGCCAAGCTTTGGCTCCATGATGTGGATGTTCAATTCTGCTGGGAAAATTCGGTGCCATTTACCGATCTTATTGAGAAAAAAAAAACATGATTTCATTTTGTCTGGAATGCAGGGTCGTGACAGGTCAATTTGTAATGTTTACTAACAATTCAATTTTCTATGAGGCAGAATATTATGTGGCTAAGCTTCATAGACTACCATTAAGACGTACAGTAGATCAAGTCCAAACCATCTCAGCTATTAGAGTATACGCAAATGTAGGAGGAAGACTCTGGGTTTCACGGAACACAATGCAGCATTGAGACATTATGTAAAACCAGCCATCACATATAGTTGACGCATTTCAGATTACTCCTTAATCATAACATAAACTCATAAAGTTACATATACAATATTTAAAATACAAATGTACCAATCACAGTAGGCAGATACATCACATGATTAAAAAGTCCACCCCAGCTCCCTCTATTGGTCACCAAAAGGGTGGGATATTTAAATGAACTTATTAGGAAATTCTATCAGACCAGAAGGAGAGCTGCAGATGAGGCATTGGAGGACTAGAAAGAGAACTGAAAGATATGTGGACCTCAAGCAAATCTAATCTCATAGAAGCAGAACTGAAGGAGACCAGGCAACCAGATAAAATCAAGAAATAGGAACCCAGAAAGGGAGGTTATGACCAGAGTATATACACATGTATTTCATATAATCAGATAGAATATTTACAAGGAGATATTGCTTAACTTGGGTACAGGAGAGTATACATTCAGCCAATTCAAGAGTTGAGTTGCGATTCGGTTTGACAAACCAAAGTCCATACATGAATAAATAATTGAATTCATTTATAGTTTGGAATGATAGGATGAGAGCACTCGAGCACACAAGCCTGGCTAGGACATTTAAAGCACTCACTGAAATGGCTATGGGTTGGTATTTTAGTCTGAAGAGTTTTCTGCTCTCTGCTGTGAGCTGCTCTTCAGCCTGCCCCTTCTGCTCTAAGTGAGTGCTGTATAATTCAATCAGAATCCTCAGAATTGAAGACTCAACTAAAGCCTTTGCAAGAACAGCAGAGTTCTCTTTTCATAGTTCTGCTGTTACTAACTACATATGCACCATTATTATTAAGCAGCTATTCAGGACTGCTAGATAACACTGTCTGCCTTATATATATATATATGGTCTGACAGATTTCTTTTAAGGAGACCAACATTTACAATCTTCTTTCCCAGCACTGATGCCCAGATGTGAGTATATTATGCAATTTCTTAAATCATTTCTAGATAAATGGCCGGAACCGGCACTGGGCATATCTGGACAAGTGCCAGGGCTCAAAGCTGCTAGGGGGCCCACATAAGGCTGTACATAAGTAATCCATGGAGTTGAGAGGGCTTTATATAAAATAACAAAGAAGATTAAGATAACAAAATATTATCAAAACCCTTGGTAAGAGGGGAGAAGTAGTTATTTTAAATATTTTCCACTTGGGTTTATGACGGAGGCGGAGGAGTAGAATGAACTGCTGATTCAAAGCTGTGGAAGCATTTTTTTTTTTTTTCTAAACGTGTACATTTATCAGTATCTGCCAATCCACTCAGGTGCCAATCCACTCATGCGTACAAAGCTAGGTGGATAGAAGGACAGTTATGTCATAACGACCTAGTGAATTTTCATTTCTTTTTATTAAACTCTTCATTACCGAGTTGCTGTAAGTTTTAATTGATCCATACAGTAAAATGTTCTTCAGAGAAATAAGAACAAAAATACTTGGAAACGTATATCTCACTTAAGAACTTAATTAACTCCTCCACATTCGTTATTTATTATTTCACCTTGTTTTTAAAGGGGTTATCTGACCTTTGACATTTATTTCTAAAGGTCATATAAAAATGTTTTCACATGCTGTAGCTCCAAAGGTGCTTCCAGTCTTAATTGTGGACCAGGTTGCACACAACCCATTTCAGCCAATCAGTAGCTCAAAATTAGGAAACATGAAGCCACTGACTATGGAATGCCTCTATGTAGCTGCTTATTAACTTTAATGGTTATGAACCCATTGCTACGACTGGGAGCACATCAATGGATCACCTGCAGAAATAAATGAATTTTAGAATTTTATTTCATAATTTATTTCTAAGTTTTAGAAAATATTTTTAAAACTAAGACAACCTATTTATCATTTAATTTCTACAATGGAATTATATAATTTTGATGATTGTCTATCATCAACTATCATCACCTCTTCATCAAATCTGATGATCTTTGAAAAGCCTATGGATGAGTTGAGGTCAATAAGAAGAGTCATGGGGTAGGACATCAGACTTATTGTACATTATGGAGGTTGTAGATGAGGTTCACCATCTGGACAGATTATGGTCTACAAATTGGGAAACTAGTGTCAAAAAGTGAACTTGCCAAGTTAGTATTTCTTGATACAGTGTACGGTATGTCAATATTATGTGTAAAAAGTATGACAAAGGGGAATAAACTATACATTTTACAGTAAGTCGATGATCCACAGACGCCCCAGTCTGCGGGAGGGACCAGGCTCCACTGAACACCGAGGGGGCGGCATACATTATCAGGCAGTGGAGATGAGAGGTGCTCGGCTGGCGTAGATTGGAGTACTTCCAGCTCATTTGAATATTTTAAATTTTTTTAAGATAATCCATTCATTCCAGTACATTCAAAATTATAGGTCATCTCCTAGCTAAAAGAACGAGCAAGTTAGTTTGGGATATCTACCATCAGTAAATCTGATGGTAAAAGTCTTTTTCAGTGGTGTTACTAGGAGAGGCAGGGCCCCATAGCAGACTTCTGAATGGGGCCCTTCTTCCCCCTTAAAAAATATACATATTTATATACTCACAAATGTGAGTTACGGTTACACAGTATACACAGTACACATATAGAGCATAATGCAGTATATAAACACATCATACATTCTGTATACATACAGCATATATACATCACAGATACAGCATATATATCACATATATGTCATACACATATTGGGGGTCATTTACTAAGGGCCCGATTCGCGTTTTCTTGACGTGATACCTGAATATTTCCGATTTGCGCGGATTTTCCCTGAATTGCCCCGGGTTTTTGGCACACGGATTGGCGCCGGCATGCACGCAACGGAATTCGGAGAAACCGCTGCATTTTTTTTAAAAAAAGTGTCGCTGGACACGCACTTACCTTCACCAGGAATAGGAACATGTACTCCGGCGGACCTTGGCGGATTTTAGCACAGCAGCGACACCTGGTGGACGTCGAAGGAACTGCCTCATTGAATCTCCGGAAGACCCGAATCCACCACAGAGAACGCACCGCTGGATCGCGAATGAACCGGGTAAGTAAATCTGCCCCATTATGTTGTACAATGAGCAGCATAATATGTATGTAATAGAATACATCCTCCATTCTTTAGTTTGTCAGGTTGGATGATGGGGCCCCCTGACGCTGTGGGCCCCATAGCAGCTGCTATGGCTGCTACCACTGTAGTTACGCCCATGGTCTTTTTTAAGAATTAATACAGTTTCCTCAATGTCTTTTATTAGTAAATGTCATAAATGATTTAAAAAAGCTTTGAATATCAGAACCACTGAATATAATAACTGTAAAACAAAAAGAGTAATGGATATTGTTTTTAGATAGACTTTATAATGTATATTGTAAAATAAAACCAGTTTTCTCCGATATAATACACATCATTACAATATTCCTACATACTGTACTGTTACATATCTATTTAACCTGTACAGGATCGTAGGTATATGTCTGATATATCCAGGAGTTGACCTTGTGTGAACTTAAGTATTAAACGATAATGATAATGACACAAATTAACCTAATATAATAGAAGATAATGACTTGTGAAACATTTTGACTCTGTTCTCAAAATGAGACTTGTACAGTTCTTGGAAGCACAATATCAAATTAATACATAGCCCACTCTGACTCAGTGAATGCTAATTAATCTTCTTTTCTCTGCTCTCAATGCACTAACAATGACTATGAAGCAAAGTTGATAAATAGACAAGAACCCCATCAATGTGCATTAGTGAACATTTCAAAAGATCTTCTTTTGACAATTAGAATGAATTGTCCTATGTTAATCTACCCAATAAGGTCATAGTCGAGAAGGGCGGGTTTTCGAGCTGGGGGTTTATATTTTTTGAGAATGAAGTTTTTATGTAGCATTAATTTTACGCTATGGGCGGGAGAATACTAAACACCAAATCATGATCTTTAAGAAATTGTTACAAATGCAATGGTATGAAAAATATCAATCATGGTTATTGTCGTTTTATATGGTTTATTAATAAATTAAGAAACATTATAACTGCATAGACGGGACCAACAAATGTTCTTTGCAAGTCAAACATGTCACTATGTATCTGTGGTATGAAAGGTTATTCTGTCCTAAAACACTTATTTTCAATTATACTTAAAGGAAACCTGTCAGTTATACTAATCCATACTAAGTAAAAATATTATACAGCAGTACAACTATTATTCCTCCCCCTGCCTGTAAACTTCCACAGTCCATTCATAAAATTGACTCCCCATCTATGCAAATGACCCCATTTCCTTTGAGCCAGCATATTAATGTCCTTCCTGCTCAGCTAGGCCTCAAGTTCATTCCCCCACCCTCAGGAATGAGAGAGACGCTGGTTATGTGTGAAATGCTGAAGAGGGAGTTGATATCTCTTCAGCGATTCAATCCCATGCAGGCACCATCTTTTTAATTTCTCAGGGACTGGTGAATGATGTAACAGAGCTGGGTTCACATGGCTGAAGACAAGGCTGGAGGCATGACTGAGCTAGAAGAACATGAATATGCATTAGTGAATTAACTTTATGAATGGACTATGGAATGTAATAGGTATGGAATGGAACAATATAGGGATAGTTATACTGCTCATGTGTTAAGTTAGTTAGTTTATCTGACAGGCTACCTCTAACCAGTATCAATTAAGTGAGGATGGCTATCTAAGACCCTCTTTATGCCATGTATAATCTGCAATGTTTCATTTATCCTGCAATGGTGCTTCAGGGAAATTGAATCTTTGCTTCCAGACTGCTGATTGCATTTCTTTTTTTCTGAAAAGACATTTTTATTTTTAAACAAAAAAACTAGCAGATGAAACGGCTTATGGCTGCAATATGCAGACAATATAACAAATGAAGAAAGGTGGAGATTTATCGAACAGATGCCTATGAGACTTTTTTGCACAAAAATTTGCGAAGATTTTTTTTTTTTAAAGTTGCATCCTTCACACCAGGGAGTAATGTTAGACTATCAGGTACAGGTGCAATTTAACACATGATCCACTTAAGACAAATAAGACTAAGAAACTAGAAAACAAGAAAGCGTAAAGATAAATCTCCCCCTGTGCAGCAGATCATTCTTGAGCACACTTGTTGAATTTCCAACTACAGTTTTAAATACTTACCAATAAACGTGATGCTTTAGCATTTTAGCAGGATATGGTTTGATTTGTCCGCCTAATGGCATTTTTGTGTAAAAATGGCTTATGAATCTCTGCTGTGACAACAGTCCGCTTGTTTCTGTTAAATTTGAAAGTGACTCTCCACATTCTGGATGTCACCTGTGTACCTCCGTATGCCCCAGTGAGGAACTCACCTTTCCCAGCTCTAGTGGCGGTCTCTGTGATGTCCACACTATGGCGCGCACTCCCGTCTTCTAGGGCCTGCCGGCTCTGTAAAATTTAAAGGGCTAGCCGCCTTCCCTGATAAATTTCAGCCCCTTCCTGTGTCCCCTGACAGATCTTTGTGCCTCATAGCTTTAGAGAAAGCTTGGTCCTGATGCCTTGTGTATTTATCCTAATCTCCCATTTTGACTTTGATTCTGTTCCTGGCCTTGCTCCTGTGCTTCCCATCCTGAACTTCCACTACGTCCCTGACTCTGATCTGATGCTGCCCGTCTCGACATCCTGCCTGTCCCCGACAAAGATCTTGCTTTATGATTCTGTGGAACAGCCTGGTGGTTGCATTCCACATCAAGTCCAACCCGCTTTGCGACGGGCTCTGGTAAAAACCCGGGTGCCGCTTAGACTCTGGTCCCAGTGTGTGCTTACATCATTGTCTGCGGTGGTCCACACGATGCAAAGCTCAAGAAATGCTAATTTCATCAGATTGGTCTTCCTTTCCTTGGATACATCATTTCTGGCAAAGGACTACAGATGGATCCTGCCAACTTGATTGCCATACTTCAGTGGCCTCGCCCACTGGAACTACATGCCATACAGAGATTTCTGGGCTTCTCCAATTATTACTGGCAATTTATTCCCCATTTTACCTCTCTTGTTTCTCCTATTGTGGTACAGATCAAGAAGAACGCCAATCCTAGACTCTGGCCTCCAGCGGCTGAAGAAGCTTTCACAGAGCTGAAGTCTGCCTTTGCTTCTGTCCTACTTTTCACATGGACTAATACAGAGAAACCATTCCAGTTGGAGAGTGACGCCTCATCCGTGGATGCTGGAGCCATCTTCACTCAGAAAGGGCCCAAAGGTTGAACCCTCACCTGCGGCTTCTTCTCTAAGACCTTCTCAGCCGCCGAGAGGAATTATTTCATTGGTGATCAGGAACTTCTGGCCATAAAGCTAGCTTTGGAGAAATGGTGCTATCTTCTGGAAGTAGCTTATCTGGTCTATATCTACACTGACCACAAGAATCTCCTGTATCTCCAGACTGCTCAGCATCTCAATCCTCATCAGGCTTGCTGGTACCTCTTCTTCTCTCAGTTCAACTTCCTGATTCACTTCCGTTCAGCCGAAAAGAATGTCAAAGCTGATGCCCTCTCTCGTGCCTCTGATGTTGTTGGGGAAGAATCGGCTCCTCGTCATATTGTTCCTCCAGAACTACTGGTTCTTACTGCTCCTGTGGACGTACAACAGCTTCCTCCTGGCAAGATTTATGCCCGACCTGCTCTTCGGAAGAGGATACTAACTTGGGACATTGCTCTCATGTGGCTGGGCACCCTGGGGTGCAGAGATCTATTGCTCGCATACCTCGTTACTACTGGTGGCCAGATCTGGTCAAGAAAGTTTGAGATTTTGTGGGTTCCTGCACTTCCTGTGCCCATAAAAAGTTGTCAGGTCTCTAACCAGCAGGTCTGGTGCTCCCCTTGCCTATACCCAGTTGCCCGTGGACTCAAAAAAACCCTGGACAATATTATAGATCTCTCATCTTCTTCCGCACCGTCTCTGTAAAATTTAAAGGGCTAGCGTGCCAATAATTGGCGTGGCCAGCCGCCTGCCCTGATAAATTCCAGCCCCTTCCTATGTTCCCTGCTGGATCTTTGTGCCTCATAGCCTTAGCGAAAGCTTGATCCTGATGCCCTGTGCAATTATCTTGATTTCCCGTTGTGACCTGGATTCCGTTCCTGACGTTGCTCCTGTGCTGCCCTGACTTTCCGCTTCATCCCCGACTCTGATCCTGTGCTTCCTGTCTTGACCTCCTGCCTGTCCCTGACTACGATCTTGCTTTATGATTCTCTACTTCGCCTTGGCTGCCACCGCGGACAAAGTCGCACCTGTGGAACTACCTGGTGCTACTACGCCACAGCAAGTGCAACCCACTTTGCGGCGGGCTCTGGTGAAAACTGGGTGTCACTTTGACTCTGGTCCCAGGATTCGGCTAACGCCATCGTCCACAATGGTCCAGAGGATCCACCTCCACTGCTCCTGACATGGGATAGTGAATTTACTGGCATTTTTGATGTTTTGTATCTAATTTTGTATTTTCCTTGCACAACAGTGTCCAGCTTCATTGGAGAAATATCAGTAGCCTTAAAGAGATTGTCTACTTTCAGCAAATAATTTATATTCTTTGTGTAAGGAAAAGTTTCACAATTTTCCAATTTACTTTCTGTGTCAGTTTATCACCGTTTTCTAGATCTCCGCTTGCTTTGCTACTATAGAAAGCTTCTAAGTTTACTTCCAGTGGATATAATCTGTCCATGATCATGTGATGGACGAGCCATTATATCACATAGCTCCTATTACTCTCAGTGATAACAACGGCTCATGCACCTGCAAGTCCATAACATCAGCATGGACAGATTCTTACCACTGGAAGTAAATAGAGAAGCTTTCTATAGAGGTTCAGCAAGCAGAGTTCTAGAAAACCATGAGGAATTCATACAGAAAGTATATTAGAAAATTGTATAATTTTCATTACATAAATAATATCAATTATTTTAAGTGGCAAGCCCCTTTAACCCCTTACTGACGTGTGCCTTATCTGTATGTATCACGTCAGCTGCGGGTGTATGGAGATTGCTCAGGGGCTGAGCCCTCTCCATCCAAGGTGGGTGTTTGCTGCATATGTTTCAATGCAAACCCAGGTGCCCTGCAAGACTATTCTCTCCACCTGCAGGTCTCTCTGGAAACCATCCGCTAATTCAGGCCACATATGGCTCACAACTCGTGTGTGCCCTATGCAACACATATTTTTTACGTTTCCATGCACTTCTATGAGGCTTAACAGGTCCAGAAGTGGAAAAGATCAGGACACGTTCTATATTTTGCAAACTGGGTACACAAAGGCCCTACGGTTCGGAGGGATATACAGGACCAAATTTTACATTAAAGTCTAAGGGACCTTGTTCCAGCTGCTGTATTTGAGACTAACACAAGGACGAAACATCTAGACGTGTGCATGAGGCCTTAGTTGTATACACCATCTGTTGCAATAGAGTGCGCAAAAGCTCACCTGGTCTCAAATGGTGAACTTGGCAAGAAGAAGCAAGACAACCAACATTGTCATTTTCGTGGCCAATGATTTTTTTTTTAAAGTCACATTCTCCATCCTTCTCTAGTGAAAGTAGGTCCATAAATGGGGCACATTTACTAAAGGGCGTGCACTAGTTTCAGAAGCACGTTCTTTTATGTGAAACTGCTTGCACAGCTATTTAAGAAGGGCTTGCAACATATTTGTGGTGCGGCTGCATTGTTCTTCATGTGACAAAAATGTCTGTACTGAAATGAGTGATCTCACAGTCGGATCGTGCGCCACATTTATCATGCAACGTCCGAAAGAATACACCAAAAAAAAGTGGTGCACTTTGTTGTGGCAGTGCAGATGGCACCAGTTTCATGAAGAATGTTTGCCGGAATTCATAAACCCTCTGCATTATACACAGGCAAACTGCCCCAATGTGCCCCATTGTCTTCAAAGGAATTTGCTCTTGAAGGAAAGTTCTCAAATTTCAATCCCCTAGTGATGTTCACACAATAAATATCATTTTAACCCCCTTACTTTACAATTTTACTCAGTTTTATTGCTGTTTTAGCTCCTATCACAGTGATGGTGAGTGTAAAATTCAAGAGTTTGGGCGGGGATTCTCTAAGCAGACACTTCATGATCCCTCTTTGATATGAGATCCTGTGTGCTAACAATGTGCTTACATTATCAGGGTAGAGGGTTTAACAACACTATTATTTAGCTTCTGAACATTCTACTAGTATCTGACACAAAAATGAGAGCTAAGACAGATCAAAGATGAAGAGATCCATAATATGGATATAAAACACAATGACACTCTCAGCTCTGCTAACTCACCTGTATCACACACAGGCCCACATTAATCAAAAACAGGGAAAATACAGCTGCTTGCTGGCAGAAAGTGGCTGTGGCTGAGCTGGTCTTATAATGCAGGGGGAAAGGACAGGAGGCAGAGAGCTCTGTAATGTGTAGACTAGAGAAGCTATTCATGAGAAGAATACTCTGAATATTTATGTTCAGATGCTGGGGCAACCAAAACACCAGGACCAGGATAGAGACAGGTTGGAATTATATCTTTGAATTGCTGTATTTTTGCTAATAACAGTGAATTAGAGAATGTGTTATTTTGTTATCCTGAGTATATTCAGGAATCTTGTCTTCATGGGAATACCCCTTTAAAGGAAACCTACCACTTGCAAATTGTATTTCTAAGCATCAAATACCATGCACCGGCTCAGGGTGAGCTGGTGCCGGAGCATATCTTCGTTATTTCCATAAACCGCTGTAATGCTTTTAAACACTTTTGTAATCTTTATATTCAAAGCAGCTTCGGCACATGGTGGTACGCGCTCGGCGCAACATGGGCACGTGACGTCATCGGCTCTCCAGCCCATGGTGCGCCGAGCGCATACCACCGTGCGCCAAAGCTGCTTCGGATATAAAGATTGCAAAAGTGTTTAAAAGCAGTACAGCGGTTTATGAAAATAACGAAGATATGCTCCGGCCCCAGCTCACCCTGAGCTGGTGCACGGTATTTGATGCAGTTTGCAAGTGGTAGGTTTCCTTTAAAGGACATCTACCACAGTATAAGGATTGTAAACCAAGCACACTGACATACTGGTGTGTGCCCCCTCTGGCAGAATCCTCTCTTCTTTAAGCTTTTTATGCCCTGGTTTTTAAGGAAAAAGGGTTTTAAAAAGTATGCAAATGAGCCTGAGGAGACTCCATTAACACCAATGGAGCCTGGAGCCCCTCAGTCTCATTTGCATGATTTGAAAAGGCTTTTTTTGTAAAAAAAACAGGTCATAAAGTGGTAAAATAAGAGCAGATCCTCCAGGGGTAGCACACACCAGTATGTCAGTGTGCTTGGTTTACAATCCTTCATTCAGGTGGTAGTTGCCCTTTAATAATATCCAGAAAAGAACACATAGGAACCTATGAAGTATATAACATGTAAAGAATAGAGATGAGCGAACATGCTCGTCCGAGCTTGATGCTCGGTCGAGCATTAGGGTACTCGAAACTGCTCGTTGCTCGGACGAATACTTCGCCCGCTCGAGAAAATGGCAGCTCCCGCCGTGTCTCGAATAACGAGTACCCGAGCATTTTAGTGTTCGCTCATCTCTAGTAAAGAAGATATACAAATACAGCACATAATGTTCTTGAGAAGATACAGAAGAAAACAAATATATCTATATGTTATACAACAAAATAAAATCGTATTTGCATCTGTTACACGACATGAAAGCTATTTTTCATATTTCGATTTAACTTGGAGAGATCTCACGCGGTATAATGGACAGAGTTTAGACATTTTTGCTTTCCCGTTTTACAGTTCATATCTCTAGAAATAGATAACAATTTTAGAAATACAGCAAGAGATTTAAGAGCACATCATTATTACATATGTATATACATTTACATTACTTGTAATAATCTCCAAAGGTCACTTAAGATGTGCTTTTAATGTAGCACTTTAATTGCTAGCAGTTGCTGCAATTTACAGTAATGACAGTTCATACAAGTGCTGCAATTTAATTGTAGACACCAGCAAAGTAGCAGCTGAATAAAAAGACCACCTTCTGCAACAGGGAAGAAACTGCTAGAGGAGGAAATTGATTCAGAAAATCTGATTGCGGAGCATTTAGAAAACAAGCAGTAGCAAAGGCCTTCTTCTAACCAAATTTAAAACGTCAGTAATTGCACCAATTAGCAGCAAAAAAATACTTTAAATAAAGACTAAATAAAGGTTTGTTTTTTTTGTTTAACTTTTAGTTTCCCTCTTTTAAATATGAAAAGTTTGCCTTGGTTTTTTCCTTAAACGTGTAATGCAATTTACATTTGTACTAATGTAATAATTAGTATGCAAAGTGTGCTGTGCCTCCAGACGGAAACTAGTTTCCATTTCTTTTCTCCTTTTTTTTTTCTTTTCTATAAAAAAAGTAGACATGAGCCCATCAATTCATTTTTGAGAGTTTTAAGTTTTGAAACTTTTCACCCTCACACAAAGTTATAAATAAAAACACTTTCAGGTATTAAACAGGGGATTGTGTCACATGCGATCGGATTTTGGCGCAGCTGCGCTGGCTTTCATGCAACAGAAATCGGGGGGCGTGCCGTCAGATGAACCGACAGATTCGGACAGAGCACAGGATTTAACTTTCAAATTGTGTCACAAGACAATGCTCATACATGCTCCAGGAAGAAGAAAGAGAACTCTCTCGGACCTAAGCGGGGAAGTGATACATGCAGGATATCGGGTGCACAATCTTAGTGAATCACGGCACAGTGCATTATCGTCAGATAATTCACTTTCATGAACGCTGCAGGACCAGGTAAGTAAATGTGCCCCAATGATATTTGTTATCCATTTAGTTAAAGGGGTTGTCCAAATAATTGATATTTTTTGTGTATTGAAAAGTTTTACAATTTTCCTATACATTTATTCTGTATGGATTCCTCACCATCTTCTAGAACTCTGCTTGCTGTCAAGCTTTTATTTAAGGTATTCTTCATTTCAAAATTGCATCAAACATAGAAATCAAAATGCATTAAATATTAAGAAAAAGCTTTAATGTTTACTTTCTGTTGACACAAATGTTTCTCAGTAATGTGATGTCACATAGAAGTACAGTTCTTGATAATACACAGAACATGACAAGCACCTTACAAATATAACGCATTATTAATAGGTCATATGAATTTTCTATTTTATGGGGCTATTTACTAAGAGTCGTAACGCCGCACTTTTGTCGGGTTTCCCGAATATTTCCGTTTTGTGCCGAATTGCCCTGGGTTTTTGGTGCATGCGACTGGATTGTGGCGCATCGGCGCCGGCTTTCGTGCAACAAAAATTGGGGGGCGTGGCCGTCGGACAACCCGATGGGTTCAGAAAAACCAGGGAATTTAAAAATTGGTTTGTGTCGCAAGATCAAGCACTTACATGCACCAGGAAGAAGCAGATGAACTCTGGTGTACTTCGGCACAGCAGCAACACCTGCTGGATATCGGGTGCACGACCTTAGCAAATCCCGGCAGACCCGAATCCTCGTCGGACAACGCGCCGCTGGATCACGACTGGACCGGGTAAGTAAGTGTTTCTCAGGCAGTCATGTTGCATGACGACTGATATAAAATAGATATTTTTATGTATGTATACATGAGTTTGGATTTTTTTAGACTGTACGGTCCCATCAGTGGTAATGAAATCTTTGAAATTCACCATGTTTACTAGTGCCAGTCTTTTTCCCATTTGTTTATGACTTTTTCTGTAGCCTAAGTGCCAGCTACTCTTGCTTGTAGAACAGTAGACATTGGTTATTTGTAGCAGGTACTTACGAGTCCCATCCTTTTTTTAAAGCACATATTTAACAGATTGAATAAAGTTCTCACAGTAAAAGAGCCCTTATGTCTATGTGATTAAACCTTGTTTTCTCCAGACGGAGAAAGTGCCCCCTTTTAATTTGATTTAACCTGGGACAGCTTTCCAACATACTTTTTGTATGGACCCTTCATATATTTATATAAATTAATTACATTTTGCTTTTAATGAAGAATTTATTTTGTGTGGGTTAATGTAAATAGCAGGTTCTCTTATGTCCATAAGAATTCTACCATGATCCCCAGCATTCAAGTAGTTCAAGTAATGCAGGATTGAGGAATAGCAGAAAGGAAACATGAGTCATCTCCCAAACCCCTATTTTCATTTGCATATGTCTTGGCACTGCTTTACAATATATAATCTCCTTCAGTATCTACCACTGGAGCCTGAGTGACGTACATTATACAAATAAACAGATGATACCACAAACCTACTGGTGATATTTATAGATGAATGCATTTGCTACGTTACTGTACCTAAGTGAAAAACAAATGGAAAACACATCATGAGGTTGTGTTCTACAGTATAAGTATTGATGGTCAGAGGTCTAAAGCGCCTTTTCCGCTAGTGGCACTAGCACAACCCTATAGTCACATGATTTACGCTTTGGTTTGTCCTTTTGCTTCCCGAAATAGAGTCAATAGAGAAAAGTCAAACCCAGACTTGCCAGTTTTTTTCTATCTTGTGGTTTTTGTTAAAACCCAAGGCTTCACAGGTCTACTAGATAATGAAGACAAAACTTTTTCAGTTCCTGTATATCTGTATTCCCTCCTGATCAGCTTCTCTTACCAGCATGACACATTGCATCGAGATGGCAGGGGCAGTCCATTTCTCTGTAGCTGTAGTGAACAAAACACTGTTTGTTCTGACAACGTGGTGCCTCAAGGTTTTGGCCCTTGACTCCTAAAAGTATGCCAATATTTATCTAAAAAATGTAGCAAGCATTTAAAGCGTTGAAACAGAAAATCAATATTCTTTCAAGTGGTAGAAAGTATGGTATTACAAAATGCTGTAATTAAAGTGCAGACACAGTGTGACCTCTTCCAGCATTGCATCCCTGCTTTCTCTCTTAAATACTTACAGTAAAGCCCAGGTGCTTGGAATGTAAAATATTATTGCTTTCCGGCAAGAAACAATTATTTGCAGTGTGAATCAAGTCAATAGGGAAACCAGAAGCTGAGATCATCGCAAGCATGTAGAACTGATAGCAGTTGGCTGCTTGGAGATAAGCCATATAAAAGGTGTATCAGTTGTGCTATACAGAGGATGGGACATCAAGTATTAACATACATGGAATTGATAGCCAATAGTCAGCTAATCAGAAAGAATGTAGCACTGCTGATGGCAGGTATAAACTACTTAAACTTGCTTTAGGACTGCACCCAATTTATTAACACAGAGCAGAGCTGATGTGCTTGGACTGGTGCACCGTGCACCAGTCTTGATGATTGCCATACCCGCTGTGTGACATGGCAAATTGTTGGTTTCGAGAATTCATTGATATTGAAATGAATTTTGGGTCTGGGCTGTCGTAGCTTTCAGTTACAATGGGGCAGATTTACTTACCCGGTCCATTCGTGATCCAGCGGCGCGTTATGTGTGGAGGATTCCAGTCTTCCGGCAATTTACTAAGGTAGTTCCCCCGTTGTCCACTAGGTGTTGCTGTTGTGCTGAATTCCGTCGGAGTGCACTGAAGTTCACCAAGCCAGGCCGGGTGAAGGTAAGCGGCGGTTTTTCTGAATCCACCGGGTTTTCGTACAGCCAAGGCCCCGATTTCCGTCATGTGCATGCGTGCGCCGTTGCGCCACAATCCGATCGTGTGCGCCAAAAACCGGGGGGCAATTCAGGGAAATTCGGGTAACCTGCCAGAAAAACGCGATTCGGGCCCTTAGTAAATGACCCCCAATGTCTTTTGGCCAAGATTGTAGTTATTTTGCTTGGACAAGTAATCCCCACCCTGGTTCACCTTATTTACATCCACCATCGTCAAAAAGTTGCAATATTTAGTCCTCGTGCCAGAAATGTCAGCTATTTCATGTAAACTTAAAAACTGTTGCACACATGGCATGGTTCATCATCTGTATTCACTTACAGTGACAATATACAGTTATTGAAGTAAGAAACACCACTAAATATGTTCCAAAGTCTTTACCATATTTAATAGTGCAAGAGAAATGTCAACTATCTTCTTCACTACATTCATTATTTTTCATCCACTTTTTAGCCATATTAGCCCTAAGGGCTAATTTTTGGACACTGATCAACCAAAGAGTGGTTATTTGGTAACCCAAAGGGTTCCTGTAGGATGTGGAACATACAGGAATAAGATGCAGAGTTTTGCTCAAGGGTATGAAGAATTAAATAAAACAATCCCCTCAAACATTATGTGAGTATTATTACTGGCCCATAATAGAAGATTTGGTATATAGAAAAAATAGTCAGTTCCCTCACCCAATCACCCAAGTGTCCTCCTATGATCAGTCCATGTGGTGGTGCACGTTACTAGATCCTTGACTGTCTCGATCCAAGATGCAGAGAAAAGTAATGGTTTGCGGCACCCATGAGAACCACAGAAGTACTTGTGCAAAACAAATTAGTGCTGCAAGTGCATGCAGATTGACGCGTGAGATTGACGCGTGAGATTGACGCATTTCGACACTACCACGTCTTAATCATGATCTCCTTAACGTACATGTATAAGTGAACACTTTAAATAGAAACACTCATAGAATGCCTGTGGGGGGGCGGAAATAGAAGCTGGACCACACGGCATTCCACACACCAGCATGGCTGCATTTCGCCCGTTACCGATGTGTCTCCCAGGGATGACGTGGAGCCAGAACAATCACATGTTTAAGGTCATGTGACACAACTTAAACTGAGGGATAGGACCGGGCCAGGCTATCGGAGGAAATACATAATAAAAACAGAATAAAAGCATCATAAGAATTATGAATATACATATAAAGTTGTTGTAATGAGATTGAATGTTGCTCTGGAACCAATTTCATAACATATTTAAACATATAATCGGCCGGGAAAAGTCGAACCCCATACTGAATGGTAAGAAGTGCATAGAGTCAGTAATGGGGAATCGGCATCTAAAGCACATAAGCACACACCCGACAAATTATCTCATACCTCAACATCACAAACAGAATCAAAATGTATGGTCTCAGACCCCAATGACATTGTGAAGCGAAACCACGCCATTACCAAGCATATATAAAAAAACTATATGTTCAAGAATTGTGTCAATATTTGTATCCTCATTGAAAAGAGTGTTCTCGGCACTCCACAACACTGCGAAACACCTTTATATTCTACATTTGTTAATGAATATATACCCATTAATTATGTCAATGTACAAAGCAAAACACAGCATTTACCATAAAGCGGCCTATAGGAAAATAGTCTGAGTATGAGACAATCAAATCCAATCTCTTGTTAAGACCCACTGGATGGCAAGTACAAACATGCAGAAGGTCTCGCGATTGAGTTATCTACATTTTACATCTCCTCCCCCCAGTTTAATAAAAATCCTCTCAATGCCACTCCAAACAAAGCCTACTGAGCTCTTATTATGTGTTGTTATGATTCGGTCGATTCTGTTCCGTAAACACACATGTTTCTGTGTGCTTTCTGACTGTGAATCTGCAAGGCCTGACCTACCCTTTGTACAACAACCACCTGCCTGTCCTTTAATTTGGATTTCTGACTACAAATGTAAAAATCGACTATGCCTCTACTTGTTTCTTCAGTGCCCTCCACCAATGTCTCTTCAAACACCAAAAAAGCTGACAATCCCGGTCTGGGGCAGATTTACTTACACGGTCCGTTCGCGATCCAGCGGCGCTTTCTCTGCGGTGGATTCGGGTCCGGCCGGATTCATCAAGGTAGTTCCTCCGCCGTCCACCAGGTGGCGCTGCTGCGCTGAAAAGCATCTGAACGCACTCAAGTTCAGCGAGTCGGACCAAGTGAAGGTAAGCGCATCCCAAGCGACACTTTTATTGTTTTAAATGCGCCGGTTTTTCCGAATCCGTCGGGTTTTTGCTTGGCCACGTCCCCCGATTTCCGTCGCGTGCATGCCGGGCACCGATGCGCCACAATCCGATCGCGTGCGCCAAAATCCCGGGGCAATACAGGGAAAATCAGCGCAAATCGGAAATATTCGGGTAACACGTCGGGAAACCGCGAATCGGGCCCTTAGTAAATGACCCCCAGTATCTTTTGGTGGAAGCAGTTCCCTTAAAGAATATCTATTATTTAAAATAACAAAATACACCTACACATACTTTCCTATGCTCCTCTTCATCTTCATTCTGGGAGTGTTCTTTGCTAAGCTTGACACTCAAGCTAACTTATAATTAGTAGACCGGAGTGCAGGGACAAGATGACCAGCGTTCGAGGCATGCCTCTCGCGTGATGTCACCTTGCTGGGAGAGGGAGGTGAGGGGGGATGCAGCCCGGAGTTCCGGACATCGTGTCCCCATGTTCTAGGCCTACACTGCAACCTTCAGGTCTCATTCAGGTGAACTCTTACTTCCAGACCCTAGTATATGCATAGTACATGCAAGCTAGTGCAAGATGTGAGTATGTATGTGGTCGTACATACATATGTTTATCTATTATATGTGTATGTAAGTGTATGATGTTTGCGTTTGCACAGATTAGGATATGTATCAGGATTCGGGGTCAGTGAACCCCTTGGACCACCGCGGGAGATGGTACTTGCCAACACCTGAGACCGGAGTCTAAGTGGCACCTGGTCTTCACCAGAGCCTGCTGCATTCCACAGGTGCAACTAGCCTGTGGTGGCAGCCAAGGTCACAGTACAGAATCTGCATTTAGACTCACGGTCAGGTACAGGCAAGTAGTCAGGGCTGGTGGCAGAGATGCAGAGGTCAGAGTTCAGGTCCGGGGTTGGCAACAAGAGATCAAGGCAAGGCAGGTACAGGAACAGAAGGAACAATGCAAGGGAGCTCAAAGATCCGGCAGGGAATGATGGAAACAGCCGGCCTTTAAGGAAAACCCAGAAGTGGGTAGCGCCAATCAGCAGTGTGCGCTGGCCCCTTAAATTTCCGAGTGCAGGTGCGCGTGCCTTAGGGAGGGGTGAGGGGCGAGCGCGTGGCCTAACCAGGATGGGAGCAGGAGCTTGAAGAAGTGAGTGCGGGCCAGGGCACTGGGCAGCACCGCCACTGAGAGGGGTACGGGTCTGCCTGCGATCTGAGGCTTGGATCGCAGGGGCACCCATGACATTATGCATATGTGAATCTATGTATATATATAGAGTATGTGTAAACTGTAAATGCATGATTGGTGTCCATTTTTTAAAGGTATTTGTGTATATACATAACATGATGTATGATACTGCAGTTGTCTCCGAGTATGCCTCTTTCCATGCTCCTGTCATGGTTACTAAGACCATAAGCAATGAAACATCAACATCAATGTGAACCCCTAGAAAATAACTTATAATGGAGTCTGTCTGGCCTCTGTTGTGGTGTCAATTTTTTGATAGAAAGAATTCTGCCACATTATGCTTCCATCTTGTATGCACAGCGGTTATATATTCTCACTGAGGAAAGTATATCAAGTTAATCACTTGTTGTGCTGGTCTTAATAAGGGCACCTCCCAATTCATTGTGTTCCTATTATATGGGAAAGCCTTCATCATAAATAAGGTGTAAGGCCTTGCTGCAATTGGCTCCAGTAGGGGACTGGTGGAAATTGTAGTTCTGTTAGAAAACTGGCTTTAAGGATGTATTCACACATAAGTATGGGGGAACGTATATACGGCTGAAGTATTTATGGTTCATATACATCCCCCACACACATCAATGGGCGTACGGCTCCGTACAGGAGCGTTACAGTGCAGCACATGAGTGGCACCATACCGTAGCCCATAGAAAGATAGGACATGTTCTATCTTTTTATGTAATACGGCACCATGTGCTGTGTATTTCTATGGAGAGGGGTGGGGGCCGACGTGTGTCTGCCGTGCTACGGATTGGCGGGGACACGTCAATGTGAATGTAGCATAAAACTAAGAAGCTTAGTCCCCGCCCTTGCAACCCTAACTTTTTAGAAAGTGTGAAGAATGTAGAAAAAGTGTAGCAAACTATTTTAAAATTCTGGGATTCAAAGGGCCCACACTTTTTAGAAGTACATTTTTAGAAGTACATTCAGTAAACTGTTATATGGAAAAACTACTGGATGTGATTTGTAACAAAGAATAATATCCTCACTGCCTTTAAGGCTAAATCTTAAAGACATAGTTCTTGTATAATCAACAGCCCCCAAACAGCAGTAATTTAGGACACTGTATTAATAGTCATAAATAGCAGGAGGTATCATACTGAGGGGAAATGTTGGGCTATGAAAAGGGAAACAACAGTGTTTATTGTAGCTTTTCTACTTCACATAAATCAGCTTGATAAAACAAGTCATTTGCTAATATGGCAAATTAGTCTTATTATATCACCACAGGAAACAATACGCCAAGGAACTGATGAAACAACACTACACAGGACAAAACCACCATGGCAACATATACGAAACCTGCCATTAACGCTTCTCAAAAATATAATAGGGCTTTCACTCTGTAATGGATATGGAAAGTACCTTTTAAGCTGAAAAAAACAGACTTACAAATTCCATGTTAACACATTTTGTAGGCCAGGGTCTTGTTTGCCTCATATTATTCAGGTTTGTATATTAAAAATTAAAAGTTCATGTGAACCCGCAGTCACCGTTGTTCTGTTTTTAAGAAATGTAATTGCTTCATCTCGAAAGACCTTATCTATACTTGAATCCTTGACTATGACACTTACCAAAGGTGTATGCCATTTACTGTAAGTATGGGGGATAGAATATTACGTAATTTACAAATATACATCTATTAATAGTTCTGCTTCGCTTTCTTGAAATGTAAAGCAAAGTCCCCTCTTTAGCTGCCATTAATGTCCATAAAACGGCAGAAGATGGAGGGTCGTTTGATCTCTGACTTTTCATGACCAATCTACCTTCCAGGACCTTTAGTTTTTTCAATCTTAAGGTCCTGGAAGGTAGATTGGTCATAGATAGTTAAAGATCAATTGACCTTCCATATCCAGCCATTTTATGGACAGGCATTTTTGACAGGGGCTTTACTTTACATGCATATTGGTAAGTTACCTGATATCCAGCCCCCACACAGACACAGACATTACAAAATACATTTAACATTGCATGGTTATTTTATTCTCTGATAATTGAGTTTTGAGAGCCATTTCCTTTTGATATATTTGCTTTTTGTGCGTGAGCAAGTGAGAGGTGTTTTGGATAAACACTATAACCGCATACAGGCACATGAAGGGTGCATGGTAAAAGCCCTGGATTTGTCTGCAGTAACCCAAGGGTTAATGCAGACATGTGGTAAGCAGGAGAAGTCTGTTTGGTCTATGTTGGCCTAGCTAGCGTAGACACCTTTGTAATGTCTGTACTGGGCCTGCTTATTATGGAGTAGGGGTAGTGGGACGCCTACTCCATCCGGGCTTCGGCCCTGGGTTTTTTTGTATCGCCCTCCGGTGCTGGTCACAGGACTCGTTAGAGCCTGATTTAGACTCCAGGCCAGAAGCAGTACGTGAGGAGTTGAATGCTGGTCAGTGTTCGTATACAAGGTAACTGAGGGCCTCCTGATATCCTACTGTAGAAGAGTGTCTGCTGGGCAGCCAAGTGAACGTATACAGAGGGACATGCTAGTATATTAGACAGTATTCATATGAGTAGGATTTGTTTTTGTTTGTACCTGGGCTGAGGGTGCATCCACGCATCCACGGTATGCCCACCATGTGCTGGAGAGGAGGAGGAGGTGACCCCTCCGCTTTCACAAAAAACAGCGGTGCACGGCCGCACAGTTGAGAAAAGATAAAGCATGCTCTATCTTTTCCCGGTGTATGGCGTGGAATGGTGCCACTGCCATCTTTGGGGACGTACATGATTCAAAACATTTGATTTGGATGATCTCCTGCGTGTGTCTCTGCTTCCTGCACTACCTAGCGTCTACCAGAGCAATTCCCCACACTGTATATAAAAATATACACACACATATCTATTTTCTTCTGCATAAAAATGACGGCATAGACTGTGCAGTCTCCTGTTTCATGGACCAACCACAGTGCAAAGGATTCAAAGCATCATATTCTGTTAGACAGAACTGTAATCATGATTATAGTTCACCCCTACTGGAGGCAGGAACACCTTGCATCATATATCACTATGATACCATCCTGGTACTGTAGTTGATCCACGAAATAGTACACTGTGTGGTCCACAATTCATGGAAGGACCACAGAAGTGTGAATCGGCCCTAAGGTACATTCCTTAAACTTTTCTGAGAGCCTATATATGATTTACTGTGGCTATAGTAAAATAAATGAGAAGATTCGGAAATCTGCTTTGACGTAGTCCAACCTGGGTCACAGAAAGGCTAATGTCTAGATGGGTAATAATTGTGTGAATAGCGTTCTATCATCTGAGATTTATTTGATAATTTTTATGTGTTTACTTTGATGCATTTTTTTTTATATTTTTGCAGAGAATAAAATTTAACAGCAACATTCGAGTGCACTGTTATTCAGAGAAAACGGTATAAATGACCTGCCTCCTGGAGGTAGCAGTACTGGAGGATACTTAGGGCGTTCTCAGGGGTGCTAAATGAAGCAAAATGTAGCTGTTCTCTGTCTAGACATAGAAAATGTGCATTTTAGATATCACCGGAGAATGTTTAACATTAAACTACAATACATGCAGCTGTAGAGGTATTATTGAACAAGAGATCATCTCTTGGGGTTACATTTCATCTGGTTTATTTAACTTTTTTGCTTATTACGTCCAAATTAATTGCTGTTTATTTTTCTTAGCTTGTATAGCAGCCCAAATCCCATGCACAGACATTCTGACCAAGTGGTTTATTGCATACATGTATATGTTAATGAGGTGTTACAAAAAATCATATACCCCATGTTGAATTCTGGGTTAATAGATGGGAGTCCCCCGCTGAGTGGAGACCATTTACATAGAGCATCTTTTGTTATGAATGACCTGTCCCCCATTGCACAGGGCACCACAATCAGCTTTTACATGTTCAAATTTGGGCAAGAAACTCAGTGTGGGTTATTTATCATTAGGGAAGCTCCTTGGGACAGTTTTATGTCTATTTTTGGAGCTTCGATGCCCATCAGAAGTGGCTTTGGCCCTTTTATTGTGTCTTATGGTCTACTTTCTTTCTAGGCATTTTTTTTCTTCAAAAAGTCCCCCAAAATTCTCAAAATGCATAAAATGTCCCAGCACATACACAAGCAGAGGACTGGAGTAACTATTGGACCTTTTATGCAACTTTTTGCAAAAGTCCCAAGTTATGAATATAGCTCTGCATGGTGTTGCATGACGTGGCGCTAGCAACACAAAATTAATGAAAATTGCGCAAAATTAATGAAGAGGTGGAAATAGTCCTGTGAGACTTTTTAGCAGTCCCAAAATACAGGCGGTCCCCTACTTAAGGACACCCGACTTACAGACAACCCATAGTTGCAGACAGACCCTTCTGACCTCTGGTCTATCTTTCTGAATGCTTTACTATAGTCCCAGACTGCAATGATCAGCTGTAAGGTGTCTGTAATGAAGCTTTATTGATAATCCTTGGTCCCAATACAGCAAAAAAATTTTAAACTCCAATTGTCACTGGGCCCAAAAATTTTTTTGTATGGATCTACAATTATAAAATATACAGTTTCGACTTACATACAAATTCAACTTAAGAACAAACCTCCGGACCCTATCTTGTATGTAACCCGGGGACTGCCTGTATGAGTTTTTTAACCCAGCAAAACAAATGATATATAACACCCAGTGGGTGTATTGGATGAACTTGCAGGTCTGAATATAGCTCAATAGTCTGTCTGAGGCCCCTTCCACACTTGCGTTGCAGATCACGTCAGGGTCCAATGCGTGAAAATCTGATGTTTTTTGCTGTGTTTTTGGTCCTTTGTTCCTTGGAGTCATTAGTGTTTTTCATGCGTTGTTCGAATTTTTCTTGCATTTTTTAACACACGTTTTTTAAATCACATGATTCTTAAATTGGTACGACCTGACTTTTTTTTCACATCACCTAGCAACCCATCCATTTAAAACGCATTGCAATGCATTTTTGATGCGTCTCCATAGACTTGAATGGGGCGTGAAAAACGCGTGTGAAACGCAAAAGTAGAGCATGCTGCGATTTTGATGCAGGTAAACAAAACGCAAGTAAGGACAAGCCCACTGGAAACAATGGGACAGAGTGCAATGCAAGTTTGGAAGGGGCCTGACACACTCATGTGGTGATTAGTTAGAATAGGGAAATTTGAGGAATAGAGAAGGAGTAGGTCTGAATGTACTAGAAATAATAAAACGTAACCTTTATTTTCTCATATAAAGTACCTGATAATGCGTAATTAAATACTTAAATTAAATTATATAACTTAGCATAATTTTTAATATTGGGAAGATTATCGGTTTCTGGTTCACACTTATGTGGCTGACGAGCAGATTACATTTCCATGTGAAAACAGTGTAGGGCTCATGCACACTCATACACATATAACACATACTCACATGTACAAACACATACATTCATGTATACATGTGTATTCACTGATATAAACGCATAAACTTATATACATATATATATATATATATATATATATATATATATATATATATATATACACACATATTTACATACATGTATACACACATAGAGACTCATAACACATATATACTCTCATATACACATTTACACATGCATTCATATACACATATATTTATACACTTGCATACTTACATTCTGTCCCTGGAAGAACCTTACAGCTGTTTTCTTAATTGTCCCAGGAGGTCAGAAGGCCATATAGATAAGAATACAGGCAGTCTCTGGGTTATGTAGAAGATAGGTTCTTTAGGTTTGTATTTACCGTATATTCCGGTGTATAAGATGACCTGGTGTATAAGATGACCCCCCTACTTTCCTGTTAAAATATAGAGTTTAAGATATATTCGCCGTATAAGACTACCTCTTTTCCATACATACAGCACATACTGTAAGCAAATACACACATATAGCATACATTCATTAACTATACATACATATATAGGGACTTACATATCTTGCAGTGGGGTGGATCGGTTAGGAGGCATACTGCGAGCCTAGGAAGTGTGCTGGCCGGGCAGCAACTTGGTAAGTGGCCTTGGGAGCAGTGTGGAGAGCCGGAGGCCGAGGGACCAGGAAGCCTACCGGGCAGCCGCGGGATCAGGAAGCCTACCGGGCGGCCGCGGGACCGGAGAGCGATCCGGGAGGCAGCGGGACCGGAGAGCGCTCCGGGAGGCTGCGGGAATGGAGAGCGCGCCAGGATGCCGCGGGAGCAGCGTTGAGGGGTCCAAGGTAACAGCCAGGCGGCCACGTTGTATTACAACAAGCTTCTCACCTTTCCAGCGATCCACCGAAGCTCCGCTGCTACAGTCCGGCCGGCGGTGACAGCTCATTGAGCGCTGGCGGCTCACAGAATATGACGTCAGCCACGTGCCGACGTCATATTCTCTGCGACGCCAGCACCCACGGAGCTGTCACTGGCGGCCGGAGTTTAGCAGCAGAGCTTCGGTGGATCGCGGGAAAGGTGAGAAGAAACCGGCATATAAGACGACCCCAGAGCAGACAGAAGATTTTTCAGTCTTCAAAAGTCGTCTTATACGCCGGAATATACGGTAAGTTGAATTTCTATATGTAAGTCGGAACTGGTATAATTAATACTTTTAACTCCAAGCAAAACATTTTTTTTTATTCACATTTGTGCTGTCATGGGAACAAGGATTATCAATAAAGCCTCATTACAGACACCTTACAGCTGATCATTGCAGCCTGGGACTAAAGTTAAGCATCCAGAGGTCACAGTGGGCGGAGAGGTCTGTCTGTAACTAGGTGTCGCCTGTAAGTTGGGTGTCCTTAAGTCAGGGACTGCCTGTACAGTGAAAATATAAAGCTGTTTTCTTCAATTAGGAGGTAAATGGCTGAATATTTTAGGAAGCCTCCTAGTCCTGTTATGCTGTAGTCACCTCTCCTCAGATCTAAGTCTTGTGAGAGTGCTGTGGTTGGTTGGATGGGCCCTGTAGCTCCTACTATGGCTGATAGCTTTTGTAGTAACATAACTGGGCAGTTCCTATTCCTGATGACATAAACAGAAACAACAGTCCTGTGGACTGTTTTGAAGGATATTCCATGTATAGGTAGCCTAAGTTGAATTGGCACTGTTCCATAGTTGTTATCTTCTGTAGTGCCCCCAACATTTAAAACTTCCCAAATAATTTGGGGACAAATACTTTGTAATTAGCTGCAGCAAGTACAGATTGTCCTCAGCAGAGAACTCTTTAAAAATTGTTATTAAGAGTATGGAGCCAGAGAAAAAACATAGGTGCTCCACTTGCCACGTAAATGAAAGTTAATCAGGACATGTTGAACATGTAAAGAATGTGTTTTAATAAGGTAGACAATTACGAGGACATTTTAGAACTTCTTAGCATTGTGCAGTAAGGAGTTACTGTAAATCGGATTAAGGCTGGATTAACACTGCTGTTGCCCACCGTACCGTAGCACGACGGGCACAAGGCAGCACGCGGGGAGAGGAGGAGGTGAGCACTGCTCACCCCGTCCCTCTCCATAGGAACATATGGCGCACGGTGCCGTAACACGGGAAAAGATAGGACATGTCCTATCTTTTCCCGGGCTACGGAGCAGTGCGGTGCCACGTGTGTGCTGCAGCATACCGCTCCCATAGGGCGCCGCGCTCCTATTTCCATCTATGGGGACGTATATCGGCCTTATATACGCCCCCCATGCAGCATTGTGAGCTAGCCGCACAAATGTCTTTTATTGTGCACGATTACAGTGCATTGCTGCACCCTGAATGTGCCGAGTGCCCACGCCACAAATGTTAGAGCAGGCCTTATTCAAGGTCTTACCTCGGTTTGCGGTGCTGTCTGTCACTTTCTATTGACACCCACCATTGTCCTATGGGCTGAAAACAATCGCACATTGCCAACTATTTGTGGCCCACAAAGTGCACATGTTCACATGTCTTCTTAACCTGCTAAGAAGTATATTTCATAAGCCAGCAGTGGCTGCTGGTATTTTAGTGATGCAAAAGCTGGTGACAGGTTCCCTTTTAAGGTGTTTAACCAAATATCCAACGCTTTCCAACATTTTGACTATTTGTGTGTACAATATTTGCCAGTCATCATCTAAGGCTCTTTTCACATCTGCATTATAATTTTAGTTTCCTTTTTTGTCAAAGGAACTGAAAAAAAATGTGTACACAACTACTAGAAAAAGTAGAGAAATGCTGTACTATTTTCTTCAAATTTGATGGAATAGGTGATGGAGTCTCCAACCCATATTTAAACATTCTCATACATATACATACAATTACAAATATATTATTCACAACATCTAAGTTGTGTACAAAAATATCATTTTTAACACATTACCTAAGGGTACATTCACTCGTGGTATGCCCGCTGTGTGCTTGAGAGGAGGAGGTGAACCCTCCTACCTCCATAAAAAACAGCGGCGCATGGACACACACTCGCAGAAAGATAGAGCATGCTCTATCTTTTTGCGGTGTGCGGCACGATTGGTGACACACATGTGTGGTACTGTACCGCCAGCGGGCCGTCATTGCCACCTATGGGGACGTATGTGTATGTATGTCCCCCCAGACGGCCGTGTGAATGAGCCCTTAGGCTGCGTTCAGACGAACGTATGAGGGACGTAAGTACGGTCACAAGCTTGTGGCCGTACATACGTCCCCCATAGACGTCAATGGCCTTACACATGTGGCGCCGTATCAGTCCTCACATGGGCAAAAGATAGGACATATTCTATCTATCCCCATGTGCACGGCCGGTGTGCCTTGCATTTTTATGGAGAGGGTAGGGGTCACTTCTCCTCCTCTCCTGGCTGTAGCCGTGCGGGCATATGTACGTTTAAATGCAGCATAAGTGCGGATCCTTTCACAGGTTATCCATGATATGACCAGTGATTAGCACACTGCCATTGATTCGGTGTCATCACCGACTAATGAAAAGAAAGCGTTCACCCTAGCCAACAGAATAGTCCTTTAACCTGGGATTCATATTGAATAATTGAAGGAAAGTGATGGACCCTCAAAAGTTTACCTGTATCCATGCCATCTCATTTGATATAGCGCCAATGTGTGTTGAGTATGATAAATATCTGCTTATCATTCAGTAATATACTTTATCCTTCATTTTTATAAAAAGACTGCATTCGATTTGTTGACTTGGTTGTAAAGTGAAGCGACTGCCTGATGAATCCTATGTGATGCAAGTCTGATTAAAGGAGACAGATCTAAGGATATTGTTACCTTTATTATCATTTTACTGCCTACACAAAAACAAATATTATGGTGTCTAAGTGTCAGTCATACCTACATGTATTAAATTAATTTTAGCGTTTATGCTGTAGATTATCATAAAGATATTGCTATGGCAACGTGCCTTTCTTTCCCATTCCACTAATTGCTATAACACAACCACCAGCGACATTCTTTGAATTTCTAATGAGTATATGAAAAGAAAGTGCATCTTTACATGTCCCTCAACAGATGAATATCAGGCAGAAAGATATAATGTAAATAGCCCCTTGAATATTGAGATATGTTCATAACTAAACAAGGAAGATTTTCTTGGGAAAATGAGGTTGGAAAAGGATAATATGAAGCATCATTTGGATAATCTTCTCTTTTTGTATAACGTGTTATATTCTCTTTACTAGATGAGTTATCATTAGGGACAGATTTTTATTCAATTGCAAGTGATGAAATGTTTGACAATAAGCACATACTTTCCTTATAATAAAGTTGACTCACCGGTCACAGAACTAAATATATCTTTAGAAGCAGAGGGTGACAACAGGAAGAAAATCTGTTTCTAGTCTGCGGAATATAAAAACTTTATTTAATTTATACTTTCAATATATTTTAAATTGAGTCTTTAAAAGTACAATATGAAAACAGTAAAGTGTTACTCTGCTTGGTCCAGGTGAAGAGGTTGGACACTTATTCAAAGCTTTAACAGGGTAAATATTATATCATGATAGGGTCACCCATATTATACCTACCCTGATAAAGTTTGACATTTGCCGCCCGGGAGCTGAGGGTTACCTGAGCCCCCGGTAGCAGGACTTGGTATGGTGTAAGTGGCCAACCCCTTTGCAATCTAAATTAAAGGAAAATGCTGGTCTATCAAGTCCAACCTACAATCCTATAGCGTTGATCAAGAAGAAACCAGAAAAAAACTTAAACTTGATGCCAATTGTCCAATATTAGGGTAAACTTGATAGGACTAAATACATAAACATTAGCAATACTGCTGACCATGTTGGTAACTTAAATAGACCTACCAAATATTTTATTTACTGACTAATGATTTGTGCAAAGCCAATCAGTCCCACCAGGAGCCTTCGGATGTTTTGGCTGACTATATAGTTCATTCATATCTGTACACCTGAAAAACAGTAATAGTACAGAAGAACACAAAATTAAAGACATATTAAAGCAACACTAAGATTAAAAATGCAGAAACTATTTTACTAATTTAATAAACAAGAGGTAGGCTGAAAGTTTAGTGATCGCTGTCCTTGCAAACAAAATTGAAACATAACCACAAATAAATGTAAAAGATATTTAGTTCCTGAGATTTGCAAATCTCATAGACATACATGTTCTATGATAAATTAATAATATATATCAGATGTTGAGAATAACATATTGTCACAACTGGGAGTCTGTGGACCCTCTGAACCACCGCGGGAGGTGGTACTAGCCGACCTGGGACCGGAGCCTAAGTGGAACCCGGTGTTCACCAGAGCCTGCCGCAAAGCAGGATGGACTTGCTGCGGCGAGTAACTACCAGGTCGTTCCACAGGTGCGACTAGCCCGCGGTGGCTGCCAAAGTAGTAACATAGGAGACAGTCTGTACCCGTAGAATAGCATAGGAAGGAACACAGGACTCACGTCAGGAATTGCAGGAGCTGGCACGGAGGTATGGAGGAGCACAGGAACGGACTGGCACACAGGAACACAGGACCACTGGAACAGATTGGCACACAGGAACGCAGGACCACAGGAATGGACTGGCACATAGAACGCAAGACCACAGGAACCGACTGGCACACAGGAACGCAGGACCACAGGAATGGACTGGCACACAGGAACACAGGACCACTGAAACGGACTGGCACACAGGAACGCAGGAACACAGGAACGGACTGGCACACAAGAACACAGGACCACTGAAACGGACTGGCACACAGGAACGCAGGAACACAGGAACGGACTGGCTCACAAGAACACAGGACCGAGTTGGCACACAGGAACGCAGGAATCACAGGAACGCAGGAATCACAGGAACGCAGGACAGGAGCTTTCTCTTCAGGGAAGTTTGAAGATCTGGCAAGAACAATAGGAAGGGGTTGGAATTTAAATCAGACCAGCGCTGCGGATGCTGCAGAGGACGACGCTGGAGCCGGGGGAGGTGAGAGGAGCCGGGGACCGGACCCTGAGGCGGTACGGGTGCTCCCGCAATCAGAGACAGGGATCGCGGGAGCACCCGTGACACATATTTTTTTATTTCAAAGCAAAGTCCCTGTGTATAAAGATATATATTATGTAATATTTTGTATATAATATATTTTGCATTTGTTTTCTTTTAAATTTTGAGATTTTAATAACAAATTGGGGGGGGGATTTATCTTTATTACTGAACTTTGGCCTTATTTCCCTTTTTGTCACTGTGGGCCTATGTAACTTATCTAACATGTGTTAATTTCTTCTGTATACTACATGGGGCTGGCTAGCTGTATACTACACCCTCGGCTTATACTCGAGTCAATAGGTTTTCCCAGTTTTTGGTGGTAAAATTAGGTGTCTCGGCTTATACTCGGGTCGGCTTATACTCGAGTATATACGGTAAGTGCCCCTGGTTTATCCTGTTTGATTCTAACGGTAGATTTCCTTTAAATAAATTTTTAATTTAATTATCTAAATCATTAGAGTTTGGTAATTATTTGTAAATACTTTTACTTTTAATGGAAACATTGAGGGGTTTTAATTACATGCCGGCGCCAGTGTGCCAGTGAATGACAGCCCCTCTGGCACAGCCGAATACATCAAAAGGCTCTGGCTTTTCACCCCCCCCTGGTATGGAGTTGGCGGAAATGGGAAAGTAATCACTAGTGCTAGCGATATACTAGCATTTGCGATTTTTTTCAGGGCTTCCCCGCCACTTTTGTGGTATACAAGTCCTGATAAATACCCCCTTATTTTACCTTTATGTATATTTAAATAAATACAAACTCTACTTCTCTACAGCCATTTTCTAACTGCATGGCAAATTATTGTGATTGTAAACGGCTACTAATGTGCTTTTTTTAAGTAATTTTTTTTAAATTATTGATTTTTTTTTAAGAATATAATACTGATTTTAATACTTGTATAACATAACTACATGCTTCCAGTGCTATGATTGTATATCTAGTTTAATTTACTTATTTCCTTTCTTTTCATTATTTTAGATTGTAAATAAACATTAGGACATCGGCTTAAACATCAAGTGCCAATTCTGTCAGCAATGGTCAACTCAGGATATGCAAAACTAATTTAATATTTACAAGGAATGTTTGTCAACATTGAAGCCTTTTATGCACATTTCCAGTAATGTTTTTCAAGGTCAGACACAGAGTGAATGCATTCCCTTTGAAAATCAATCTCCTTCACGTTGCTCGATTTGTTTTATTTACTGGAACAACAATAAGTGAACACTTTACATTGAAGAAAAAACTAGCAAACGTGTCAAATACATTGAGTTACAAAGAAGAGCTGATTGTGTCAATTGTCATTAGATTATCACCGGATAACATTTTTAATGTGTATTCATACACTGAACACTAAAATGTTTTGTTTATTCTTAGAAAAAGTATGGGTCTAGGGTCAGAAATAGACACCCGAATTGACATTAAATATACAACAGAAGAAAGCAGATGTCCACAAAAGGTCCAAATTCATATTTAATCTTTATTAATTCATCCAGAATTTAAAAACATTTAAAAAAGCAAACATCGGTGCTTAACACATACTACAAGACCCCAATACTCTGCCATATATTCCAATTTTACAGTCAAACCAAAATAATCATTTAGGTGAAAAGATGTTAGTACAAAATGATACAATAGTTCATCCAATAAGTATGGTACAAAACATTAATATCTAAAGACTGGTACAGCCAAAGTTTACCTATATAATCACGGTGTCAGGTATCGGGTATTGGGGTCCAAAGTCCCCACGCGTTTCGCCTGTAACCACAGGCTTCCTCAGGGGTAGTGTTCAAGGTAAAGAATAAAGAATTTATGGTGTACTTAGCCCTCAGAGTCTGATGCAAATCAGCTGCAGTCAGCACTCAGCGTGCGTGTCAAACGCCGTAACTCGCGTCGAGCGTTCCAGCTGGAGTGCATGTCAAATACCAGAAGTGATGTAACTTCCGTTTGAACGATCGCTTTGCAAAATACAGCGCTTGTGCTTCTGATCAATAGTCCGGGTAAATAGTTATTACTCATTCACACTAACACAGGGAGCATGCGCAAAGTACGAAGTATATATAGGTTTCCCTGACCGAATAAGGTAAGTATATACATAGGAAGTAGTATAAAGTGCGAATGCACATTCAAAACAAAAAATTAATAGATCTATATCAAAGTGCAAATGTTAAAGTGCAAACAATATTAGTGATTTGCTTATAGATTTGTTTTAAATATCAAATATAAAAAGGGAGTATAAAATACAAATTATACCGTAATAAACAGGTTTGTTAAAGGAGCTCAGATCGGACTCTGAGGGCAATAAGAATGAGTAAGAAGAAATGCTGATATTGTACAGAATAAGCGAATATGAATAACCATAAATAAATATAATTAGATAAATATAATATATGATATAAATATAAACACGCTGAGGATAAAATATACAACTATTTATGTATATGGAGTCCAAGAAACGGGAAGGAGGAGGAAGGAGGGAGAAGAAGATCCCACAGGTAAGCATTTTTTATATATATAAACGTTATACAACAAGGTATGTCAATATATATTGATCATGATCAAGTTACCAGTTTATCTGTAAGACAAAATGAGATCAAACAGAGTCCACAAGGCAAAAATGGGGTTAATGATAGTTCAGATCGATGGATGATGTGATCAACAAATATGCAATGGGTTTGTATGTTGACAGACGAATGTCCTGATGGCAATTATGGACTAAGAGGTGCAGAGGAGCAGAAGACATCTAACACAGGTTTGTACAGTGATGATACCAAGTTTAGTCACCTATTATAAGTAGACAAAAAATCAAATATTAATATCACCATTAATAATCATGTGGATGAAGGAGGGAAAGTAAAAAACAGAAACCAAACTGGAAGACCCTTAAAGGAACTAAAATTAACATGTTTTGTTTATGTAATCTCCGTTCCTCACAGGACCTTAACCCCTTAGCGCTACACGCCGTAGCTGTACTAAGCTGGGTCCTGCGAATAGCGCTCAGCGCAGTACAGCTACTGCGCGGAGACGATGCCGGTTCAGCTCTGCACAGGAGCCGAGCCGACATCGGGGGTTGCAGGATGTCAACGGTAATCTACCGCTGACATCCCTGGGTAACACCCACGGTTAGAGTCGACTCCAATCGCGGGTGTTTAAACCGTTAAATTTAACTTGCCTTCTGGGGGTCTTTCCCCCACATTCACCCCCCCCCCCCTCGTGCCATTTTCGGGGGCGGAGATCGTTGCTATGGCATCTCTGGGGTCCGAACGGTACCCCAGAGATGCCTGAAGGCAGTACCTTTAAGATGTCGTCTCTGACATCATCTTAAAGGCACAGTGTCAGCCTATGCATGTGCATAGGCTGACACTGCTAATACCCTGCAATACATTAGTATTGCAGAGTATTATCATGAACAAGCAATCATATGATTTCTTTTTCATGTCCCATGTTAGTACAAGTAAAAAAGTAAAGAAAAAATGTTATTCAATAAAAAATAAGTTTATGAATCAATAAAAATGCCCAGAAAAAAAATCCAGTACAGAATTGATGCTTTTCTACTCGTGACCTCAAAAAAAGTTCCTAAATTTTCAAAAATAGGGGATACCAACCCCAAAATGGTAACACTGCAAAAAGCATCTCGTCCCGCAATGGCCCCAGTAACGAAAAAATGAAAATTTTATAGCCTATAAAAGGGGCCAATGAGGAAACTAAAATCCTGGCAGCTGCAGGTCCCTCCTTTCCTTCTGCGCCCGTAAAACAAGTAACGGCCACATGTGGGGGCTCTGTAATCTGGAGAAATTTCATAACAAATTGTATGGTGGGTTTTCTCTTTTTATCTTTTGGAAATTTGACCATTCTAAATTTCACCTCCATTTTGATGTTATTACTATGAAGATCTCATGGGGTTAACAATCTTCCTAAAAGATGTTTCTGATAGTTTGAGGGGGCAGATCTGAAAATGGGTTGGTTATATAGGGGGGTTTTAATGCTAAATATCTAAAATTTTATTCAAAACAGTACTAATCCTCAAAATAGAAAATTCTGAAAATACGAAAAATCGATAGTCTTTTTGTAAACCGCGTGGCATCAAAATAAATTATCCAGACATTTCAAAAATTATGAAAATGTAAAGTAGACTTATGGGAAATGTTATTAAGCAAGTTATTTTCCTGAAAACACGATGATTTTGAATTTCAAAATTGGCAAATTGTTCAAAAAATTCATTGTTTCTTTTTTTTGTAAATAAACGCAAAACTTATCAGCCAAAATTTACCACTAAAATGAAGTACAGGATGTGAAAAAAACAATCTCAGAATCGCTTCGATAAGTAACAGAGTTCAAAAGTCATAACCATATAAAGCGACGCAAGTCAGAATCCATAAAATGGGACTGAGCCTTGGGCTACAAAATGGCTGCTTCCTTAAGGGGTTAAAGGGGCATTCCCATTTGGGCATTTACATTTAATTTAATTCATTTGCCACATGTTAACATTCCTTCAATTGGATGTTATTAAAAAAAATGTTCCTGTGTGAAGATAATTTCTCATAAATGTTGCTATGCTGTCCCATAGAAATGAGATGGCTTCCTCGGATACGACCATCTCACACTTTGGCAGCAGTGGCCATACATGCAGTATTGAGCCCTGCCTGACCACCCGGCTTCAGCAATCATTACCACAGGACAGCTGTGCGACCTGCAGTAACTCCCGGACATTTCAAAAACTTTGTTTCTTTGTGCAATCACTCCAGCAGGTGGCCATATCCAGGGACACAGTCTTGTTTCTAAGGAGCCATATTACTACATTTATGAGAAATTATCTTCACACAGGTAAACTTTTTTAATAACATCTAATTGAAGAAATATATATATATATATATATATATATATATATATATATAAGCAGGAGTATATAGCAGGAGTATATAGCAGGAGTATATAGCAGGAGTATACAGCAGGAGTATATAGCAGGGGGGTTGCTGGACATGTGTTGTCTTTCTCAGCACCTTCTGTGGTTATGAGTAGTGACAGGACGCAGCCTCCTCCCTGTAGTAACGGTGCGGCTGCCTTGGGCTGTATCACAGCTGGTGGCGTCACGCCTGTAGCTGCGGATGATGATATATTAGCTGCGCATTTTACCCTTCAGATACAGGAACATATGGAATCAACTACTCAATATGTGGGGCGGCGAATATTTCTGTATACAGATGACAGGGCTGACGGGAAAGCAATCAGAAGGTCACAGGGGTTCAGGTGAGCATCCAAATTACAAAGGGGTCAATACACAAATATAACTATATACCTGCAATGAATGTAGCAAACATACATATAGATTCCAGCAATAAATATACCAATGACTGCGCCACACATACTGTATAGATATATTTACAGCAGATAACTGTACCATGCACATAGAAATATATAGCAAAATAAATATGCTGCAGGCACAAATATATATCAGCAGTAAATAACCCCACATATACACTCACTGGCCACTTTATTAGGTACACCTCTCCAACTGCTCGTTAACACTTAATTTCTAATCAGCCAATCACATGGCGGCAACTCAGTGCATTTAGGCATGTAGACATGGTCAAGACAATCTCCTGCAGTTCTCCCGAGCATCAGTATGGGGAAGAAAGGTGATTTGAGTGCCTTTGAACATGGCATGGTTGTTGGTGCCAGAAGGGATACTCTGAGTATTTCAGAAACTGCTGATCTACTGGGATTTTCACGCACAACCATCTCTAGGGTTTACAGAGAATGGTCCGAAAAAGAAAAAACATCCAGTGAGCGGCAGTTCTGTGGGTGGAAATGCCTTGTTGATGCCAGAGGTCAGAGGAGAATGGGCAGACTGGTTCGAGCTGATAGAAAGGCAACAGTGACTCAAATCGCCACCAGTTACAACCAAGGTAGGCAGAAGAGCATCTCTGAACGCAAAGTACGTCGAACTTTGAGGCAGATGGGCTACAGCAGCAGAAGACCACACCGGGTGCCACTCCTTTCAGCTAAGATCAGGAAACTGAGGCTACAATTTGCACAAGCTCATCGAAATTGGACAGTAGAAGATTGGAAAAACGTTGCCTGCTGCGACATTCGGATGGTAGGGTCAGAATTTGGCGTCAACAACATGAAAGCATGGCTCCATCCTGCCTTGTATCAACGGTTCAGGCTGGTGGTGGTGGTGTCATGGTGTGGGGAATAATTTCTTGGCACTCTTTGGGCCCCTTGGTACTAATTGAGCATCGCTGCAACGCCACAGCCTACCTGAGTATTGTTGCTGACCATGTCCATCCCTTTATGACCAATGTACCCAACATCTGATGGCTACTTTCAGCAGGATAATGCGCCAGTCATTAAAGCTGGAAATCATCTCAGACTGGTTTCTCTGAACATGACAATGAGTTCACTGTACTCAAATGGCCTCCACAGTCACCAGATCTCAATCCAATAGAGATCTTTGGGATGTGGGAACGGGAGATTCGCATCATGGATGTGCAGCCGACACAATCTGCGGCAACTGTGTGATGCCATCATGTCAATATGGACCAAAATCTCTGAGGAATGCTTCCAGCACCTTGTTGAATCTATGCCACGAAGAATTGAGGCAGTTCTGAAGGCAAAGGGGTCCAACCCGTTAAGCATGGTGTACCTATAAAAGTGGCTGGGAGTATATATAAATAATAAAAATATCTAATAATAAAAAAAAAAAACAAAAAAAAAAAAAAAAAAAGGGAAGATTGATGAAATTGAATGTTAATGCCAGGCAGAATATCCCTTTAAGATTCACTCTATTACCATCTGCTCTTCTCACAGCCGTATCCTGGACTTCTCCCGTGCATTGACGTTATCTGGAACTCGCAACCAAAATGTGAAAATGTCCCCCACCTTCCAATCCTTCAAACACAATCTGAAAACCCACCTGTTCAGGATCACCTACAACACACAATAATTGCAATGATCTTCTTCCTCACAGTCCTCATGTCTCTATCCACCCTCCCACATAGTAGAAAAAGGAAAGTTTAGAGCAGCACAGCAACTCCGGTGGGTGCAAGTCCGTAAGTCCCCAGGCAGGGGGACTGCAATATAAGGTTTAGGAAGAGCAGCACCCAAAAGGTAATTTCAAAAAGTGGGGTCTTTATTCATAGCGACGTTTCAGTCCTTACGAGCCTTTTCAAGGAGGTGAAAGGAGGCCAGCAATCAAACATATAAAGGCCTGCTATGCATTCTTGGTCCACATGGACCGTGTGTGCATACATAATAATACAGTGTTACATCATATGATATAACTAGTGTTAACATAAGATCAATATCACAGTTAAACAGGAAATACATAGTGAAGAGTGAGATAATTCATTGTGAAATCTACACCTAAGTAAATGACACCAATCGGCTACCGGATCCTCCCCATCTCGGCACGTTCATTCATAAATTCTCATTGATTGTATCCCAGCTGAGTGAGGGCGCGGAGTTGTCTCCCACTACCAAGAGAGGGAGTGTTCTGGACTTAATTCCCAGAGTGGGGAAGAACAATGTGTGCTGTAAACATGCCCGAATGATACAAGATTGGGCGCATGTGCGCTAGATTCTGTGCATCGGCGGCCATCTTAGAGAGGGTAAATAGTGCTTAGGACCAAGTCCGGTGCCCATGTGTCAAATGTGAAGCAAAGGGAACCATGGTTCCCATGGAAACCGAGGTAAACAGCATTCTTCCTCTCCTGGATCCCGGTGCATTGGGTGGACCTGGGTAGTTAAATCACCGCCTGGTACCCTTGCACGGACTCACGGGCCTTGAGATGGCGCAATCGGTGAGACTGTCGCCTTCCTTCGGTGTCTCGGTCCCTACGGAGATGTGGCATCGCTGTACAAACCACCTCGGATCCGATGACTGGGTTATCATACGAGGTCACCGATTGCGCCATCTCAAGGCCCGTGAGTCCGTGCAAGGGTACCAGGGCGGTGATTTAACTACCCAGGTCCACCCACATGCACGGGATCCAGGAGAGGCAAATGCTGTTTACCTCGGTTTCCATGGGAACCATGGTTCCTTGCTTCACTAATTTGACACATGGGCACCGGACTTGGTCCTAAGCACTATTTACCCTCTTCTAAGATGGCCGCCGATGCACAGAGATCTAGCGCACATGCGCAATTCTTGTATCATTCGGCTGTTTACAGCACACATTGTTTCTTCCGCCCACTCTGGGGAATTAAGTCCAGAAACCCTCCTCTTACTGTAGGTGAGACAAAAACTCCGCGCCCTCACTCAGCTGGAGATACAATCAATGAGGATTTATGAATGAACGTGCCGAGATGGGGAGGATCCGGTAGCGATTGGTTGTCATTTACTTAGGTGTAAGATTTCACAATGAATTATCTCACTCTTCACTATGTATTTTCACTGTTTAACTGTGATATTGATCTTATGTTAACACTAGTATAATCAATGATTGTAACACTTGTTGTATTATGTATGCACCACACGGTCCATGTGGACCAATGAAATGCATAGCAGGCCTTTATATGTTTGATTGCTGGCCTCCTTTCCACATGCTTGAAAAAGGCTCTAAGGAGCTGAAACGTCGCTTATGGAATAAAGACACCCACTTTTTTGGAATTACTTTGGAGTGCTGCCTCTTCCTAAACCTACCCTCCCACATAGACTGGGAGCCCTAAGGGCAGGGCCTCCTTCGGACACAGAGATGATGCCGGTTCAGCTGAGATCTGAACCGAACTGCATGGGATACAGGGGTGGCAGCGCTGAACTTACAGCGATACCCCCAGTGTAACACCTGTGGTCAGAGTGGCTCTGATCACGGGTTGTTTAACGCGTTAAAGTTGCGGTCAGCACAACTGAACCCAGGGCTGCCAGCTGGTAGTGCCTGTAAGAGGCGTCTATGACGCAGCGGCACAGGCACAGCGGCACAGGCACAAAAGCACAGCGTTAGCCTAATACCTGCAATACATCGAGATTGCAGAGTATTATCATGAACAAGCAATCAGAGATTTCTTGTTGATGTCCCATGGTGGAACTTGTAAAAAAGTTTTTAAAAAAATCTTATTCAATAAAAAATAACGTAATAAATCAATTAAAAATGCACATAATCCCCATATCTATAAAGAAACATATAACAACGAAAAAAGTCTAAATCATAACACAAAACACACATATATAGTATCACCGCGTCGAACACCCGTAGAATAAAAGTAAACTACTATTGAACCTGCAAGATGAATGCCGTTAAAAAAGTTTATAACCTGCCAAAAATAATGATTTTCACCTATTTAATCCCACAAAAAATGACAATAAAAGTGATAACAAAACATAAATATTCCAGAAATAAGCCCTCACCGCTCCGTAGCCAAAAAGTAAAAATGTTATGCCACTTAGAAGACGACAATGCAAAAATTATAGATTTTTTTCCCCACATGGGTTTTATTTGACAAATTTAGTAAACATAAATAAAAATATTCTGTATGGTATCCCTGTAATCATATTGACCATAGAATAAAGATGACATGATAGGCTTATACGGAGAACCCCCCCCCCCCCCAAAAAAAAGTAAAAAATTCAGTACAGAATTGATGCTTTTCGATTCCTGCCCTCATAAAAGCTCCTAATTTCAACAATAGGGGATACCAAACCCAAAATGGTAACACTGGAATAAGCATCTCATCCCACAAAAAAATGCAATCACATGGCCCCAATAACAAAAACTAAAAAAATGTTATAGCCTACAAAAGGAGACAATGAAAAACCATAAACAAGTAACAGCCAAATGCTGGGGCTCTCTGTACTCTGGAGAAATTGCATAACAAATTGTAAGATGGGTTTCTCTTTTTATCTTTCGGAAATGTGTAAATTTTAGGGCTAATGAACGTATAACCGACAAAATTTGACCATTTTAAATTCACCTCCATTTGATTTAATTACTATGAAGATCTCAAGGGGTTAACAATCTTCCTAAAAGTTTTCGGATAGTTTGAGGGGTGCAGATTTAAAAAGGGTCGATTATATAGGGTTTTTTTATGTTAAATATGTAAATGTCATTCAAAACAGTATTTATCCCCAAAATAGTCAACTCTGAAAATACGGAAGATGGATATTCGATTTGTAAGCAGTGTGACATCAAAAAATTATCCAGACATTTCAAAATTCAGAAAATGTAAAGTAGACATATGGGAAATGTTATCAGAACTTATATAGATGTAAATCTATCTGCTGAAAAAGAAAATGATTTGGCAAACTTTACTAAGTATATTTTTGCTATTTTTGCTAAGTATCAGTGTTCAAAAGTTAAAACCAAATTAAGACGACGCAAGTCAGAATCCAAAAAATGGGCTGAGCCTTAAGCTACAAAATGGCTGTGTCCTTAGGGATTAAAATGTCCAATGATTTCAATGGACTTTAAGGTGTTCGTTATTGCCCATTTGCACCACTTCGTTAGGCTTCTGTTATCCACTTCAGGAAATCTGAAACGTAAGGTAAGATGTAAACAACACAATGTTATCGCTGTTTAGAGGACTATAGGGGTGTTATAACAACCTATTGTATGTCGTGTAGAGATCTTGTGTGTAACAGTGTGCTCGATTTTTCTAAATGTTTGCTTTATGTGATTCTTAGGGAACCATCTATGGTACTTATCACGTATAATAATTCAAACATGAGACTAAAAGCTTGTTTCATGTCTGTTTAAGAGGAGACTCAAAAAAACACTATTTAAATAAAAGCTCAAACAAATATTTCATAAATAGTCTAATGACCTATGAACCTATTGATTGTTATTTGCATGTTATATTGGTGAATCAAGACAATGCACATCTTCTTTTTACTATTTGAGCAAAGTAATAATCATAAAAAGGCTAAATTAGTCAACTGTCACGAGATATGAAAAGCAGATGTCTGTAAAACTACTTTCATTAATAGATTTGTTAAGAAATGATACCGCTATTGTAGCTGATTTTGAAATTTCAGTAAATAGGATAACCAAGGAAAAATCTTTGGACATTGATTGAAGATGTCTTATCTTTAATCCCTTAAATTACAGATAACCTTGTGGTCAACCAGTTCTCAATTGCCCTTTCTAGTGAAGAAGAACTTTATGTAAAGAAAAACTACCTGTAAAAAATGTATAAAAGTTGTGTGCTAAGTAAAACAAATATGGAGAAAACTAACCTATGAGTGGCCCATGCCACAAATACGGCAGCCATTGGCAGTTAAAAGCTGTTTTGACCAGGAGTGAATGAGCGTTATTTGACTTAAACAATAAAAATCTTTGATCTAATTAGATAACTAGATGTTAAGGTTTATCTCTGTTATTTTTTAACACCTACGGGATTCAGCCTCTTTTGGCTTTAAGGACGCCCCATTTCAAATCGCCTGTGTCACTAAAGGGGTTATAGCTTTGAAACGCTATGAGATATCCAGGTATTTTGAGATGTTTTTCTGTACTTCAATTGTTTAAAATTTGGATGAAATCTTTTGTGTTTTAGTTATGAAAAAAAAAATTGGCAAAAATTTGGAAAAATTTTTTTTCAACGTTCTAAATTCTTACTTTGATGCAGATAGTCATAGCTCCCAAATAAATATAACTTACATTTCCCAAATGTTTGCTTATGTTGGATGGTTTTTTAAGATTCACATATTTTACTAGAAGTTATGAGGCTCAGAATTAGGTGCCATTTTTCACTTTTGTAAAAATCCCCAAAACCCGTCTTTAGATGGACCTGCTCAACTTCTAATTGACACGAGAGGCCACAATAATGATAGACTCCTAAATTACCACATTATGGAAACTACAACCTCAACGTATGAAAAACCACTTTTAAGAAGTTTGTTAACCCCTAGGTGTTTTATAGCGGTTTTAAAACAAAATGGAGGTGCAGTCTACCAAATTGTAATATTTTTCACAATACCACCCATTTTGGGTGGAAAATAAACATTAACTGGATTTAAATGAAAAAAGGCTCCACAAATGTTTATACCTAATTTCTCCCAGAAGTACACCGATACCTATATGTGGTGGTAACCTGCTGTATAGGCGAATGGCCGGGCAAGAAGGGAAGGAGGCGCTATGCAGATCAGATTGCTATGTCAATTGTACAGGTTATAATTTTTTTCTTTTTTAATGTGCACGTATTGGGTCTTATTTCTTTTGCCACATGATATGCACTTTTCTGGATGGTCATAATTTTGTGGGCATCTTATAGCAATTGGTGAGATTTTATTAACTCTTTGTTGTGTGAGGAAATGAAATCATCAATTTTTAGGAAAATTTTTATGAGATTTTTTTGGCCGTTAAGCATACCATAAAATAGTATATTATTTTTATTTATGGGACACCACAATTCGAAAATACCTATTTATATAAAAAAAATTTCCATTTTTACTGATAAAAGGAATTTGCCAAAATGTTAATTTGGCATCACGTCTTTCATATGAATAACTTTTTTATTTTTTCGCCTCACAAATCTGTTTAAGGCTTATTTTTTGGGAGAAGAGTTGTTCTTTTTAGTGTGCTTATTTTAGAGTGCATAACATTTTTTTAAATACTTTGTAGAGCAATTTTTCTCGGGATAAAAAAAATCTTGGATTTCAGGGTACTTGGAAATAAAGCAGTCATTAGCAGATGTGGTCAGGCAGACTAGATCACAAACAGTGTGGGGTGGGTGTGTTATTTTATTTAATTGTACTGAATAAAAACTAATTTGGAGAAAATGTTGTTCATTTTAGCATATACCATCTTTTCATATGCATAATATTTTATTTTCGGCTGACCAATCTGGTTTGGGGCTTATTTTTTGGCGAGAAGTGTGTCTTTTAGGGGATTGATTTTAGTATTAGAGTGCGGCAATTTTTTTAGCATTTTTAAGGAGCATTTTTTTAAAGGAAAAAAAAATGATTTTCTAAAAAATTTGTGCATAATTTTGCCTAAGTGTTTACCTGCAGGTTTTTGGTTTTTGTTTTTTTTACAATGGATGAATTGTATTCCTGTGACTACTGAAATTCCAGGCCAGGCGCAGATAAAATCATACTGGAAATCCCCAAGAGAGTGATCCTTCATTGTGCCTAAACATACCAGGGCGGTCCCCTACTTAAAAAAACCCCGACTTACAGACGACCCCCAGTTAAAACTGACCCCATGAGTTGCAATTTACTGTTGTTGGCCCTGGTACAATAAACAGCTATAACAGTTATCACAGGTGTTGCTAGGAAGTTTTTTGTTAATCCTGGGTCTTAGAACAATCCAACATTTTGAACATCCAGTGTCACAGTGACAAAATGCTGGGGTTAACATTATCAAATTACAGTTCCGACTACATACAAATTCAACTTAAGAACAAACCTACAGAATCTATCCTTTACGTAACAGGGACTGTCTGTACTATTCCAATTCCTGCTCCCTGATGTAGGTTTGCTTCACACAGTAATGAATGTGTATTTATTACTGTCTACTTATGTACTTAAATGTTAATATGCCTGAAACATTGCAGAAGGAATGTAGCATCTGCAAAACTGATTATTAATTAGCACAGAAAAAAATGAGAATGTTTCATAGAATTTTTAACAAGCCAACTGCATTTTCGAGTAACTCAGTACACCAGTCAACTTGGGATCAAAAAACTGACTGTCAGTTGTTCTGTGAATAGTGTGAAGTATTCTTGACACATGATTTAGTATTAAATTGTGATATGATCTTGTTTTAATTCTGTATTTATTACTTGTAGAGTTTATTCCAGATTAGAAAAGCAGTGAAGGCTTTGTTCTGAAAACAAGACAGTTGTAATACCAATTAAAAATATACTCTAATTTGAAAATAATGTGATTTCTGTTGACCAGTTTTGCTAAGCAAATCTCTAAAGTCTGTTTTTCTATTAGGTTTAGTTTGCATCAAAATTCTTCCAGTAAGTAAATTTGAAAACCAAAACCGAAAAGGATTTTAAAAACAGAATAACCTTCCCATGTGTTTGTCGTGTGTTTCTATTACTAGGTTTGGCATTAAAAAACTGAACAAAATATATGTTTTTAACATTTTAATACTCTATGCCTAGGATATTATAATTTTATCTTGATAACAAGACTAAGTCGATTACTAAGAGTTAGTAATTGTGGCATAATTCTCGACCATATCCAATGCTGCCAGGACTTTAGTTATTGGCCCTAGAAAGAGTTGTAAACATACCTTTGTATGTGTTGTAGTAGCCAGCTGGACAGTGACAAGTGCATTATTATACATGTATTCAGGTTGTTTTCTGGGTCCACTAAGTTGTGCTGGTATGTGAGATATCTTTCGATGAGTCAATGCCGATGTCATTATGCAGCAGTGGAGGCTGTGCCGTGATCAGTGAAGAGATGAACACAGCACAGCATCCATTAAAATCCTAAGAGTCAAAGTCATCCAAAAACATCGTTGACATATCTCTGAAGTCGATGCATGATGTGGAGCTGTTCAGAAGCAGGGAGAGCTTGACTCAGTGTTTAAACTCTCCACCTCCCTGACTTTATACAACCAATTTACATCACAATTCAAATTTGATTTCTGGATTGATGCCACCAAAACAAAAGAAAAAATAATGTAGAGGTTTATTAGGCCAATTTTGATGAATGTTCCCTTTCACGCGGTAATTATAGGAGTCACAGAGGTGAAGGTTTACTACTGAAGTCAACCTCTCCTTCTTTCTGAATGCCTTCTTCCTGGGATTAACATCTAAACAAGACTTTAGGAGAATGGTTGATGATCAGGGTCGGCTCCAGGTATCAGTAGGCCCCTGGGTGACAGAGCCTCAGTGGGGCAGCTTAGTGAAACTCAAGTGGTGGCATTAAAAATAATCTGAAACTAAATTCCCTAGTTTATCCTACCAATCAGCCCCTCATGTTATTTTATACACAGCACCAATTATGATTATTTATAATAAGGCCCACTAACAACCTATGGATTCATTAGATAGTCACCTAACCCCAATGGATTCGTATAGCCTTATGTGGGCCTCAGCTAGCTTTGGCTGACACTTGCCAGGTACGCCCAGCTGGCTATGGCCCTGTTGATAATGTCACTAGATAGAGGCAAACAATTACAGTGGAGATGAAGAGAATATAACACGTGCCAACTTGTCCCTTCGAGGTTACAAACCATTGAAAATCTCTATTCCAAGTTGATTTCTAGACATTGCCACCACACTGAGCCAAGAAAAGAATGACCAGGAAGGTATATCAACCTGCTTGACAACATACTACTAGTGATTATCAAGGTTAATTTCCAGCTGACAGGTTCCCTTAATCTGGCTGTATTAGTATTCAACAAAAATTATTTTTTACTAACATGGTCAAACTGCTACATTATTCAAAACTAGTGACCAGAGCTGAAAATAACAAGCTGTATCTTTTAATAGCTGCCATTTTTAATTGAGTTCATACCTTCTTACAATCCAGACATAACTGTGAAAATGGTTTCTCTGGTACAACAATATATCACTATCCCTTCATTTACTGGTGAAATATTATTATGAGTGGGAGACGTAAGCGCCTGGATAAAAAATGGCTAGCATAGTTCATATGTAATGTAAAATCGTGATTGATTTAGCGCTTTAATGAAGAAAATGACTCCAGTGCTTCTTAAACAGACAAATATAACTCAAGAACAGCATTTGTGAAGATTTAAACAATTAGCATTTTTCCAAAGAAGCAAACACTTACTAGGTATAATTACTTGTCTGTATACGTATGCTCAAATAGCACATTTGTATATCTCATTTCACTAAAATAAGAATACCGACATTCAGCTGTACAAAATAATATCTTTACTAAAACAACATAATAAAAAGCCACGTTCCATTAAAAGCTTTTTATTATATATTGTTAGATCGTAAATGGATTCTGAGTAGAAATATACCTATGGAATTAAACTTGTTGGGAAAAATAGGTAAGGATGCAATCAATGCTGAAAAGAAGAGTTTACTTAAGCCAGAACGAATGAGGCAACAGACTGAAACTAGAGAATAATCACCATGGAAGATGTCAAAATAATCCAAAAAAGATGACAGTGAAGAAGAAAAGTGGAGAGGATATTAAGAGATAAACACAAAAATTGTGCGGTCTATCTATAAGAAGGGCTAAGGGGCGAAGTTGGGTTCTCACCAGAATATTACCAGTGTGAGGCCGTTTTCAGCCTGAATTTTGCCCCGAGTTTTTGGTTGCTGCGATCTGATGGTGTGCACTCAGCGCTGGCTTGCATGCGAAGCGGAAACTGCGGGGAGGAGTAGCCGTCGGAAAAAACCAGCGGTATTTAAAAAAAATTATGTGTCGCAAGATCAGCACTTACATCATTGAGCTGTTAAGAAGGTGAACTCCAGCGGACCTCCGTCGTAGACAGCGCTCACCCTGGTTGAATCGGGCGACACGACCTTAGTGAATCCGGCACGGAACACGAATCCAGGGGGGGGGGGGGGGGGGGGGGGGGGGGGGACAGATCGGAAAAAGCATTCAGATTGTGACGGAGACGGGAACACCCGGGTAAGTAAATGAGCACCATATGGTGAATTAGAGTTATTCGGGACGTGTATACTTGGGGGCAGGAATTTTTTTCAATATAGACCTATTGGCATTAGCCTTGCTAGAGTTTTTTTACTTCTTCTGGATCAACACAAGAATTTTAAGAGGGGAAAAAAAATCCCGTTTGTCAGAAATCCCAGTCAGGTTGGAACCGACGTCCACGCACAACTGATTTGTGTGCCTGCAAGCGGGCGCCGCCATTGCGCCAACCATAGCAGGTAAAAAACTTGGTTGGTAATTAAAATGACTGGGTAAATTCCGTTGTGATTTTGTAATGCAGTCTGTCCGGACCACTTAGTAAAGATGTCCCCCATTGTTATTACATGGTTAGTTTTATAAAAAATTTAAGTGACCAAGTTTGAGTTTCATTACTGAAGAAAAAATGAAAATTTGGCAAAATGTTCAGAAAAAATTCTTCATTTCCAAGTATTGAATGTTTTACTTTCAAGGCGCAGCTCCTTAACACTACCCAAAAACGCTAACTTTACATTTCCGGATGTAGATGGTCGGGTTGTTATGGTTGGGAAGGTGCTAGTTTGAGCATCCTCTCCTTTTTCTAGGATGGATGAGGGCTGGAAGTGTGTCCACATTGATGAGGAGCACAAACTCAACTTTACCCAGACTTGAAATGGTCTCTAAAATAATTATGAAACCCCCATAAATTACCCCATATAGATAACTACACCCCTCTTCAATGTAGTTGTAGAAACGAATCTCTGATTACGTCTTTTTAACCTTTTACTGTTTCAGACAAGGTTTAAAGACACAAAATGGAGATGGCAATTTAAGAAACTTTTAAAAATTTATTGGGCAAATTACATTATTAGAGCCACAAAAAGATGACACTTCTCATAAACCCATTAAATGATAAACTGACTACTGGCAAAGTTTGAATGCCCAATGTGACCAGAGGTGTATGGAGCGAAGAAGTCAGTCAGGGTTGGTGACGTGCACGCACCCTGATTGTGTTGCCCATATATGGTAAACATGCTGTACGGAGCGCGGAAAAATGGGAGCATCGGCATTCAATCGATTTGTATTGACACGATTGTGACAGGTCTCTAAATTCAGAGCGCTATTCTTTAGGTTTAATGCGAAACGAAAAGACATATGATCGGTCTTATTATTGTGGGATGATATAACACAAGCTACGGCCGCTTCTTCATAGAGATTGATCCTTTTTTAGGAAGAATTACAAAAAAACATATCATTTTTTTTTCCTGCTCGCATATACATAAAAGTAAATATTTTATCTTCTCTGGTTCACTAGGATTAGGTTTTGTATATTTTTTAGTTCTTATTTAGTTTTCTTCATCTTTCTCAATTTTGCTGAGCAAAAACCCAATATTGGAAAAAAAACAAAATCACGTTCGAGGGGCCATAATTCTGTAATTTTCTGTTGACGGGGTCGGGTGGCGGTTGGCGGGTTTTTGGAGTTCTTATATTCAGTCGTAGCAGGTATGGTGGGGGCACAGTCTTTTGTTATGATCACTTTTTTAGCAAAACTTTTGTGAGCGGTCGGTGTATTTGATAGTTAATTAAAAATTGTATAGACGGAGTGTTTTTTAGACGGTTTTTTTTTTTTTTTACATTGTTAAACCGAGCCAGGTTGTTCAATGATTAAAAGTTCTGTAAAGATATGATACAGCATATCAAAAATTATGCTTTTGTGTGTTTATAATATACAGCACTCCGGCCACTTTATAGGTAACTCTTCCACTGCTCGTTAACACTTACTTCGAATTTAAGCACAATCACATGGCCGGCAACTCAGTGTTTAGGCATGTAGACGATCAGGCAAGACAATTTCCTGCAGTTCAAACCAGCATCAGTACAGTACTAAATTTGCACAAGCTCATCGAAATTGGACAGTAGAAGATTGGAAAAATTGCCTGGTTGATGAGTCTCGATTTCTGCTGCGACATTCGGATGGTAGGGTCAGAATTTGGGCGTCAACAACATGAAAGCATGGCTCCATCCTGCTTGTATCAACGGTTCAGGTGGTGGTGGTGGTTGTATATGTCATGAAAAATGTCATGGTGTGGGGAATATTTTCTTGGCACTCTTTGGGCCCCTTGGTACCAATTGAGCTTCGTTGCAACGCCACAGCCTACCTGAGTATTGTTGCTGACCACGTCAATCCCTTTATGACCACAATGTACCCAACATTTGATGGCTACTTTCAGCAGGATAATGCGCCATGTCATAAAGCTGGAATCATCTCAGACTAGTTTCTTGAACATGACAATGAGTTCACTGTACTCAAATGGCCTCCACAGTCACAAGATCTCAATCCAATAGAGCATCTTTGGGATGTGGTGGAACGGGAGATTTGCATCATGGATGTGCAGCCGACAAATCTGCGGCAACTGTGTGATGCCATCATGTCAATATGGACCAAAATCTCTGAGGAATGCTTCCAGGACCTTGTTGAATCTATGCCACGAAGAATTGAGGCAGTTCTGAAGGCAAAAGGGTCCAACCCGTTACTAGCATGGTGTACCTAATAAAGTGGCTGGTGAGTGTATATATATATATAATTTGAATTTTATCTGTAATTGGGCTGATTAGGAGACTTTTATTTAATTATTATAAAATAATACACCTGGGATGTCTCCCGGTGTTAGTGCCGTGTCTGGGCTGTGATGTCCCAGCCCGATACTTGCACTTACAGGACCCAATGTCCCACAATCTTCTGATGCACCGCTGTAGAAAGACGTTGCGTCAGAAGAAGTACCATTAACTCCCTAATGAAGTGGCCCTTTTCTGGCCCACATTTGCGACATTTTCTTGTTGTTTTTTCTGAGCTTGGATTTTACGGCTTTTACTGTGCTCCCCAAATTACATGTCTTCTTTATTCTTTGGGTTGGTGAAACCTCCTGTACAAAATTTTTTAGGGGGATTTTGCCATCTTCTGGCGCTTGCATAATAACTTTTTTATACTGTGGGTGGTGTAATTTTTTGCTACTTTTGAAGACCTTTTCAATGCTTCAATTTTTCGAACTGTAAACTGTACCTTTTGATCACTTTTTATTGAATTTTTAAAATATTTTTCAAAATGGCAAAAAGTGCCATTTTTCGCTACGGGGTTAAACGCAGTGAAAACCCGTTATTATATTTTGATAGATCAGGCATTTTTGGAAGAGGCAATACCTAATGTGTTTATGAATTTTACTGTTTATTTATATTTAACCCTAGGTTGTCTGATCAATTCTACCAGATACTGCCATACTACTTTATGGCAGTTTATGGGGATTTCCCCCCTCATTCATTATAATGTGCAAATTGCACATTGTAATGAAATGGTTAAAACTAGACAGCCTGTCTTGCCGACCGATCGCCACTACCCAATGACGCCATCATTTTGAAGCCGCTGGCAGCTTTGCTAATGTCAATTGACGGGGTAACACCTGCGATCGGTGCTTTCACTTATCGCGGGCTTTACCAGTAAGTCTTTGCTGCGATATGCAGCCAAGTCTTACCGGCTACGTAGAGGGCTCAGCCCATGAGCCCTATCCATGCACCCGTTAAGGAGTTAATGACTGCCATAGAAAGCCGATGGCCGGTCATTAAGGGGTTAAAGCTAAAATCCTTTGACACTATTATGTGCCTTTAAGACGCATCCTGAGCAGCTGGAGCTCTGAATATCTGTCAACTATTTACTGTCAAAATCTCTGAGGAATGCTTCCAGCACCTTGTTGAATCTATGCCACAAAGAATTGAGGCAGTTTTGAAGGCAAAAGGGGGTCCAACCCGTTACTAGCATGGTGTACCTAATAAAGTGGCTGGTGAGTGTATATATATATATATATATATACTCACCGATTGCGCCATCTCAAGGCCCGTGAGTCCGTGCAAGGGTACCAGGGCGGTGATTTAACTACCCAGGTCCACCCACATGCACCGGGATCCAGGAGAGGCAGAATGCTGTTTACCTCGGTTTCCATGGGAACCATGGTTCCCTTTGCTTCACTAATTTGACACATGGGCACCGGACTTGGTCCTAAGCACTATTTACCCTCTTCTAAGATGGCCGCCGATGCACAGAGATCTAGCGCACATGCGCCAATTCTTGTATCATTCGGGCATGTTTACAGCACACATTGTTCTTCCGCCCACTCTGGGGAATTAAGTCCAGAACACTCCCTCTCTCTGGTAGTGGGAGACAAACTCCGCGCCCTCACTCAGCTGGAGATACAATCAATGAGGAATTTATGAATGAACGTGCCGAGATGGGGAGGATCCGGTAGCCGATTGGTTGTCATTTACTTAGGTGTAAGATTTCACAATGAATTATCTCACTCTTCACTATGTATTTTCACTGTTTAACTGTGATATTGATCTTATGTTAACACTAGTATATATCATATGATGTAACACTTGTATTATTATGTATGCACACACGGTCCATGTGGACCAATGAAATGCATAGCAGGCCTTTATATGTTTGATTGCTGGCCTCCTTTCACCATGCTTGAAAAAGGCTCGTAAGGAGCTGAAACGTCGCTTATGGAATAAAGACACCCCACTTTTTTGGAATTACCTTTTGGAGTGCTGCCTCTTCCTAAACCTCACCCTCCCACATAGACTGGGAGCCCTCAAGGGCAGGGTCCTCCTTCGGACACAGAGCTGATGCCGGTTCAGCTTGAGATCTGAACCGAACCTGCATGGGATACACGGGGTGGCAGCTGAAACTTACAGCCGATACCCCCAGTGTAACACCTGTGGTCAGAGTGGGCTCTGATCACGGGTTGTTTAACGCGTTAAATGTTGCGGTCAGCACAACTGAACCCCAGGGCTGCCAGCTGGTAGTGCCTGTAAGATGGCGTCTATGACGCAGCGGCACAGGCACAGCGGCACAGGCACAAAGGCACAGCGTTAGCCTAATACCCTGCAATACATCAGTATTGCAGAGTATTATCATGAACAAGCAATCAGATGATTTCTTGTTGATGTCCCATGGTGGAACTTGTAAAAAAGTTTTTAAAAAAAATCTTATTCAATAAAAAATAACGTAATAAATCAATTAAAAAATGCACATAATCCCCATATCATATAAAGAAACATATAACACGAAAAAAGTCTAAATCATAACACAAAACACACATATATAGTATCACCGCGTCCGTAACAACCCGTAGAATAAAAGTAAACTACTATTGAACCTGCAAGATGAATGCCGTTAAAAGAAACTGTTATAAACCTGCCAAAAATAATGATTTTCACCTATTTAATCCCACAAAAAATGCAATAAAAAGTGATAACAAAACATAAATATTCCAGAAAATAAGCCCTCAACCAGCTCCGTAGCCAAAAAAGTAAAAATGTTATGCCACTTAGAAGACGACAATGCAAAAATTATAGATTTTTTTCCCCACATTAGGGTTTTATTTGACAAATTTAGTAAAACATAAATAAAAATATTCATGTATGGTATCCCTGTAATCATATTGACCCATAGAATAAAGATGACATGATAGGCTATACGGAGAACACCCCCCCCCCCAAAAAAAAAGTAAAAAATTCAGTACAGAATTGATGCTTTTCGATTCCTGCCCTCATAAAAAGCTCCTAAATTTTCAACAATAGGGGATACCAAACCCAAAATGGTAACACTGGAATAAGCATCTCATCCCACAAAAAAATGCAATCACATGGCCCCAATAACAAAAAAGCTAAAATGTTATAGCCTACAAAAGGAGACAATGAGAAAACCATAAAACAAGTAACAGCCAAATGCTGGGGCTCTCTGTACTCTGGAGAAATTGCATAACAAATTGTAAGATGGGTTTTCTCTTTTTATCTTTCGGAAATGTGTAAATTTTAGGGCTAAATGAACGTATAACCGACAAAATTTGACCATTTTAAATTTCACCTCCATTTTGATTTAATTACTATGAAGATCTCAAGGGGTTAACAATCTTCCTAAAAGCTGTTTCGGATAGTTTGAGGGGTGCAGATTTAAAAATGGGTCGATTATATAGGGTTTTTTTATGTTAAATATGTAAAATGTCATTCAAAACAGTATTTATCCCCAAAATAGTCAACTCTGAAAATACGGAAGATGGATATTCGATTTGTAAGCAGTGTGACATCAAAATAAATTATCCAGACATTTCAAAAATTCAGAAAATGTAAAGTAGACATATGGGAAATGTTATTCAGCAACTTATATAGATGGTAAATCTATCTGCCTGAAAAAGAAATGATTTTGGCAAACTTTTACTAAGTATATTTTTGCTATTTTTGCTAAGTATCAGTGTTCAAAAGTTATAACCAAATAAAGCGACGCAAGTCAGAATCCAAAAAATGGGCTGAGCCTTAAGCTACAAAATGGCTGTGTCCTTAGGGATTAAAATGTCCAATGATTTCAATGGACTTTTAAGGTTTTCGTTATTGCCCATTTGCACCACTTCCGTTAGGCTTCTGTTATCACTTCAGTGAAATCTGAAACGTAAGGTAAGATGTAAACAACACAATGTTATCCGCTGTTTTAGAGGACTATAGGGGGTTATAACAACCTATTGTTATGCGTGTAGAGATCTTGTGTGTAACAGTGTGCTCGATTTTTCTAAATGTTTGCTTTATTGTGATTCTTAGGGAAACCATCTATGGTACTTATCACGTATAATATATTCAAACACTGAGACTAAAATGCTTGTTTCATGTCTGTTTAAGAGGAGACTCAAAAACACTATATAAATAAAAGCTCAAACAAATATTTCATAAATAGTCTAATGACCTATGATACCTATTGATTGCTTATTTTGCATTGTTATATTGGTGAATCCAAGTACAATGGCACATCTTCTTTTTTACTATTTGAGCCAAAGTAATAATCATAAAAAGGCTAAATATAGTCAACCTGTACAGAGATATGAAAAGCAGATGTCTGTAAAACTACTTTTCATTAATAGATTTGTTAAGAAATGATACCGCTGATTGTAGCTGATTTTGAAATTTCAGTAAATTAGGATAACAAAGGAAAAATCTTTGGACATTGATTGAAGATGTCTTATCTTTAATCCCTTAAATTACAGATAACCTTGTGGTCAACCAGTTCTCAATTGCCCTTTCTAGTGAAGAAGAACTTTATGTTAAAGAAAAACTACCTGTAAAAAATGTATAAAAGTTGTGTCTAAGTAAAACAAATATGGAGAACACTAACCTATGAGTGGCCCATGCCCCACAAATACGGCAGCCATTGGCAGTTAAAAGCTGTTTTGACCAGGAGTGAATGAGCGTTATTTGACTTAAACAATAAAACTCTTTGATCTAATTAGATAACTAGATGTTAAGGTTTATTTCCTGTTATTTTTTAACCCCTACGGGATTCAGCCTCTTTTGGCTTTAAGGACGCGGCCCCATTTTTCAAATCTGGCCTGTGTCACTAAAAGTGGTTATAGCTTTGGAACGCTATGAGATATCCAGGGTATTTTGAGATTGTTTTCTTGTACTTCAAATTAGTTTAAAAATTTGGATGAAATCTTTTGTGTTTAGTTATGAAAAAAAAAAAAATTGGCAAAAATTTGGAAAAATTCTTTATTTTCAACGTTCTAAATTCTCTACTTTTGATGCAGATAGTCATAGCTCCCAAATAAATTCATAACTTACATTTCCCAAATGTCTGCTTTATGTTGGATGGTTTTTTAAGATTTCACATATTTTACTAGAATGTTATGAGGCTCAGAATTTAGGTGCCATTTTTCACATTTTTTGTAAAAATCCCCAAAACCCGTCTTTAGATGGACCTGCTCAACTTCTAATTGACACTGAGAGGCCCAAATAATAGCTAGACTCCTAAATTACCACATTATGGAAACTACACACCTCAACGTATGAAAAACCACTTTTAAGAAGTTTGTTAACCCTTTAGGTGTTTTATAGCGGTTAAAACAAAATGGAGGTGCAGTCTACAAATTGTAATATTTTTTCACAATACACCCATTTTGGGTGGAAAATTAAACATTTACAATGGATTAAATGAAAAAAGGCTCCACAAATGTTTATACCTAATTTCTCCCAAGTACACCGATACCCTATATGTGGTGGTAACCTGCTGTATAGGCGAATGGCCGGGCATAGAAGGGAAGGAGGCGCTATGCAGATCAGATTTGCTATGTCACATTGTACAGGTTATAATTTTTTTCTTTTTTTAATGTGCACGTATTGGGTCTTATTTCTTTTGCCACATGATATGCACTTTTCTGGTACATAATTTTTGGGGCATCTATAGCTAATTGGTGAGATTTTATTAACTCTTTGTTGGTGGAGGAAATGAAAATCATCAATTTTTAGGAAAATTTTTATGAGATTTTTTTGGCCGTTAAGCATACCATAAAAATAGTATATTATTTTTATTCTATGGGACACCACAATTACGAAAATACCTCATTTATATAAAAAAAATTTCCATTTTTACTGAATAAAAAGTAATTTGCCAAAAATGTTAATTTTGGCATCACCGTCTTTCATATGAATAACTTTTTTATTTTTCGCCTCACAAATCTGTTTAAGGGCTTATTTTTTGTGAGAAGAGTTGTTCTTTTTAGTGTGCTTATTTTAGAGTGCATAACATTTTTTAAATCACTTTGTAGAGCAATTTTTCTAGGGTATTAATTAAAAATTATCTTTTTTGGAGTTTTTTTTTTTTTTTTTTACAGGGTTCACTTTGCAGACCTAATAACGATTCTGTTTTATTATGCAGATTGGTATGGATGCAGGGATACCAAACATGTGGGGGTTTTGTGTATTTTATTTAATTGTACTGAATAAAAACTAATTTGGAGAAAATGTTGTTCATTTTAGCATTACCATCTTTTCATATGCATACATTTTTATTTTTCGGCTGACAAATCTGGTTTGGGGCTTATTTTTTGCGAGAATAGTTGTTCTTTTTAGTGGGATTATTTTAGAGTGCGGCAATTTTTTTAGCACTTTTTAGAGCATTTTTTTTAAAGGTATTAATTAAAAATGATTTTTTTCTAAAAATTTTTTTGCATATTTTTCCTCCGCTGTTTACCATGCAGGGTTTTTTTGTGTTTTTGTTTTTTTTACAATGGAGTGACTTGTATTCCTGTGACTACTGAAATTCAGGCCAGGCGCAGATAAAATCATACATGGAAATCCCCAAGAGATGTGATCCTTCATTGTGCTAAACATACAGGCGGTCCCCTACTTAAAAACACCCGACTTACAGACGACCCCCAGTTACAAACGGACCCCATGAAGTTGGCAATTTACTGTTGTTTGGCCCTGGGCTACAATAAACAGCTATAACAGTTATCACAGGTGTCTGCTATGAAGTTTTATTGTTAATCCTGGTTCTTAGAACAATCCAACATTTTTGAAAATCCAGTTGTCACAGTGACAAAATGCTGGGGTTACAATTATCAAATATACAGTTCCGACTTACATACAAATTCAACTTAAGAACAAACCTACAGAATCTATCCTTTACGTAACCAGGGGACTGTCTGTACTATTCCAATTCCTGCTCCCTGATGTAGGTTTGCTTCACACAGTACTGAATGTGTTATTTATTACTTGTCTACTTATGTACTTATAAATGTTATATATGCCTGAAACATTGGCAGAAGGGAATGTAGCATCTGCAAAACTGATTATTTAATTAGCACAGAAGAAAAAATGAGAATGTTTCATAGAATTTTTAACAAGCCAACTGCATTTTCGAGTAACTTCAGTACACACAGTACTTAGGGATCAAAAACCTGACATGTCTAGCTTGTGTTCTGTGAATAGTGTGAAGTATTCTTGACACATGATTTAGTATTACATTGTAGATATGATCTTTGTATTTAATTCTGTATTTATTACTTGTAGAGTTTATTCCAGATTAGAAAAGCATGAAGGCTTTGTTCTGAAAACAAGGACAAGTTGTAATACCAATTAAAAAATTCACTCTAATTTTGACATAATTTGTGATTTCTGTGCACGTTTTGCTAAGCAAATCTCTAAAGTCTGTTTTTCTATTAGGTTATGTTTGCATCAAAATATTCTTCCAAGTAAATTTGAAAACCAAAACCAGAAAAGGATTTTAAAAACAGAATAACCTTCCATCGTGTGGTTTGTCTGTTGTTTCTATTACTAGGTTTGGCATTAAAAAACTGAACCAAAATATATGTTTCTTAACATTTTAATACTCTATGCCTAGATATTATATAATTTTCTATCTTGGGATTAACAAGACATTAACGTGATTTACTAAGAGTTAGTAATTGTGGCATAATTCTCGACCATATCCAATGCTGCACAGGACTTATAGTTATTGGCCCTAGAAAGGTATGTAAACATACCTTTGTATGTGTTGTTAGTAGCAGCTGGACAGTGACAAGTGCATTATTATACATGTATTCCAGGTTGTTTTCTGGGTCCACTAAGTTGTGCTGGTATGTGAGATATCTTTCCGATGAGTCAATATGCCGATGCTCATTATGCACAGTGGAGGCTGTGCCGTGATCAGTGAAGAGATGAACACAGCACAGCATCCATTAACATCCAAGGTCAAGTCATCCAAAAACATCGTTGACCATATCTCCTGAAGTCCGATGCATGATGTGGAGCTGTTCAGAAGCAGGGAGAGCTTGACTCCAGTGTTAAACTCTCCACCTCCCTGACTTTATACAACCAATTTACATCACAATTCAAATTTGATTTTCTGGATGATGCCACCAAAACAAACATGACTTAACAACATAATGGTAGAGGTTTATTAGGCCAATTTCTGATGACATGTTCCCTTTCAGCGGTTAATTATAGGAAGTCACAGAGGTGAAGAGTTTACTACTGAAGTCAACCTCTCCTTCTTTCTGAATGCCTTCTTTCCTGGGATTAACATCATAAACAAGACTTTAGGAGATATGGTTGATGATCAGGGTCGGCTCCAGGTATCAGTAGGCCCCTGGGTGACAGAGCCTCAGTGGGCAGCTTTTCAGTGAACTCAAGTGGTGGCATTAAAATAATCTGAAACTAAATTCCCTAGTTTATCCTACCAATCAGCCCCTTCATTGTTATTTTATACACAGCACCAATTATGATTATTTTATATAAGGCCCACTAACAACCTATGGATTCATTAGATACAGTCCACCTAACCCCAATGGATTCGTATAGCCTTATGTGGGCCTCAGCAGCTTTGGGCCATGACACTTGCCCAGGTACGCCCAGTGCTGGCTCTGGCCCTGTTGATAATGTCACTAGATAGAGGCCCAACAATTACAGTGAAGATGAAGAGAATATAACACGTGCTAAACTTTGTCCCTTCGAGTTTACACAACCTATTGAAAATCTCTATTCCAAGTTGATTTTCTAGACATTGCCACCACACTGAGCCAAGAAAAAGACATGACCAGGAAGGTATCAACCTGCTTGACAACATACTACTAGTGATTTATAAGGTTAATTTCCGCTGACAGGTTCCCTTTAATCTGGCTTATTATTATTCAACAAAAATTATTCTTTTACTAAATGGTCAAACTGCTACATTATTCAAAACTAGTGAACCAGAGCTGAAATATAACAGCTGTATCTTTTATAATAGCTGCCATTTTTAATTGAGTTCAGTACATTCTATACAATCCAGACATAACTGTGAAAATGGTTTCCTCTGTACAAACAATATATCACATATCCCTTTCATTTACTGTTGAAATTATTATTAAGTGTGAGCCGTAAGCTGCTGGATATAAAAATGGCTAGTTCATATGTAAATGTAAAATCGTGATTGATTTAGCGCTTTAAATGAAGAAAATGATCTCCAGTGCTTCTTAAACAGACAAATTATAACTCAAGAACATCAATTTGTGAAGATTAAACAATTAGCATTTTTCCAAAGAAGCAAACACTTAACTAGGTATAATTACTTGTCTAGTATACGTATGCCTCAAATAGCACATTTTATATCTCATTTCACTTAAAATAAGATCCGACATTCAGCTGTACAAAATAAATATCTTTACTAAAACAACATAATAAAAAGCCACGTTCCATTAAAAGCTTTTTATTATATATTGTTAGATCGTAAATGGATTCTGAGTAGAAATATACCTTATGGGAATAAACTTGTTGGGAAAAATAGGTAAGGGATGCAATCAATGCTGAAAAGAGAGAGTTTACTTAAGCCAGAACGTAATGAGGCAACAGACTGAAACATAGAGAATAATCACCAATGGAAGATGTCAAAATAATCCAAAAAATGACTGAATGATAAGAAATGTAGATTTAATAATAAAACAAAATGGGGCTCATTTACTAAGGGGCCGAATCGCCGGGTTTCCCGAATATTACCGTTATGCGCCGTTTGTCCCTGAATTGCCCCGAGTTTTTGGTGCATGCGATCTGATTGTGTCACATCAGCGCTGGCTTGCATGCGACGGAAATCGGGGGGAGTAGCCGTCGGAAAAACCGCGGTATTTAAAAAAAATTGTGTCGCAAGATCAGCACTTACATACATTGAGGTTAAGAAGGTGAACTCCAGCGGACCTCGGCGCAGCAGCGACACCTGGTTGAAATCGGGCGCACGACCTTAGTGAATCCCGGCAGAACCCGAATCCAAGACAGAGAACACGCCGCTTGATCGCGACTGGACCGGGTAAGTAAATGAGCACCAATATGTTGACTTAGAGTTATTCTGACTGCTATATTTGGGGGCAGGAATTTTTTTCAATTATAGACCTATTGGCATTAGCCTTGTAGAGTTTTTTTTACTTCTTCTGGATCAACACAAGAATTTATAGATTGGACTACTTTTAGAGGGACCTACCATGATACTAAATACTGGAATCCACATGCCCATATAGGTGAGGATTTATCATGCCCAGATTTATGGTGCACCAGCACTTGAAGTAAACCACTCCGAACGTGTCAGATATATCTAGGGGCTATGGCCTCCTGATATATTCGATGGTGAGCGAGCAACCAGGCAATTCTATTCCAGGTCCTGTCTAGCGTAGAATTGCGACATAACCTGTGTGTAGGCATGGGGGAAGTTCTTGTCCCGCACTGGCCCACTCCATGGCCTATTGCGTAAGGCTTGTATGGCAGAAAATTGTTGTATAAGCTTTGATGAATCCCCCCCATGCTATTCTAGTCTACAGCAACTAGTCTAAATGCACAAATCTGAGTACAGGATCCTTATTACATTTTTTTATTAAATTACATGATGCATCACAGCTTTTAATGCTCAGCAGCGTGCAGTAGGATTTGTCATCAGTGTAGCTCAAGATTCAATGGATTGGTCAATAGAGTATTGGAACAGAAATCCCCTGTAAGGGTTGTGAGTATCTATTAAAGAAATCTGAATGTAATAGTAGGGTTGAGGCACCAGTTGAGGTCCAGGACACAATATGATCACAGCATCGTCTGACGTCAAAGCCTGTGTGCAGCAACATCGTATGGACCTGCCGCTGCCGGACAGAAGACCTGCGTTGGAAAGGGAATTATTGACTTTCTATTTATTTGACCTGAGTTTAAGCTGAGTTTGGGTTTTCCAGCTGAAAAACTTAGCTTATACTCAAGTGTATACAGGAATGTACTTTAGATATAGAACCTTTGTAGTGCCAGCTTACTGGAGGTACACTCTCTCTGCATGCCACACTGTGGTAGCCAGCCATGGGGCCTGAATTGTATTCCATTAAGGATTGCATTTTTAAATACCCTAAAATTTAATTACCCTCCTTCAAAAATCCATAACTTTTTTATTTTTCTGTGTACAGAGTTGCATGAGGACTTGTTTTCTGCATAACTAACTATACTTCCTAGTGATAGTATTGTACATTATGTACGGGAAAACTGTAAAAAAAACCTCCCAAAGATACCAATGTATCTTTGACTACACTCACATCTCGTTTTTTGTATACTGCCAGACGATACATTTATCATCCCAAAAAAATGGACACAAACTTGAGGTCTGGCATATCCATTTATGTCTACGGACAAGAGGGATGCACGTATAGTGTACCTCAAGAATCTTTTCATGTCCTTTGTATCTATTTCTATTTTTGGTTCTAAAAAATGTACATTTTTTTAATAGGGCAAAATATGGACAACTTATACACATCGTATACATCCGTTCTTTCTGTTTTTTGTCCAAACATCTGTCAGGGTCGGGCCAATCCCGCCTTACACTCTTCTCTCAGACACTCCAAATTAGTTGAGCATGCGTGCACGTTTGGATAAGAAAAGACAGAAGACTGAAATTCTGTTTTATCTTAGGTTCATGCTCTTAACTTGCCGAACAGAAAAGAGAGATGAACTGTCTTTATTTCCTGATTACATAGCTTTTTATACCACTAGGGAAAGGTGTGGTTACAAACATTAAAATCATTATAATTGGTTATAGCCAAGCATATATGTCTGGTCCTCAGGCTCTTGCTGATTGGTCTTCCAACTTAGATTATGGTTGCCATGCAGGCGTCATCTTCTGTAGCCTGAAGATTAGGAAGTTAACCTTCACTCCAAAAACCTGGTACTATCTTTGGAGCAACATCTGCTCTTCCATCTTCTGCTTTCCATCACAAGACTTGAGTTTCGCTGATAGTTGCATGTCTGGTTAAAACTGATGTAAGGGAAAAGCTCTGTATTTCTCAACAGACAAAGTACAAAATATAGAGCAAAGGGCACATGTATACAATCATAAGGTATATAATCATTAGAAGCATAAAATCATTATTTTGGCCCTCACAATTCCCCCCTAAATACTGAGCTTTTCCCTACACTTCACTACGATTCGTTTTTCCTATAGGCTGTCCATGTGGTGGGAGAGGGGAGTGGATTGCTTCACTGAGTCATTGACCCAACGTGCCCTTGTGACACCTGGATCAGTTTCCCAGCACTAGCCTTACTAACACATGGAGTCCTCCTTCTTTCCCTTACACTAAAGCTTCCGCTATGGGGGAGGGGGCTGAGTATTCCGAGATCACAATGATAGGTAGGTCGTCTATCGGGGAAGAATTTGGGTGTTCCAGAACTGGAACATCCGACTGTTCTGACAGAACTGAGATCTCAGGCAAATCGGGCAGATTTCTATTCCTCATGGACATATAACAAACAGACTGTTTATCGATATTCGGAAAAACTCCTTTAGCCTTGTTATTCGCAATTTTCTTGGCTAACCTCTTGTATAATGGTATACAACAACATAAGAGAAATAGAGCCAGGATGAACATCCCGAGTAGTACCAATCCTATCTGTTGGAAAAGGGCTTTCCACCCTCCTGCCCAGCTAGTAAACCATGCTGCCCAGGAGGTATCTACCCTTGCATTTTCCTTCATCTCAGTTGCCAATGCTGTAATTTTCTTTATTGCTATCAGCGTCTTACCACCAGCACCTGAATTCTGAGGGATGTAAGTGCAACAGTCTTCTCCTATCATTCCACACACTCCACCTTTTTCTGCGAGTATCATATCTAAGGTCATTCTATTTTGTAAAGTCATTCTAGTATTGGGGCCCAGTTCTTCCACAATACTGGTGAAAGCATCCCTACTGTAATTCACAAACCTCTGTTCATTATAGTAAACGTAATTTATCCAGTCCACATTTTTATTGATTTGCACTTGGGGAATAATGGAAGCAAATCCGGCTGCAATCTGATCCTGAGCCTTGTATCGGTCTGGGACCCCCCTTGGGACACCAATACTATCTATGTAAACATCAGGGTCTTGTCCGTAATCGGTGTTACTTAGTGACCTTTTTATCTTTACCTGTTCATTTTTATGAGTCGGATCCCAGGGTAACATCAAGAAAGGTAGGACTAACTTAACTAGGGCGCATTGACCCCTCCATGATTGGGGGAGGCGATTCCTCAGCTTACCATTCCCACAAAGCCAAAAGACATCATAAAGGAAAGAAGTATGGTCGGACAATAAGTCTGGGTCTATGGTGACAATCTCTTGGCAAAAACCTTTTTCAAACACCCCCAGGGGAGTTTTGGTATTAGTGATGTCAGAGGATACACAGGTATAGTTCCCCTGCTCCACCCAGATTTCTCCTGGGGGTCTTACCTTAGATTTAACATGAACTAAAGGTAGATATTCCAAACAGTCAGAAGTATTCTGGCCCTTTAAGAGTTTCATCAAACAGGTCAGCTTATCTATGTGTGGGATCACATAGGGTTGGGTGGTCAGATGAGGATTCGCCCCTGCACAAGCTATGCATCCAACTGATATGTTGTGTGCCTTTACAGTATACCTTACCCATTCTAACCATAAGTTCTTTCTTGGGACAACTTGAGTTTCCATAGAGAAAACTTCTTCCCATTTTAACCCGGGAACTGGTATTACCTCGCTTACTACTTTCTGCAATTCTTGATCTGCTCCTGCTACGTAGTTCACTGGGGCACTTGTGGGTCTCAATTTAGCGTCTCGCAATTCAAACATCCCAAGCTTCCCATTTAGCGTCCCCCTGTAGCATCCTAGCACATATTTACCTAGATCTCCTGGGGAAGGCATCGTAATGCTTATAAACAAAGGAAGACAGTTGCCTGGGTATTTACATGTTCTAGTCGGGACTCCCCCCAGATACAGAGACATCCGGTCAAGGAGGGATTTACCATGTGTGTCTTTCCTTTCTAACCCTTCTTTGGGTCTATATCCCCACCTTTTCCCTGTGTTCCACCCTACATCTGACCATGAATTACAGTTCTCATTCCCGGGACGGGTTACGCAAATATAAAACTGTGCTTCGCCCTTGTACTGGTATGATGGATCCCATCTAATGTCCTCTGTCCCTCGACAATCTACGATATCACAAAAATCGAAGAAATACTCTTCATACGGGGCCGTGGTATGTACCCAAAAAGTGGTGATTTGGCAATTATCTGTGATTATTAAACAACTCAAACAGAAAAGGATATGGAGCTTCATTTTGTCTTCCCCTTGCAGTGTGATGCGTGTATCCAGGTGGGTTTCCCTTCAAGTTTCACTGCTGTAGGCGTTACCAGGACCACTGTGTAAGGTCCCTCGAATCGGGGTTGGAAGCAATCTTTCCTGATGTGCTTCTTCACATACACTTGATCACCTGGTTGGAAGTTGTGAACTACGTCACTTGATGACTCTGGAAGAGAAGCAACAACTGCAGCATGCAGATTAGTTAATTCCTTGGACAATTCAATTACATATTGTACAGTCTTATCATGACTTTCAGACAATTCCTGCTTACTTATCACGGGAAAAACTGGTGGTTTGCCAAACAAAATCTCATAGGGGGTGAGACCATGCTTGGCCTGTGCAGTGTGTCGAACATGATACAGTGCAATGGGGAGCAATTCTGGCCAGGGGAGGGGACTATCCTGGGTCATTTTGAGCAATTTGTTCTTTAGGGTACCATTCATCCTCTCTACCTTTCCTGAGCTCTGTGGGTGGTATGGTGTGTGTAGGCCCAAGTCTACTCCCAACATGTTCCATAACTCTCTGAATATCTGAGAGGAAAAAGCAGGGCCCTGGTCTGACTCTATAACTTGTGGTACTCCAAATCTACAAACTGTCTCAGTGATCAGTTTCTTTGCTGTAGTTTTTGATGTCATGTTAGCTACTGGGTACGCCTCTGGCCATCCGGAGAACATGTCTACTACCACAAGTACATATTCGTGTTTTCCCTCCTTGGGTAGCTGGATGTGGTCCACTTGGATCCTTTGGAATGGGTATTCTGGTTTGGCAAGGTGCTGTTGGGGTACCTTCGTCGTAGGAGCGGGATTGCAAGTGGCGCATACGGTGCAGGCCTGGTTGTATGCAGCAATGGCAGGTTTGATTCCTGGGGCGTAATAGATTCTCTGGATGCAGGCGTAGGCTTGGTTCTTTCCCCGGTGAGTGGCTCCATGGGCCCATGCGATGACTGCAGGGTATAATCGCCTAGGAAGGCATATCAGGTTTCCTACTTTCCAGATTCCTTGATCCTTTTCTGCACCTTGTTGTTTCCATTGCTTCTTCTCTTCTGAAGTGGCTCGGTGTTGTTCTTCCATTATCCGATTGGTTACTCCTAGCCTGCAAACGTCTTCGGTGTTTGACTCTGTATCTTGTTTTTCCGTCTTTCCAAGTTTCTTCGCCTGGGCTCTAGTGATTATCATGGTGGGATATGCACCTTGCAGTGTCGGATCCAGCCATTTGGAGGACACATTACCCAAAGCTGCTTCTTTTGCTGCTTGATCGGCTAGGTGATTGCCCCTGGCATTTCTGCTGTTGAGTTTGCCATGTGCTTTTACTTTGATCACCGCTACCTTGGTGGGTAACTCCAGTGCTGACATAAGGGACTTAATGCGTTCTGCATGCTTCACAGGTGTTCCTTGAGCTGTGATAAACCCTCTGTTCTTCCAGATCATTCCGAAGTCATGGGCGACGCCGCAGGCATACCTGGAATCTGTCCTTATATTGACAGTTTTTCCTTTAGCCAGTATGCAGGCTGCTTCCAAAGCCAAAAGTTCGGCTTCCTGCGCTGATAAGTGTGATGGTAGTGCTTCTGCTATGAGGACTTCGGTCTCAGAGGTAACAGCAAACCCTGTATGGAACTTTCCTGAGTCATCGGCATATCTTGATCCGTCTGTCCAAAGGTCCAAGTCAGCTTGAGGCATCTCTTCTTCGGTGACATTAGCAGGTGAGGCAGTCTCTTCTTCTAAGAGTTGTAGACAGTTGTGTTCCAGCTTCTCGGAAGGTATGTCCCCTTCCATTTCTCCAGAGGCCGGTGATATAAAGGTGGCCGGGTTCACTGTTTGACACCTTTTGAAAGTAATGTGTGAAGGTAGTAGTAACGAGCACTGCAGTCTGAGGTGCCTTTGGTGTGTCAAATGTCTGGGCAGAGTTTGTCGTAGCACTGCTGCCAGGTCATGCGGTGCCTGTATCACCAAGTCATGTCCCAGGACGATATCCGCTGTTTTATCCAACAGTAAATGTGCAGCATGTACAGCCTTCAAGCAAGTGGGCGCTGTTCTGGCGACCGGGTCAAGTCTGGCTGAATAGTATCCAATTGGTCTTTGTCTCCCAGTACGAAGCTGTGTCAGCACTCCAGATGCATGCCCATGAGCTTCTGAAATAAACAGGTTGAATTCTTTGTCATAGTTTGGGATGCCCAACGCCGGAGCACTGGCGACTGCCTTCTGCAAGTAGTTGAAAGAGTCCACTTGTTGCTGGTAGGTTGCCTGATCCATGGCAAATTGTGGCAAGGGGCCTCCTTTTTTCAAGCAATCATAAAGAGGCTGCATGTTGACTGAAGCATCCGGTATCCATTGCCGGCAGTAGGTAACTAAGCCCAAGAAGGTTTGGAGTTGGGAAATAGTTCCAGGGTAAGGAAGGGCTAAAATGGCCGACTTTCTTTCCTCGGTGAGGTGTCTTGCACCCTGAGAGATGCAGTGTCCAAGGAACACAACTCTGGACTGACACCATTGCACCTTGTCCTTGGAGACTCTGCAATTGATGGTATACAGAAAATGGAGTAAGGACAGTGAAGCAGGAACAATGGTGGAGGCAGCGCCACAGAGTAAAAGGTCATCCACGTATTGTAACAGTGCGACCCTGGGGTTCCCTAAAATCCATGGTTGTAAAAGTGTCTTCATAGCCTGGGTGAATTGATTGGGACTATTCTGGGCCCCTTGTGGCGTTCTGGTCCAGGTTAGTTGTCCCCCCTGTTGTGTAAAGGCGAAAAGGTATCGGCAACTTTCGTGCAACGGCACACTGAAGAAGGCGTTTGCCAAGTCAATCACGGTAAACATATCAGCCTGAGCAGGGACCCCAGAGAGCAGGGTGTTGGGGTTGGGAACCACAGGGGTTTCCAAGATGGTGGCAGCATTCACAGCCCTCAAGTCTTGTACCAGTCTGTATTTGGGTGGTTGACCTTTGACTGATTTCTTCTTTATGGGAAACAATGGGGTATTGCACGGGGAGGTGCATCTCACCAATACTCCCGCCTCCAGGAGAGTTGATATTTGTTCTCCCAGGCTTTCTTCTTGACAAGCCTTAAGCGGATATTGAGGCAATCTGGGGTATGCAGCCCCTTCTTTAAGGTACACCATGACCGGTGGAACTGGGAGTAGCCCAACATCATCGGGTCCTTGAGACCAGAGGCCCCTGGGTAACTGGTTAAACAGGTCCGTCATTTTCAGAGAATCCTTGATCTGTAAAGACATGATGCTGGGTAGGGCTTTTAATAGACATCGATAAGAGGCTCCGCCCTGGGAAGTGGGGTCTTTAAGCTCCAAAGTCATGCCTTCTGCCGTGTAAGAAATGTTGGCTCTTAATTTCTGTAGGAAGTCAGCTCCCAGTAGATTGATGGGGCAGGTGTCTGAGACAAGAAATTGTATCATTGTGTCTGGAAAGGGACCAGCAGATATAGGGACAGTTAGTGGGGAAGAGTGGGTAGTACCTTCAATGCCAATGCAAGTAAGAGTATCTTCTGACAAAGGGACCGTAGGGGGCAGGGCTTTAGCTGAGATGACTGAAGTGGCCGCGCCAGTATCCACCATAAAACTAAGGGGTTGTTGATCCACTTGTAAAGTTACCATTCCACAAGGTGAATGTTTGGAAACATTGGGGCAGATGGGGACTGGCTGGCCTGACCTTCATTGCCTAGGGTCCCAGGGTTGTTGTTGGGGACGGTGGAATTTTGGTTCAGTTCTGGGATCTCTTCTGGGACGTTGATCCCATGGAGGATGAGACTGAAGTGGCAGGTCAGCCGGGAGGTTGGCTGTACAATCTCTTCTATAGTGACCTGGGCGGTGGCATCTCCAACAGACAGGAGGCCCAGTTTTCCAGATAGAAGGCCTGGCTTGGACCTGTTGACGTTGTCGGTCCCTGTGGGAAACTTGCCATTGTTGTGGCCAACTTTCTGAGTGATAATTTGGGTTGGGGCCTGGCCCACCATATGGACTAGGTTGCTGTTGCATCATAATGGGGATCCCCCCTTCATCATCCTCCTCACTATCTTCGGCTTTCTTTGTTGTAAGCATCATAATTTTCTTCTTTTTCTTCTCTTTCTTATCCTTAGTCATGGAGCGTTGAAATCCCTTTACTATGGTGACTGCATCTTTGTAGTCAGCAGAATATATCTCGGGTCTAGTTCTGATAATCTTTTCCTTAAGGTCTTCTTCCAACCCATCGATAAAAGCTTTTACTAGCATAGTAGCCTGAATTTTGTTGTGTGCTGAGAATCCAAGATCCTCAAACTGCTGTATCATTCTAGCAGCGTACTTTTCTGCTGACTCATCAGGTTCCTGCTGTACATCCTGAATGCTGCCAGCTTGATCACTGAGACAAGCTTGTGCCCACCCTTTTAATTGCTCAATAAACTGTATGCCTGAATCATGTGTTGTCTGATCAGGAATTTTAGATGCATCTAGGTGTTGGAGTATTGTTTTGAGATAGGTCTCAGGTGCCCTAACAGTAATCACATTAAACAGATCTTTCCAAGTTCCCCCAAATATTTTCCTGTTAATGTCTAGTATTCGGACAAACTGCATAGGGAATTTATCAGGTTCGGGGAGTTTTTCCACCAGTGAATCCAACTGCTTGGGACTAAAAGGGACATATCTTACTGTAATCTCGGTTTCATCTGGTTGCACTATGTTTACAGGAGTTACAGGAGCAACATCTTCATTATCCACTAACCCCATCTGTTTAGCAGTGTGACACAAAGTTTGAGTGATGGGAGGGGAATTGGAAACCAACCTAATCTCTTCTATGTCTGCTGATTCGGGGGATTTTATGAACTGAAGGACAGTCTGCAAATGTATCTTAATACATTCAGCTACTGGATATTGATAAATACCTAGGGATATCAGGGGTAAAGACACACTTCTGCGAGGCATATATCGGTGTTCCACTTTAGCAGCAGACACTAATGAATTCCAGACTGCTGACCGGAGGGTACTAGCTCGTATCTCTGGCTCCTGCCCATCCCAAACAGGACCCACTGCATGAATGAGGACATCGCAGGGTAAATACCCGGAATTAGCAGCTACCACGGCTCCAGGTTCAAGATAGCCGTTATTCTGTATAAATTGTGTGCTTTCACGCTGAATCCGGGGACCTCCTTTCTTGCTTATTTCCTTGGCTAAACCTCCATAATGTTTAAGGCTCGTATTGGCTGGATTTACTACGGCTCCTACCTCATGGGTAGTTATATCCCCATGGCCCAGGGCCAGAATTAACTGACCTCCTGTAGGGGTATTATACATCCGGGTGAGCCTAGGGGCCCACTTTTCCAATTCTAGCATGGGTGGTGGGGGAGGCAATGACTGTGAGGAAATTGCTATTGATTCCTTAGTTACCCAGGAACAACTTTGGGCAGAATTTGTGGGTAACTCCTCGGGGGACTGGGACTGTAGAGGGGGATCTGAGTTTGAGAACTGTGGCTTTAGAGATGGGCAGGGCTTTAGAGTTGGGCTTTTGGCATTCAACTTGGGAGAGCGTATGACCTGATGCTCCTCTTCCTCTTCCTCCTCATCATCTGACCGTATAACTGATCTACGCATTAGGACAGCTTCCTGGAGCTCCTGCCCATAATTCCCCCCCGTTTGTGCTTGCGGTGTACTAGTAGCATACATATCTAAGGGAGGGGCTGGTGGGACGTGAGGAGAACCTTTTTGTTTTTGCTTAGGGACTTGCCTTCTCGACTGTCCCATAAACACGGGGGTAGGGTCTTCAGTTAATTTTTCACCCAGTACATTCCCAGCTCCAGGTACCACTTGTGAGGCCACAGGGGCTGGACCCTGGTAGTACTGACCGGAGGAAGTAATAAGGGGGTATAGGGGTTGGACTAGGGGTGTACCAAGATGGCCGCTAGGTGGGGTTACAGGCGGGGTTTGGACCAAAGGGGGTTGAACCAAATTATGAGTAGATCTTGGGGCACCACATTGACGGCATGATTCTGCCCACTCAGGATTTTGTAAACCACAAACTGTACATGTCCACCCCTCCGGACTGGGTTGGCCGCCATTATAGGGCGGTGGCTGAGCACATGGTGCTGTCGCCATCTTAGTTCCACATTTCACATCTCTATCTAAAAGCTTCACATATCCATATAGCACTTCCGCTTTTGCTGAACCACCATCTCCTCGCACTTCAGACCAGCCTTCATCTTGTAATGCTCTAGCCACTCTGTAGTGGGCCTGAGCAGCTTCCAGTATGCCCTTATCTTCTAACACACCTCTACTTGTGGTTAGAATTTGCTTCCACACTGAAGGCTGTAGCCTTCCCTTTGAGGGCATATCAACATACTTGTACAACCTCGCACAATTATTAACATACTTTTTTCCTTCCCTTTTTTCAACAAGCCTGACTGCAGTCTCTGCCCCCTCGGGGAGGGTATGCCCTTTCTTAAACACACCTAACATCATGTTCTAACAAGGTACACGTTGGTGTAGCTATTCACTCAACGCAGGGGCCCCGGCTCACCGTTGTGTATCAAGAAAATAACAAAGTCCCTACACTACCAAAGAAAACCTCTGACTACACATCCGTTAGAGCTATTAATTAGCTCATAAACCGTGCTTCCCTCGGTACCTTAATCAGCCGGTCTCCTAGTGAGCCATGCTATCTTCTTTCCGGTCTCTAACCCTAGACCACCTTAATTCCCTCCCCCCCGTATAAAATAATAAAAACAATGAAACAATAAAAACAATCCGGACACGTAACCAGTGCCCAATATCGTAACCACGTAACCCAATATATCCCCAGAACAGAGGATGTCAATCTGTACTATTCTCAGTTGTGCCCACCCTTTTAATTGCTCAATAAACTGTATGCCTGAACCATGTGTTGTCTGATCAGGAATTTTAGATGCATCTAGGTGTTGGAGTATTGTTTTGAGATAGGTCTCAGGTGCCCTAACAGTAATCACATTAAACAGATCTTTCCAAGTTCCCCCAAATATTTTCCTGTTAATGTCTAGTATTCGGACAAACTGCATAGGGAATTTATCAGGTTCGGGGAGCTTTTCCACCAGTGAATCCAACTGCTTGGGACTAAAAGGGACATATCTTACTGTGATCTCAGTTTCATCGGGTTGCACTATATTTACAGGAGCTACAGGAGCAACATCTTCATTATCCACTAACCCCATCTGTTTAGCAGTGTGACACAAAGTTTGAGTGATGGGAGGGGAATTGGAAACCAACCTAATCTCTTCTATATCTGCTGATTCGGGGGATTTTATGAACTGAAGGACAGTCTGCAAATGTATCTTAATACATTCAACTACTGGATATTGATAAATACCCAGGGATATCAGGGGTAAAGACACACTTCTGCGAGGCATATATCGGTGTTCCACTTTAGCAGCAGACACTAATGAATTCCAGACTGCTGACCGGAGGGTACTGGCTCGTATCTCTGGCTCCTGCCCATCCCAAACAGGACCCACTGCATGAATGAGGACATCGCAGGGTAAATACCCGGAATTAGCAGCTACCACGGCTCCAGGTTCAAGATAGCCGTTATTCTGTATAAATTGTGTGCTCTCACGCTGAATTTGGGGACCTCCTTTCTTGCTTATTTCCCTGGCTAGACCTCCATAATGTTTAAGGCTTGTGTTGGCTGGATTCACTACGGCTCCTACCTCATGGGTAGTTATGTCCCCATGGCCCAGGGCCAGAATTAACTGACCTCCTGTAGGGGTATTATACATCCGGGTGAGCCTAGGGGCCCACTTTTCCAATTCTAGCATGGGTGGTGGGGGAGGCAATGACTGTGAGGAAATTGCTATTGATTCCTTAGTTACCCAGGAACAACTTTGGGCAGAATTTGTGGGTAATTCCTCGGGGGGCTGGGACTGTAGAGGGGGATCCGAGTTTGAGAACTGTGGCTTTAGAGATGGGCAGGGCTTTAGAGTTGGGCTTTTGGCATTCAACTTGGGAGAGCGTATGACCTGATGCTCTTCTTCCTCCTCCTCCTCATCATCTGACCGTATAACTGATCTACGCATTAGGACAGCTTCCTGGAGCTCCTGCCCATAATTCCCCCCTGTTTGTGCTTGCGGTGTACTAGTAGCATACATATCTAAGGAAGGGGCTGGTGGGACGTGAGGAGAACCTTTTTGTTTTTGCTTAGGGACTTGCCTTCTCGACTGTCCCATAAACACGGGGGTAGGGTCTTCAGTTAATTTTTCACCCAGTACATTCCCAGCTCCAGGTACCACTTGCGAGGCCACAGGGGCTGGACCCTGGTAGTACTGACCGGAGGAAGTAATAAGGGGGTATAGGGGTTGGACTAGGGGTGTACCAAGATGGCCGCTAGGTGGGGTTACAGGCGGGGTTTGGACCAAAGGGGGTTGAACCAAATTATGAGTAGATCTTGGGGCACCACATTGACGGCATGATTCTGCCCACTCAGGATTTTGTAAACCACAAACTGTACATGTCCACCCCTCCGGACTGGGTTGGCCGCCATTATAGGGCGGTGGCTGAGCACATGGTGCTGTCGCCATCTTAGTTCCACATTTCACATCTCTATCTAAAAGCTTCACATATCCATATAGCACTTCCGCTTTTGCTGAACCACCATCTCCTCGCACTTCAGACCAGCCTTCATCTTGTAATGCTCTGGCCACTCTGTAGTGGGCCTGAGCAGCTTCCAGTATGCCCTTATCTTCTAACACACCTCTACTTGTGGTTAGAATTTGCTTCCACACTGAAGGCTGTAGCCTTCCCTTTGAGGGCATATCAACATACTTGTACAACCTCGCACAATTATTAACATACTTTTTTCCTTCCCTTTTTTCAACAAGTCTGACTGCAGTCTCTGCCCCCTCGGGGAGGGTATGCCCTTTCTTAAACACACCTAACATCATGTTCCACAAGGTACACGTTGGTGTAGCTACTCACTCAACGCAGGGGCCCCAGCTCACCGTCGTGTGTCAGCAAAATAACAAAGTCCCTAACCTACCAAAAACCACTGAACACACACCCGTTAGAACTTATTTAAAGTTCAAAAACCGTGCTTCCCTCGGTACCCCAATCAGCCGGTCTCCTAGTGAGCCAATGCTTATCTTCACGGTCTCTAACCCTAGACCACCTTAATTCCCTCCCCCCCCCATATAAAACAATAAAACAATACAAACAATAAAAACAATCCGGACACGTAACCAGTGCCCAATATCCCCAGAACAGAGGATGTCAATCTGTACTATTCTCAGTCCGCAAACTTCCTCCCCAGCTTCTACAGAAGGGGGGCAGAGACTCTATATATCACAATGAAGCCTTTTTTCTTTCACTTTCCACCCAGAGGTCTGACTCAGTGCCTGAGAGAATGAGGCGTGGTGATTATTCAGTGACACACCATAGGGAAGTGTCACTATACATCAGTTCTGAACCATCCTAGCGATCACCGTAAAGAAAATGAGTCTCACCACTCAGACAATCAGCCCTTAGACCCGAAAAGTATCAGAAGCTACTAACTTATTCCACACCAATGATCACAGGGAAGTCCAACACATATATAATATGCATTAACTTACCGTGATTCAGTGAGGCCGCGCGGTCCTCTATTGGTGTGGACAAGCGTTCGTCCTCCGTCCTCTGGTTCGGGTCCTCGGGTGTACGGTATCAGCGGGGATGGCCCCACGTTGGGCGCCAGCTGTCAGGGTCGGGCCAATCCCGCCTTACACTCTTCTCTCAGACACTCCAAATTAGTTGAACATGCGTGCACGTTTGGATAAGAAAAGACAGAAGACTGAAATTCTGTTTTATCTTAGGTTCATGCTCTTAACTTGCCGAACAGAAAAGAGAAAATGAACTGTGTTTATTTCCTGATTACATAGCCTCTTATACCCATAGAAAAAGGTGTGGTTACATACATTAAAATCATTATAATTGGTTATAGCCAAGCATATATGTCTGGTCCTCAGGCTCTTGCTGATTGGTCTTCCTACTTAGATTATGGTTGCCATGCAGGCGTCATCTTCTGTAGCCTGAAGATTAGGAAGTTAACCGTTACTCCAAAAACCTGGTGCTATCTTTGGAGCAACATCTGCTCTTCCATCTTCTGCTTTTCATCACAAGACCTAAATTCCGCTGACAGTTGCATGTCTGGTTAAAACTGATGTAAGGGAAAAGCTCTGTATTTCTCAACAGACAAAGTACAAAATATAGAGCAAGGGGCACATGTATACAATCATAAGGTATATAATCATTAGAAGCATAAAATCATTATTTTGGCCCTCACACATCTTTCAAGAGAAAAAAGCATTTTGTATCATGACACAAAAAATGGATAAAAATGTATACATTCTTTTTCAGTTTGTGATGGATACACTGCAGCCTAAAAACAAGATGTGAATTTAGCCTTACTACTGAACTTCATGAAGCTTTTGACTTGTAGCTTATTCTGGTTCCTACAGAATGCACCTGAAGTAAATGGATGTACTTGTGTGAGTAACCATGAAATATGAGTAACCTATAAATAGATTTATGTATGGCCTTTGAAATGCATTGTATAATGGATGTTTTTATTTTAGATATATAAACAGAACTTTATGTGTAGAACATTTGCATAAGTATAGTATACAGGAGAAGAGAAGTGTCTTTCAGGTATCATTTGAAAAGATGTCAAGCCATCAGAAAGACACATTATTATTATCAATCTTATACCAGTGTTATTCCAGTTATCATAACGGATGTGAAAAGGCCATTATGTCCTTATCATTTGTATATTAGTATAATTAGCTGTGTGATGGCTTTAACCTGAAATAGGAAGGTCTCCAGACAATACCTAATTATCAGTCATCTGACCCGTTCTCTATCATTACTTACACTGTCTTCTGAACTTTTCAAAAAGAACTAATTATACTTTATAGCATCGGATACCAAATTGTTGATTTATCCAAATCCAGGTTTCTAATTTTTAATGAGAAAAAGCAAAATTTAAAAAATTAATGAATATAAATGTATGTAAAATTAAAATACTTGTTAGTGTGATAATTCTTTACAGTACAAAAAAATTGTATTTGGTTAAAAAGTTGGCATTTCGACCACTCTCTGACTGACCACTCTAATTTATTACATTATTTTCTATTTATTACACTATTATTATGCTACATTATCCCACAATTACAGCATGTATTATAGTATTTTCAAAATAGGGTCATAATAATGTTGATAATATTTATAATAATATTTATATTTATACTTTGAGTATCAAAACTCAATGTAATCCAATACAATTAAATGTGAATGATTTTTTTATTCATTATATTTTTCGTACAATTGAAAACACATGCTTAAAGCTCAATGAAGCTAAAGAAAAAATTGGACACATAAAGGAACATTGAACAGCTTGAACCTTACCTCGATAACCTAAAAACAATAAAATGTATGGATAATATATTTATATACATACAACAAATGTGTTGTTACTGTATAGGTCATTTGTATAGGTCAAATGACCCAATAAATTAACTTGAGATATGAAACATCATATGGCACTTACTGAAATGAATAAACTCGATATCTAATGGAGTTTGGTTCTTAGTGGAGTCTTTGCCTCTTGTATATCCATATTTGAGCATTAAGAGTCTTAAAGGGGACTGTTGCCTGGTGACGGAGTGGATCGTCATGCTCCTGCCAACCATTTAGGCCTAAAGGGTTGCAGTTAGTAGCGCCATAGAAAAGAATTGCCACCGTATACATCAGGAGTAGTATATGATAAATGTCCCCCATTGACTATTTAGATCAACAGCTGATCACAACTGTGCGATATTCTATCCTTGCTGGCTGGATGCCAGTTGACCCAGGCGTCTGAATCAAGTTTGTTCCTATTTTATTCAACAAGTTACCTACAGCTATACTTGCTCAGTCACTCTGTAATAGTATGACTAAGGTATTACATGCTTTCCCTTTGGCTTCTCCTGATGATTAATACTATTTATCATATATATTCTATATACTATTCATGTCTGCCCTTGCAGTTATGGCCTGCGATATTGCTGGAGATTTTTCCTGTGCATCTCCTATACTTGGAACAAAACATTCCATCAGGCTGAAAGTCACAAAAAAAATCTCTTTGGGATAGCATATACCTTCCAATAAACTTGCATCATTGGGTTTGTGCAGATTCTACTCTGATTTACCATATAACTTGTCTTCTCAAAGGGGTTTGCCCATAAACAAAAGTTTGCAAATTTTAATACCCTAGTGCAGTGGTGGCGAACCTATGGCACGCGTGCCAGAGAGGGCACGCCGAGCCCTCTCTGTGGGCACGCGGACCATCTCCCCTGCTGTCTATATATAAATCATTAGAACTCCCGGCAGGCAGGAAAAGCTGCCGATTGCCGAGAGCTCCAGTGATCTCTTTCACTGAAGGCTGCGTCTGAGCTGCTCTGTGCTTATTAGTGCTGCCTAGAGACACAGCAGCAGGTCAGTGCCCGCCCCTCCACTCCCTCCCCCTCCCCCTTCAGCCCAGGAACAGGAGGAGAGTGAGAGGGAACTGCCGGAGCTTACAGCATCAGCGCACAGTGAGTACAGAGAAGTGCAGCAGCTGCTCTGTGTGTATATGTGACAGGCAGCAGGCAGCTTTGGGACACTGAACAACTGTAGGTGCTTATTGTTTAGTGTCCCAAACTGCCCTGTATGACACATGTCTGTGGCCACATGTATACTATCCCTTATCCAGTTCTCCTGTCACTGTGCCATGCTGCCAGTGACCCTGGGGTGCACTATACTGCCCTCACTGACAGCATGGCACAGGTGCCCAGAGCTCCAGACCAAGGGCAGTATATATATATGTATATATATGTGTGTGTGTGTGGCCACAGACATGTGTCATGTGGTGATTTGATGGTAAATTCACCTGCCTGATTGCATGTAGATTTGCTGTTCAGTGCACCCACCCTCCACCCTACAACATACACTTTACCCTTCACACCCCCTGCCGAATTCAACAATCCTTCATATTGCCCCTGGATGGGGGTAGTGTTCCTCACTGGATGGGGGTAGTGTTCCTCACTGGATGGGGGTAGGTGTTCCTCACGGATGGTGGTATTTTCCTCACTGGATGGGGGTAGTGATCCTCACTGGATGGGGGTAGTGTTCTCCGCTGTACTTGCTCTTGCTTTGTGATTGGTGATGTTGGACTTTCTGTGGTCTGTTTATTATCAGTATGGTGATATTTATCGTGTTGTACTGGTAATGGTCATCATGTAGCAGTATTATATGTCCCTTATAGAGTGGTATGGTGTAATTTAAGGCTAAATAGACGTGTTGGCACTTTGCAATGATTACATGGACTTTGGTTTGGAGTTTGGGCACTCGGTCTCTAAAAGGTTCGCCATCACTGCCCTAGTGAGTGTGGGTGGGGACTCTCTAAGAAGACACGTCATGATTCCTCTGTGTTATGAAATGCTGTGTGCTGACAATGTGCTTAGATTATCAGGGTACATGTTTATCTACATTTTTATTTAGATTAGACTATTGAAAGCTAACAGATTGAGAAAGAGAGATGACACAGATCAGAGATGATGAGATCCATGAGATAGATAAAAAACACAATGTAAACACCAGATATACTAAAAACAGTGCAGTCTGTACTATTTGCAGTTTGCATTCGCCACATATGTGTCTCGGACAATTCTTAAATACATGTGCAAGGTTGCACATAAAATAAAGACAAATCTGGGCTGATGACTCTCTTAGCTCTTCTCCCTCACCTAATCAATAAAGAATCCAGTCAGCTGCGCTATAAGGACCTTATCTGTCTGTAGCTTGTAGAGTAAGTCTCTGCATGCTGCTTGCTGGCAGGAAGTGCCTGTGTCTGAGCTGGTCTTGTGATGCATGGGGGATCTGCAGGAGGCAGAGAGCACAACACTGTGCAGACAAGAGAAGCTATTCATGAGACGAATCCAACCATAGTCAGGAGATTTACAGTGGTATCCAGGGACAACCAAAATTGTAAACACCAGATATCTGTGAAATACTGTTTTTTTTGTTAATAACAGTGAATTAGAGAATGGGGTATTTTCTTATCATGAGTTTATTTAAGAATATTGTCTTTGTGGGAATACCCCTTTAAGGAAATGGTACACAAAGAATGAAATTGGGAGAATAAGAGAAATGAAAAGAAAGAATATGAGAGAAATATAGAAATAATATAAAGAACTGAATTCACATATAAACTCTGCTTGCCAGTCCATAATTTGTTCTGTGTACAATAGGCTCTCAGTTCATTTTATTTCAATGCACATTGCTATAATGTCTCAGCAGTGACTAGCCCATGCTTCAAAATCAATTATACTTATTTATAGCTCGTGATTTTCTGGCTATATAAGTATGTATGTCTATGTATTTGTCTGTGTCTCTAATCCTAGGTCATAACCTTGGTAAATGGAATTCCTTCAGAATTTTTTAAATTATTCATCACTGTCTGTAGTTGGTGAACAGATGTTGTAGAGTTGCATAGACTGAGTTATCTATGAATAATAGAATGTTTGTTGTGTCTGTCATTCGCAACTTTGTATTTGTGCTGTAAAAAACCTCATACGATAGCTTTTAAGAATGGACTGCCACAGTAGACAAATAATAACATTTTTTTTCGTTTATTATTGGAAATGGCTTAAAAAAACAAAAATAAAATCAGACAACGGAAATGAATTGTTTTAAAAGTTTCACAAAACAAGTCATTACTATATTACTATAGGACGCACCTTACTATGAGACACAGCCCAGATTTAGATGTAACACAAAAGATATATTTGACACCAATTAAAAATTCCCTGTTGGTCCCACATGCATCTCTGCAACACACACACAAGCATAGCACTGTTTCATACACATACACACACAAACTCACAAAGCTCTGCTACGTTCACATGCTTTTGATCCCTCCCAGTCTACCCCATATTGTTGTGCATGTAACCCCTATCCACATTGTTCATCATATGCAGACTGTACTCCACAGACTGTATGAACCCATCTGATAGATTTCACCTATTAGACCTCTTTCCGAACCATATGTGACTCCAGCCTTTCTCCAAACAGACTCTACTCCATATTAAAAACTGCTCCTTGCGGACTGCAGTCACATATGTAAATCGTAGAGTGTCAGACACAGCTCCAGCAGCCAAGGTACCCCCTTCATCTTATACATAGCCTGGAGCAGATATATCTACCCTGATAATCCCTACACACACAGCAGTGACAGGCTGATCCGTACTTCTCCTCCATACACAGCATGTGGCCGGACACCTCAGTCACATGACCTCTAGTTGCATGTCACCAATGAAGTCACAACAACTTCTGAAAACTCCAGCATCTAGCATGTTGGGAGAGCAGTGTAGAGGCTCCGCTCTCTCACCCAATCTCCGGGACAGAAATAGGGAGGGTCTGGTGGAGCTGAATCCTCCAAAATACGGTATGTTTGTGGTATATTCTAGAATACACACATTCACATACACATTTGTGTATTGTGCGGATGGTGGTACGTAGCCACACCTCTGATCCGTTTCATAGGGAATGGATTTCTATAGGACATTTTACATTCAAAGGCAAGGATGTCTATTTTCCTTCTGACTATTTTGTTTAATTTCTATAACACAAAGGAAAAGAAATAGGACTATAAAAATAAATGTGAAAAGACAAAAAGAGATTTGCAGCTCACCACTTTCCACTATGTAGATGCCGACACTTTATACAGCCGATGCACGGACATGCTGTGCGGGGACCAGAGAATAAATTCACAATACTAAAAAATAGTTTGAAAGTCAAGTGTCCAGGGAAATTCAATGTCCTGCACCAGTTTTTTGTCTGACTTTGGATGTTCTTCTTAGATGGACACATGTATCTATAAAGAGTCCATGACACATATGTGTCACAGCTGCACTATGCCTGACACAACACAAAATTCTGCACTGAAATGGGCGTTCCTGAGCACAGTTGGACCGTGCGCCACATTTATCATACAGTGTCCGACAGAATTGTGTTAAAAGCCCTATGTGAAAGGGAACCTACCACCCTGACGTGAAGATAGCCCTTTTTAGAGCTAATATGTAAAGTTTCTAAAGAGGCTACCGCGGCGTGGAGTAGCCGGACAGGAGACTACACATTGCGGTTGCTCCACGCCCCAGCAGCCTCTTTGTTCCTCCTACCCTGACATCTTCGGCACGTAGCTCCTCATAGCTGTGCGCCCTTGTCCGAGAAGCCGGAGTTCTTAGCATGCGCAATAGCTCCAGCTTTGGAGCAGTGGCCGCGCAAAAGCAGGCCTGCGCTCTGCGTATGCGCAGAACGCGGGCATCTCGCACGAGGCCGCACAGCGACAAGGACTACGTTACATATTACATATTAGGGCAATAAAGTTTTTAAAAAGATAGTGGGGGTGTTGGATTAGCTCTAAAAAGGGTTATCCTAAAGTCCAATACATGCACCTACCACCCGTTCTACCTTTATAGGTAGATTTGTGGTGGTAGGTTCCCTTTAAAGGTGTACAAAAAAAAGTTGGTGCACTCTGGCTGAGCAGTGCAGGGAACGCCAGATTCATGAAGAACGTGCGCCATAAATCTGGTGCCCTCTACACAAGAAAATTGCACATAGAGGGCCAATTACTTTTGCTGTAATCTATTTAAAGCACTATAGAGCAGATCTTGTGCCGTTGTAACCTCCATATGCATAATACAGTACACAGCGGAGAGATGTATCATATTAAGGCCCCATGCACATGACCGTAACGGGGCACACAATTTGAGGCCACAACACAGTCCCCATAGAGGTCTATGGCACCCAATCATGGTACGGTGAACACTCCGTGTCTTAGTTTTCTATGGAGAGGGGAGGGGCGAGCACACGGTCATGTGCACAAGGTCTAAGCAAAATCTAATGTGTTGTGAAAATGCAGTTCTGTGGTTCACCACACAATGTCAATGTACATATACATTCCAATGATTTAGTTGTATTTTCAGGTGTTCAATGTGTATATGTGATGAAAGGAGCTGCAGATATCTGGGATAAATTCATAAGCGATAGGTCATGGTCAGGAGAGGTTATCATGCAGTTTTGTACCCAAAGGAACACATTGGGGCACATTTACTTACCCGGCCCATTCGCGATCCAGCGGCGCGTTCTCTGCACAGGATTCGGGTCCGGCTGGGATTTAAGATGGTAGTGCCTCCGCCGTCCACCAGGTGGCGCTGCAGCGCCGAAAATAATCTTAACGCCCCGGAATGCACCATCCCATAGAAGGTGAAGGTGAGCGCTCCCCAAGCGACACATTTTCGGTTTTTAAATGCGGCGGTTTTTCCGAATACGTCGGGTTTTCGTTCGGCCACGCCCCCCCGATTTCTGTCGCGCGCATGCCGGCCCCGATGCGCCACAATCCGATCGCGTGCGCCAAAAACCCGGGGCAATTCATGTACAAGCGGCGCAAATCGGAAATATTCGGGTAACACGTCGGGAAAACGCGAATCGGGCACTTAGTAAATGACCCCCATTATCTCCTGTGTGTCATATGATTCACATTAATGATCAACCATAATGTGTACAGTGTGCTGAATATATTTGCCTACATGGGGCTTAGATCTTCACTATTATCAAGCTTGAGCATTTGCAGGCTATTAAAGGTGGATAGACCCACTCTATGGCCGCCTTCTTACCCATCCATACCAACTTAATGTGAAGGTGGCGTAAAGGGTGCAATAATTGCAATTTCTGATGGATTACAAGGAATTGTGATTGTTTCAGGGCTTGTACTAAGCAGCACATTCTTAGTCTTAGACAGCTTGATAAATCTCTTGCAATGACTTTAGTGCAGCTGGGCATTTTATTCGAGATTTTCATTACCCAAACTCTTGCAATCCCATGCTTTTCCAAGGACCGACTTGAAAGAAAGTTTTTAGTTATTAATTTGGGAGGGGTCTTTTCATATGACCTATTCTCATGTTTGTTTATTGAAGTTACGCTGCTGTGTACTGGACTTCATATACTGTTCCTGTTGTTAATGGCTGTGGATGAAATAATATAAGGTATTTATTATATAATGGCTTCATATAGTATACACTATATATTATATAGACATACCAAATGTTAAAAATGTAATGTAGCAGTGTTATAATAATATTTATAATAAATCTTATATAGCACCATCATATTCTGCAGCTCTGTAAATATCCTGGTGTACAAATACAAATAAAATAAGACTTTATCAGCATAGGAATGACCACCCTGTTTCCAAGAGCTTACAATCTATGAGTCTGGCTTCCATGAACTTTTAAATCTTACTACATATGTCATTATTACAAATCAAATTTATGTGTCACATTTACTTTTATTTCACTGTTCAAAGTCATATAAACATGTACCAATTAGAAGTGCATAGGCTTACAGGAGTCATGTCAGCTATGTCCCTGGGGGAATTTGTGGGCCACAAATAGCTATTACTTAAGCCATGTACACAAATGTTAAACATTGCAGCCACAATATGCATTTACTATTCTTGGATCATAGTTTTCAGAAAGGATATGGAACATGTAATGTTGATAGCAGAGATACAGGCACAAACTATATGTCTGTGAATCAACATTGTGATCCTTGTGATGGCTTAACTTTTAATAATGTTCCTTAACTTTATTAACTTTTATCTACAGGTAGAAACATTTAAGGCTATTTTATAACCTTCTTTAAGTGTGGAGTAAACTGCAACATACACAGTGCTGATCTATGGAACAACTTTCAAGGGGGTCTAGCATTAATGCACAAAAGTGAATCATCCATTCAAATATTTAGAGGGGGAAAGATCCAGTGGAAATGGAAAGTATTCAGACCCCTTTACATTTTTCACTCTTTGTTTCATTGCAGCCAGTTGGTAAGATCAAAAAAGTTCTTTTTTTGCTCATTAATGTACACTCTGCACCCCATCTTGTCATAAGGTTATAAGTATTCAGACCCTTTGCGGTGACTGTTATATTTAATTCACATGCTTTCCATTTCTTCCTTATCCTCCTTAAGATGGTTCTACTCCTGCATTGGAGTCCAGTTGTGTTTAATTAAACTGATTGGACTTGATTAGGAATTGCACACGGCTGTCTATATAAGACCTCACAGCTCACAGTGCATGTCAGAGCACAAGAGAATCATGAGGTCTCAGAAACTGCCCGAGGAGCTCAGAGACTAAATTGTGGCAAGGCACAGATCGAGCCAAGGTTACAAAATAATACTGCAGCACTCAATGTTCCTAAAAGTACAGTGGCCTCCATAATCCTTAAATGGAAGAAGTTTGGGAAAAAGTTTTCTTCACACATAAGCGGTATGTGTGGAGGAAACCAGGCAAGGCTCATTACTTGTCAAAAACAATCCCTTATCACCAATCACATGAGTACAGGCGAGATCGAAGAGCTAATGAGAAAGGTCAAATTCTCTACATGGTACATGACCGAGAACATCAAAGGCACGTTAGGCAGACTGAGAACATAAAATAGCATAAGGTATTGGACCATAACGCACCTCATACAGACCTAATATCACTTAACTCCCCCAATAGTAACACCAATACAACAACAAAGGTTACCCCCCCCTGGCTGGCTGTGTGACCATGATCACATTATTTTTACCATGTTTGCTTTGATGTTTACACTCAACAAGTTGAATATTGTAAAGTTATTCATGAAGTTAAGAACCTTGACAACAAGAGAAAAACTGTCAATTGGAACTCAAGCAGCCGTTTTCATAGACCTACTCTGCAAGCTACTGACAGATGAGGTCTTTATCCAGGTGGGAGGAATATAGCAGAGCTGACTCTGTGTGTTATAGTTGAGTTAGTGGTGCTGAGAGTATCATTGAGATTTATATCCATCTCATTGATCTCATCATCTCTCATCTCCGATCTGTCTCATTTCTCTTAAATACAATTGAATGTTCAGAAACTAAATAAAAATGTAGATAAACTGAGCTGGGTGTATGTATTCTGGGAAAGCTGGGTGGGATAATGGGAGCCTTACATGTGTGTCAGGTGTGGGTTTAGTGATGGGATCGCATCCAGGAACTCTTAATATTCCAGCTTCATCTCTAACCTATTGCTGGTTATGTCTGCTATTATTCCTGTGTATTCAGATCCTTGGTATGTCTTTTGACTACTCTCTAGCCTGACGTTACTTAAGTTGATCCATTTGTCTGCCTCTCTCTGTTTGTCCTCTGTTTACCTTAACATATCTCTTAATAAAATACCATAATTGTAACCATTGCTACAATAGACAATTTCATAGTTTATCTACTATCCTTTGATAGTAACTCTGATTGATTTAGCTCCAGTCTACTGCTGCCTATTGCCATGCTATAAACCCCTGGTTGTTAGGATAATTTTCTTGTCTCCTAAAAGAATCCAATGTATCCACTGTTACCCTAGTTTTTTTTCACTTAAAGGGGAATTAACCAAAGTGTGTTGTGGCATTTATATTTTAATAAAATACACTTTTGGAAAATAGACAAATTGTGTTCTTTTTAACTGAAATATCAATATGGTGGTTGCTAGAGATGAACGAGTATACTCGTCCGAGCTTGATGCTCGTTCGAGTATAAGAGTACTCGAAACGGCTCGTTGCTCGGACGAGTATCTCGCCGGCGAGATTGAGCATTTCGTCAACAAAACACAGTGAAGAACAGTGAAGAATACAATTAAAACAGTGAACACAGTAAACACAGTGAACTTAATGGAAGACACGAGCATCGACCGGTGTTCTTCACAATAGTATGTGAAGAACATTATGTGTGAAGAACACATTACAGATGTATGGAAACATCTGCAATGTGTTCTTCACACATATGGTTCTTCACATACTATTGTGAAGAACACCATTCGAAGCATGTGTCTTCTGATAAGTTAGCAGATGTTCGGAACATCTGCAATGCGTTCTTCACTGTGTTCTTTCAATGTGTTCTTTCAGTGAAAACATCTGCAAACATCTGCAATGTGTTCTTCTTTAGTGTTCTTTTAATGTGTTCTTTCAGTGAAAAATGCTCGAGTCTCCCATTGACTTCAATGGGGTTCGTTATTCGATACGAGCATTCGAGCATCGGGAAAAGTTCGACCCGAGTAACGAGGACTCGAGCATTTTAGTGCATGCTCATCTCTAGTGGTGGCTAATAGATGGGATCTATTATTAAAGCTAGGATTTAGTATTGACAGTAACCCTTGCTACCACCACTTCTGGTCATCTCAGAAAGAGACAGCTGTAACGCAATAACTAACCTTCTTTAGTATTGCACTTGGGCAGCTTCAGGCTGGTATTATTGGGCTGGGAAATACAGACAAATACATAGACTCTCCCACCCCAGTAATACCATGCTGGTGCTCTTTATTGTATGTATAGGGTTATAGAAATTGGGAGTAGATAATGCTTCAAGTCTTTAAATATCAACCAGATATGACATAGTCAGAATCTATCATGGTCCACTGCATGCAGGGATCTAGAAGACAAAAGAGGGTAACAAAGAGTTTATTTAAAAATGACAAACAAATAATATATTTCCCAACTCCTGGGTCGAGGACTTTTTACTGATATCCTGTGGTCATTAGAGATTATCTGACTACTTTCAGAAATAGACAATTAACTGTAATAACCCCATATGATTTCTGACACACACAAGCACCACATCTCAGGGTTCCCATGCACCATGGTGCCAGAACTTGTGTAGTGGTAGGAGTCCTTGGACAGACAAAGCAGACTCACTTTGGAAGTGAAAGGGTCTGATGGTTACTTGTGGTCATTGGCGTAAGACAATGATTATCATGCGTATCCCTGATACTTAATTTGAATTGCTGGGTGGATCCTACCGTTTCTGAGGAATTAAGCTAAGATGATTTTGAAAGCCATTGTGATTTAGCTTCATGAGTGTGTTTTCATTTTGACACTAGAAGTGTTAATGACTGAAATAGATTTGCCACTTTGCCAAAATGTTGTCCAAAGTCACAGCCAATACCATCGAGGGACACAATTTTCAACTTTTTGAAAAGTGGTACCTTAAAAATCTGTCAACTACATCTCTGGATACACATGATAAATCTGGAGTGTAAAGGGAAAAGTGAGATTTTAACACTATTTCTAAAAGCCTTTATACTGAGCAAAGTTTTTTTCCACACCTATCTAAGAATTTAGAAAAGTGCTGGACTGCCATGACAGCTTTGTTCAATGTTTTTTTTTAACAGTATAAAATCTTAATGCTGTCACATGGAACCATTTCCGCAACCATTTGAAGTGGAAAAATGAATAAAACAAGCATTATATAAAGATTACTCTGTTTAATGACTGCACATGCACCACTGTCAATCTAGTTATGTAACATTCATGGGTTTTTAATGTTTTTTTTTTCTTTGCCAAACCACATTAAAGAATATTATATTATTCCACATTGTCTTTAACCAGACTCAGAGCAATGGACCAAGAACAAAAGCTAAATATTTGCACAAAAATAAATGAAATCTTGTCTCAGAGGGATATCTTAAACTATTTAGTGAAAATGTTTAACCCTTAAGCACACCACAATGTTACAGTATTTTGTGGTGCTGCGCTATCTCCATAGGTGTTGGGTGTCAGCTGTCAGTGCTTTTACCGATTGGAGCAATTAACCTATTCGACTGTGGCACCTAACAGTGCAGCTTATCGGCACAGCTTGTGATGTCATTATAGGGCGCTGATTGGTTACCATGACACGCTGGAGTCTCATAGAGACCCCATGGCCTGTTATGAAAGGAACACTCCAGTCACAGCTGATTTATTGAATTATACCTTCTGCAGGGCCTGAAGGGCATGACTTTATGTTCTAGTAAGATTCCAGGATTCCCTCCAAGCCCTGAACCATGCAATAGTCAATTAATTAGCTTTGACTGGAGTGTTTCTTCAAGCTTCATCTCAATAGTAAATAAAGAATATGCTGCAATACAGTTGGATTGCAGACTACTAAATGAGCAATCAGGCCCCTCAGGGTTAAAGTACTATAGGGGGCCTGTAGATAGAAAAAAAAACTTTAAAAATTTGATTGCTCAAATATAATAGCGATTATTCCCAGCCTCGAACCTCGTAATGGAATTTCCGAATCACCACTTTTCGACAAATTTTCATCCATAGATATTTGAAGAAAAGTGATCAAACGCTCTGCCTATGCATACTCTATGCTTCAGCAGTGGTGTGATGATGTCACTATGCCACCGCTGGATCATAGTGTGTGTAGAGACAGAGCACAGGGTTGTGTCTCTACCTGTGATTCTGCAGTGGAGACCTGGAGAGAAGAATCCGCAGCATGGGATCGCCACAGCAGGGGGAGGTGAGTACTGAGATTACAGTGTTTTTTTACGTGGCTGATGGTCAGTGTGGAGCATAGGACTAGCTGCTAGACAGTGGAGTATAAGGTGTGGTCTCCTGCTCAACTGTTAATATTTATGGGGGGCCTCCTGCTTTAGACTCTGGGACCTTGATTTACAAATAAAATGCTAAATTTATTTTCATCTGAAAACAACATCTTGACCAATGATCAACAGTCCAGTTGATTTTCTCCTTGGCCCAGTTAAGATGGTTCAGGTGTTGTTGTCTATTGGTCAGGAGAGGCTTGACACATGGAGTGCAACACTTGTAGCCTATGTCCTGGAAATGTCTATGTGTGGTGGCTCGGAAAGCAGTGACTCCAGCAGTAGTCCACTCCTTGTGAATCTCCCCTAAATTTTTAACCCCTTAAGGACGCAGCCAGTTTATAGCTCAAGGCTCAGCCCCATTTTTTTGTATTCTGACTTGCGTTGCTTTATATGGTTATAACTTTTGAACACTGTTACTTATCTAAACAATTCTAAGACTCTTTTTTTCCCACATGTTGTACTTCATTTTAGTGGTAAATTGTGGCTGATTAGTTTTGTGTTTATTTTCAAAAAGAATAAAAAATTTTTGACAAATTTGCCATACTAGAAATTCAAAATAATTGGGGGTCATTTACTAAGGGCCCGATTCGCGTTTTCCCGACGTGTTACCCGAATATTTACGATTTGCGCCGATTTTCCCTGTATTGCCCCGGGATTTTGGCGCACACGATCGGATTGTGGCGCATCGGCGCTGGCATGCACGCGACGGAAATCAGGGGGCGTGGCCGAACGAAAACCTGACGGATTCGGAAAAACCGCCGCATTAAAAAAAAAAAATGTGTCTCGAAAATTGCACTTACCTTCACTCAGCCCAGCTCGGTGTATTCCAGTGCGTTCCGATGCTCTTCAGTGCAGCAGCGCCACCTGGTGGACGGCGGAGGAACTGCCTTAATAAATCGCGAATCCAGCGCAGAGAACGCGCCGCTGGATCGCGAATGGACCGGGTAAGTAAATCTGCCCCAGTGTCTGCAGAGAGAAGTAAGGAGAGAACTGGACCTCATGGTTTGTCTGCAATAGCAAGTGTCCTAATACCAGAAACCACAGGTTCCTCAGGCCAGTGCCTTGCACCCACTCTGGACTTAAGCCCAGAGCCGAAAGCCACCATTTAGAATCAGCTTCATCTCTATCAGCCCAGCCTGGTGCTACAACCAGCCTGAATGTAACCTTCCTGTGGACCAGCTCTCCATGACTCTTCCAGCTTGCCAAATCTGCTGCTAAAGCTACTTTTATTGTTTGGCAGTTTCCTGCTGTTGAATAAAGAACTGTATTTTTGATTTGCACAACACTGCCTCCATCTAATTCCTGGATCCAGGCCGCTTACGACCATGGGCTTCCCCATCCATCACCCAGGGTTTCATCCTACAGACACCTCAGGAGTTGCCCCAGGGAGAAACCATTGCATCAGCCTTTCCCCTTCATATTTCTTGCATACACCATATGCTGGAGACTTGCCAGGCTGTAGGGCAGCCCTCCGATCCACACACCAAGCACCGTGACCACAGTATGCCCAAGGCCACACTAGCCTGCCACTCCAGTATTCTGGGCCCAGTTGCCTCCAGCATAAACAATAAAATTTCTTTTTTGAAATTGGACAACCCTGTTAACCCCTGGAACTTCACACTGGAATCCTTGGACCAGGCAGAGGATTAAGACGGCCATGGGCCCTGGGCTGTATGAATTTTATATCCCCTATAAGTCTGGAATCACTTCCTACCGAGAGTACTAGAATCAACCTTCTTGAGGAATGGAGGATGTGTCCTAATGCCTGCTTTCATTCTGTGGTTTTAGGACCCTTGGAGGACCATCAAAGGTCCTGAAATGGCTCTTGTATACATGTACTTTAAGAGCAGGAACAGATGTATGAGGATTTCTTGGGAGAAGGCTCTTCTCAGTATAACATTTGGTAGGTGGTTTGGGTGGCCATTAATCCCCAAGAAGGCTTGGGCCCCAGGCTACTGCCCAAACCAGAGAAAAAAATTAGGAAAATAAAGGAAATCCGCACTAGCCGTAGTTAAAAATGTAGAAAAAAATCTTCAAGTTTATTGGTAACACATTAAAAATGTGACATCACATGGGGACAAGTTACAGGTGACGCGTTTCGGACAAAGAGGAGTCCTTAATCATACCTGCTGGAGAAAGCATCAAATTAAGTTTATATAGTGGAGGAGGACGCCACCGGAAGCAGTGTAGTAGGTGTGTGGAGGGCGTGTAAGGGGCGTGTGTGAAAGTGGAGATCACATGGTATTGAAATGTAGGAGGTATTAGGAACGGACCGGAATGAAAAGGAATGTAGAGAAAAGAGTTTTTAATAGACGAACATGAGATCGTTTCTATGATTCATTCCTTTGGGAAAGCGGGTATCAAGTATCATGATCCAATAGGCTTCTCGCATATGAAGTTTTTTTGTGGGGTCGCCACCTCGCTTCATGGGTAAAGTTTGTTCGATAGCAATGACAGACATGGATGTCATAGAGCCATTGTGAGAGTCTCGGAAATGTTTGGATACTCCGGATATATTCCGGGTACTAGATAAATTTGAAGGATTAGATCCGGTAATGTGTTCCGCGATGCGGACTTTGAGTTTTCTAGTAGTACACCCTATATACTGGGTTTTACATTGTGTGCATGAGACCATATAAACAATGTATGTAGATTCACAATTAAGATGTCTGTGAATTTGATAGGTAACATCAGTATTATAGGAAGAGAAAGTAGAGGTTTTATGCAAGAATTTGCAGAGATTGCATCTAGTTTTGCCACAGCAAACGCTACCCTTAAAATTTAGCCAAATGTTGGTATGCTGGTCATTAGAAAAATAATTAGGGGAAAGTATACTGCCCAATGTAGGAGCTTTAGTTGATACACATCGGATACCATTGAGCAAAAGTTTGTCCATAGTGGTGTCACAATATAAAATAGGTAGATATTTTTTTACAATGGACGTTATGGCAGTAAACTGTGTGCTAAATTGTGTGGAAAACACAGGTAACTCGTTAGTTTTGGTTTTGGCTTTGGGGGTAGCTTCAGATAAATAGTGAGAACGATCTCTGCTATTGGTGATGTTACGTGCTCGTTGACAGAGCTTATGTTTATAGCCTCTTTTAGATAAACGTTTGGTAATGATAGCGCATTCTTCATTGTATGCGTCAGGAGTAGAGGACGCTCTTTTGGCTCTAATAAACTCACCAACGGGTAAGTTTTTAATGGAGTGTGAGGGATGACAGCTATCTGCTTTCAATAGAGTGTTACCCGACTAAGAATTTTGATCTTTTCAAAACATTATGTGATGTCAACAAATTTGTTCGTCTACTGACAGTAAAGAGACATTTCTTCCAAACGGATACTAATCCATTAAATCAACCCGATATCGATACCGATCGTAATCAATTCATCAATGAAACTGTAAAAAACAACTTTGACCTCAATATGGACTTTAGTCTCCAGTATAATATATGTCAGCTGATCAGCCTACAAGACAGCCACACCAACCTCCAGACTGTTTCTGAAATTCACAACACCACCAAGTTTATTAAGAGAAAAAATCCCATTTTTTATCCAACGGAAGCAAGAATTCCAGAAATGGACACTTACCAACAATTGATAGAAAGAGACCTTAAAACTTTACATGAAGCTAATACCAAGAATACACATCAATCCTCTAATCTCACCTTTTCAGGAAGAAAAGCCATCAAGTCTCTCAAACAGAATCCATACATTGAAATACGACCCTCTCACAAGGGGGGTTCGATAGTTATTCTGGATAAAGAACTTTACCTAATTGAGGCTCAAAAAATGTTAAGCGACTCAGCCACATACCACAAACTTCGGATTAATCCAACTGATGACATCACCAAGGATCTCAAAAAACTCCTAGAAGAAGGAGTTGCCCTCGGTGTCTTCGATCAACCCACTGCAGAGTTTCTCATTCCAGCCAACCCCATCTGCCCAAACTTTTATCTTTTACCGAAGACCCATAAAGAGTCTTTTCCACCTAAATTTCGACCGATTGTATCAGGCATGGGCTCTCTATTGGAGAGACTGGGGTCGTGGCTGGACAATCTCCTACAACCCTTTGTCACCAGACTACCTGGTTATATCAGGGACTCTAAAACAGTACTGTGTGCCATGAAGGACCTATCCTGGTCCCCCCAATATAGCTGGCTTACCTGTGACGTAGCGGCCCTATACACCTGCATCCCTCATTTGGGTGCATGTAGGGCCGTTGCGTCACACCTACGTAAATATGGCAATTTTTCTGTGATTCTTCAGGACTTTATCATTGATGTTTTGCGTTTTCTGTTGACTAATAATTTTTTCATTTTCAATAATCAGTTCTACTTGCAGAAAATGGGTTGCCCCATGGGGGCCTGTTTTTCACCCACACTGGCCAATCTCTATATGGCCACATGGGAGGAGGAATTTCTCTTTTCTGAAGCCAATCCCTTCCACCACTGCATTTTTTGGTACGGTAGGTACATCGACGACTGTCTCCTCATCTGGTCTGGCAGTGGGGAGACAGTCGTCGAGTACATGCGATACCTTAACACCAACACCTATAATCTGAAGTTTACATATGAGCACCAACTCAATAGTATCCCCTTCCTTGACATTTTGCTTATTGGGGACACTCATAATTCTACCATTTCCACTTGACTCTACCGCAAACCCACATCGGGTAACACTCTATTGAAAGCAGATAGCTGTCATCCCTCACACTCCATTAAAAACTTACCCGTTGGTGAGTTTATTAGAGCCAAAAGAGCGTCCTCTATCCCCCTGACGCATACAATAAGAATGCGCTATCATTACCAACGTTTATCTAAAAGAGGCTATAAACATAAGCTCTGTCAACGAGCACGTAACATCACCAATAGCGAGATCGTTCTCACTATTTATCTGAAGCTACCCCCAAGGCCAAAACCAAAACTAACGAGTTACCTGTGTTTTCCACACAATTTAGCACACAGTTTTACTGCCATAACGTCCATTGTAAAAAAATATCTACCTATTTTATATTGTGACACCACTATGGACAAACTTTGCTCAATGGTATCCGATGTGTTCAACTAAAGCTCCTACATTGGGCAGTATACTTTCCCCTAATTTTTTCTAATGACCAGCATACCAACATTTGGCTAAATTTTAAGGGTAGCGTTTGCTGTGGCAAACTAGATGCAATCTCTGCAAATTCTTGCTAAAACCTCTACTTTCTCTTCCTATAATACTGATGTTACCTATCAAATTCACAGACATCTTAATTGTGAATCTACATACATTGTTTTATATGGTCTCATCACACAATGTAAAACCCAGTATATAGGGTGTACTACTAAAAACTCAAAGTCCGCATCGCGGAACACATTACCGGATCTAATCCTTCAAATTATCTAGTACCCGAATATATCCGGAGTATCCAAACATTTCCGAGACTCTCACAATGGCTCTATGACATCCATGTCTGTCATTGCTATCGAACAAACTTTACCCATGAAGCGAGGTGGCGACCGCACAAAAAAACTTCATATGCGAGAAGCCTATTGGATCATGATACTTGATACCCGCTTTCCCAAAGGAATGAATCATAGAAACGATCTCATGTTCGTCTATTAAAAACTCTTTTCTCTACATTCCTTTTCATTCCGGTCCGTTCCTAATACCTCCTACATTTCAATACCATGTGATCTCCACTTTCACACACGCCCCTTACACGCCCTCCACACACCTACTACACTGCTTCCGGTGGCGTCCTCCTCCACTATAAAAACTTAATTTGATGCTTTCTCCAGCAGGTATGATTAAGGACTCCTCTTTGTCCGAAACGCGTCACCTGTAACTTGTCCCCATGTGATGTCACATTTTTAATGTGTTACCAATAAACTTGAAGATTTTTTTCTACATTTTTAACTACGGCTAGTGCGGATTTCCTTTATTTTCCTAATTTTTTTCTCTCATCTTACCTTGGATCCGGACCAAGCGCTATCCATTATCCAGCACAGCCTACACTCAAGACCGACTTTGGAGGGGTGAGCACACACAATTTTTCTTTTTCTTTTTTCTATTACTGCCCAAACCACCTATATTATAACCCACTTCTGCCACACCTGGACTAGTGGTCACCCTATCCAGGACTATTATAAGAGAAGTGGTTGTTTGTAATTATCCCTACAAAGTCCATATCCCTTTATGAGGGTTATAACCAATGCAAATCCTTGGATAACTGAATAGGTGACACAGTCGTTCTGCATCCCACTACCTGTTTTAGTCAGCCGAGCCAATCTTTAGATTTCTATATCTTCTGTTTATTATATAATTCCCTGATTTGGCTGAAAAACATGGATCAAAAACTGCAGTGTGAACTTGGCCTTATGAGGAACCATTTTTATGCTGGCAGCCCTGTTAGACCACATGGATTCAAGCCATTGCTATTTTACAAGTGAGACAGAAATAATTTACCAGTGTTGTGTGGGCACGCATGGAGAAAAGTGAAAGTTCCTGTTTCCCGCAGTCATATTATGCAATATTGGCAGTCATTCAATAACAGTTGTAAAACACATACACTGCAATTTATTTATTGTATATGGAATTGCCTTTGTGTGGGTGTTTTTGGTGGTTCTTGCTACAACCTACTGAAAAAATGTAAACTATTTATGAATATTGAATAGTTTTTCATCCTAAAAACCATACCTCACCCTTTAACAAAATCTTAATACATTTTATCGTAGCTTTTCCCTCTATAGACTCTATCCTTGATTTGCGGTCATCAATTGCTTTTCCCTCTATAGACTCCATCCTTAAGATGCAATTCTTCCCTTCCTATGCAGTTGACACCTTAAAGGAAAACTACCATCAAAATCAAGCATGGATACACCAGGGGCACCTATTCATAGATCCAGGTACAGTGACTGTGGTAATCTTCTTATTAATTCTCCTTCCTTGTTAATTCAACTTTTTAAATTATTGCTGTGGTTCCCAGACACCTAGATGCCGCCGAGCCTTCAGACTCATTAGCATAATTTTAGAAGAAATTCATTTGAGAAGAAAGGAGGCAATGGATAAAAAATAAGAAGATTGCCACAATCACAGTGCCTGAATCTATCAGTAAGTGCCCCGGGTTTATCCATGCTTGATTTTGATGGTAGATTAACTTTAATGAGCTTCTGTCCATCTTACAAGTAAGGTATTTTCAGAGAGAAAGTAGAAGTGCAAGTTCAATGTGGTATCACAAAAATCTATGGTTATTGTTGTAGTGTTCCTATTGTTGTAATGATCCATAATATCTTTCAGAGCTACAATTAAAGGGAACTTGTCAGGATAACACATTTTCCCCATTATGACAGGTTTTATAATATTTGTGAATCTGCTTTTAAAATTAACATTACTACTTTCACTCACTTTTAAAAGGAGATAAAAGTATACCTGGCTCCCTAGCAGCAAATTGCTTTGAGTCATAGGGACGTGGGAGTACCTGTGTCATCCTCATCCTCTTCCTCATCATTATCTTCTCTCTCTCTCTGCTAGCTCCTCCTCCCCCTTCCTCCCTCCCCATTCCCTCATAAAGGCTTTAGCTGACCGTGTGTTACAAGGAGATCTCTGTCAACTCACATCTGCATAATATAGAAGAGCAGAGAGGAGATAATGATGATGACTCCATAAGGACCCAGGTGCCCTATGACTGAATAAATAGTTTTATTTAATTTGAAGAGTGAGTTGAAGCGGTAATGATAATTATAAAAGCAGATTGGCAAATAGTATTAAAAAGGGTATGTGGACCTCTCACTTGGTGCAAATGTGTGAACCTGATGACAGGTTCCTTTAATGATACATACCTGGCACCCCATGGTGCTTACACCTCCAATCTCACAATCGGCACAAAACTTTTAAAATGTAGCTCCTAGTTTTATAGCTATATTTTAAGACACATCACTGTTTTTAATTGTATTGTATTTTATTGCTTTATTATAGCACCATATGGTAAAAAGAGGCAGAATGTACCACAGCTTAGGGGGAGCATAACCTCTTGTTTAATTGTTATTTTAATTGGTTTCTGAAAACATGTTTCATTATATTCCTGTATATATACAATAATGCAAGGAGGAGTGTGTAGTAGGTGTGTATGTGGGTGTAGGTTCAGTACACATCATGCTTGTACTATGCTAATGTTATTCTTATAATTCTATATCCAAGTAAATAGAAAGGATTATCCTTTTAAACCTTTATTGCAAATGTAACGTCGATGTGAAATGACTGTTATCTATTCTTGTCCTCTAAGGAATAATGCGAGCTATACACCGAAGGAGAGAGCACTTTAAGAAGATTGATTAAACCAGTGTTATTATCCAATAAGTGACAACATCCAGAGGTTACTCGATTGCTGAATTACCTGCTTTTAGAACTTCCAGGCTTTGCACCTGTCACGCGGCAAGATAACTATTTATCTTAAAGTCAAAGTGGCAAGCAACAGTGTGGTCCTTTGACACAGAACATTGTCTTCTCCTCCCACAGACAGTTGCTAATGGACTAGCAGCAGGACCCAACAACACAACAATGAGTTTCATCACTTCACTGACAGCAAGCGCACACAGCAGCAGACCGGGCTAAGTGCATACCTCAGCTACGGAGACAAATGCAGGATGGAAATCTAAAGATCTATTGTACAGGAGATTCTTGTAGCTTATTATATAATGGACCAACAAGAGAGTTTTTGATTAATATAATAGATCGCAAATGGGTTCTACATAAGGCTTCTTCATCTTAAGGACTGAAAAAGAAATGATTTTTTTTTTATTACTAAGTTATTGTTAGTATTTATTTGATTTATTTCGACCCTGCTCACATTGCAGTCAGGGTCTATGCTTGCAGTCCCTTTTGGAAGTCTTGGCATATTTGACAGAAAGAACAGCGTAGTAAATGAGAGACCTGAGAAATGTGACGGTCCCCTGTGGTGCCCATTGTGTGACAATTCAACAGAGTCCTTCTCTGTTGTAGAGTGATGAGGCCAAATATGAGACACAGCCAGGAAGGGTACCCCCTAAATTAAAGTCATAGGTAGTTTTTAGGTATGTCTATTCAAATACGACTTTTAAGTTACAGTAAAAGAGGTTTTGAAAGGCAATTAAATCATAACATGTGAAGATTATACTCCATTTTATAATTTTGAACTCTAAGGGACATGCTTATACGCCTGAAATCTGCCTTGCAAGCTCTGAAATAGCAGCAATTCCTAGAGCACAGACAAGAATTGGGCCTATTTCCACCCTTACGCCACCTTCACCCCAAGTGGGCATGGAGGGATGTGAAGGTGGTTGAAACAAAGTGGGGCCCAAAAATAAAACTATTTTATGAACAGTCACAGTCAGTAAGAGGCTCCCTTATCCCTGCACAAAAATAACACTTTCTAGCTTACACACAGTAGTATCGTAAGAAGATCTGTAATATGGGACTTTAGGAGAATTTTATAGGAAATAGATGATGGGCAGATGATAGAAGATAAACATGAAAGATGATATAGATTTAAAGATAGATACATTTATAGATGAATAAATTTAAGGTAGATTTTATATGTTTAAATGTTTCGCATGAGGAAGCTGGCAAGGCGCTGGGGCTCTACCTCTATAGAAAATAAATAACTAAACGGATAGATGATAAGCATCTTCACCTGGGTATTCAAACAGCGGGTGTTAATGGAGCAGTACATTCTCTCCCACAAATTTCCAGATGCAGGGGGCACCCTTTAGAACAGGAGTCCCTGGGCATATGGCCAGTTTGCCACCATCTGAAGCTGTCCCTGCCTTTTGGCATGGTAGAGAGTTCTAGTACATGGATCGGATTCATAGTGCATGGCCTCCCACTCTGCCTTAAGTGACAGTGCCCTGCTCCCTCTGTAAAAAATGGACAAAAGAGGGTGTACTGGACCTTGAAGTTTTGTACATTTGGTGCATTGAATAGCTCATTTGCATATGAAGAAAAATGAATATTTCTTTCTTATACACAAGATCATATGTTTGATTTATATGTGATATAAGAGCTGATAGAACTGCCCTTTTCACCCATAAAACTATTCCACCGGAGTTCCCAACTTTTTATACAAAGGACACTGATATACTGTAGTACCCGAGTTGTTAACAATTTCCGTAAAATCTACCAGGCCAGCATTTCTTTTTTTTAAATGACGACGGAAGAAGCTTCACAAGAAAAGTCATCATAATTTCTGTGCACTAATGGGATGTCAGCCAATCACACTTGGCAGACATTTCGGATACAATCTCTCCTTTTCAACTCTGCATCTAAATTACGATTTGTTTCCCAAGATTACAAAGAAGCTTGTGTCACCTATGCCATATAGATCTATTATATGCACATAAAGCAGATTAGCGAACACGACCATCATTAAGTGTACAATATACATTATTACTATTAATTCCTATTTTCTTTTATCATTTTTTTTTAGGAAGCTGAGGCATTATAGGGTATTTGTGATGAGAAAATGAGCCAATCAAAGTGATTGTTTTTCAAAAGCACTGCTCATAATGGTGGATACAAATGATACAATGTGGAATATGTCTTATTACAAGGAACAAAAATAGAAATGTAAGTAGTGTCTGAGCAATCAGTTATCTGCGAAGACGCAGGCTTATTTGTACGTCAGTGGAATTTCACTGGTACTAGGTTTGACCTTTAAAAAACTAGTCCATCCATAGAATTGTAATAATTTCTCCTTACATTTCTGCATTAAGGTAGTCTTTTAAGTACTAAACAAAAGTTCCTGGGTTTATAAAGGTTGGATTTTTATAAACTGCTAAATTTCGATTTCAAGAAGTTGGTTTTAGAAGAAGTAGGTACTTCAGCATACACTTCAACCACAATGCATTCAATTCTGTTTCTTAGACCAAACATTGGTGAAGTGGATTTTTACATTTAGTGTGACTTGGTTCTCTATAATATCCAAATAAAGAAAATTGCTTTTGTGCTGCCGCCAATACATGATGACTGTTCTAGAGTGCAGGTATTGCCAATTAAAAGGCAACTTTTCATGCTGGAAAAACAGATTTATTAACATGTTAATTGGTCTGAATAAGGAACTGCATTGATCTATCTACCTTCCGATCGCCTAACTCACATGATCGTTATGTCTTTTAGGGTAGGGAAACCTTTTTTATCATATCCTGGAATTGCATAAATATTCAGAAAATGAGCTTATAAAATTATGCAAATCTGCTGTTAATGTACGCATGCCCCCCACCTTGTCCTGCTCCGAATGATGCATTTAATCCCGCCCCCGCCCTCACCGGTGTACAAGCCTCCGGACATGCGCCATATACCTTACCACCTCTAGTGTTCCTTCATCCTATACAGGTGCATTCTTAATTTTCATTGGTCAGTTTTAGTTTTTAACCTGTCCATACTTCCTTGGCACCACCCCTTGGCAAGGACGAAACACGTGTCGGGTAGGTGCTGGGTAGCGTCTTCCTTCATGTACTTTACTGTTACTGGATCTGAGGTATATACCACTATGTTTTATGGTTCATGTGCATTATTAATACTTGTGATGTTGTGACACTAATACATCCTATGATCAACTCTATGCACTTGCACTTTGCCCATTATATATTGATATTCTCATAGCCCACTGAACGTGTTCGCTGCCCAGCACCCATATTTGCTTTCTATGTAATCACCTTGTCTGTTATACGCTATTTCTTAATCATACCTAATAAAATTGTGGTTTTACTATTAGCATTGGTGCTCACTTTGTTTTTCTCCCTATCGGTAATGCCCCACACTGTCCTAGCCTAGTCCTGCCCATCGATTGTGCAGACAGCCGGTCGATGGGCTGGTCTAGGCTGCAGTGAAGGGGCATGTATAAATTAACAGCCAGTGGAGCCAACAGGCGCTTTAGTGATGAAGGCTGGAGCACCTCTGGCTTATTTGCGTAATTTTATGAAGTAATTTTCTGAATATTTTTGCCTTTCCAGGATACAGTAAAAAGGTTTCATCCCCTAAAAGACCTAATGAGCAAATTACTTAGGTTGTCAATGGCAGGATACAGCAGAGTGGGCCTTTGTGGGGTATCCCTGCTCCTATTCTGCGCCCCTTGCTATAGCCTGCAACTGTTCAGGTCTTAATGGTCACAAGTGATAGTGCAATTCAACGCCAGGCAGGGCAAGAAGAATTGTCTGCCAGCATGACCGGTTGCTGGAGGGGCCAACGTATGACAAATGTCCCCCATAAATTAAATAAACATCATATACTGTAGCTTCAGCACAATGAATGTAACAATAAAACATATACAGAATATAGCAGGACATGCATCCCTTAACTGGGGAATCCAAGCATCATCCTCATCTTGATTACGATAGCTCTGTATTCTCTTGTTTTAGGAAGCTTATAAGATAGAGAATTTTGTGGATATTACATATCTTCATCAGGGTAAATGGTAAAACAGTACACCTAGTCATCTTTTGAACCAACACTTCCTTTCGATGTTCTACAAAGTCAAGCGACCTACTGTGAAGATAAGTGGTCCATTTTCGCATGTTGATTGATTGGATGGCCATCAGTGTTAATTGTTCCAATAATATTTCATTAAATTACACCACTATTAACCATTTTTTAATTATACGGATATGTGGTATAAAATAAACAACAAACCCACATCATCATGAGCACCTAATACGAATCCTTTATTTTTCCTAACAGTATACTTTTTTGATTTTGTACCACCAAATTTAAGTTATTCTTTGACATGTAATTATTTCAGGTAGTCAACACCTGGTCTACATTTTAGAGATCATTAATTATTGGATTGGGTAACCTGCCAGAAGCAAATCATTTTTGCTCCGAAAATAGAAGATGGTAGATTTCATTGCCTACTCATCTGCCATGCAAATTGTTCTGAGTCTGAAAATTGGACTTGAATTTGATATAGTTTATAGTGAAGAAAGTAGGTGATCCTAATATTGTTTAATGCCAAGACTAGAATTAAAAGTTCCACATGTTTCTTACAAGTTTATGATTGCAGAGATAGATTTATCTTAATTTTTAGAACAAAATTTACTTTTCCAGTTTTTCTTCCATATTGTAGACATTTAACTGTATAAGGAAATTGGGATTTATATATATTTGCAATATATTGCTGTTATGTTTAACCCCTTCAGAATGAAGACAGTTTACTATCAGAAACAGCTTTAAGAAGATTGATAAACCCATGAGATCTTCATAGTACTTAAAACAAAATGGAGGTGAAATTTAGAAAGGTCCAATTTTGTCAGTAATATGTTCATATAGCCCTTAAATTTACCCATTTACAAAAGATAAAAAGAGAAAACTCATCTTAAAATTTGTTATTTGCAGATTTTTAGGACTATAAGGTGCACAAAAAATCCTTTGATTTTCTCAGAAATCAAAGGTGCTCCTTATAGTCCAGTGCGCCTTATATATTAACCGTACTTACAGACAACAGCTGGTCTGAACAGTGCACAAGTCTGCCACCTGCTGGTCATTCATCCTTATAATCAGGTGCGCCTTATAAACCAGTGCGCCTTATATATGAACCTAGACGTTTTAGCAGGCATTTATTAATTGTGCGCCTTATACTCCGGTGCGCCTTATAGTCCGAAAAATACTGTACAACACCTGTTATATGGGCGCATAGCGAGACGCAGAAGGGAAGGAGGGTCATACATTAGGATGTTAAGCCCTATAAAATTTAATGGTTTTAGTTGGTTCATGGGCGCACTTTTGTTTTTCTATTAATGTTGCCAGGAATGGGCTTTTTGCTGGATGAAATGCATTTTTTTGTGATATTATTTTGGGGTGACTATGCCTTATTGCTGAAAATGTATTAACATTAACATTGAATTTTGACTTCTTTGGTGTTTACCCTATACCTACCCTATACCCATATAACATACCCTTAGTAACATGTAAGATTTATTTCACGGGTCTGTATGATTGCGGCAATATCTAATTTCTATATTTTTGCTTACATTTTAATAATTTTATAGAATAAAACCTAATGTGGGAAAAAATCTAGCATTTTTGCATTGCCATTTTTCAAGTGGCATAACTTTTAATAAATGATCCATAATGCTGGTTGAGAGCTACTTGTTTTGCTTTACAACAGCACCATTTTTGTTTTGATTTTTTTAATTACTTTTTATTGCATTTTATGTGGAACAAGATTGTTAAAAATCATATTTTTTTGCGGGTTTAAATAATAATAATATAAAAAAAATATTATACACCATTTATCAGTGATTTTTCTTTTTTATTGTATGGTTTATTATGGACATTGCGATACCTTATATGTGGGGTTTGTATGGTGATTTTCATTTTTTTTAAAGGGCTTTGGGTGCAATTTTTAATTTTTTTTTACTTGTTTCACCATGTCCGTTGTTCATGATATAACATGTATAATATAATAATATGCATTGCAGGTTATTAGCACTTTCAGCCAATGCAGATGCATAGGCTTACACACTGTCTGTAGGGTCCAGTCACAGACAGGACCATAAAGGCATCGAGTCTTAGCTCAGACCCCAATGTTGCAATTGCGCCATTCAGAGCACCCAAAAACTCTTAGGCTGGCTCTGATCCCGTAGGGAATACCCTTGCAGGCATTTAAATGCAGTTTGCAATTTTACAGTCTGTCCTGTATTTGTAAAGCATTTCAATGTATTCTGTGGAATGTGCTATATGAGTATTTACACTCCTTTACCAAACTGAGAGATTTTCTGCTTGTTGACGAAATATAGAATATTAAAGGTTTCCCACAGAGAATGTCAATTTTAAATTCTTTCTGGAAGCATTTATGCCATATTTTTGTGGGCTTTGTTTCTTTCATTGTACACTTCAAAAGACACATCTACTTTATTCTTTGGGACAGTACGATCATAAGGATACCAAATGTGTAAAGGTTTTATTACTTGATTTTGAAAATCGATTTAATAAAATTAAAACTGTTTGTCCAGAAACAATTATCTGTTTAACCATATTCTGCTGCAAATAACTTTAAAGTGGAACAAGCAGACATTTTCATTTCTACCATTCAATCACTTTTAAATTTTTCATGTGTTGTGAAATAGCAAAAATGTGGCATTTGAACATTTGGGCAGTATTTTCGTTTACGGGGTTCACCAATGAGAATAACCACTTTTATATTTTGATGGATTGGGACTTTTGGGACACCATGATTCCTAACACATTAATGATTTTAGCTGTTAATTTTTATACGTGATTGAGAGAAAGTGGGGTGATTTGAACTTTAAAAATTATTTAAACCTTTTTTTACACTGTATTTCTAGATCCCCTATGGTACTTGAACCATAGGGGATCTTATAACTTATATTATATTTATATAGTAATAATTACTGGATCTATTAACAGCAGGCTCTTTCACCGGATCCTGCAATGACAGCTATGGAACCATCGGTTAGGATCCTGGCTGTTATTCAAGTTTGTCGCCCTCCGATGTCATAGGGGGTGCCGGCCGGTACACTGCGTTTGATGGCGGCACCCATACTCGATGCCAGCACTGATCAGGGTGTCAGCCATGGGTATTAGCTGCATAATGCATGATCAACTCATGAGTCCACTTCAAACAACCTTATGTGATATACAACAACAAATATGTGATATACAGATACATCACATATCGTTAATGGATTAAAACTGAAATATGAACAGATTCAAAATAAAAATAATTCTGTCCAATTTAAAGGCATACTTCCATTGAAACCAAGCATGATAAACTGGGGGACACTTACTCATGGATCCAGGCTGCAGGGCTATGGTAATCTTCTCATATTTTTTATCCATGGTCATCTTCTTTCTACAATCAACTTTTAAAATTATGCTACTGAGCTTAAGAAAGCTCAATACACAAGGATGGAAGTGTGAGACAGTTTAACAACCTATAAAGCCTGATTACGGAAGGACTAAGGTAGCCCCTCAGGTTTATTAGAATAATTTTCAAGGTTTATTTTAAAAGAAAGGAGGCTATAGATAACAAATATAAAAAGTTTACCGCCGTCATCGTGCCTGGATTTATGAGTTTTCCTGTTTTAAAAGACATTGGCTCATGATATTTTACATTCCCCAGGAGATTGAACAGCTTAAGGCTCATTGTCATGTTTATAACCAGCTGTTTGCACAAGTGCTATTTGATTGGCGCCAATACGAATATATAATAATATAAAATTATAAAAATAATATTTGCTATTAAGATAAACTATATGTGTGCAATCCCGTGGCATAGGCAGACGGCGGACTGGCGACCGGTGGACGAAGAACCACGAGGAGCCTCGTCCCACAAAAGAGCCCTGGGAAATCACGTGACCATTCACGTGATTTCCCAGGGCTCTTTTGTGGGACGAGGCTCCTCGGGGTGCTTCCTCCACTGGGCGCCGGTCTGTCGTCTGCCTGTGCCACGGGATTGCGCACATTATCTCCCTCAACGAGGTGGTTCCCTGGGTCCATCTGACACGAGGTCACAGGCTGGATTGGCTGCCATCGCTACTGCATCTCAAGGTCCAAATCTCATCTGAGATCAGGTGAGAGTCGACACAGTTTTCTTTGCCTGTGCTTCACCTTACCTTACGTTATCACACTAGGGTTGCGCGCTTCTCTTGTGCTTGTCCCCCGGTGACTAACACGCAAATCCCTGCGTGTAGCACCATCCTCCAGGTTATATTACTCTCAAGATAAACTATATAACTGTGACAAACTGGGAAAATACTTTTTTCCTTTTTGCTGCTCTCACCTGATTTCTATGCTCATATAATTAGAGCACAGAGTGAGAGACATGTGTGTTTCTGCAGTGTTGCCTCCTGCTATCTATCATCAGACAAACTTCATTGTTCCATTAGTTTATTTGCATTTCTCTACACTGTCTGTTTTCCCATAATGCCATAGAAAAGAATCGCTTGGGGAGCTAGAGACTTTACCATAAGGTGAATCGATTCTAACGTATCGGAATTCGTTCCGAATTTCTGGAAAACTTTGGTTCGACACAAATCCAAAGTTCACGGTGATTTGTGGAAACTGTTTTTCCTCCCCCTTTATTAGCAAAATGGGCTTTAACTCATTACATGGTGCAGAGAACTCTGGGAAGAAGAAAGGAACACCCTTGATCACATGTGCAGACATGAAAGCCAATCAGTGACCAGCAGTCTTATGTGATGTCACACAGCCCTATAAAAACAGACAGTCATTTGCAATCTCGTCATTTCACACTGCAGTCTGTAGCGTCAAGCTGCCTGTGCTTAGTAGCTGCTGAAGTGATTTGTTCTCAAAGCCCAGGGTCTCAGTTCTTGTGCTTCTGTATACCCCACATTCCAAGTGTTTTTTTTGTTGATAAAGTAGATATCAAGAAATCTGTGTCAAATCAACATAGTTAATTAACCAATATGTTGAACAGAGAGGTGGCAGGTAGAGCAGGCAGAGGTCGCAGCACAGTAAGGGTACACCGCAGCAGGAGTGACTCTGTGAGGCCAGAACTGCTGTTGTCATCTAGCGGCAGTGTGTTGATTAACAACCCAAAGGTTCTTGATTGGTTGACTAGGTCATGCACTTCCTCCCCAAATGACATCTGACAACCCCAGCCTAGAGTCCATGGGTTCATCAGAAAAAACCCTTAGTTGGCATGGCCAAGGAGCAGGTCAGCGGCTCTCACCTGTTCTCAACAAGCCTCTGTCCTGTTCATTTCCCCCAGCCAGAGATCTACTAGCAGGTCTGAGCTCACCGCCACTATTCAGCGTGGACAGCTGCTGCTTGACAATAAAGAGGTGGGGCAGACATCCGCTGCTTTGTGCAGTAGAAGGGAAAGTAGAGATGTGGAGAGTGGCACAGGAGGTTATGTTGCACTTGCAAGTAGTCAGGCTGTGCATACTGTGACCGTTGAGAAGAATAGCAGTAACAGCGAAACACAAATCTTTCAATTCCGTATTTGAATAACTGGATATGAACACCCATAGCACCTTTAGCTACAGTGAGAGGAAGGGTCTTGGTTTTCCCATAGTTTTTTTTATTCCATGTTGAAATCAACATGATTAAATGATTAAATACCCCAAGTCTGGCGTCCTTAACCCCTAACCGACATGTGACGTAATACTATGTCACATGCCGGGTGCGGGTGCATGGAGAGGGCTCACAAGTTGAGCCCTCTCCATAGCCAGTAAGTCTTTGCTGCATATTGCAGCAAAGGCTTACAGGTAACACTCGCGATCAGTGCCAGCTTCGCCGGCGGCTTCCAAAAGATGGCGGCACATGGGCCATCTTGCCGAGGATCGCTGCTCCCTTTGACGTCATCGGGGAGTGGCAATCCATCACCATGACAGCCTCGGGTCTTTCGAAGACTCGAGGCTGCTTCGGGTTAACCTATTCATTACAATGTGCTATCAGCAAAAATTGAGTCGTTTTTTTCTTCCTTGTGCATCAGTATCAATAGCTGAGTTTTGTGCTTACTCCAGGGATGCCACAAGGAATTTCAGGGCCTCATACAGGTGGACACAGGAAGAAGTGACATGTAGTAACCAGTGGGGATCTGTTCTTTCATGTACAGAACTCTCTGGTGAGTTCCTTAAAGGGGTTATGCCACGAAACAATTGACTGCAAAAAGCTGTCAAAGAGGTTAAAATATTTCAAAAATCTCTTTGTAATGGTTAACTGGCATTAAAGATACCTTTCTATTCATTATTATGATGCTTGTTCAGCCTCTACTCTGCTCCACACAGAAGCAGATGTGGGTGGGGCCTAGCCAGGCACATGCACAGCACTGACAGTGGCAGTTATTGCACAACTCGGTGCTACAGAGCGCTCAGCCTTCAGAGTCTCCTTCCACCTGCTGTGCTCAAATAGTCCCTGCATTTATTGATCCAATAGAAGTCCAATAGAAATGTGTCATACGCCCCATGTTAAAAGTGCACTAAAAAAAGTTGGTGCAGTCTGTCAAAGCAGTGCAGGGGGCACCAGATTCATGAAGAACGTGCGCCAGAAATCCTGAATATGGCGCCCCCTGCACATAGTACACATGTACTATGTATTCTCACAGCATCATGTTCGGTCAGGCTGACATGCATGGCGGAAGTCTAGGTGGGTGCAGGGGAGGCAAACCCCATGTGTATAGTCACTCCAAAGTGACACTTACCCCTGAGGAAGTCACTTCGAAGTGAGGATACGCATGGAATTTTCCGTCCCTCCATTTTTCTAGACCTCCAACATATTTACACTTTACTGTCCGCGTGACCTAACATGATACTGTGAGAATACATTGAATTGCAACTAAATCACTAGATAGATAGATATTTATGAGATAGATAGATAGATAGATAGATAGATAGATAGATAGATAGATAGATATGAGATAGATAGATGACAGGTGATGGATAGATAGATGGCAGGTGATAGATAATAGGACTTGGATAGATAAATAGGTGAAGGCTTCTCACATGTTACTGATCTTAAGCTACTTCCCTGTTAGTCAGGGACAGGGGCCCCTTTGCAGAAGAGCAGTGTGGCATGGAGGGACAGTGAATGGTGGAGAGAACAGGAGGAGGACTGCAGGACAGCAGGGTAACATGGAGGGACAGTGAATGGTGGAGAGAACAGGAGGAGTGAACTGCAGACAGCAGGGACAGTGAATGGTGGAGAGAACAGGAGGAGGACTGCAGGACAGCAGGACAGCAGGGTAGCATGGAGGGACAGTGAATGGTGGAGAGTACAGGAGGAGGACTGCATCAGGAGAGGTCAGAGCTCAGCCTGTTACTTGTGTTATCTCTGCAGCCTCCTGTGTGACCTGACTAATGGTGGAGGGAGGAAAGGGCTGCTACATTGCTATGATCCATGATGTTAGGGGAGGACTCCTCTGTGCAGCAGATAGTCATGTCTGGCTGCAGTTACCTTGTATATGCTGCTGTAGGCTCCTGTGTGACCTGACTAATGGTGGAGGGAGGAGAGGGCTGCTATATTGCTATGATCTTTGTTAGGGGAGGACTCCTCTTGTATCTGCTGCTGTAGGCTCCTGTGGAGCTGGTAAGCAGTAGACATCACAGCACAATCTCTGCCCCTCCTCCTCTCTCACCTCCTATTGGCTGCAGTGTGTCAGGTGATCTCTCAGTGTGGAGAGGAGCTGTGAGCCCGTGGAGTGATCTGTAGTGCAGGGCAGCTGCTGACTCCTTGTGCGCAGACTCGGCCAGATCAGCTGTAGCTCAGAACGGGACACAACTACCAGCAGGGGGCGCCAGCAACCAGGACATAAGGATTTATCTCAGTAAGGCTGCAGGTTTTGTAATAAGTGTAAATGGTGAAAGTACTTGTCACAATGCATTGGACCCAATTACAGCCATTTGCCATGGTGACACAACCCCTTTAACTGCTATATTCACCACGAGATGTTTCCAGCTCAACGCAGCACATTTCCATATGTCACATATATCTATCACATCACAATATGACCCCCTCATATTATATATACCCCTCACACCATAGCTCACCCCCCTATAGTTTATAGAGCAATATAAGTGTTTAATATCTGTGTGACAAATTTTTATTCATAGTGACACAATTCAGTGTTCAGCGCAGTTTACTGGAAAGTTTGATAAAATTGGATGTTAACAAGAATTCTTTATAATTATTTATCCTTGAATTCAACATGTTGCACAAGTATTACAGAATATAAAGTTAACTACACATGAAATAAACTGCTGGACCACATTTTAGGAAAGTTTTAATAAAAAATAAATCTAAATGTCTAATTCCTGCTTTGCAACATAATATACTATCTGATCTGGCAAACAATAGTGGAGAATGTCTTGTTTAACATTAAAATGACACACATAATGTGAATGAGGACAAACCTTTTCTAGACTTGAACTGGAAGCTTGTTGGATGATTACCAAGGGAATAGTGGTCAATTTATTGTGGTTGCAAATTTAATGGTTGAGATCTTCTAGTAATACATACAATGATTAGTGAAATCTAGTAATTGACTATTTCGTAGACTCTTAATGAGTCTACCTTAAGTGAGTACATGGAAGTTAGCCCATTTTATTTATTTGCCAAATTTGTAAAGTTCCCTTTAAAAACCTCTCAGTGCCAGCAGATCTGTCATTATCTGTCCAACAATGTTTCTTTTTTCTGAGCAACAAACAGTTTCTGCAGATGATCCCCAGACAATTGTACTACTACAATAAGTTGGGTTTGATCAAATATTTCCCCTGGCAAGTATTCATCTTGTCTAATCCAGGGCCAGAGGTCACTTTATGTGACATTATTCCCTCTAGTTGTGACATGGTGAAAGCAGTAGCAGACAAAACATGGTAAAAAAATGTGCATGTTTCATGAGTATGACAGAGACACTATACTGTGCCCCCTATTTATAATTGATGACTTGAACTTGTCTGCTCTTAGTTTTCCACCCCTACAAATAAAAAGGTGCTCAGTAGGGGAGTATTTAAACAGCAGCTTAATATACACAATTGCATTATAAGGCTCAGTTCACACTGCTGTTCCTTACCTCAATTCCTTACCTCTGTAAAAGAAAGGAACAGAGGTTTAACAATTCAATTAAGAATTACAATTTAAATTGTATGACATCCGTTATGTTCTGTTTGGGCAGGAATCCGTTTTTCATGCGTCTTTTGAAAGGAAAGATGACAGTGGCTGCAGTACTTTTTCGCTGTTTGAAAAAATTGCATGGAAAACGGATGAGTGGCTAACTGACCATAACGGATGACGTAAAAATTTACATTGATGTCAATCGGATTTTTTTAACTAATACAATACACCTCTGTTGCTTACTTTTTTTTTAAACAGAAGTAAGAAACAGAGGTTTGAATGGTAGTGTGAACTTAGACTTGAAGGGGTTCTCTCACCTAACTCAGTGATGAGAACCCAACAAAGCACGAGAACAGGGGGTCTGATGGTGTCCGTGGTACCTCTGTTAGATCCCTTGTTGCTCCCTGAAATATATGGAACAGAAAAGAGGTGAACACCACTCTCCAGGGTGTAAGTGTATCAATATTCAAATCTACCAAAGTAAATACAAAGGGTTCACTGCACAGTGCAAGCCTAACAAATAAAAAGGCTAAAAAAATTGGACAGATGAAACAAAGATCAACCTCTACCAAAATGATGGAAATAAAACAGTATAGAGAAGGAGCTTTTGTTGCGTACCAGTATGTGCCGATGATCATGATTCGCACACAACAGTGTTGCCATTTCTCTTGCCTAAGGAATTTTCCCAAATTTTTTTACATTGTACAATTAGTGCATTCTATATGACATTAGTTTGGGAAGCACCCAATCAACAAAAGAGTTGACATTCATACATTTCCTATAAGAAAAACTCACTCTCACCCCTCTCTAAACATAAAGAAAACACTGTATTACGCGGAAAGATAGGACATGTCTAGAGATGAGCGAACATACTCGTCCGAGCTTGATGCTCGTTCGAGCATTAGCGTACTCGAAACTGCTCGTTGCTCGGACGAATACTTCGCCCGCTCGAGAAAATGGCATCTCCCGCCGTTTTGCTTTTTGGCGGCCAGAAACAGAGCCAATCACAAGCCAGGAGACTCTGCACTCCACCCAGCATGACGTGGTACCCTTACACGTAGATAGCAGTGGTTGGCTGGCCAGATCAGGTGACCCTGGAATAGACTAGCCCCTGCCCGCGCTGCTCGGATCATTCTGTGTCTGGATACCGCTAGGGAGAGAGCTGCTGCTGGTCAGGGAAAGCGTTAGGGTGTTCTATTAGAATAGTGTTAGGCAGGAGTGATTCTACAAGAACCCAACAGCCCTTCTTAGGGCTACAATAACGTTATACATTTTTTTTTATTATTTGCTTGTGGCTGGGCTTGCTGGCACTAGTAGTGCAGCTAGTACCATATTGTGAGGAATTTGCAGGGGGACTTGCTACCGTTGTGTTTAGCTCTTAGTGACACACATATCCACCTCAAACACCAAAGTGGGACAATTTATTAGGGCTTTGATTAGAATTAGACAGAGTCTGCTGATTTATTTTTTTTTTACCTTTATTTCATTTTATAGCTCAAACTCATCTTGCAAAGCAGTGTGCTCTCATTGTAGGCTACAAAATAGCCATAGGAGAACCCCAACGGCTTACTTAGGCCTACAATAGCGTTATATTTTCCTTTTTTTTGTTTGCTTGTGGCTGGGCTTGCTGGCATTAGTAGTGCAGCTAGTACCATATTGTGAGGAATTTGCTGGGAGACCTGCGACCGTTGTGTTTAGCTCTTAGTGACACGCATATCCACCTCAAACACCGAAGTGGGACAATTTATTAGGGGTTTGATTAGAATTAGGCAGAGTCTGCTGATTTATTTTTTTTTTACCTTTATTTCATTTTATAGCTCAAAGTCATCAGGCACAGCACAAAATCCAGTTGTGTGCTGTCAGTGTAGGTTAGAAACTAGCCATAGCAATAGGATAGCATTCCAGGGCATCACGGCGCAGACTGATCTGTGGCTGGCACCGCTGAACCTGAAGCCAGGCATGGTTGTGTGTGACAACGGCCGTAACCTGGTGGCGGCTCTGCAACTCGGCAGACTGACACATGTGCCATGCCTGGCCCATGTGTTAAATCTGATAGTTCAGCGTTTCCTCAAGACATACCCCAATCTGTCAGATTTGCTCACGAAGGTGCGCCGCATCTGTGCGCATTTCAGGAAGTCCAGCACAGATGCTGCCACTCTCAGGGCAGCGCAGCGCCGCCTCCAACTGCCCTCTCGAATAACGAGTACCCGAGCATTTTAGTGCTCGCTCATCTCTAGACATGTCCTATTTTTTCCTGGGTACGGACGGTAAAGTGCCACATGTGTGCTGCAGTGTACCGCTCCTTACAGCACCATGTGCCCATTGCCACTCTATAGGGGACAAATATACAACGTATTTATGTCGGATGTATTTATGTCCCCCAATGGCTGTGTGACTGCAGCCTTATACTGTATAAAAGTATTGTTTATTTAATGAACAATTCACAGCATGACAGAAGGGATCCCATCTCAGCCCAATTAATAGAGAAAGTTGAAGTAGGAAATGACTGCTGTCTGTGCACACGGACAGTTCTTACCATTCACTTCTATGGAGTCATAGAAACAATGGAAAACATTCCTCATAGAAGTGAATGAAAAGAGTTGCACATATGCAGTCACATCTCCTTTCTTCAGTCAGGATACCCCTCCTTCTGTAGATAGATGAACCAGAAGGGAGATTCATATGTTTAATCATCCACGGGTCAAAATACAAAGTAAAATTGCAATTTTTCGGCTCCTTAAAGGGCTTTGCCCATGAAAGAAAATTTTAATCCCCTAATGATGTTTACACTAAAAAGATAGTTTTTAACCCTTTACTTTACATTTTTTCTTAGTTTTATTGCTGTTTTAGCTCCTTTGCTCATTGATGGTCAATTTAGAATTCCAGAGTGTGGGCGGGGACTCTCTAAGCAGACACATTATAATACATCTAGTTCTGTGAGCTGAAAATGTGGTAAGATTATCATTGTACAGATTTAGGTACACTTTCATTTACCTGCTGAACATTGTACTAGTATCTGACACATATAAAGAAAGAAGAGACAGATCAGAGATGAGATGATGAGATCCATGAGATAGATGCATATAACATTCTTAGCTCTGCTACATCCCTCCCTTCCCATTCCCCCAGTTAAATAACTTATCTGCCTGTAGCTTGTAGCTCACAATGTCATTTGTTGATGTTTCCCGACAGGAAGTCAGTGAGTGAGAGCTCCTCCTAGAATGCAGGGGGCTAGAGTTGGATAACAGAGAAGAACAGAAAAGCCAGATGGCTGCCGACCCCAGAGTCAGGAGATACAGGGTCGGAAACCAGGGGCAGTTGAAAATGTGTGTACCAGGACTGATAGAGACAATTTGGAATTCTATCTGTGAAATGCTGTAATTTTGTTAATAATTAGAGAATGTGTGAATTAGTGATTTAAAGAATGTGTTATTTTGTAATCCTGAGTACATTTAAGAAATGTGTCTGTGGGAATACCCTTTAATTGAGCCATCTTCAAGGCTTTGGTTTGCTTGAGGAGTGCACCCACAATTTGAGGACTGGATCCTTTGTTTTCATTGTGCTGATCCACCCTGTTCTGACTACCAGGGGAAACCAGACCTGTCAATCAATGAAGAAGCAAATGGGCAGAACAACAATCATATATCTATAGTTCTTTTTCAGTCAAGAATTCTGAAGCACTGGGCCATCTTAAATAAATTGGGGTTAACATATATACTTACTTTGCCTTTTACACAGTGATTTAGAAGTGATTGCTCCTCAAGCTATTTTCTCATGACATCTATTTTTATTATGTGACTTTTCACACTCTGTGAAATCCAGCTTTACATATTTAATCATGTAGATTATACATTGCTGGTATCCTAATTATCAGGATTCCTCTGTAACAAAGACCTTATTTTCAGCCTGTCTTGGAAACACAATAAATGAACAATTTGTTGCATTTTCTTTTGAAATACAAATTGTGCTGTCAAGATTTTTTTCTGCATAGGCAAATGTGTTTTTTTAATGTATTTGAAGTATATTTTACAGCGTATAATGTCGTATTTCACTCAATCATGTTTCACTTGAAATTAAAGTTTCTATTAGCAGGCTTGAAATGACATATTTTAAGTAAACAGACAATTATATATTTTACTGTGGTTTTTCATTAAAATGCACCCATTGGTTGGTTGGAAAATCCAATATTAACGTACAAATAAAGGGGAGACGTAATTTTGAGAAATTACTGGTTTAATATAAACATTCCCAATGACTCACCTGGGTAAATTATATAGTTGAGCAATGTTTTTGTGTGTTAGCGGTCTACCGAACTATGAAGCGACACAGACTGTATTGCCATAAATAAGTGTAAGTCAACATGATAACACTATGCTCTTCTTTGCGGGTATAGACTAAAAATATTGTAATTTTCATGATTTCCAAGTAAATGGCTGAAGATTTCAAGGAAATCAGAACAATCCTACCAGGATTATTAATCCTAAATAATTTGTTTATTTTATGACTAGAAATGGAAAATACTGTTGGGTATAAATGCTGTAGTCAAAAAGTAATCTTGTGGAGTGCAGAACTGATATAGAGGCTGGCCCAGAGACATTTATCAATTTATCATTTATCAATTTGGGTGCAGGGTGATGCTGGAAGCATGCTATATTTTTCAGTATGATATAAATTTTTAGCACAAGGGATTAATTAATGATTTGGCGCACAAACCAAGAACTGTCTCCACATTTATGAAGGGAAAATAGAACTCCCTAATTTTTAGCTACTTAATTTGTGCCACAAAACTACCATATATACTCAAGTATAAGCCTAGTTTTTCAGCACAAACTTGGCTTATACTCGAGTAAAAAAAATATAGGTTTTACCAGGTTTTTGTGGTAAAATTAGGGGCCTCGGCTTATACTTGGGTCGGCTTATACTCGAGTACTGTATATACAGTAGTCGGGAAAATAAAAACACCGGAAAAGTGTTAGATTCACAAGCGGCGACACAATTTTGCATACAAAAACAGAACAAGGCGTGAGTGCTGGAGAACCACCAAAATTGTGGCACTGCCGCTTCAAAAATAAGGCGCAAGAAGCGCAGCAACGGAGAAAAAAATTCTGCCAGTTTTCCATTTGAAAGGCAGTGATAAATGACCCCCAATATGTATCTTCCATTAGCAGAATAAATAAGGTGATAAATGTCAGATCAGAGATGGTACAACCCCTGGGACTCCCACTGATCATATAGCAGATCATAAGTCTCCCACTTATTCCCTCTGTATGGGCTTTATGGAGAAAGATTTTGTGCTTTGCTGAGCCCCCTCATATGGAACGCTGCTGTAGTGTTCATGTGTGACCATCTTTCTGTTCTGTTATAATGAAGGACCCAAAATCATGATGTTTCAACTTACACTGATTAAACAGGTGAGTGGGCCTACACCTGTAATTTCATTATTATTCATTTCATTTACATAAGATATTTTAGGGTGGTCAGCACAAAAACTGGACATGTTTTTTTTACCAGTTAAGACAGAAATGGATAATTTCCATGGGCCCGTAAATGATATATATAGTTAAAAATATATTTTTAAGTTTTGGTTGCATTGAACATAGAATATATTGTATAGAGAGAACAATATTAAGAGAGAAACATTGCCATTGTTTTCCATATCTTGTGCATTTTTGTTGCATATTTAAAAAGGGAATTTGGAACCTTTTAGACAACTTTGAGTAACAGCATCTACTGGACAATCCACAAAGTACCTCTAAATGAAAGGAGGTCAGTTTATGATTTATCAAGTAAAATGATGCCAGCTGACATGGCTTAGAGCATAAAACATCCTGGAAACTAAATTTGTGTTCCCAAAATGGCAAGTAAGGGTCACAATTTGAATATTTGGGCTTATCATTTCAATGTATTCTAAATCTGGTTCACTGGACTATTAGCTTTAAATATTATAATTTTGAGTCTGACTTTCATTTTTCAATCTGCCCTGCAAGAAAATGAATATGGACATTGTGGATTCAATGGCACACGTAACCAATCATTTTAAAGGCTTGTTATATGTTACTTTCAGTTTATATTCATTTTCATTTATATTTTGTCAAGAATTTGGTGGGGAATGGCTTTCAAATCTTTACTACCATGTCCTCACCAACTGACTAATACCAGGGTCTTAAAATCCTTGTTATAAGAGGAACATGTAAAGTAACATTTTGTTCTACCATTGTCCATCATCTCCCACTTGGACTACCTCAATATTCTTCTCTGTGGTCTACCAGCTAATCCTCTAAGGCACCTTGAAAATATCCTTAACTCTGCTGCCCGGCTAATCTATCTGTCTCCTCCCTTCATTCCGACCCCTCCTCTCACCCATTGTACAATAAATTAAGTTTAAAATATTAACCATGACGTACAAAGCCGTACAAAGCCTGTCCCCTCCTTATATCTCTGAATGAATACCGTCCCACACACAATGTTCATTACAGCACCTTCAGCTTCACTCTATTACCATGCGCTCTTCTTACAACCATATCCAGGACTTCTCCCATGGTTCTCCATACTATGCAACTCTCTTCCGAAATGGGTCAGGCTGTAACCTACTTTCAAAGCTACTTTCAAAACCTATCTGTACAGGATTGACTATAATATACAATAAATGCACTGCCACCAGTAACAACCTGTGTATCCACTCTGAGAGTCAGCAGCAGGAGAAAGATGCTATGGGGGCATTGAAGAGGTAAGTGGTTTTAGTTTTTTCGCTGTATATGTGTAAATTCCGTAGGGATGGAACATTGTATATATGGGAACTCTATGGAAAGCAAATCAATGGGGCACAGTATGGATGGCAGATCTTTGGGCAGACACTATATATGAATTAATTTGGGGGAAATATACTGTATGTATGAAAATACATCGAGTGCACTATATTAGTATTTTGGGGGCATTATTTTTGAAACTGTCCGAATAGTGATCACTGATGAAATTGGTTGTTTTTAATATGCTTTTATATATATTTTTCACCTAAACTTAGCACAATACATGCCTCCCTAATGATTTTACTACAAGAAAAAAGTTCATTACAATGTATTCTTCCTATGAACAGAATGTTGTCTTTCACAATGCACAGATCTGAGATTGATCCCTTCGGCTCGGACAGAATAGTATATTAGAAAATTGCAAAACGTTATGGTGATTGAGATTTATCTGCATAAACACAAAACCCCTTTGATCATAGAAAAACATTGTGTATTCATGGTAAGCGAGTGAAACCGGAATAGGCCATTACCTGTTGTGGTTTTATTGAATTTATGTTGGGGGTCTATGAAAGATAAGAGATATTCTGAATATCAAGGCCTTTCTGTTGCATATTGCCGAGTAAGCTGCATAACGGGTTTAATGAGATAATAATGAGACCCACCGAGTTGGAATGCAATTTGAAGGTCTCACTGTCTATTGAGCGGTGTTTATATCCCTGCACCATGGGGCTTTCATCAGAAACACCAAAAATAGATCAATGATGCAACCAAGATTTGGCAGACAACTATGTGCTAAGATTTCATCCCTTCGTGCACATTCATTGCAAGTTGAAAACAACTGAAGAGGATATTGTAATGAAATGAATGGGAAAACAACTTTGTGCAAAATTGTAAAGTGCAGTTAGTAAGGAATTTCTACATAGTAAAAAGCCATATGTTCCAATTATAACCTGGAATTCACAAGAAATAAAGAAACACAGGGAATAGGGTTTATGCTAAGAATGAAATAAATATATAATTTCATATTATTCTGGGTTGTCCTTCTAGTAAACATATTATAATGATTCTATAGTAGGAAACTCCAGCACGGGCTAAATCAAATAGTCGGTTCTAATATAAATTTTTATATCCTAGTTAAAGGTAGATTTTTGTTTTTTGTTCAAATTTATCATTCAAACAATAAGCAACAGGAAACAAGAATAAAAAACTAGCCGCTATTTTCTGTCTCTGACACTCTCATTCTAGGGACTGTCTGTCTCTGACACTCTCATTCAAGCAACTGTTTGTCTCTGACACTCTCATTCCAGCCACTTTCTCTCTGACTCTCATTTTAGGGACTGTCTGTCTGACACTGTCATTCCAGCGACTGTCTGTCTCTGACACTCTCATTCAAGTGAATGTCTGTCTCTGACACTCTCATGCCAGCAACTGTCTGTCTCTTACACTCTCATTTCAGCGACTGACCATCCCTGGCAGTCTCATTCCAGTGACGGTCTGTCTCTGACACTCTCATAACAGTGACTGTCTGTCTCTGACTGTCACTTTATCTATGGGGAGATTTATAAAAAGTCTCTGAGAGCAGAACTACTCTAGTCGCCCATGGCAAGCAATCAGAGCTAAAAGTTCATTTTTGCACAGCTGTATTTAAAATTAGCTGGTTTCCATCAGCATCTGAAACAGTTTTACCTCATTTCCGATAAATCTCCCCCTATCTCTCTATCCCTATACATCTTTCTTCACACCTGTGGCAGAATAGCAACCAATCACGGCTCAGCTTTCAACTGCCACAACAGCAGAAGGCAATGGCTCTGGTATAAGGTGGATAATAAGTGGATTTTGGAAATTGCGGGTTGAAGATTGCAGCTCAAAACCGAGTCTATGACGTTCCCAGAGTCACAGGCAACAACTGTGCAAAATTTGGTGATTGTAGATGCGACTTTACAGATTCATTCAGTGGACATACACAGACATCCAGCTTTATATATTAGATATATACACTTGAGTATAGCCTTACCCAAATATAAGCCAAGGCAATTTTATGTGAAATGAAATGCCCAGAAGCCTTTCCTTACTAACAAAATTCCCAGCAGCCTTCCCCAGTAATGATATGCCCCATGCAGCTTTCCCCAGTAATGATATGCCTCCTGCAGCCCTTCTCCAGTAATGATATGCCTCGTGCAGCCTCCCCCAGTAATGATATGCCCCATGCAGCCTCCCCCATTATTGATATGCCCCATGTAGCCCTTCTCCAGTAATGATATGCCCCATGCAGCCTCCCCCAGTAATGATATGCCCCATGCAGCCTCCCCCAGTAATAATATGCCCCAGGCAGCCACCCCCACTAATGATATGTCCCATGGAGCCCCCCCAGTAATAAACTGCCCCAGGCAGACTTCTTAACAATAATAAACTTAAAGGAAACCTACCATGAGGAAGTAGATTGATCATAGAATCCTTCTGCCTGTTTCTGCCCTTATCTGTAATCCTGGAACCTAACCGCTTAGTGGGTAGCACTTGTGCCTTGCAGCGCTGGGGTCCTGGGTTCGAATCCCACCCCGTTCAACATCTGCAAAGAGTTTGTATGTACACTCCGTGTTTGTGTGGGTTTCCTCCAGGTCCTCCAGTTTCCTTCCACACTCCAAAACATACTGGTAGGTTGATTAGATTGTGAGCCCCATTGGGGACAGGGAGCAATTTGACATGCTTTGTGCAGCGCTCCGAAATCTGTGTGCGCTATATAAATAAAGAATTATTATTATTATGATTATTATTATAACTTCAGTGGCTACTGGGGCGTGTACTAGCCTGGCTGGGCACTGGGAGCTAAGGCTACTCCACGTGCCAGTAGCCTCTGCAGTTAATTTACATATTACTAAAATAAAGATTTTGACAAGTTAGGTTATGTTTCAGGATCATTAAATTACACATTAGGGTAGAGCAGACAGGAGGAATCTACCATCATATCTACTTCTGATTCCTCATGGTAGGTTTCCTTTAATACTTACCGTATTCTCCTCATGTATTTCTCATGGCTTACAGCATTTTTCTGGCAGTGTAGGCAGAGGCGTCTCTATGCTCTCTGCCCGCACATGTTATCATGCGGCAGCGACATTGCATCATTGTGTGTTTATAGTTAGATACCCCTCTACCATCACTAGCAGAAAGAGGGATACACGAGGAGAAGAGGACACCAGGGGAGAGCACTGGAGGGGTATAAAAGGGTATTCCGTGAATATGAACGTCTGATACAAAAACCCATGATGCTATAAATAAATTAATTTAACAAAACTCAAAGTCATTAGTCACAAAACGGAGCTTAAATAGTTTGATTTTATGATTCACAAAATTTTATGGCCTCTGTAAAGTATGTAGCGTTATCACCAAGATGGCCGTGACTGGAAACTACAAGTCCCATGATCCTAGCATAGATACCCCTCTACCATCACTAGCAGAAAGAGGGATACACGAGGAGAAGAGGACACCAGGGGAGAGCACTGGAGGGGTATAAAAGGGTATTCCGTGAATATGAACGTCTGATACAAAAACCCATGATGCTATAAATAAATTAATTTAACAAAACTCAAAGTCATTAGTCACAAAACGGAGCTTAAATAGTTTGATTTTATGATTCACAAAATTTTATGGCCTCTGTAAAGTATGTAGCGTTATCACCAAGATGGCCGTGACTGGAAACTACAAGTCCCATGATCCTTTAGTTCTCAGAAACTCCTCCTCCCTCTTATGCTCTGCTCCTAGTGATGATCTAACAGGTTTTCTTGCTGTTACCCTAGTAATGATGTGTAACTGCCCTCACCAAAACACTGGCCATATTGGATGTACTGCAACCAACCGACTACAGCCAAACATAGTGGTGCCCAGGCAGGTGCAGGACATGTGACCAGTGGACATTTTCTGTGTTATGTCTTCTCCACGCGGAGGAAAGTAACTGACTGATTAAAGGGCCAGTAGTATTTTAATTCTTCATTACAGAGTATGTCAATAGCATTTTTCTGCTAAGGGGAGCAAAATAAAAAAAAAAAATAATAATTATATATAAGCTTATATTTTAAGGACCCATTTGTATATGAATTACGCTATTTCATGGAATACCCCTTTAAGTTTATTATTTATATTCTACACTCAAGCCGAGTGGCGTTTTTTCAGCGCAAAAGTTGTGCTGAAAATCTCTGCTTATACAGAGTGTATATATTTCATAATTTCTATTATACTATTAATTTACTCTACAACTTTCTAACTTGTGTTTAAATACAGTGTTTTTATTTTTTTCAGTGTTTTTAGATATCAGAAATATCTAGACATCTAATGTCTCCGATACAAGGTATGTAACATATAGATAAAACACACACATCTAGTGAAACCTCCACTGGCAGTTGTGAGACATTTCTTGACTTTCTGTAAAGATATAAATACATGTACATAGCATATGTTTTAAATACATTTGTCATTGGCTTGAACAGCTGAACGCATGCCTGGATTTTACCATCCTCCACATTATAATTCTGAGATTAGATAACATTTGATAGCATTTGTCATGAAACTGTACTGTAGGCATTGTGGACCTCTCCATTACAGTTATTGCATGCTTTTATGCACTATTCATTGAAATGATTACATAGTATGATGAAAATTGCCACCAAGTAAATTGCATGTGATTGATATGCTAATACTCAATATAAAGAAATAAAAAAAAACAAGTTGATTGTGCCGCAGAACAAATAGCAAACACTGTGAACTTATTTTACAGGTTCAAGCTAAATTAGATGGTACATAGAACTAGACATCATTGATTGATGTGAATCACTCTGATATGTGTCATAGATATAATCTTTCATTCATTTCTATTTATCATATGCATTTATATATAGTCAAAAATTCATGGATGTATTAAAGACTGCACCAGCATCACCTGAACTTAGCAAAATTGTCTATCCGCATAGTTGTAGTAGATTAAAAAAAGAAATTATCAAGGGTAGATTTTATTACATTAGACAAAATGTTGGTCTTTTCATGTCTATTTTGACTCTTATTTTACCTTTTGATAATCATAATTTTTAAACAAGTGGATAGATTTTTAAAAAAGAAACACCAGGGGGCACAGCGGCAATGAAATTAGGCAAGGAAATCTACCATTTCTTTTTATGCATTGTGAATAGAGATGAGCGAACATACTCGTCCGAGCTTGATGCTCGATCGAGCATTAGCGTACTCGTAACTGCTCGTTGCTCGGACGAGTATTTCGACCCGCTCGAGAAAATGGCAGCTCCCGCCGTTTTGTTTTTTGGCGGCCAGAAACAGAGCCAATCACAAGCCAGGAGACTCTGCACTCCACCCAGCATGACGTGGTACCCTTACACGTAGATAGCAGTGGTTGGCTGGCCAGATCAGGTGACCCTGGGATAGACTAGCCGCTGCCCGCGCTGCTCGGATCATTCTCTGTCTGGATGCCGCTAGGGAGAGAGCTGCTGCTGCTCAGGGAAAGCGTTAGGGTGTTCTATTAGCTTACTGTTAGGCAGGAGTGATTCTAAAAGAACCCAACAGCCCTTCTTAGGGCTACAATAACGTTATATATTTTTTTTTTTTTTTATTTGCAGCTAGTACCATATTGTGAGGAATTAGCAGGGGGACTTGCTACCGTTGTGTTTAGCTCTTAGTGACACACATATCCACCTCAAACACCAAAGTGGGAAAATTTATTAGGGGTTTGAGTAGAATTAGGCACAGTCTGCCAGTTTCTTTTTATTTTACGTTTATTGTTTTCATAACTCAGCGTCAATTCATCTGGCATAGGAGTGTGCTGAATACTTGCTAGAAAAATAGCCATAGGAGAATACACACCTTCTAATTACGCCTACAGTATGCGTATATATATTTGATTTCTGGTTGATCTGCTGGTGGCTGTACTGCTGCGTGCATCTACTATCAAATTGGGAGCAATTGGAGTCAGACTTTGACCACTGTGTTTTAGTGACGCACAATCCATCGCAAAGACCGAAGTGGGAAAATTTATAGGGCCGGGGTTGTATTTCAATAGACACAGGTCTGCCAGTTCTTTTTATTTTACGTTTATTTTCATAACTCGCGTCATTCTCATCTGGCATAGTAGTGTGCTGTAATACTTGGCTAGAAAATAGCCATAGGAGAATAAACGGCTTACTTACGCCTACAGTAGCGTTATATATATTTGATTTCTGGTTTGATTGCTGGTGGCTGTACTTGCTGCAGTGCATCTACTATCAAATTGGGAGCAATTTGGAGTCAGACTTGCGACCACTGTGTTTTTAGTTACGCACATATCCATCGCAAAGACCGAAGTGGGAAAATTTATTAGGGCCCGGGGTTGTATTTCAATTGGCACAGTCTGCCAGTTTCTTTTTATTTTACGTTTATTTTTTTCATAACCTCAGCGTCATCTCATCTGGCATAGTAGTGTGCTGTAATACTTGGCTAGAAAATAGCCATAGGAGAATACAAACGTCTTATTACGCCTACAGTAGCGTTATTATATTTGATTTCTGGTTGATCTGCTGGTGGCTGTACTTGCTGCAGTGCATCTACTATCAAATTGGGAGCAATTTGGAGTCAGACTTGCGACCACTGTGTTTTAGTGACGCACCTATCCATCGCAAAGACGAGAAGTGGGAAAATTTATTAGGGCCCGGGGTTGTATTCAATTAGGCACAGTCTGCCAGTTTCTTTTATTTTACGTTTATTTTTTTCATACTCAGAGTCATCTCATCTGGCCATAGTAGTGTGCTGTAATACTTGGCTAGAAATAGCCATAGGAGAATACAAACGGCTTACTTACGCCTACAGTAGCGTTATAATATTTGATTTCTGGTTGATCTGCTGGTGGCTGTACTTGCTTGCAGTGCATCTACTATCAAATTGGGAGCAATTGGAGTCAGACTTGCGACCACTCTGTGTTTAGTGACGCACAATACCATCGCAAAGACCGAAGTGGGAAAATTTTATTAGGGCCCGGGGTTGTATTTCATAGGCACAGTCTGCCAGTTTCTTTTATTTTACGTTTATTTTTTCAAACTTCAGCGTCATCTCTATGGCATGTAGTGGCTGTAATACTGGCTAGAAAATAGCCATAGAGAAATACACAAAAGGCCTTACTTACGCCTACAGTAGCGTTATATATATTTGATTTCTGGTTGATCTGCGGTGGCTGTACTGCTGCAGTGCATCTACTATCAAATTGGGAGCAATTTGGAGTCAGACTTGCGACCACTGTGTTTTAGTGACGCACATATCCATCGCAAAGACAGAAGTGGGAAAATATTATGGGCCCGGGGTTGTATTTCAATTAGCACAGTCTGCCAGTTTCTTTTTATTTACGTTTATTTTTTCATAACTCAGCGTCATCTCATCTGGCATAGTAGTGTGTGTAATACTTGGCTAGAAAATAGCCATAGGAGAATACAAACGGCTTACTTACGCCTACAGTAGCGTTATATATATTGATTCTGGTTGATTGCTGGTGGCTGTACTTGCTGCAGTGCATCTACTATCAATTGGGAGCAATTGGAGTCAGACTTGCGACCACTGGGTGTTTAGTGACGCACATATCCATCGCAAAGAAGAAGTGGGAAAATTATTAGGGCCCGGGGTTGTATTTCAATTTGGCACAGTCTGCCATTTCCTTTTTTATTTTACGTTTATTTTTTTCATAACTCAGCGTCATCTCATCTGGCATAGTAGTGTGCTGTAATACTGGCTAGAAAATAGCACTCAATAGGATGCTCGTTTGGTTTTTAAAACTAAAAAACACAAAAAAAAACAAAAAAAAAAGTTAAAAAAAACAAATAAAGTAAACCTCATTTTCAAAAGTTTACCCGCAGGGCTAGGGTAGAGGACGAGGGCGGGGACGTGGGCGTCCAAAACTCTGCAGGGGTCGAGCGCCTGGTCCTGGGCGGGTGAGACACCACACTGCTTATGAGAGCAGGGGAACGCCGCAGAGCTACATCCCTACCCTAGTTCATGTCTGAAGTTACTGGGATCTGTTAGAGCACTGTTAGCGCCAGAACTGCGAACAGGTGATGTCGTGGATTGCCGGACAATGCTTCGAGCAATTGTCCACCAGTCAGTCTTCCACGCAGTCCACCCACTGTCACCGAAATCGGACTCCTCCAGTCCTGCACCTCAGCCTCCCTCCCCCCAGTCTGCCCCCTCCAGCAAAATTGCCATTTGAACCGGCTATACTCTGAGGAACTGTTTTCTGGACCCTTCCCACAGTCACAAAATACTGTGTCCGGTTGTGATGAGCAATTTTCCGATGCCCAGGTTTTCCCCCAGTCGCAGTCTGTGGGTGATGAGACCTTGTTGACGTAGTGGAAGAAGTGTGTAAAGAGGTGTCCGACGATGAGGGACACGGTTCAGACATGGGGAGTGTGTCAGGGCAGGAAGTCCGAGGGGGGAGCAGACTGAGGGAGAGTGAGGATGATGAGGGCAGACCCAAGCGGGTTGAGAGGCCGGGTGAACACAGTGCTTCTGAGACGGAGGAGAGTCCTCGACCAGAACAGGTTGGAAGAGGCAGTGGTTGGGCCAAGACGGAGAGGCAGGCCAGAGCTGGTGCATCAGCGCCAAATGTGTCAACTAGTGAAGCTCCCGTGCGGGGCTCTGCGGCGAGGGCTATGATATTTTCAAAGTCTGAGGTTCTTTAAGGAAACACCGGATGACACGACGGACTGGGGGTGCCACATTTGCCAACCAGGATCAGCAGGGGTTCCACCACTACATTAGCTAACTACCACCATGAATGCGACAGGCATAGAATGCTAAACACCCCACCAGTGGCAACAAGCGCGTTCACCTCCGGCGGGCACACCACTGCTCCTCCCCTGTGTCAGCTGATAGTCAGCCCTGCCCAGGACCCTGCACAAAAACCCCATCGTCACCTCCACGATCCTCCACAGCATCCACCAGCGTTCAGCTCTCCATACCCAGACCGGAGCGGAAACGCAAATATAGTGCAACCACCCCGCACGCCCAAGCCCTAAATGTGCACATCTCCAGATGCTAAGCCTGAGATGCTGCCCTATGGCTAGTAGAGGACCGAGGCCTTTCGCAGCCTCATGGCGGCGGCCGCCCTCGGTATTCGGTCCCCGACCGCCACTATCTTTTTCCGATGTGTGCCGTCCCAGCCCTGCACCAGCACGTGTCAGACAACATAATCCGTGCCCTGACCAACGCCGTTTCTGACAAGGTCCACCTGACCACGGACACGTGGACGAGTGCTGCCGGGCAGGGCCACATATATCTCTGACGGACATGGTTAACTTGGTGAGGCTGGGAACCGAGTGTGACCCTGGCGGCGGTCATAACTGCCGACGGAGGATTGCGGGGCCTACCTCCGGTCCAGGTGTTTGAGGACCTACTATGCTCCTCCTCCTCCCTCCCCCTCCTCCCACTCCTCCTCCGAACGAACATCATGGGGCATTGGCGCATCAGTCGTTAGTTAGAAGCAAGCGCTGCCGTCGCTAAGCGCAGCAGGCGGTGCTCAAACTGCTCGAGCCTAGGGGATAATAAAGGCACACCGCCCAAGAACTATTACAGGGCATCAGGCGCAGACTGATCTGTGGCTGGCACCGCTGAACCCGAACCAGGCATGGTTTGTGTGGACAAGGCCGTAACACCGTGGCGGCTCTGCATCAGCTCCGGCAGACTGACCACAGTGCCATGCGCTGGCCCATGTGTTAAATCTGATAGATGCTTCCTCTAGATCTACCCCAATCTGTCTGATTTGCTCACGAAGGTGCGCCGCATCTGTGCGCATTTCAGGAAGTCCAGCACAGATTGCGCACTCTCAGGGCGCGCGTCGCCGCCCTCAACTGCCCGCTCACCGACTGTTGTGCGGACGTGCCCACGAGTGGAATTCAACACTGACCATGTTATCCAGAAGTTTACCAGCAGCGCGCGCGATTGTAGACTGCAGATGTCAACTTCCACCGAAAATGGTAGTCAGGTCAGTCAGCTTCCCAAGTTACAATGAGGAGTGAGCGTGGATGTCTGATATCTGTCAGGTGCTGAGTAACTTTGAGGAGTCAACACAGATGGTCAGTGCGATGCCCGCCATCACAGCCTCAACCCATCCCCGCTGTTGCTGTTGAAAAACTCTCTGCGTCAGCATGAGTCGGAAGCTTTGCGCTCCTCACAAGAGACAGGGAAGAAGATCCCTTGTGATAGCCAAGCACCCTTAGGTTGTTTCTCAGCGCATATTCGGAGGAGGTGGAGGTGGAGGAGGATGAGGAGGAAGAGGAGGAGAATGTTGGCGAGACACAAGAGGGGACCATTGTTGAGTCCTACACTGTTGAGCGGTATGGGCAGAGAAGGAGTGGAGGAGTTGGAGAGGAGGAAATGACCGTAGGCCAGTGAGGGGGAGTGAATTCTTGCGGTTGGTACTCTGGCGCATATGGCAGATTTCATGCTAGGCTGTCATCATCCGTGACCCCTCGCGTTCAAAGAATTTATTCACCAACCGATTACTGGGTGTTCATCTCCTGGACCCACGGTACAAGCAAAATCTTTCCACTCTCATCCTGGAGAGGAAAGGAGTGTGAGAATGCATGAATACCAGCAGGCCTGGTGCCACAGCTGAAACAGTATTTCCTTCTGACAGCGCTAGCGGCAGATGCGTAGTTCTGCGGGACCAAGTAGCAGGGAGAGTAGGCGAGCAGGCAGCTTATCCAGCAATGGCAAGGGTACGCTTTACAAGGCTTTGCCAGCTTTATGTCACCCCAGCAAGAAACTGTCACCTGTCCCAGTCCGGCCCAGAGTAGGGTGATCTTACAGGAAAGAGGTGAGGGATGTACGTAGCTTGACATACATCGTCCTAAATGATAAACACAGCTCCATACAACCTGTACTGGTGTGTCAAAGGCTGGAATCGTGGCCGCGAACGGCGCTCTACGCCTTGAAGGTTCTTGCATTGCCCTTGCCTCGTAGGCGTCTTGTCAGAGCGGTGGTTTCAGTGCAGCTGCGTGGCATCATCACCGATAGCGTACACGCCTGTCGACCTGACAGACGCTGGACAGGCTTGACGCTATCAGATGATATAAAGCATAGATTTCTCTAATTTCAATCCTCCAGCAGGTGAAGGAAGCTCAACCTCGACTACATTTAATCCATCCTCCTCCTCCTCATTTTCCTCCTCTCCTCCTCTTTCTACAGTAAAGCAGAGGAAACTGGCTGTTTTTGACGGGCCCACTGGCTCTAGGTTATAATACTAGTACTTTATGCATTAATTTTTCTGTGAGGGCTCATCCGCAGGCACTCTAGTTTTTTATACACCAATTGTTGGGAGGCCACATACAGGCACTAAATTCTATTCAATTTGTCTGGAGGGCAACCTTTCCGGGTCCTCTGTCTGTTTTAACAATTTTTTGCGATGCCACATACAGGCAGTCAATCATTCCAATGTTTTCTGGAGGGCACCCTACCTAGCTCCTCGGCGTTGAAATAATGTTTTGGACTGCACATACAGGAACTCAATTATTCCATTTTCTTGAGGGTCGCCCTAGCCTGCCTCCTCTGGTGTTGAAAAAAAATTTTTGTGGACTGCCACATACAGAGCACTAATCCAAATTGAGATTGTCCTCATAGCAGCCTCCACCACGTTGTCTCCTGCTCTCCTCCAAAAAGTCGTCAACATAAGCTGCTCCAAACCATCGTCCCTTTAAACGACCGGGTTGTCAGGCCGAAATTTGGGTTGTTGTTCATGTGATTCGCATCAAAGTTGTTACTTTGTCGGCCACCCTGCGATGGTTATCGCACAAAATACACTGGCAAATGCTGTACCATTTGACGGATATTATTTCAGCGGCGTTCTTGCGCATGATTTGTTTACTACTCCTCACCCGCCAATCTCTAAAACTGTTACTAGAACCCGCTACTACACTATGATTTATACACAAACGGTTCTTAGAAGTTGCTGTTTGGGGAGTGCCTAGAGACAGGGGCTTGGACGTTGGCAGAAAGGCTCGCTCTAGCAGCGGAGCAGCCACGCTCCATGCGCAATCTGCGCTTTCTTGACGGGGGGGTGCATCTAGTTACATTCCCAACTCCGACCAGTCTCAATATCTATACTATAAGAAGCTGACGTAACACTTGGATCTTATACAAAGTTGGTTCTTAGACCAAGTTGGAGTTTGGGGAGTAGCCTAGAGAACAGGGCGTGGGTGGATTGGCGACAAGCTCTGCCTAGCAGCGGATAACGCCAGCAATCCTATATCGGGCATGAAGGCTTCGTGCCGCATTGTTACATTGCCCGACACCGACCATATCCAAACTTTATAAGAACGCTACTACACTTTATTAACTTGGTGAGGTGGGACCGAGTTGACCTGGGGGCTGGTCATATATCTGCACGACCCCGCAGGGAGATGCGGGGCCTACCTCGGTCAGGTCAAAGGCTTCCTACTATGACCTCCAAATCCTCCACACCCTCTACTCACCTACTCTATCCACGAATTACCAATCGTGGGCATGCGCGCCATCAGTCGAGTAGCTCTAGGCACAGCAGCAGTTTGCCGTTGCATAAGCGACAGCAGGCGGTGCTCAAACTGACTGAGCCAGCGTGGATTTGAAAAGGCACACCGCCAAGAGTATTGACAGGGCATTCAACATTCAAACTGTTGAACTTGTCGCACCTGACTGTGTAAGCCACAAAATATACTGGAAAACTTTTTTCATTTACCAATATTATTTCAGCGCTTCTTGCGCAGATGTTTACATTCCCCTCACCCGCCATATCCCCAAACTTATTAAAGAACGCTCTACACACTTGATGTTATCCGAAAGGGTCTTAGAAGTGCTGTTGGGGAGTAGCTAGAGACAGGGGCGTGGATTGGGCGAAGCTCGCCTGGCAGCGAGAGCGCCCAGCTCATGCACAGAACCAAATAAATAGTTTTAACTGCAGTACCTTTAATCTACTACTAGTTGCACGGCCTCATCATCCGTCCCCTTATCAAAGAGCGTTGTGTCAGCAGAAGAATTTGGATTGTTTCATGGTTCCATGTTAACTTTGTCGCCACCCTGCTGTGTAATCCAAAAAATATATGGCAAACTTTTATCATGTACCAATATTATTTGAGCGCTTCTGCTCACCTTCTTTGTTCTCTCTGCTACCCATTGTGTTTGAAGCCTGAGTCCATTTAGTGGTATGTCGCATGCACACTCCTAGCCTTCCGCTGCACTGCCGCTGCCTCTGCATGCCGTCCCCTATAGTGCAGGGTCAATATTTGGATGTTTTTAGATTGCTATCTAGCTTCATTCTGTCACTCTGTACATGGCCATGCTGTTGCCCATAATTTTGGCATAATGGGTCGATTAAGGCAGCCTCAGAGGCATCATGCATGTTGCCCTGCTGTTCCTGTCCATTTCCGTGGTGTTTCATCCTTTCTGAGGTTCCCAGGTGTTTGGCCAAGCTTTCCTGTTGCAGAGCCTTGGTCCCCTTGAAAAATGCTCGAGTCTCCCATGACTTCAATGGGGCTCGTTACTCGAAACGAGCACGAGCATCGGAAAGTTCGTCTCGAATAACGAGTACCCGAGCATTTTAGTGCTCGCTCATCTCTAATTGTGAACCGAAAATACCTTGAGAATGCTATAGCTACATAGATGCAAAAACATATCTTGTTTAATCCCTGATCTGAGTGGTTTAGCTAAAAAACACAATGATACAATTCAGGACATTGGGAAAGCTGGGTGCATACTGACTAACACATTACACAGAGCTTCCTGAACTCTCTAGACAGGACCAATTAACCTGAGCTGGAAGACTCATAGTAGCTGGGGGATGGTGCAGCTATTGATTACTTCTGCCTGTCAGGGACAACACTGTGAATATAGCGTTCTCTGAAGCAGTGCCTAATAATGGTAAGAGGAGAGCGCCAGGGCAGTCACAGGGTGACAGAGCCACCTTGTTATAATTTTATAATTGTTTTTTCAGCAAAACTGCCCATTTCAGAGATTAAACAAGATATGTTTCTGCATTAGTATAGCTACAGCATTCTCAAGGTATGTTTGATTCACAATGCATAAAAGCAAATGGTAATTTCCTTTTAGCATATTGGGGGTCATTTGTCTTATTTTCCCCTTCCCTGAGCTCTTTTCTTTTGCCTTTTGTGAGTCTATTTTTTCACTTTGTAGTTTTGGCTCTTTTTCAAATGCATTTTTTTTTGTCTTAATTGGTGCAAATTTTTACACAACCCATATCATTGTCTTTCTACACATGGTCAGGACTGTAGTGTTTTTGGGCAATTATTTGCTCTCTTTGAGGCGCAAATCAGTTTTAAATAAGGAGAAAGCATCTGGAAGCAGGAGAAATACAAAGACAAATTAGACACAAACCAGGATTACTGCTACATGGCAAACTCTGGTGAACAGATGGAAAAAGGACAAAAAATTGCCAAATACCCAAATACGGCAAAACAATCAATAAAATACAACCAAAACACGTGCATCAGACTAAGATAAATCTCCCCCATTGTGCTTGGTGAAAGGTCCTTTACAAAGAATTTTACTGTCTTCAACACAACCATTAAATAGTTATAAAATAATGGTTTCTAGAGACTACCTCTGTAACAGGGGGATCAAGAGTTGTAAGGACAACAGCACAAGAAATTCAGTCCTTGCTCGGGTCATTTTTCACAGATCTACCACAGTCAACTGGGCAGAAATGTGGATCATGGGTGCAAAGAGCACCATCTTCCCTGCAAAACAGTGGTTGGTCTGTGAAATCTGTGGTAAATATATAGTCCGTGAAAATTGGATAAATGTTAAATATTAAAAAATGTATCAAAAAATGTAAAAAATATATATAAACATATTCTGGTGCTGTTCCAAGTGCCAGAGAACTTGAATACACCAGAATTATTATGAGGCCCACACAATACATTCCCTATTCCCTAAAAAGGAATAGTGATGTGCGGAACCATCAAATTTCAGCCCTAATCGTGGGTGTTAATTGATAAACTTGAAAACTCTGCAAGCATCTGTCTATGGAGAAGGTCAGCATCACCAAAATGATGGTTCATGAGAAGATCTCTGCTATTCATTCTATTTTAGAATCCTGCAACCATGGATCGGTCATGTTAAACTATCAAACTCATCCATGTTGTTTTCCCACAGGATGGAATGAGACACTGAACACTGGTCTAAATACTATCCTATTTGGAGGCACCCTACCCTGAAAAGTCATCCAACTTTGTACCCCATTGTCATTGTTTATACAGGTAAACCATGATTATAGTATAATATTCACAGATCATATCACTGCCTCTTACTCTACAGATCAATTGTAATTATGTTTGCCCCCTATGGGCATATGGGCAGGATGTACCATAGTGTTTACTACCCATATACGGGTACTTAAACCTAAAACTCACATGAATGAATTAATTATAGGTAAAATAAAGTATATGAAAAACCTTTTAGCTTTTCTGGAATAATTATAATGGGCGGATCAAGATTGTGGGATGGACATCTCCTTAAAGTCCATCTCTTCATAGTAATTGGATTGGCATAAAGTTAACTTGCACAAAACTATGCATTCAAATTCATTGTTATATAATGGAGCCTTGATTTTTATCTTCCTTTCAAGTGCCAACAAAAACAAATATTGATATTCAATCATAACGAACATGAGTTCTGGCAAGCTTGACAGCAGCGACCATCATAGCGGTGAGAAATGGAGGGAAGTTGGTATTTGCTCTGCAGTTATTACAGCCCTACATTTAATTTTTAAATATATTCAGTCTTAATTGCTCAATTGGAAGGGTTACATTGTCTTTTATATGTATGCAAACATATTTTAGCACTGAAGGTTGTCTTTTCTTGCCTCTGGCCTCTGTCAAGGAGGCTTGCTAACTATGTCCCGTGAGAGAAGAGGCATGCCATGACTGTGTCTGCAGAACGGTATACTGGGATTCCCTTCAGTCACAAATGCTACATTGCTCCATATCCACTGCAGATCATTTCTTCCCCATTGCACTTAATTCAAAAGAAGTAAGATATGAGTCAAATAAATAGTTATAGAGGAAAACGGAACCAAGGGACATTGTTATCCCTACTAAGATGATAACCGCAGAAGCATCAGATGCTTATGAAATGTTTATGAGCATTCTTTACTTATTTTTTTGATTGAAAGGTAGGAGATGGATAGATGGATAGATAGATGGATAGATATAGGATAGATAGATGATAGATAGATAGATAGATAGATAGATAGATGGATAGATAGATAGATGGATAGATAGATATGGGATAGATATGGGATAGATATGGGATAGAGGTGGGATAGATGTGGGATAGATAGATAGATAGATAGATAGATAGATAGATAGATAGATAGATGGATAGATAGATGGATAGATATGGGATAGATATGGGATAGATATGGGATAGATAGATGATAGATAGATGATAGATAGATGGATAGATAGATAGATAGATAAATAGATAGATAGATAGATAGATATAAGAAAGCGGGCAGCACTCCAAATTGTGGTAAAGAAATAGTGGTGTTTCTTTATTCCATAGTCAGCAGCAAAAACAGCGACATTTCGGCTCCAAGGAGCCTTTTTCAAGCCGTCTATACAGTGCAAATGGCGGTATTATATACATATCCATGAGGTCACATGACCCACTAACCCACGCCCACCATATTACCATATTTGTGATACAAAATTCGATATACAAAAAATTCATTGATATACAATAACCATGTGCATACATTAAAACATTTTATATATATACAACGTTAGGTAGGTCAATATTTAGTAAAAACCTGTGATAGTGTTCTCCCTCAAGTGTCCATCACTGACCTCAGATGTGAGGAAAAAGTGCTATAGTGCTTCTGTGCAAAGAGATTGAGCATTGTGCATGTTGTCCAGGTGTCTCCCCGTAATAGCTGTGTCCTCTGATCTTCACATATTTGAACGTGGAGCAAAAAATCAGGTGAAACGCATGCTGGAAAGCACGCCATCAGGTGGAGGGACTTCAGGTCCAGTCCCAGGATGCCTGCACCCACTATATCAACGGTTTGTGCTGCTTGGACTTTCTTTTTCTAGATAGATAGATAGATATGTAGATGGACAGATGGATGGACAGATGGATTGATGGATAGAGATAGATGGTTACATAGATAGATGGGTAGATATATAGATAGATAATAGATGGATAGATTATAGATAGGTAGGTACTTAGCTAGGTAGGTAGATAGGTAGGTAGATAGGCCTTCCTGTAACTAGGTTAAAAATTAAATGTATTATGTTTAGCCATGTGTCTAAAAGCTATCTGACTTCCCTTTACTATATAACACAGCATGTCTTGTTGAAACCTTATGCCCTTCACAGTTTATTTTCATGATAGATAGGTAGGTTTCTTGATGGATGCTAATGGATTTAAAGTGTAACTGTAAAGTTATAATGATTTTACCAAATTATTATATCTGATTCCCCCTTTACAAACAAACAGCATGATGCCTGCTTTGTGCTGCTCACCCTTTTCTTTCCAAAGTTATGGCATTTTCTGTTATGAAAGTGTTTCACAAAAATATCTCTCCCCACAGGTGAAGTGGGCGGAGACTAATATCTGTCAGTCTATGTCCTCAATTTAAGGCCAGTTAGCTTTCCCACAGATCCCATGATGCCATCCCATGGTGTTCTCTCCAAAGTAATTTAGCATTAATTCTATTTAGTTTCCCACAAGTAAATCCACTGAACACTGCACAGTGCACATACAGGATGCATATGGTGACCAGCCTGGCAGGTTCCATCACATGGAGGGGTAGGAAATATGTAATAAGTGGAATAAATAATAAGTAAACCTGTTACATGAAGTCTATAGCCTGTGCTGTGTGAGCACTAAGGGTTAATAGCTGATCTGCCCAAAGCTGATACGGCTGATGACAAGGGGAGGGGAAGGGCTGCACCATGAGAGACAGAGAAAAACTGAGAAAGATTCTGTAGAATCACAGACTGGGATGGAGTGACTGGCAACAGGGGAGATCTTTTACCTCACTATTCTGTACTAGAGACATCTGTATCCACAGTCTTGGAACACATAGAGCTCTGCTACATACACAGAAAGAAAGCTCTGTCACATGACCTCCTCCCCTTTGTGCAGGGAGCAGCATCTCCTCCTCTCCCAGGAGTCTGTAGAGTTTGTTTATAATACCGACTCCAGGGCTTGTCAGCAGAGGGAGAGGAAGCAGTTACTGATTCACTGAGATAATCTAAGGGGGATAGCAAAGAAACTACTGGATTTAAGGTACCAAATATAGTAGGCAAAGTTGTTTTACATCCCAAGAGCTACAGATTTATAGAAAAAAAATTGCTTTACAGTTACTCTTTAAGGAACCTTGCAAATCGGGAACCATACTACTTGGATCCTTGCACTTACCCTTTGAGTTGGGTTTCTGCAGCCTTTACATTAATGATTGATGGGTTCACATCAAAGGTCCAGACATCTGGTTCTTTTTCTTAATTCCAATGTAATAATTTTGAATGTACTGACACTTAATTACATCATATGTAAATAATATTTCTGTAAAATAAGAAAGAACACACCATTTGCTGCACATTTTTATCCTTATTTTTTCCTTTCTGTTTTACAGCTTCAGATGATACTTTGCCAAGGCACCACATCTTACCAGTTACATATTAATTCATTTTGCTCATGTTACAAAATCCTCAAAGAATGTAAGTGGATGTGGTTAGTAGGGAAACAACGGAACTGAAAATGGATGGCTTAATACAGTTGCTAATGGATTCCGAATATAAGACAAACAGAGCATCATTTATTCTACAATACATTAAAAAAAGAAATAAGAAACTGATACTTTCAGCATGAATAAAAACTATTTTCATATCTTTTAGTGCAAAAATAAATTAAGTCCAGGCTCGCTCATAGAGCCTCAAAAAACAATAAGTAGTCACATCCTCTTTATTTCTGATATTTAAGTTAGTAATGCTGTCTACATAACACATACAAGTTAGTAATTATGTCTACGTAACACAAACCTGTTAGTGCTGTAGTGCTGTCTACATAACACATACAGGTTAGTAGTCCTGTCTATATAACACATGCAAGTTACTAATTATGTCTACATAACACATACAAGTTAGTAGTGCTGTCTACATAACACATACAGGTTAGCTATTATGTCTACATAACACATACAAGTTAGTAGTGCTGTCTACATAACACATACAGGTTAGTAGTGCTGTCTACATAACACATACAAGTTAGTAGTGCTGTATACATAACACATACAAGTTACTAATTATGTCTACATAACACATACAAGTTAGTAATGCTGTCAATATAACACATACAAGTTACTAGTGCTGTCAATATAACACATACAGGTTAGTAGTGCTGTCTACATAACACATACAAGTTTAGTAGTCCTGTCTACATAACACATACAGGTTAGTAGTGCTGTCTACATAACACATACAAGTTACTAATTATGTCTACATAACACATACAAGTTACTAATGCTGTATACATAACACATACAAGTTACTAATTATGTCTACATAACACATACAAGTTAGCGGTGCTGTCTACATAACACATACAAGTGAGTAATTATGTCTGCATAACACATACATTTAGTAGTGCTGTCTACATATCACATACAAGTTAGTAATTATGTCTATGCAACATCCCCCACAGGCGCCTAGCTTTTTCTTGGGGCCTGGAGACAGCCGGGGCCCGCAGTACCTGAGTGGCTGGCGGTTGCGGCCTAGGCACTCTAGTGTCACGGTGCTTGGTATGGGGGACCGGAGGGCTGTCCTACAGCCTGGCAGGTCTCCAGCAGGGTGGTGTTGGCAAGAAATGATGAGGGAGAGGCTGCTATAGTGGTTCTCCATGGGGCAACCCTTTGGTGTCTAGAGTATGAGTCTCTGTGTGGTGGACAGGGTGCCTGTGATGGTGACAGCCATAGTAGCAGGGACCAGACGGAGGCAGACGTTGAACAAAAACTACTTACAGTTCTTTATTGGAACCGACAGGAACCGTAGCAACGTGCCTTGACAGACTGGTGGAATGCTGGAGATGTAGTTGGAGGGAGCAATGGATGCAATGGGCAGGGTGGGAGATAGCTGTGTCCTAGTAGGCTGCTTCAGCTTGTCCTGGGTTGCTTCAGGTATCACCCTTAAAGGTAGGATGATACCCCTTTCCTCTCACTAACTAGCTCTTAGCTCCACTCTTCAGGCAGGGAGCTGGGCTCACCTGCTCTGGTCTGGTGTGCTGGCTGCACAGACTTGCTTAGCTGAACTGAGCTGTGTCCACTCTAGCCTAAGACTGACTTCACTGGATTAACTCCAGTCTTCTTCTCCTTCTAGAAGTTTCCTCACCAGGGGTTTTGTTACTCCCACTGGTCAGGTGGTGTCTACTCCTCCAATTACATCTCAGCTCACAGAAACAAAGTATAAACACATGTGATTGGTTGCTGGAATTACATCACATAAAACAATTAACTCCTGCCTTACCAGGCAGAATCTACCGCTGCAGTGCTCATCTGTGTTATGTGGTGACTATGTAGTGACATGCTGTGGGGCTGATCAGACCCTTCACAGGCTGCAAGCTACATGGTGGGACATATTCACAACCACCTCTCTGCCTTGCATCGGCGAGGGTGTTGCATCTACATAACACATACAAGTTAGTAATGCTGTATACATAACACATACAAGTTAGTAATGCTGTCTACATAACACATACAAGTTAGTAGTGCCGTCTACATAACACATACAGGTTAGTAGTGCTGTCTACATAACACATACAAGTTAGTACTGCTGTCTACATAACACATACAAGTTAGTGGTGCTGTCTACATAACACATACAGGTTAGTAGTGCTGTCTACATAACACATACAAGTTAGTAGTGCTGTATACATAACACATACAAGTTAGTAGTGCTGTATACATAACACATACAAGTTAGTAGTGCTGTATACATAACACATACAAGTTAGTGGTGCTGTATAAATAACACATACAAGTTAGTAGTGCTGTGAACATAACATATATAATACATGGTTAAAATATGCAAGCAAATCTTTATGAGAAAATAGATGTGTATTTTGTTGCAGATTTGCTCACAGATTTTGGTGCTTAGTTCAACATTTAATTCACCTTGACCCCATAAGGTAATTTTCAGTTCTTGCGTTTTCATTTTTCACATCCCCCACTATGAGAGATATATAATTCTCTCCAGACGCCATATTGTTCACCCAGACACCATCTTGTTTAGCCAGAAGCCATATTGTCCACTGTAATCGATGTGAGGATTCAGACGACACCATTTTGTATAAACTGTTTAGAAATACTTTTACCTCGCTACTGTTTTCCTTGTCTTTTTCTTCAGCTTGAAGGCCATATTTTGTCGAGGATGAGCATTCAGAAGGACATTTAGTGAAAACATTCTGTTTCCCTCAAGTCTAGTGTTTTTACTATACATGAAGTTCATTTGGGAAAATATCTTAAAGGTGAGGTTCTGGTATATCCAAGCTGACCTATAGCTTTTCAGCATTTTATCACCTTTTCATGGCCTCTGCAATGTTACTGTTTTTTCATTCTTCCCTTTCGCACATATTCCGTCACAGAAAATTTCCCATCATTCGAATCAATAACACAACAAGCTAGAAAACTCCTTTACAAGCTGTACTGCACTATGCACACAATAATAGCCCACACATAGACATATAACGGATATTATTTTGTGACAAAATATCACAAAATAACATTTTACAGAAAACAATTATATACAGGCAGTCCCTGGGTTATGTACTAGATAGGTTCTGTAGGTTTGATAGTGTATTACCTTTCCCTTATGGGTTGACGGAATAACACCAGACCTAATTACATCAAGCCAACCCAGGTCTTTGCCGAATAAATTGTAAAGGTTAAAGATAAAGACACGTTGTAGGTGGGGATTATATTAATACATGCTTTTTATTTATTTTTTTTTACTTGTTTATGCCATAGAATTTAATGGGTTACATTTTTAGGGTTTCCTGAGAGCTGGATCTTCTCTTCAAAGTCAGAAAATGCTTTCTGTATATGGACGTCTCGGTGAAAGGAGCAATAGTAAATATTCAAAACCATGAACTATACTCAGATGGGGAAATGGGAGACCTAGTCTCTTTATTGGGAGAGTTTCAATATAACACAAGATGCGTGGAACAAAATAAACACTAATGCTGAGCAGACCTACAAGTTGCAGGGTGCAACTATAACACAGCAATGTGCCGGCAGATGGCATAGATGTGCATCTGTCGGCCCAGCCAGGAACCTGAAGATGTGCTGCGGGAAGAAGAGGATGTCGGGGTCATTGCCAGAGGGTAAGTACTAAGTTTAATTTTTTAAGGCGGTCCTCTGGTGGGCATTATATTAAGGGGGCCACTTTGCTATGCATTATAGTAATGGAGACACTCTGCTAAACATGTTATTAAAGGGGCAATCTTCTGGATATTATATTAATGGTAGCACTGTTGGAGTCCGCTATTTGTGGTGGATTTTCATGTTTTTATTTGTTGTAATGTTTTTATTTTTTTCACGTGGTTGCTTCGTATGTTGCGTCTGTCTTGCCATCCAGCCGCGCTGTCACACATGCATGCGCTGTATGTTCCTCCACCTCACTCCCGCCATCATCACATGCAGGTGTCAATATGTATTCAGCTTCTATTGGTCAGCTCCGACCACATTATCTCCTTCCACTTTATCAGCACCACCCCTTGACAAAGCTATGTAGGGAACGAAACACATGTCAAGGAGGTGCTGGGCAGAGTTCCTTCAAATGCCCCCTATTACTTGTTTTCTGGTATGTACTATTACTTATTATTATATGTGTGCATCATTACTGTTTCTGATACATTTAAATTTTTGGCACTTTTGTTCTTTGAACTTTGTAAACAATGTATTATATACTGTATTATGTGATGTGTTCGCTGCCTGACGCTTCTATGTTTTTGCTATGAAATCACCCATGTCTTTTTAATGCTCTATTTTAAAGTGTAACTTAATAAACAATCTATTTTTAACACCACTGTTATTACTCAATATATTTCTAGATAGGTAGTGTCTGCTCTCTGAGAAACTGGTTTTATACTGATTTTTTATACTGATTTGTAGTATATAGCTAGCCAGCCACTGCAGTTTATAGTCTGCCTGCCCCCTGTAGTATATAGCCAGACAGCCCTCAGTAGTATATAGCCTGTCAGCCCCCTGTAGTATATAGACTCCCAGCCCCCTGTAGTATACAGCCTGTCTGCACCCTGTAGTATAAAGCCTGCCAGCCCCATGTAGTACATAGCCAGCCCCCTTTAGTATATAGCCCACCAGCCCCCTGTAGTATATAGCCTGCTGCCCTCTGTAGTATATAACCTGTCAGCTCCTTGGTGTATATATCCAGCCCCCCCTTTTAGTATTTAGCCTGCCAGCCCTGCCAGTGCACATGAAGAAAGAAGAGGCGGAGCTGGCTGGGGCATTGGAATGGTGAGTACTTCGTTTATTTCTTTTTAAATACCCGAGTATAAGCTGAATGGGGAATTTTCAGCACAAGAATTGTGCTAAAAAACTCTGCTTATATTCGTGTATATACAATATATCAATGGGTCACTCAAGGGAGGCATTTTATTAATGTAGGCACTATGCTGGACATTATAATAATGGGGCACTATGCTGGACATTATATTAATGGTAGCACTCTGCTGGGCATTATAATAATGGGGGAACTCTGCTGGGCATTATATCAATTGGATGGAGCGGCTGTGGACATTTTATTGATGAGTGGAAACTACTGGACATTTGATTAGAGAGTAGCAGCTGCATTTCCCACACTAGGCTTATACTCGAGTCAATACATTTTTCGAGTTTGGTGGTAAAATTAGGTACCTCAGCTTATACTCGGGTCAGTTTATACTCAAATATATATGAACTTTTAAATTACTTCTAAATTTCCATTGTTGCTTCAATTGTCCTTGAAATTAGTTTATAACCCCTTAAAATCATATTTTTTAAGCAAAGCTCTGATCTCAATTGGTTACTTTTTCCATCTCCCCTCACCTGTCCTCCCTAGCTATTAGTTGGTCATTATTTTAAAAGATGTGTCCGAATCATGAAAAATGGCAGATTTGTTCTGAATAACAAATCAATGGATTTGCTCATCTTTTACGATTAGGTAAAAAAAAAATTATACATTACTGGGCCCATACAGTGAATTACCAAAAATGTATTCTTTTTTTTCTAATTTTTTCCTTTACTTTTAAATCTATTTACACTGTTAGTCAATGTCTCTAACATGAAATACCATTCCATTTGGCCACTTACATTATGACTTGCAGGTTGCTTCCTTTTTTTGAAACTACATTTCCGTTCCATGTGAAAGCTTTAATAATGTAACCCATTTGTTTCCAAATAAAAAAATAAAATGAATAACAAAATTCCGAAAAAAAAGAACAAAATGCCATCTCCCATGTATTTTCCAAGAACTAAAAGTTCAGTGAAAGTTTAACATTTTAAAATGTGACTATAATAATCCAATAAGATTCAAAGGTAGAAAAGAGCAAAAAAACATCACATCTGCAAAGTTAAGCATATTTAACCCTATCTTATACCCTTAGTTTCTGTGTCGGGCTTCAACATTATCATCCATCTATAAAGTAAGGCAGAGGATATACCATCGATTTTGATTCTGTACTTATTTCATATTCTAACACTGCACTATTTCACTCCATGCCCCTCGTATACTGAATTTGTACTGAATGATGCTTTTCCAATTCACATTCCACCCCCTCTGATGTGTTTTAAGTTTGGATTAGGTGTAAAGGGGGCTGGCCCAATCACATTTGGAACGGGACTCTGACATCCCATAACGTTTAATTGCCCTCTTCCTAGCATATGCTTTACGTTTTTTCTGGAGTTGGCTGGCATATTTTGTATATTTTTTTTTGGGAAAATAATAATCTTTATTTACATAGCGCCATTTTTGCTTACCTCCTTTACCTTCTTTACCTCTTCTGAGTAGTCCTCTTTGTTTTCATGCATATTGCTACAATCTTCCTCCTATGTTTTGTATTGCCCTGTCTTTGTCTCTTTGTTTCACTTTGGTGCAGGAAGGAAACATTGACCATCCACCATTTGGAGTAGTATTGGCAAGTAGGTAGGGACAGCTGGGTGGGTTTACTGTCTATTCTTCCCTTACTTTTTCTTTTGGTTGTACATCCCCTGCAAGCAGAATTGCACTTCCTAAAAAAATCTTACTCATGTAATACACCCCTGCAATCCCACCACAATCATAGGTGCTAGAGCAATCCTGATTGGAACACAAATTTAGCTTATTCTAGAAAACAATTTACTTATTGCCCCACTTAACATAAATCAACCAAATATTTGCAGGGAAGATTTTGTGGTTCAAATTAGACTCCATAAAAGTCCATAAAAGTCTCACTTAAACTACATGTAAAAATTATGTTCATGACATAAAAAAAACCTTGTTATGTTATTACTGAAAGAAATGCCTAGTTTGTATATTAAGATATTTAAAGAGAGTTTGTTCATCTTTTTCACAAATTGAAATTAAACAAGCAGATTCCCAACTTAATGAAATAATATGGTCAGTACTTCAGCAGCAGATGGAGACTTTTCATGTTAGATCTAATGGGTGTTCATTCTCTGAACAGTTGCTTAATGCATATGCTGCAGTTTTTCCCCATGTAATTTTTCCCAGACTGCTCAGTTTAAAGAGGTCTTACTGTTGAAAACATATAAAATTTTCATTTTTTCTTCCCATCATTAATTGAGGACATTAATGAACACAAAATTTAAAAGTTGAAATGAAGTTTAATTTTTGAAATGTTTTAATTTTTTTCTTCTGTTCATGATTACATGAGCTTCCATATCGCCGGTGTTCCTGCTCTGCTTTGGGAATAAGAAGGAAATACTTTGGCAAATTAATGTTATTGTTTGTATGATGGAAAATAATACAATTTTCCAAAATAGTTTCTGTATCAATTCCGTTTTCTAGATGCTTGCTGTCCTCCCATGGAAAGCTTCTATGTTTACTTCCAGTGGACAGAAATCTGACCATGGTCACACAGGTGCACGGCTCATTATCACACAGCTCTGATTGCTCTCTGTCATATAAATGAGCCGTGCACCTGTGTGACCATGGTCAGATTTCTGTCTACAGGAAATAAACAATGAAGCTTTGTATGGAAGTATATAGGAAATTTATATATCTTTTCATTATTCAAACAATAATAATTACTTGTTGAAGTGGGAATGCCCCTTTAAATGGACAAAAAAATGGGCAATTTTTTTTTTTTTTAAAGTGGGGTTACCATATTACTTATTTATTTTTTAGATGCTACCCTGGAATAAAGTAACCCCACTTTTTTTTTAAAAAAAAAGGTTTATTATTTATTAACTAGTGCAGCTGAATTATTTTTGTAATTCCCCTTGAGTGATATGCACAGCAGCTTCATAGCCATACACAGCAATAGACTGTTGTCAACGCATGGTCTTTGCCACAGAAGAGGCCGTTTAAACAGAAAGGGGCTCATTTACTTACCCGGTCCAGTCACGATACCGCGGCGCGTTGTACGACGGTGATTCGGGTCTGCCGGGATTCACTAAGGTCACACGGCCCATATCCACTAGGTGTCGCTGATGCGTTGAAGTCCGCCGGAGTTCACCTGCTTCGTCCCGGTGTATGTGAGTGCTGATTTTGCGTCACAATTTTTTTTAAAAATTCCGCCGTTTTTCCGAATCCGTCGGGTTTTTCAACGGCCACGCCCCCCTATTTATGTCGCTTGAAAGCCACAATCCAATCGCATGCGCCAAAATTCCGGGGCAATTCGGCGCGAATCGGAAATATTCGAGAAACCCAACGAAAATGCACAATTCGGACCCTTAGTAAATGAGCCCCAATGGCTCATGGTACAGTTTACTGCTTGTTGGTTACTAATTTTACACAAGTGATAGCACGGTTTGTTTTATATATATTTCTTTAATACAAAGTCCCGAGTCACCTAATTGCTGCTGTGTCACTGATTTCTTTCTCTTTAACTTCTCCAGTGCTCCTGACACTCCTCTCTATACTGCTACCTCACATATGAGAAATGCATCATTTTGGTCTGTGCTCCTGGCCCCTTCATTGGGGCAGATTTACTTACCCGGTCCATTCGCGATCCAGCAGCGCCTTCTCTGTCGAGGATTCGGGTCTTACGGCGATTCACTAAGGTAGTGTGCCCAATGTCCACCAGGTGTCGTAGCTGTGCTGAAGTCCGCCGGAGTTTGCTGGAGTTCACCATCCTATCTTGGGTGCAGGTAAGCACAAAGCAAAACCCGAGGCAATCTGGTGCAAATCTGTAATTTTCGGGAAACCCGACGAAACATAGCGTTTCGGGCCCTTAGTAAATGACCCCTATTATCTCTAAGCCCTTTGCAACTTCTGTTGGCCCTTCTGGTTCTTCAATAAACATGACTTACATCTGGTTTCAGACCTAGGGTTTCCTTCGTGCGACAAGAATTAAATCCCTGAAGATGCCAATGTGTATTCCTAGTTCTCGCTCTATGTAAAACTCTATCTGTTACTCACAGATTCTTCCTTTGTAGTAGATTGTTCTGGGATCAAGTGTAAAATGTATCTTTGGTCTCTCTCTCATGCAGCTGGCACTCACCCCAACACTAGACCAGGGTTGGGGCAGCCCCTCTATGAACTGAAACCTTACCACTTTCTAGAAATTTCTGGACTTTTTCTAAATAATCAGCACTTATTACAATGTTCAAAGTCTTCATTATATATATATATATATATATATATATTTATCCCAAATGTGCATATCCGAATAAAACGTAATATATATATAAAGAAACGGGCACATAATGCTGGAAATCTACCATCAGTCAAACTGATGGTAAGATGTCCTTCAATGGGACACTGAAAGTAAAAATCATAATGACGTTAGTTAAATTCTATCTTCTGTTATGTAATTTATATAAACAAAGTAACACCAATCATATTATATGCAGTTTCTTCTATTGCCTTTGAGATAAGGGTTCTCTTTGAAGAAGACCTGTCACCCTGAAAAAGTGCACTAGTGCTAAAACAAATGCAGCAGTGTTACACTGTTAGCGCTATCGGAAACCTCCAATAACGCTTAATAACACTGCTGCGCTGTACAGGGCAAATGCCAGACCGCTCTCAAATTGGTCCGACGTATTCATAAGGGGCGGGTTTGGGGGCGGTGACTGTTGCATGACGTCTGCCAGTCACCACTGCCCCATGGAGCGAGCAGCAGTGTTAGTTGGCGTTATATGAGGTATCCAATAATGTTAACAGTGTAACACTGCTGCGTTTGCTTTAGCACTAGGAGCTGCTTACTTTAGTTGTGACCTTGGACCTGACCTATGACCTTTAAAGAGGTCGGCACTCCCTTCACAACCACTGCCATACACCTGCTACACCCGGAAACTAATGCTGTAGCAGACATGCAGCAGTGTTCAGGATGGGAGCCCCGGCCTCTGTAAATAAACAGAGGCATGTAGTAATGGCCAGTACAGCGAGAGTACATGAGAACACCAAAGTAGGTGTGGTATTTTATAACCCCCCTCCCGAAGACATATATATATATATGTTTTTTTAAATCATAGGCAGCAACTTTAAATGTTTTCCTATTATAAACTTGGCATGAAATATATATGTAAAAAAACTTAGATTGTTAGTGGTCCAACTTTTGGGACAATCACTGAACTTGGGAGAGAAAAACTGTGCAAAATCCCACTTATACAGTAGAATGGAAATGGAGGTTCAAAAAATGTTCACTCATCTTTTTATTTATTTTTTTCTCTGTTACATATCTGTTACTTTGCATTAAAACTATATTGTGTACCCGCCTTCCAATGTAAACTTGTGTCCCAGCCACTAAATAAGGATCTGCCTGAATTTCCATTCCTTTCCCCACGTTGAGCATTGAGAAACATGTATCATTACTACCGTTTCTTACAACATCATACGGACCTTTTATTTATCAAGCAATAATTTAGCCGTCGATAGACAAACTCTGGTGATGGATGGAATAATCTAACGTTACTTAAAATAAATCAAAACATTTCACTGTGACTGAAAATAACAATACAACTGAGCCTCTCTCTAACCTTTAGGTTTAATTTTAATTTTTATCCTTTGCCTATCTAGAAACGGAAAGAGAAATTTGCCCTGTCACTGAAGAAAGGAGATTACTCCTCATTAGCAGGGCATGAAAAAAGTCAGAATGAAGGTGCCTATGGGTTGTGCTGGCTGTGATTTAGAGACTGACAACTGGAAATGATGAAGAATAACATTAACACAAAAGAAAGCCTGCAGGCAAATTGAGCAAAGACCTCGCTGTTTGGGTGAAGGTGACAGCCCTATTGTTCACTTATCACCTTCCACTGGCCATCTTCCCACACTGTGTTTGACATCTGATTTCCCTGGAGGATTGTGCACCCTATCCAAAATGCACACAGGTAATTTAGCCTGGAAGCACGTGAACATGGAAAACATATAGGTATTTATATATATAGAAGGAGGAAAATATAAAGAGAAGGAGAGGAGAAAAGGTGATAAGGCTCAAAATAATTTTCTCTTTTCAATCATATCATTTCCATTGATTATAAAATGTGAGATATATAAAGATGTAGAAAACTTGGCAAAAAGTGTCCCACAGCAAACTTTAACTTGAGCTTTGTAACTTGAGCGTTGTATTATGTGTCAAGGTAAAGTTTGTTCAGTTTGTTAACTCATTATATCTTGAATGTTTAGGGATTTCTGAACTATTAATCTACAACAGACTACAGATGATATTGTGGCAAATTTGCGGACAGACTTTAACCGCTCCACATTGTTCCACATGGAAAAGATGGAGCATACTCTGTATTTCCTTGTGTGTGCGGTGCTGTTTTCGTCTGCATACATCTGTGTGAATGTACCTTTAGAGATCCCCAGATGAATAGAGTGCTTTGAAGACAGAAATTCTATTGTTATAAACTACATTTGGGCTATTCATATTCTTCCAACTTTATCCACACTAGGCTGTCAATAAGTCAATAATTCCACATATTCTTGTTTCACGGATCTTTACTGATAGTTTTGAGATATTAGTACAATTTACATTATCAATGCCATAAATGTAGCTGAAATGTACCTGAAGTCTAGTTCATCATCCATCATCTTAAGGGCATGATTATGGGAAGAGATTTATGAAATGTGACCAAGTGCCATAGCTGTAAAAGTTCAAAGGTTGCAGATGCGTCAGGGTCGACTATTTAAAAGGCCCCATAGTATTACTGCAGTATTATCAACATAAAGAACAGTATATTTGCTTTCTAATTAAATTACTAAAATGAAATACTACATAACAAAATTTGATAGTTGATATAATAATAGGATAGAATAATAGGAGGAGAACAGCCAAATAACAAAAAATGGTGACACACGCCACTGCACCACACACAGATGAAGAATGTTGCCGGAGGATCCTCTGTGTCATTCTCTAAATTCACTGGATGCTCAGGCATGCTCTACTTCTCAAGTTGTCCTGGCGCAAATATAGTCCAAAGCTGCCCAAAAGCTTGGGTTTTCCCGCACTAAACCATGTTCTCCTGAGGGGTCTCCAAGCTCTCCAGTAATGTTTGAGGGTTCACAAAGCCCTTTGAAGCCTAATGTGTAGGTGGATACCCTTGACTTTCCTGACCGTTCTGCAGTATTAGATAGGAAATTTGCAGAGGTACTGTCCACCATCAATTTGTTCCAATCCATGCTAGTCACAAAGGTGGTCCGAGAGGAATTTTTTTTACTCCGGCACAATATCCACAAAGCCAAAGATAGAATTACAGAGAGAAAAAGCACAGTGTATCAGAGGTTGAGGATGTCCAGAGGCCAATGCCTGCACAGATCAGTGATCTTCAGCACCAGATGACAGCCCCTGCTGATAGAGCGGACAACTTTGAAAACTGTCTTTGACGTAACAATATCCAAATCATAGGGCTCCCATAAAAGGTGGAGGGTACTGACCCAGTCTCCTTTATTGAAAAATGGTTGAAGAACATGTTTCCTGTGGAGACTTTTTCCCCATTCTTCACAGTTGAGATGGCTCATCTTGTGCCAACTTGCCAAGGCCCTCCTGGAGTGAATTTGAGACCATTCCTTGCTCGCTTGCTGCATTTCTGGGACAGAGACTCCATTCTCTGAGCGGATAGGGCCAAGGGTCGCAGTCGCCTCCACAACAAGGGGCACAGATATTCCATGATATTCCCGTTGCGCTTACTTATTGTAGATGGCCAAAGCTTTTTTTGGGCTCTGGGCTGCTGGATTGGCTCCCCCCTGCCTGATTGAAGCTGGACTAAACTGTGTGCTGTGAAGTTTTAATTTGTCTGTTATGCTGGTGGATGGGGAGATATTCTAAGTTACCCTTTGATTTTCCTACGGCTAGGATGCAATATGTTTTTTTACTGATGCACCTTAACCTGTTCAGAGCAAGGCACTCTCCTTATCTTTCTTATTGCCCACTCCCCTCCACATGCCTTCCATTACCTCCCCCCTCCTCATTCCCCCTGCACCCCTTCTCTCCCCCATTCTAAATGTTATATTAAATTGTACTGACATGTTCATGCCACCAGTGGTTGGGGCCCTGGGGCAGCGGGGTATAGGTTGTCTTAGTTAGGGTCTACTTTCCCATTAGTGTAGTTGTTCGTGGGTTTAGGTCTGCACACCCAGTGTTAGGGTGTTAGACTTCATGTGTATGTGAGTGATGTTTGCCTGGTTGTCTGCGTCTTCTCTTTCTTCTCACATACCTATGTTCACTTGGTCATTCTTAATTCAATTTCGTTGATATGGCTCCACTTAAAACTATAAGCAGGAATGTCAGGGGCCGTAACTCTAAATTTAAGTGAGTGATAATTCTGGACTCAATTAAGAAGCAATAAATAGTAGCAGAGGTACCACACTCTACTGGAATATGTGGTGCTCAAGAAAATTGGGATTCTCGGTCCACTTCATATAAGGTAGAAGAATTTTCGGCACACACAATGGGTTTTTCTTTGCTTAATTAATTTTTATTTGTAGTGAAAGAATTCATAGAGCAGCCTTCACCATGAAGTAGTTTTGTATCATAACATCTTTTTTCAAAACATAAGTAGATCAATAATTAGTACGACGTTTCGGTCATCTCGACCTTTGTCAAGTATGATCTTAGTTTTGTAGTGGAGTATACGAGTTGAGGTGAGGCATCACCTCAACTCTGTATACCTCCACTACAAAACTAAGATCATACTTGACAAAGGTCGAGATGACCGAAACGTCGTACTAATTATTGATCTACTTATGTTTTGAAAAAAGATGTTATGATACAAAACTACTTCATGGTGAAGGCTGATCTATGAATTCTTTCACTACAAATAAAAATTAATTAAGCAAAGAAAAACCCATTGTGTGTGCCGAAAATTCTTCTACCTTCAATTAAGAAGCAGTCACCCCACAGTGTGTGCATCTATGAGATCCACCTCATGGTCCAGAAGATTCTTGCACTGAAGCGTGGTTGGCTGACCAGGGGTTACCACCCCTGTACTCGGTTTAAGCTAGGGGGGTTCTGTCCTTGTCTCTAAGGCCCTACCTGTAGAGGTGCTACAGGTGGACATTGGCCATTGACTTTACTGTGGTTCTTTAATCCCTCTATAGACTATACTAAAGGGAAAAACCCCGAATCTGCCCGAATGAACAAATGGCTGACGACCTTTAACCTGACTGATGTCTGCAAGGCAAACATTTCATGTACTCCTTCTACTCTCATTCCCATAAAAACTTCTCTCGCTTTGCTTCTCTGGACACCCTAGGTGTACTCCATATCCTTCTGTATCCTCTGTGCATCCGATCATTCCCCTTTGTTACTCACTCTCAAAGTAGGCCCCCCCCAGTGACTCTCTTATTTGGCGGTTACATCCTGCCTGGCTATCCTTCCCTGCCATCTAAGCTAATGTGAGAGCGCTGAGTTTTGGAATATTCATTCTGACCATCCTAACCCTCTTTTGGTGTGGGACTCATATAAGTGCTCTGTCAGGGGTGCATTCATTTTGAGAAAGAATGTACAAGTAAGATCCTTCTGGCAACAGAGGCGAATATATTTGAATTTGGGGCTAAAAATGGTAAACTTCTCTCATACAGTATCTCTTCCGTGCTGAACTTTCATTCCCTCCATAATAGATGCTAGTGGTGTCTTGACTTATGATCCAAGCCCACTATAGCTCCAGATTTTCCGCCTTGGCCAAGGAAATGGATGAATCCCGAATGAGCTTCATCTCTGGTGTCTGTCACCTGCTCAGTTGTCTGCTCTGGATTTGCCCGTCTCGGCTGGTAGGACATTGGGTCTTGATGGGTTGGGGTTATGGGAATGGTATAGTGATGGTCTCTTGTCCACTGCCCAGGAATGCGGCCTCCTTGCTGACTCTATGTGCGAGGCACTGATTGTAATCCTTCCTAAGTCGGGGAAGGATCCCACACTCCCAGATTCCTATTGCCCCATCTTTCTCTTAAATTCTGATATTAAAATATTTGCAAAAATCCTGGCCATGAATTTAAATAAAATTATCTTGCCATTGATTCAACTAGATCAAATGGTAAGGGTATGCCCGGTAAGGAGATGGATATTAACATACAGCGGCTGTTTCTCAATATAGCAATGGCTGATGACTCATCTGATCCTGGCTTTATTCTGTCTTTAGACAATTGTAAGGCTTTCAACACTGTCAAGTGGCCTTATTTATGGGCAATCCTGCCAAAAATGGAAGTGGGTCCAAGCTTTATGGCTTTAATTCAGCTTCTTTATTGTGCTCCTAAGGCAAGGGTCAGAACAAACCTAAACATCTCAGATACCTTCCCTATGACTTAGCGTACCAGACCATACCAGTGCCCACTATCCCCACTTCTCTTTGCACTGGCCATCCTGACAATATCAAAGATATTGCTGGATCGATGTAGATATAAGCTATACTGCCACAGTTCTTGCAGTGGCCCTTATGGGATGATATGAAGGGCTTCACAATCTTCTGTTCCACTACCTTTGCAAACAGTTGTGGTGTGCTGGCGTAGGGCTCAATTATTGGTTAGTGATCCCAGCTCTCCCCTCTTGTTTCCTTGTTTCTCTCATTTCCTCTCTCTGCCAGGATGGATGATGTTAGGTAATCCTGTGGCCTCTTTCCACTATTCACACTTGAGACATGCATTTAGGGCCCATTTTGGCTCTCCAATCTGATAGTGGTATTTTCTAAACTTGAGTCCCTGCTGGGCACTCTGGACATCCATAAGCTGTTCCCCCAGGTCTATGCTCTTTTGAAGCTACAGGGCTGTTGACCCTTTGACAGGGCTCTCCTGAGCTAGAAAGAAGACATTCCCGATCTCTCTGATGATTATTGCACTTTGACTTCCCACACATTGGTGGTCATTTACTAAGGGCCTGAATCGCGTTTTTACGGCGGGTTACCCAAATTTTCCCTGAATTGCCCCGGGTTTTTGGCGCATGCGATTGGATTGTGGCGCAACGGCACTGGCGTACATGCAACGGAAATCGGGGGCGTGGCCGAGCAAAACCCGACAGATTTGGAGAAACCGCAGCATTTTAAAAAAAAAGTGCAGCTGGACACCTGGACACGTGCTTACCTGCACTCGGCCCGGCTTGGTGAAGTTCAGTGCATTCCGATGAACTTCAGCGCAGCAGCAGCACCTGGTGGACGTCGGAGGAACTGCCTTAATGAATCGCCGGAAGACCCGAATCCTCCACACAGAATGCGCCGCTGGATCGCGAATGGACCGGGTAAGTAAATCTGACCCATTATGTCCCCGTAGGTTTGCCTCCTCAGTATAGTAAATAAGATATTCCATGGTCATTATGACAAGATTTTCTTCCGCTTTGTCCGCTTTGTTTTATATTATGTCTGCAAAGGCAATAGAACTATTTAACCATATGGTGGCGAAAGCAAAGGACTAAGTCACACCCTCAGCCCCCTCCCCCAAACAGATTAAAAACACTTCCCCACCCCCAAAAAATTAAGGTAGTAATTGTAATGTTATTTGTGTTGTTTATTATGTGAAACACTGTTCATGTCTTGCCTGATGTGATGATGCACAAAACAATTTCCCAACAGGATTAATAAAGTTTTGTTGTATTCTATTCTATGTCTTAGGGTATGCTGAGGAGGGTCTGTTCACTTGTTTCTTTATGCTGTCTTGTATTAGTGGTCACGAGGGTGTGACTGTTTGTGTGTGTAGTTATGTCTAGTGAACACCCATCTTCTTTGACGAATAGTATGTGTCTTAACACGTCTCCTGTCTTACATGTGTTATTAATGCATATTGTCCATATTTCTGCCTCCTGCATTTTTGTTGCAAACATCGTACTGTACTCTGCTGTTTTATGCCCAGTACTTGTATATTGTGCTTGTTAATATTTTATTGGAAAAAATGCAAAAATAAATACTTAAAAAAAAAAACTAAATAAAAAAGCAGAGGCTTCAGAAAAACTCAGTGACGGTTCTTGACTGGCCCAACCACAGCCCTGACCTAAAACCAACTGAACATCTCTGGAGAGACTTGAAAATGGCTTCCACCTACGTTCACCATCCAACCTGAGGGAACTGGAGAGGATCAGCAAGGAAGAGGCAGAGGATCCCCAAATCCAGGTGTGAAAAACTTGTTGCATCATTTCCAAGAAGCCTCATGGCTGTACTAGCTCAAATGTGCTTCTACTTAATACTGACCAAAAGTTCTGAATACTTATGACCATGTGATATTTCAGTTTTTCTTGTTCAAGAAATTAGCAAAAATATCTACATTTCAGTTTTTTTCTGTCAAGATGGGGGCAGAGTGCAAATTAATGAGCAAAAAACTGATCTTACCAATTGAGTGCAATGAAACAAAAGCATGACAAATTAAAATGGGTCTGAATACTTTCCTTACCCAAAGTAAAGTAAAGGGAAATAAATAATGACTTTGTGGTTTCTAGTTTCTAGGTGGTACTAAAGGTTATTCCTCAGCATTGGACTACTCATTGCATTTGTCCTTTGCTTTAAGATCACTGGGAATGTGAATGCAGCATCCATGGAATCCATATCATTGTCACATACACATGAATGTATCTGAAGAATTCTCCCACTGGGGAATGCGTGAAACATTTGTTGGATTCCCCTGTGTATTTCATATTGTCTTCAGCCTCTCAGTTATGTTGGATCTAGCTGAATACTCTTTATTAATGCAGTAGCTGTGTTACAAAATTGTATGGTCATACCTATTCATATTCAACCATAATCTATAGATAATAGAATACATAAGACTTATGAATCTAAACAAATATCATCATATAAACAGGTATAAAGAATATAAGTTGCTCATAAGAATGACAGAATATATAAAATTGTCATTTTTTTCTCAATATGTGTTTTTGTTGGTGTTTTTAATTGGGTCAAGTTTTTATTTATCAATTAGAACATCACAGTATTGTATATTGTATCTCAAATATTGAAAAATAGCATTTAAAGGGATTATCCTGGGTTTAGATAAGGAACATTCCCCTTGTCTTTAGAAGGTATAAGCAGAGGTGCCCTGTTTGTACAGCCAATTTTTAAGATATGTTACCCAGTTGTTCTATTGTTGCCAATTTTACACTTGTGGGGATTAAGAAGGATATAGTGATGGTCATATGGTGAGAAGTGAGCCAGAAAAGTCCTCCTTCTGGTATCTTTGATCACATGGGTGCAAGTTACTGGTATACTGGTAACTTGCCTCGGTGCCAACCTATTGTAAACAAAGTGACAAGTGATTCTGGAGCATCTACGATCATCTACGTGGACAAGGAACTGGTAGAGACAAGCGCCAGCCCGGAAGCAGAGTGAAGCACAATCCTCATCAAAATTCCTCTTCCCATTTAGGTCTGAAAGTTGACATGACATTATTGTAATTAGCCCCATCTGGTGAAATTACTGTGATTATCTAACACTGGGAGGAGCGAAAAACCGTTGTCACTTGTGTGGGCTCTTGAGATCATAAGGAGTGGCACAGTGATGCTACTTTTTGCATTAAATAACCGTGGACTAGATTACAGAAAGCTGCAAGCAGTGAAATTGAACATGTATTATCAAGTCGCTTGTAACAGGGAGCCAATTTTAATAGTGTGCACTAAGGTTTCCCTGGATAACCCCTTTAAAGAGTTATATCAATCCAATGTAATTCACCTATGAAATGCATATTTAATAATACAGCTACTCTATGTTAAAGGGGTAGACTACTCTTTTTCCATTAGTTGCCTTTATGTCTTTACTGCCTTGGGGATAATGCCTAAATATTCATCAAGTGAATAAGAAGTGGTGCTACATACTCTCCATGCTTCTTTGTTTACATGTCTGAGCTCTAGTGAATAGAAAGCTGCAGCAGGAGATTATTACTCACTGTGCTCCCTCCCCCTACCCTCTTCCAGTCTCTGCCAGTAGGGATAGACAGTGAAAAGAAAGATACAGTGGGTAACGCAATGAGCAAGGCCTAGAGCAGTGAGAGATAGAATGCTGTGTATACATGCAGAGGGCAGGATGCCAAAAACAGAAAAAGGCTTAAGCTATCAAAGGGGGCAAAGACACAGGTATGTATATATGCAGAGACTAGAGATGAGTGGACCCATTAAAATTCAGGTTCAGCCTAGATCGGGTGAAAATTTCGAGGCATTGAGCAGGGCGGATTGAGCCTGCCATGGGTTCTGAATATTATAGCCTCTACAAGTCCGAAATTCACTTCCTACACGTGGTGTTAGAATCAAGCTTCTTGGGGAATAGAGGATGTGTCCCTTTTACTTTCATTCTGTGGTTACAGGACCTTTGCTGGACCTTTAAAGGTCCTGAAATGGCTCTGGTGCATATGTGTATTGAGACCTGAACATATATTTCATATTTCATGGGTGAAGGTCCTACTGAGTATAAAATTTGGTGGGTGGGTTGGGTGGCTATGGGCTTGGGCCCTGGACTACAGCCCAAACCGCCTTATAGTTATAATCCAATACTGTAGCTGAGTTGTTTGTTTGAAGGTCCATGTCCGGCACTACATGTGCTAAAAAGATTCAAATAATATGTTACCTTGAATGAAATAGAATGCTGAAAAACCTCGCCTCGGCTTATACACGAGTCATTGATAAAAAAAATAATACTCACCCTCCGGTGTCCCCGATGTTCGTCGCCGCTCCCGGTGGCTCCCGATCCCTGTCGCGGCTCCTGGCGGCTCCCCGTGTCTCCTCTTCTGTCTATCTTCTATCTTCTCTAGCCGGCAGAGTCGCGTCCATGCGATCTGCCGGCCGTCGCACACTGTGATGCAGCGATGTCGCCGCTGATGACGTCCTCAGCGGCGACAGCATCGCATCACAGTGTGCGACAGATGGCGAGATCTCCCGGCCAGAGGAGATAGAAGATAGAAGAGTGAAGAAGCCGCCGGGAGCCGCGATGGGGATCGGAAGCCGCCGGGAGCCGCAACGAACATCGGGGACACCGGAGGGTGAGTACTAAGTTTATTTTTTTATCTGTATGCTACACAGGGGCAGGATGTATGCTACACGGGGGCAGGCTATATACTGCAAGGGGGCAGGCTGTATACTACATGGGGGCAGGCTGTATACTACATGGGAGCAGGCTGTATACTACAAGGGGGCAGGTTGTATACTACATGGGGGACAGGCTGTATAATACATGGGGGACAGGCTGTATAATACATGGGGGCAGGCTGTATACTTCTTGGGGCAGTCTGTATACTACATGGGGACTGGCTGTATGCTACATGGGGCAGGCTGTATACTACATGGGGGCAGGCTGTATACTACATGGGGGCAGGCTGGCTGTATACTACACCCTCGGCTTATACTCGAGTCAATAGGTTTTCCCAGTTTTAGGTGGTAAAATTAGGGGTCTCGGCTTATACTCAGGTTGGCTTATACTCGAGCATATACGGTAGCTAGACAGTTTTTTTTATTGTAAAGATAGGCAAATGTAATGGGGTCTGTTCAGTCTCATCAATCTTTAAATACTTGAGGGCATTTTGTGTATAACTTATGAGACAACTGGCTGAAGAAGAAGCACTTCCCATAAAATCCCACCCTTTCTTCTCCCTGGTAGTCTATCACCTGTCAGCCAGAAATAGGAGCCTAAAGTATTTAGTTAACCCTTAAGCTTTCTTAAATTGTTTGCCAAATGCTAAATTTTCTGAAGACGAACAATGGTGTGGGCAAGTTTGCTTTTCTCATTCATTTTCAGGATTGTAGCCCTTTAAATTATGCAGATATTAGATGAAAATGTCCCAAAATAAACCCCAGTGAAAGAGACTCATCATTAACACTGAACCAAGATCATTTCAGCATAGTAAATTTATCTAAATTAGCATTTTCTTTTACATATTTTAAAGCACGCACCTTTTCATCTAAAACTATAAAAGTTACAAGTTTTTTTTTTCGTTATTATAATAGCGAGTTTCTGGAATGCATTGCATAGGCATAATTATTTCAGATGGCTTTAGAATATGAAATCATTTTTTTCTTCATAATTATATTATTTTATATCTTTAACATATGTTCTCTACAATGTTAGTAAATCAAATTGCAGTAGCCACTCTTCTATGTAATGTGGAATTCGCATATTGCAAGTTTCCGGCTTCATCCTGTATTTAGCAAAGAGGTAAAATAAGGTATGGTGTGGTTTGCAAGAGCAAAAATGAAAACCATGTAGTTCCTCACTATGTGGTTAATAACTCCGGGATCGTAATTATTTGCAGTTGTATTTGGCTTCCTTCTCTACAGGTGTAAATTGACATCTTGGTTATGAATCAGGAGTATGATCAGGCCACACAGATGAGACCACCCACACAGTCACATTTCTGAATTTCAGATGGGTGGCAGCAAATACCTTCCCAACCGGTGTTCAGTTCTTGGGATGTTGGTACATTGCTTAAATGATGGTCTCAGTTTGGGGGAGTCCCATCAAATGTTACCTTTAGCTATCACATAGCTAGATTGGATGGATAAAATAGATTATTGATACTCTGGATAAGAATGTAGATAGACACCTGGGGGGGGGGGATTCATCAGAAGATTTTTGGTGTTAAAATAAAGGCTCCAAAAAGATGCATAGTAAATGTTTGCAACCTTTTACTGTAAGTCTCAATGTCCCTTTCACGCTACTCAACTATAGTGGTGTAAACATAGAAGCAAGGCTAGTCCTACGCCATGTAAAGCCAGATTTTTGACTTTCAACTTTCATATATAGGATTAAAGTTCTAGTATTGTCCTGTACCACGGATGCAGGTAAAGAGTAGTAGCCCTGTTCCCATATATGTAGGATAAGAGCAGTAGCACTGTGGCATTCCAATAGCATTCCAAAACTTACAGATTATTAGGGGGAGATTTATCAGAAATGCCTGAGAGCAAAACTGTTCTAGTTTTCTATGTGCAGACCAAGGCATGCTTAAAAAACGATAGGAAAAATCGCAGTGAAAAGTTGCAAAAACGATCAAAGTCGCAAAAATGAGACAGTTTAACTTGAAGAAATAAAGATACATGTCCCCATGTGAGTGGATTTGGTGGTAGACTGAGCCTTGGTGGCTACACAAAACACCAATATTGTAAAGATCCACGATGAGTCGTCCCATTCTGGAAAGCGCTGTCACATTCGGAGAATAGACCGTGATGGTGTATCCATAAAAGCAATTTTAATAAAAAAGTGAAGGGTCCTGGCTGGAGCCTTCGTCAGGTGAAAAAATTACATACCAAAAAACACCAATATTAAAATACACTACTGACTGAAAATCCCTACACATAAAATCTGGGAGGTTTGAAAAATAAAAGTCAAGGAGGAGACAGAGAGGAAGACTGATTTTGAAGAAAAAAGGAAAAATGTGAAGTCAGTTTTAGGTATCGGAGTAGACAGAGGCACTGTGTTAGCAATGATAAGGTGCATGAGCAAATACACCCATTGGTGAAAAGAGTGGTAGATTCCGAGCTGGGTTACCAGGAACATGAAGTCTACTTCATTAATCTTAAAGGCTTGTTCATAAAACCGGGAAAACACATTTGCATATTTCCACAGTGGAGCATCAATGGCTATAAATCTCTACATGCCTGCAGAGCTGGCCTTTTGTCTAGATATCTAATACATGTAGTGCAGGGGATTATTAAGCCAGTTGCTTACACTGTACTGATGAGATGCAATCACATCGAAACAGCACTGTGTACAGTTGTGAATCTGTTCCTTATGGAATAGAAATACTGGTTTGTCTTCTATCCTGCATCATGTCGTTAGGGTTCCTGAAAACGTCATGCCTGATGTACAAGGAAGTCCAGAGGCAATGTTTTTCTTTTCCCATTCTGGAAAACATATTTGCATATATCTAGACAATGATTATAGAAGTGATATACCATATATACTCGAGTATAGGCCGAGTTTTTCAGCACAAAATTTGTTCTCGGCTTATACTCGAGTCAAGAAAAAAAATAGTCAAAACTCACCTTTCCAACATCACCCGTAGGTCCTATGCTTGTTTCGATGCTCTGGTGCCACCGCGGGTCCTTCGGATCCTCTTCAGGTTTTTCCGCTCCTCTTCAGGTCCCCTCGCGATACCGACACCTCACAAACAATGAGGTCGGCAAGCAGCTGACGTAATTCTGTGTGCCGGCCGAGCTCTAAGACCCGAAGAGTAGTGGAGAATCCGAAGAGGACCCAAGGCAGCATCCGAGACAGACTGGGCCGGCTATATACTACAGGGGCTGGGCAGGCTATTCACTACAGGGTCTGGCAGGCTATATACTACAGGGGTCTTGCTGGCTATATACTGGGAGGCTGTGACCAATGCATTTCCCACCCTTGGATTATACTCAAGTCAATAGGTTTTCCCAGTTTTTATGTTGAAATTAGGGGTCTCAGCTTATACTCAGGTCAGCTTATACTAGAGTATATACGGTACGTACATTTCAATAAGAGAAAAGTAGATTAAAAGAGGGTCCTCACTTGTGTAGCTTGTTGTAGTAAAGAAGGTTGGGTGGCAAGCGGTATAGGTACTCGCCTGGGTTGGTCATTGTATAAATGGCAGGTCCTATTGCCACATCTGGATAGGCACCACCAATCAATGGCCTTGCTTCAATAAGTTTGAGCTGTATTAAAATGAAGTGATATTGCATTATATTCATTCAACATTTTATTTTATGTTTTAACTTACGTTGTTCTATGAATTGTGTGTCAACACATGACTTTTAAAGACCAATTTGAATCAAATATATTTATAAACCTGAAATATCAAGATAGTTTTTCCTGCATTGCCTAAGGATAGTGGTGTAGCAGATTATTACAAGATTTTTTACAATCCCCTTTTAGCCCTACACATAACAAAGGTTTTTTAATCTTGCACCTACCTAGCATTTATTGAGATCAAGTGAGAGTTATCAAACTATTTGGGTCTATTGGAAACAAAACACGGTGCGGCAGCACTCAGAATATTTCCACACGGATGATACTGTTAAAAGCCTTCTTTTATTGCCTCACAAATTAAAATGGGATGGATACAGGAAGGACCTACGCATTTCAACGCGTTTCAATGAATAAGACGCAGTAGCGTTGAAACGCGTAGGTCCTTCCTGTATCCATCCCATTTTAATTTGTGAGGCAATAAAAGAAGGCTTTTAACAGTATCATCCGTGTGGAGGTATTCTGAGTGCTGCCGCACCGTGTTTTGTTTCCATTTTGGATTGCGAGTCTGAGGATCTGGAAGGCATGCACCCCTCACACGGGACAGTTACTTCAAGGAGGAGAAGCGTGATTGGGTGAGCTGACAGTTTTTCTATTTTTCTACTATATTTGGGTCTATTCTCTATGGGATAAAATATGTATACTGGCAGTCCCTGGGTTACAAACAAATAGTTCCTTGGGTTGGTACTTAAGTTGAATTTGTATGTAAGTCGGAACTTTATATTTTATAATTGTAGCTCCAGAAAACAGTTTTTTCGTCCCAGTGACAATTGGATTTTCAAAATTTTTTGCTGTGATGGGACCAAGGATTATCAATAAAACTTCATCACAGACAATTTACAGCTGATCATTACAGCCTGGGACTATAGTAAAGCCTCCAGGGAGCTTCACCAGAGGTCACAGTGGGCAGAGAGGTCCGTCTGTAACTAAGGGTCATCTGTAAGTCATCTGTAAAGCTGAATCCATTTTTTATAAGATATATTCTCTACTATTACAGTTGTAACCTACTGTGATGTATCATATCCATGAGCTCACAATTTTAAATTATAAAATATCTTTTTTAAGTATTCCTATTTGATTTTTGTTAATATAAAAAAAAACATGCAGTTAAATAGAGGTTGTTGCATATAGACTTTATATCTACTTTATGTATATGGTTGTGTTATGAGAAACTAAATGTTGGATCAGCATCTGGTCTGCCCTGTGGTTGTTCTATTGGTTAAATGTCTCGTCGTAGGTAGGCCACCCAGCTTGCTTGCTATCTGAAAGGTTAGATACATGGAGGAAAGAATGAATGTTGTTGGTATGTTGAGAACATACCAAAATCTTAGCTTAATCTTGTTACAATATTAGAAATATGTCTTTCGCAGCCTGTAAATTACCTAGGACAATGATACTGTATATTCTTTTACAATATGAAATACAATCGGAAAGCATTTTTTTTCTTTTATTATCATGCTGTTTTCATACTCTACATTTACCAATTTCTCAATATAACCAATGCTGCCTGGATGTGCTTGCAACTGTTTTACCCTGGCCAATGGAACTGCTGTGTCTGGCACTTAAAGTTGCACTCTGGTGTTTGCCTGTTGTGTGTTCTGGCCCTTTTAGAGATCTCTGCTCCCGTAAGCTGCACCTGTGAATTAACATATGTTGGTGCACTGTAATGTATGATATATGATGTAAACCCCACCCCTCTGCTGTGCCCCGCTCCGTAGCCAGTGGACACCTGTGCTGTTATTCTATGTCAGGCCCTGCCTGGTGCACAATAGTGCGGTTGCCTACATTAGCACAGGCAAAGGGTAGGAACACCCTAGACAGGCCCACTACACCGCGTGTCATGGCCCAACTTTTACGGCCCTCTTCACACCCCTCCACGCAAGGGGAAAATATTCAAGGAATTGTGATTATTTGAAGGCTTCTATGACTGGTGTACAAGTCTTTATAAATGACCTGAATTCTGCTGTTGGAACTTTTTGCATGTTCGCCCCACTCACTCCCATTCAGAAAAGTGGGTTGTAAAGACAGGCTAGCCTAATAAGCTAGACTTATCTCTTGAGACATTTTAAAAAGTATCATGTAAATCCTGCCACTTCATCCAACTAGTGAGAACAGGACCTCCACTCTTGTGATTGGAGGTCTCCCAGTAGCCGGAACCCAACCCATCATATTCTTATCCCCTATCCTGTTTATAGGGGATGACTGTCAATTTTGGTGCAACTCCTTTAAGACCCTATACACATGTAAAGTGCAATCTGTATAAGGAGAATGAATCTCTTCCTGACCTATATAGCTATAGATATAACTGGTAATATAACATTCAGGCTCCGCTTTCTAGTTTCTTTTGTATTCACCTACTTCTAAGTTACACCTTTTCTTCCCAAACTTTTCATGGCTTTGTCATAATTCATATTGAAATTCATTAAACTAAATGAGAACAAGGAGAAAAAAGTTTTAACTGCTGTGAAATGTGATGTGCTACCAGACCAGAATTAGAAGTGATAATTAAATAATTTCCACTGTGAAAAACAGCGCTCACTAACAGTTGTACATGGTGTGAACAGACACACACTAACAATCAGGCCACATTGTCAGCTTGTAATGGGTCCACTCTGGCATCACAATGTCACCTCCCAGGTATGGAGCACAGTATTTTACTTCATATAGTAAGGTCAGCATATTATGGTATGGCTTATTATACAGCATATAGTGTACAAGTTTACAGTATAGTATGTAAAGTCTTCAATAAATCAACAGAACATAAATCTGATTAGAAATTATCATCATTTTACATTTCATTTAAATATAATACAGGAAGAATTCTCTTTAATGATATGTACATGAACTGTAGCGCAGGATGCTGGAAGATGTGAGACCTGTCAGCGGCGGTCTATGGCAAGAGCACATGTTTATAAATCCATGATCCTTAGTAATGACAGCTAATTGCATTAACCCCAATAAACCTTGCTAGGAGGATAACATCTATTGCAAATTACAATATGCTAAGCTATTAGACCTGGATGGTTATTGACCAGTGAGAAATGAAGCATCATGAAAATTTTGCTGATGTTCTATGTTATATTGTGGAATTATATACTGCAATAATAATATGCAAACTTTAGATGTACAATGCATTTACAAGGAAAGGATCGGTTAGGTTTCAAATTCAGATCAGTGATGTGAATTATATAATAGCCTTACTAGGTATTGCAGTCTAGCCCTTTTCACTTATAGAGGCAGTCCCCTACTTAAGGACACCCGACTTACAGACGTCTCCTAGTTACAGATGGACCTCTCTGCTCAATGTGACCTCTGGTGAAGCTCTTTGGATGCTTTACTTAAGTCCCAGACTACAATGATTAGCTGTAAGGGGTCTGTAATGAAGTTTTGTTGACAATCCTCGTTCCCATTACACCAAAAATAAATGTTGTCTGTAGTTACAATAATAAAATATACAGTTCCAACTTACATACAAATTCAAATCAGTGCTGTGAATTATATAATGGCCTTACTAGGTATTGCAGTCTAGCCCTTTTCACTTATAGAGGCAGTCCCCTAGTTAAGAACACCCAACTTATAGATCACCCCTAGTTACAGACGGACCTCTCTGCCCCCTGTGACTTCTGGTGAAGCTCATTGGATGCTTTACCTTAGACTGCAATGATCAGCTGTGAGGTGTCTGTAGTGAAGTTTTGTTGACAATCCTTGTTCCCATTACACCAAAAAATTTTGATAATCCAATTGTTACTGGGACAAAAAAAATGTTGTCTGTAGTTACAATAACAAAATATACAGTTCCAACTTAAATACAAATTCACCTTAAGAATAAACCTAAAGAACCTATCTTGTACTTAACCCGTGGACTTTCTATATAGGAGTAATTGGTTACCTGCCATATGATTTAAAGGGATCCTGTCAGCTCGATTTGGTACATTAAACCACAAAGGTCCTTATGGGTCAGTGGTTTAGTGTCCCGTATCAACCTGTATGAGCTCAATCTGCACATACTTACAGTACTTCGGTCTGGAGCTCTTGGTGTCTATGTGATTCTGCAAGTGCATTTGGCGCAGTACACACCGCAAAAGTGTTGTAGGTATGGGACATAGGCTACGAAGCCAGAGGGTTATTGTGGCTTCATTGCGGTATTGCAAGAAGAGGTGCTGGTGCAGAGATCTACAGATTTGAGCCTCATTGCACTCACTTCCAAGTAAATATGAGCGCTTGTTCAGTTCACACATGTAAAATAACGCAAAACATGTGGGACTCATTATTCATGGCATATACCGATTTAAGCAGAAATGTATATATGATTGGGATAAGCCCTCCATGCGCCTATGAAGCATAAGTGAAAAATCTGGAGACTAGTCCATCAATATATTAAAGGGGTTTTCCCTTGAAAAAAAGTTAGGCCCTATCCATGGGATCCTTGCTCATCCGTCAGGTGATCTGTCTGATGGAGCGACAAGTGGTCCGACGGACCGTGTGTTTTCACGATCTGCGAGGGTCTCAGCACTGATCTGCAAGTTAAGTCCTATCCCGTGGATAGTGCCTAACTTTTCTTTATGGGAAAACCCCTTTAAATATATTGTTAACTTGCAGCATCATTTGAAAGAGGTTGAGTGTGTCTATACAACTAAAATACTGCAGAATTTTAGCCAAACTGGACAGAGAAAGTAGTTTAACAGCAATGGAAGCAGCTTAAAGGAGGCCTCACGAAGCAAGATTGAAGATACTAGTGGACTGGGCATTTGGAGAGGGAGCTCACATCCACATATACTCCATTCAAAATGTCTTCTTAGTCACATTGTCTGGTGATGCTTGTAATCCCACAGATATTGGGCCACATTTATCAGCACCAGTGTGGTCTGTACTATGTGAAGTTAGCCTGTAAAGTGTGCAGGGTGCGGCAGATTCATCAAAACTGGTGCATGGTTTTCATTAATCCCTGTACGGCTCTGAAAGTGGGCACCATTTTTTTTATTTTGTGCACTTTGTTCATGCTGCAGAATTGTGGTGCACGTCAGTAATTAATGTGGTGCACAGTCAGACTAAGCTATAACATGGCCCCTTTAGGTGCAGAATTATGTGGTGTGTCGGGTGCAGTGCAGGCGTGACACAAAACTGGCGCAGACACTTTGTAAATACATGTACAAGCAGCTTGCATGTTCTTTGCAGTGAAAAGTCAGACAGAAAACTGGCGCAAACGCTTTAATAAATGTGGCTGGTAAAGACTTGTTGGTTTATAGATTCAGTCACTGAATCAAAATGGAATTCCAACATCTCGTCTTTGTTGCTCTTTTAAATGCATCCGAAACACAAGTGGGAGGAGGTTTTGCCAAAAAGCATGTGCATTTCCTGTGCAACCCTCGTTTTAGCCAAACCCCCTCCCCACTTGCAGTTCGGATGCATTTAAAAACGTGACAAAATCGCTATGTGGGAATCTGCCCTCAGTTAAGTGGGACAGTTTCTGAAATTTCTGCACCAAATCTGCCACGTATGAAATCACTCTAACATTACGGCTTACTGCAGCTGGTTTTATTCCAATAGACAAAGGCCCCAATTAGAAACTACTGAGCGCTGAGCAGTATTATATGGAATACTTTCATGTGATCTAAGGATAAAATGGGGCATGGTACAAGAAATAAAATACAATAAAAACAAATGTTGTTTTTTCATTAAAAGTATTCTTACCCACAAATTTCCCACAATTTGTTCTTAGAGAAACAAATTGAAGGGAATAAACTTCATGAAAGAAACACAAAGTAGTGATGACTGTGAAGAAGGCATTTGTTGTGATTATATCATAACCATGTATTACAGCGGGGTTGTGACATATGCAAATAAAGTGTATTCATAGGCATGAAATATATTTAAAATGATTCTTTCCTGATGCCTTTGGATACACTATTCAGTGTGAACTGTGCATAAAAAAAAAATACATGGGAGAATTTCGATTATTCTGCAAGCACAGCTGCATCTTGTTCTGCAAAACGAGAGCTTCAGCTGGTGACAAGGAAGTATGGAAGTTGACACCTCTGCTGGCGTTAATCCAAAACTGGAGAATGTTTTAGTCAGCCCGTGGCATGTGATACATATCATAATTGTTGATAACATATAATTAGGACAATCTAAGCCTAGTTTAATGAATGCAATAAGTTACACTAAAAAGCGTGACTATACTTGGACAGATTTTGTTAGTCTTGGAGGTCTCCACTATAAAATTACTTCTTACAAATAGCATAAAATGGAATCTTCCATTTGCTAACCATAGATTGGAATTGCGGTTGACATCTAAGACCACAGAATAAATTCACTTGCCTGGATAAATATTCAGGGACAATATGTATACCTAATGAGATGCTGGTAATAACTCTTTAGGTGCCATATATTTCATTTCCAAGCTGATTCACAATCTGTTCGCCCAATTAAAGATGTCCACACTGTTCAGTTACCTTCTCCATTATTTATCACCAACCTAAACGTCATTATCCTTACATTCTCTTCATATGGAAAGTAGCAACCAATTACTGCTAGACAGATAAGGGCAGGTAGATCTCATTATCTCTATACGCCTCCTGGGGGGTCTTCTTCTACAGTCATGCTTCAGCTGTTTCACTGATAATATTGGACGTCCCCAATAATGTATATAATCTAAATTTCATCAGTCTATTTGGGAATGAACTTATGTCATACAAATGACCCTATTATTACAGACTCTTTGTACATATTTGATTTTTGACAAGTCTTATTTTCCTGAATTTGGGACAAATTCATACTGCTCTCATCAATAAACAAAAGCCATTTAGACTGATAACCAAATACCCTTTTTTTTAAAGTAGACAACCTATAAATGGCATCTGGCAGTTTATACTCATGGTTGCCTTCTAAAGGTCAGAGTAGACTTTGCAGAACACCATTACATGCATAAAGAGACTTTTGGCACACATGGCACACACATGGCACACATGGCACACACCCTGACAACGTCATAAAGATTAATGCATGACTTACAGGAAGCCTAACTGCCCCAGTTGGGACAGCTTGGCTTCCTGTAAGTCATGCATTAATCTTTATGACGGTGTGGGGAACTAGTTTGGCTAGATTAGTGGCCATCGACGTACATTAGGGAAAAAAATTAACTTGAGTGAGATCATGTAACTAGACTTCCCAAATCATGTCACTAGACGTCTCATGACTTCTAACTAGCAAATTATTTAAGACTCGATTCTCTGAAACTTCTTATATAGATTTGTTTTGAGTACAAATAGAATTGGTCTCTATTTGTTCTGAAAATTGGGGGGAAATTTCCCCACTGTGGGAGTAATAAAGGATTAACTTATGTCTCCATACCCTCATTGTTTTGTTCATTTTCTACTAATTTTTTTTTTAATGAAACCAATCTCTAACCCTAACCATGACTGTAATAAAAGACTTGTATAAAAAGAACAAAACGAAATAGGAAAAAAAAAATCTTTATTAAAAAACCTGTAATTTAGAGGAGTCGGTTATTTAAGATTTTATAAGACAATTGTAGCAATATCAGTTTGACCAAAGTGAAAAAATTTGGATTTGATGCCAGAAAATCAGCAGATACGTACCAAATCTGCAATTAAACACATTTATTTGCTCATCTCTCCTTTATTGATTTATAGGAAGCTTCCTTTCAAGGTAGCACTACTGTATTCCACCCTGTAAAACTTATTGACATATTGTAAGGATCCTTTGTTTAGATGCAGGCTTGTGATCCACACCCAGTGGGCTTTTAGTATCTCTAGAAAGCTGTATTATTCACTGGTCATCTGCTGGGGGCGGTGTTCTGGGGCTGGATTTATGGCTGCTACTCTGGTTCAGGAGAATGTATAATCCGCCCTGAGTCACCAGACTATAAGCATGTCTGCATGACCTGTTTCTGCTGGGATTTGTCTTGTTTCACTGTAAATCTGAATCAAACCAGCCTCCTGCCAGCCGATAACCTAGTGAGAACTTGGTATATTACCCATTAATCCTTATGCATTTTGCAATTTGTTCCTGCTTCTGTCTTGTAAAATAAATGTGTTTTCTTTAAAACATGACACTTTTTTTCCTTCAATTAGCATGAAACCTCATTAAAAAACCAAATCATGTTTTAATATAAAATCCTCCAAAAAAGGTCAGCTTCAATCGAGAATGATTGATAATTGATATCAACTACTGTGGAGAAATTACGGTATATATCAGTATAGCTACTATGGAAAATATATATCATGAGGCACAAATGTCCTTAGCTAGTAAACTTTTTTTTTGGCACCCGATTTTAAAGGTGTTACAATGAGCAGAGCAAGCCTTCCCTCCTCTGCACTTCCTGCTGCTTACAGATTACACTGCCAGAGGGAGAAGGAAGACAGCGGATGGTTGGGTGAGACATGTTCTGCTCATTGTAACAGCCTGTGAATTTGCAGCAATAAGGGGCTCTAATAACGTCCCTTCAAGCTCATTAGAATAATTTTAAAAGCTCATTTTAGAAGGAAGAATGCCACGGATTACAAATATAAGTGAAAAACTTAGGGGGCAGAATATATTCAAACATAGAGGTTGTCATGGGTGTACCTGGGACACACCCGTGCACCTCTCCGTGGCAGCGCAATCCCCGACCCTCTTTTACCTCTCCACGCTACTGCTTTCTCCTCGTCCAATCGGCACGCACGTCACAGCTCCCTAGGGAGCATGCACACCTGCTCTCAAAGATTTGAAGGGTCAGAGCAACGCTGATTGGTGCTGGCCACTTCTGGGGTTTCCATAAAGGCCGGCTGCTCCCATCAATCCCCGCCAGAGCTAAGTGCCATAGAGAAAGCTTCCTCTGCAATTCCTGTTCCTGTTCCTGTGTTCCCGTTCTTCTTTGATTTCCTGTTGTGACCCCAGACCTGACTTTGATTCTGCACCTTTGCCGCCAGCCCTGACTATCTGTCTGTCCCCAACCTCTAGCTTGGACTATGAGTTTGTAACTTGACCTTCCACCTGTGGAACGTCCTGCTGGCACCACACCGTAGCTAAATGATCCTACTTTGCGACAGGCTCTGGTGAAAACTGGGTGACACTTAGATTCCGGTCCCAGGTGTCTGCTTGTGTCATCATAAATCAAAACATACCTTTCTGACCTACCAGAGTGTCAGTGAACCCTCCAGTGGGCCTCATTTCTAGCACATTTTTAGAGGATCTCCAAAATTCGCCAAAAGACAATCTCATTTATGTTTCACATGCATTATGGTGATCACATTGTTCTGATGATAAATCCTAAATAGTCAGAACCTGGTTCATCATAGATGCATGATGGGCAGTGTTGCACCTAGCATCATGATGAATATAAGCTACTGTATCCCAATTTGACAACGGATGTAGCGACCTGAACCTGAATCAACAGAAATATATTGCCCATTGTCCTTACAATGTGTCCTTCACCAAATTGGCAACCGAAAAGGAAGGCCCAAAGTTCATTCCATATCAGTTGTCATTAGAGTCTGTGTAGCCCAAGACAATAATTTTCCTTTCAATATGGCCCAACGACACCAAAGAGTTGGATAACTTGCTTTAGTGAATGTGCAAATACTGCCCTAAAAAGTAGATAATACTACTATTCCTACTAAGCCAAGCTAAATTGTAATTTGACAGATTATTCTAAAAGAAACATTGAAGTGAGGAATAAGGATGAAATATATCGTGATAGATGTGTATCTTATGTTCTGTATGGGAGACTTGTGGTAACTTGGTAAATTTACTGTTTAGAGCGTTGACCACAAACCTTGTTTGTTTAATTTATACATAAACTATCATCCCGACACCAAAATAACAGTTTAAAATTAAATCCTTACAAATAGACGCCTGAGCCAATAATGCGGTGCAAAAATGGGAGTGATTTGGGCAATGGGGAGATTCTATTGGTTGCAGTTTTGAGCATTAAATGGACACTTTTGTGGGGTGTTATAGTGGATGACTGTGTGGTGTCACAGCACGTACCTGTGTGGGTAGCCAAAATCTAACATGGACAAACAAACTCCACCCTTACCTCGGACCAGTGCCACATACAGACCACAATTCCTGAGAGGAGAAAAGCTTTACTCACTAAGATGCTATGTCTATGTTCTGTGTTTACGTAAGTCACCAGGCGATCACAACGCGACCGAAGGTAACAGAAGCAAGTCTTCCAAATTCTACATATGTTACCAATAAAACTCCCTATTGTTTCTTTGGGATGCTTTCATTGTTTTTCACAAGCAAGTAACCCAGAACAATCCGGATGAATATTTTAGCCAAATATAGAGTCTCTGTTACTCTTTTGCCTTGAAAAGCTGGTGTTGTTAAAGAAAAAAGTTACATTCCAGGACCCTGTGGTCTCGAAATTTCCCTTTAATAAATATGTGGCTGTGAAATGCACCCTCTGCTAATCGTGAACAGCAGGTCCTTGTTAGAATTATACATTTCCTTATAGAATGACAGCAAAGTCTATTGCACTATTACATTGAATCTTCTGACTGAACAGTATTCATGGATGTAGAGGACCGTGTATGTTTCTTTTATATGCAGAAACATACACATCGCATGTAACTCCTATTAAACTGACCAAATATGCTTGCAATTGTATAGGTGGTTGTACAAGTGAGTGCACTATATGTTCTTTGTAGCAAGGCACAAAGAACGACTTTCTAAGTAAATGTGCCCCATAATGTTTGTCTGCTGCCATAATTCCCTGTAATTGGTTACATTTAACAATGGTAAGTACTGTAAATGAAGAAGAGAACAATGATGGGTTTAGTTTGGGCTGCTGCATCTATGAACATGTTCTGTATTGTATTGATTACTAACTGTTTGGATTCTTTCACACAAATGCATGAAAATGGCCATATGCTAATATTACTGTACTGTTTTTGTACGGGTAGCATACGGCCACATTCACTTCAATAGGCAATAAGACCATCCGTTTACATGGCTGTATTGTCCACCGTACCATGAGCAAGATGTCAAAAAATATAGAGCATGTCATATTTTCTCCAATATTTCCATTCCTTGTGACCAATAGAAGTCTATGGGAGCATTTAAAATACGTGTAGCATATATGATGCATATGGTCCATATTTACATCAGCCATTTATTATTTATATATATTCCTATGGATTCATACAGCACGGAAATGCAGGACTGGAGAAATCATACATTTGTGTGAAAGCAGTCTAAGGCATGTGTTCACCCCGCTGTAACCCGCACAACTCACCCCTCCATTGGAAAAATGTGGAAAGATAGAGCTTGCTCCATTTTTCCCTGTGTACAGTATGGTGTCACAAGTGTGCGGCACCATACCGCTGCCAGGTCGCCACAGCCGTCTATGGGGAAGTTTGGGGAAATGTACCCTTAGACTGTATGAATCACATTCCTCAAAAAAAAAAAAATTCCCCGTTTTGCTTCATTTATCAACCAATTCTCATTCACACTCTCCATGAAGCAACACGGCGGAATTTATCAATATCAAAAATTAGGAGAATAGCTTTTCTGTGACTTTTTGAGTTATTTTTCACAAAATTGTTTGCATCTTTGTATACATTTTTGCTGCTCCTTGTGATAAAAATGAGTGTGCTGTGTAAGGGAGAGAGGGGAGGGTAATATTACTAAATTGGAGTAAATAAGAAATCTTCACAAGATATTTGCTGGTGTAGATTATGGTTTCTGGAAAATGGTGTAACAAAGAAGACCCCATGTGGTAGATATTCCTTTCCACTTTTATATCTATCTGCACTTCTCTTATACATTTTCCACTTGCTCAAACTGCAGCCTTGTTCTGCAAAAGAAAGAATTGTTTTTAGATAACTCCTGTATTGTCTTCCTCTCTTCCTTACTATCAATTCCATAATGCCTCAGCAATGCAGTGCAGGGAATGCACTGTGATCACCCTCTTCATGTATATTCTCCATATTGCAAGTGTACAGTAAAGGAGGCCAAACCGTGAGCTCCTTATTTATACCTGTGTGGCAGGAGCTTATCTAATTGTTATTCATTTCTGTAATTTTTCTTTTATCCATATGAAGAGCTTTATTTTACCATCCATCATAGATAAAGATCTGATATGCAGGGCCATATTATGAGGAGGGGACCCAGGGCACATGCCCCCTGGCCCCCACCACTTTACTGATAAGACGACACCACCATTATTCTCTAATGGTGAGTTGACTGTCTCTGAGAGAGATGCACAGCGACTTTACTTCCATACCGCACGTGCGCCAACCTCCCAGCCTCCCTGCTGTTACAGTGACTCACTGGCTCTGTGAGTGAGAGTGTGCCTGCGCAGCCCGCCCGTACTCAATCTCATTGTGCATGAAGCACACTTTTCATGAGTGACACCTGACACCACCTTTAGTTCCTATCACTGGTCGGCTGAACTAGTTGCCAGTCAAGTCTTAGCCACTCAGTGTTAGGTTTGCTTCCTCACAGATTACTCGGCCTGGTTTGTGAGAGGAGGAGAGAGAACTCTCAGAGAAGCAGGGCCGCCTGGGACTGGCGTGGCCACTGGGACTAGTAGTGAGTACTACTGCCACTGTGTCAGCAAGGCCAGCAGAAAGGCTAACATGTACATAGGAGAAAGTTGTGAATATTAATGATAATTAAGAATATGCAATTACAAAACAGATGTGTATAAAGGACAGGCAAATATAATACACAAAATAGTTGATACAATAATCACAAGACAAACATCCAAAGAACAGGACATACAATAAAAACACTAAAAACAAACCTGAGAGGTATGTAACACAACCAAGGGCTAGAAGATGTGCTAGCCCACCGACCCCCTAACACACTCGGTCTGCAGGTAACAATTATAAATGCCTTGCCACCATAAAAAATATATGCATAAATACAAAGAGGCTTTCAGACAGTGAATAGTATGAAAAATGCCTGCATAATGTCACAATGTGATACAATACCAACACAAGGTCCATGCAATAATGGATGAAGGTATCAAATGTAGAGGGAGGGGGAAGCAAGCAGACCCCATGCGTAGGATCACAAAATTGTGACTTCCTCAGGGGTAGATAGAGGAGAAATGATACATGTCATGTTTATATATACAGCCCCCACAAACAAAGCACCCCTTTCTTAATTACCTGAAGTGTAAGGCATTGTATGTCCACGGACTGCGCAAGAGCGGAAGTATCCGCCTCATGCAACCACCACAATCTTGGAAGCCAGTGTCACCCCTGTGCATGCTTCTGAGATTGTGGTGGTCACACGAGGCGGATACTTCTGCTCTGTCCTTATTCCGTTCTGTATTATGATTGTCTGTCCTTTATACGCATCTATCTGGTTTGTATTGCATATTGTACATGGATGCATGAAGACTTCCGCCCAGTAGTGCCTATCTTTTTATAAGTTGGTTGATAATTGAGAATAATAATAGACTACATTCAGTGGTCTTATCTTGTTTAATCTCTGAACCGCCATAAGCCCTCCCAAGAACTTGTGACATCATCCAGCTTTCCCGGTATCCTGCAGATCATTATGCTGCAATGTCATTAAGGAACTTGGGAAAGCTGGGTGCAGGCTGGTTGCCATACATAATACATTGCTTCCAGATACACAGAGCTGCTTAAACTGTCCAGGCATGACTAATCAACCTGAGGTGGATGACTCATACACAGCAGTGATTGATGACTTCTGCCTGTCAGGGACAGAGCAGTGAATACAGCATTTCCGGCTTGCACTTTCCGGCAGTGCATAATTAGGGAAATAGGAGAGCATCCGGGGAGGCCATAGGACCGACAGAGCCTCATTATCATAATTTTGTAATTGTTTTTTTCAGTAAAAACACTCGGTTTAGGGATTAAACAAGATATGTTTCTGCATCAGTGTAGCTACAGCATTCTCAAGGTATGTTTGGTTCATAATGCATAAAATGCATAAAAGCAAATTGTAGATTTCCTTTTAGATTTGTGTGCCACCTCTATACGCTATATAACAGCTTTTCACACTCCACATAATGTGTGTTGCATTTGCTTATCCAAGCAGCCAGTCTTTCCCTATCTTAAAACTTCTTAACTTTCCAAACAGAAGAAACCAGAAACAAATGTGCACATCCAAAAGATGTCACAAATGACCACATCCTCTGGATAACATAGAGGAGCGGCTATGCTTAATGTATAGTGAGACTCTTACTGGTTCCAGCGTCTCATTCCTCCAAGTGTAATGAGATATTATTGCCCCAATTAACATTATTATTCTTATCATTATGATATGTTGTACAGTGATATGCCTTAATTCACAGAATTAAAAGGTAGATCTAATAATAATCAGAGGTTATCTGGTGATTACGTCTCAATTATGTTTTCTGCATAACAACATTAAACAAAATCTACCTGGCCAGTTGCATAGCAACAATCCATTGTGTGTTATCTAATGATCTTCATTGGGGCAGTTTTATGGTAACTGTCTAAATGGCTTTATTACCCATGGCAACCAATCACAGCACAGCTTTCATTCCATATGGGGCTTATTTACTAAGGGTCCCCTGGAACGCACTTTTGTCAGATTTTATAAATTTTCTGGTTTTGCATGACTGTGACAAGTATTTTGAAGGGGATTGTGTTTCGCAAGCGATCAGATTTTGCAATCGCACCGGTTTTCATGCAACAGAAATCAGGGGGCGTGGCCGTCGGACGATCCGACTGATTCAGACTAAGGGCGGAATTTAATATTCAAATTGTGTCGCAACCAATACACTTACATACACCGGGAAGAAGAAGGTGAACTCCGGCAGACCTGAGCAGGGAGCGACACATGCAGGAAATCGGGCGCATGATCTTAGTGAATTGCGGCACAATCCATGATTGTCGGACATTCCGGATCGGGGATCGCGATGTGGACGGGTTAGTAAATGTGCCCCAATGTCGGTGAGGTTTAGAAAAACAAAACTCCCTATACCAGTGGTGGCGACCCTATGGCACGGGTACCAGAGGCGGCACTTGGAGCCCTCTCTATAGGCACCCAGGCCGTCACCCCAGCATGATGTTCATCTTCCTGCAGAATCTTCCTACAACAATAGGCAAATTTTCCCTCCTCCTTTCAACTGCGTTTTTGCCTAAGGAGGCTGAACAATTGAAAGTTGTCAAAGAACAAGAAGAAATAAATTACTGCTTAAGTTGCTGTGCTGGCACTTTGCAATAAATAAGTGGCTTTTGGTTGAAGTTTGGGCCCTAAAAGGTTAGCCATCACTGCCCTATACAGTGGTCTTTTTACATTTGGGTGATGATTTAGGTGCAGGAAGACTGCTTTGTACTGTAAAGTTTGCACTAAATAGATACTAAATCTAGTACACAATGCCCAATACTTCTAGGTAGAATTAGGGTTAATTTTAAACACAAATAGTATATGGGGGGTTTTAGGAATAAAGTCCAATTTCTCATTTTCCGAGCCTTTAATTCTGCAGGGATTATTTAAAGATTTAGCTCCGATATAAAGGTAAACAGTTATGATTTCTATTTCTTTCCAGGTGCAACTGTACTTTGTTTTTGGACAGGAGAGATATTTTACTTTGTGCCCCATACCCAATCCACAAGGCTGAGGACTGTTTCCAGTGTGTGCCCAAAAATGAATGATAACGTAAGTTATGGCAGCTAGGCTGTCTGTGACCCCCTGGTGCCATCGTGTTCGCCACGTTCCTTGCACACTTCTTTCAACAGCCAATCCTCCTTCCCCATCCTGTGCGTCTTTATGTTCTGCATCCAAATGTTTCACTTCCCCTGGCTGTCTCTCTGCTCCACGCGGAGGAAATTGACATCAGGAAATGGTTGGGGTAAGGCAGAACTGGCATGGTTGTGTCTGCGATCAACAACTGCAGCCTTCTGTAATCCTGCCCAAATGTAGAGAGACACATGATCCACATTCTTCACAAGCGTCTGCTCACAAACTGTACGAGAGAAGAAGCTACAGAAAGGAGAACATGAAACACAGATATTTAAGGCACAGTTAGGCAACAAGCTCCATTGCTTTTTTGTGTTGACTTTCTATTCTTTAAATACAGTATATATATATATATATATATATATATATATATATATATATATATACACACACATAAACAGAACACATTCATGAATTCTGGCCCACGATCTTAGTGAATTGCTGCACGCAGCATTTTAGACAATGCACTTTTATTGACTTTGTAAGTAAATATGTACAAACACATTACTTATATTTATACTTGAGAAAGGCTCAAGTAATGGAGGTGGAATATTGTACTTGGGTGATGAACATATCCAATACTTTTCATTTGCATATTCACCTATTTTTGGAGGATGTATATGTTGTAGGGATTTCTGGTCTGAACTCTGGAGTGCAAACTGGATATAGTTTTTTTTTTCAAACGAGTTCAAACAAGCACCGTTTGATGAGATCTCCCCAACTATCAGGCTGGATAATTGAACAATTAGATTATTAAATATTTACTTAATATTTTGCTCACTTTATGATACACAACTTGCTTTAGCTGCCATATGGCATCAAAAACCTTAACAAAACATGATGCCAAACCTAAAGGCTTAGGGTCCTTCAGGCTCCTGAGCAAGTACAAATGCAGCCTGGAATTCACGGTACAGGTAGTCCCCGGGTTACGTACAAGGTAGGTTCTGTAGATTTGTTCTTAAGTTGAATTTGTATGTAAGTATGTAACTGTATATATTTTTTTTATTTTATAACTGTCCAGACAATTGGATTTTAAAAATGTTGGATTGTCATAAGAATTAGGATTAACAACAGACATCTTTGATAACTGTTTATTGTAGCCTGGGATTAAAGTACAGTAAATTACCAATTACCAGAGTTCCGTTTGTAACTAGGAGTTGTCTGTAAGTTGGGTGTTCTTAACCCCATAGCGCAATAAGACGTACCCTTACGTCTTACTGCGCATGGGGGAGTATGAAGAGGGCTCACGGGCTGAGCCCTCTTCATACTCACCGGGCATTTTCTTCATAATGAAGCAAATGCCCGTGTTAACCCTTTGATCGCCGCCGGCCAACTGCCGGCGGCATTAAAGAGCCGGCGGCGCGTGGGCGCCGCCATCTTGGCTCCGATCGTCACTCCCCGTGACGTCACCGGGGAGCGGCGATCCATTGCCATGACAGCCTGGGATCACACAAAGATCCGAGGCTGTCATGATCGAGGCTATCTATTACAATGTGCGATCTGCACATTGTAATAGATGGTATGCAAAATCCCCATATACTGCCATTACTGTAGTATGGCAGATATGGTCGGATCAATCAGACAACCAGGGTTAAAGATACAAGGGAGTATTTAAAAATAGTAAAAAAAATAAATAAAAACAAAAAGGAAAAAAAAAAAATTATATTTAAAAAACATAAAAATTCAATCACCCCCCTTTCCTAGAACTGATTAAATATAAATCACCGAAAAATCATAAAACAATTGATCGCCGGTCCGTAAATGCCGATCTATCAAAATATAAAACCGTTTTTCAACTGCGTTTAACCCCGTAGCGGAAAAATAGCCCCCAAAGTCGCAAATGGCATTTTGCATTTTGAAAAATAGAAAAAATTCTATAAAAAGTGAGAAAAAGGTAGCAATTTTGTGTTTTCCTTCACATAGGATAGCATTGAAAACGTCATCAGAAGTCGCAAAAAATGACACCACTCACAGCTCCATACACCAAAGTATGAAAAAGTTATTAGCGCAAGAACACGGCAAAATGAAGAATTTTTTTTCTGTACAGGAGGTTTTAATTTTTGTAAATGTATGAAAACATTATAAAACCTATACAAATTTGGTATCCCCGTGATCGTATTGACCCAATGAATGAAATAGACCTGTCATTTGGGGCGCACAGTGTAAGCTGTAAAAACCAAGCCCACAAGAAATGGCGCAAATGTGTTTTTTCATCATTTTCACTGCATTTAGAATTTTTTTCCCGCTTCCCAGTACACGGCATGGAATATTTAATACGATCACTACAAAGTGCAATTTGTTACGCAGAAAATAAGCCATCACATAGCTCTGTACACGGAAAAATAAAAAAGTTATAGATTTTTGAAGGTGGGGAGTGAAAAATAAAAACGCAAAAACGAAAAAGGGCCTGGTCCTTAAGGGGTTAAGTAGGTGACCTCTTGTAGTTGTAGGTGGCTCACAACTTTTCTTTTAATTAAAAGAACAGAATGTATGAAGTGACATTCATAAAGCACAACTGTGAATGGTGTATGCAGCCAAACCTGATTCTGTACTAGTGCCCTAAATCCCTCCAATTCATGGTTGCCATTTTAAAATGTTTAGGGACACACCTTTATAACAAGCGGTAACACCCAGATGTCCATTTATTTACAAATATTAAAGAAGATTACCATAGCACCAAACCAAGTAGTATTATATGAAAAATAAAAAAAAAATTAAAAAAAATTGTCACTTCATAGGCATTTACTAAAACAGGAATATCATAAGATCCTTTTTAGTTTGGCTATTGTCTCATTGTGGATTCTCTTACTTCCAATGGCTCAATACAGTCGCTATTTAGGAAAAAAGTTTCCCTTGATGGATTTCTCCATTTCATTTTTACCACTCTATGAAATCCTGGCACATTTTCTCACTGCAGCTGTGGAATAAGAAGAGCGGTAGGAGATGACAGGTGCACTTAAAGGCATTTTATTTTTCAATGACATTGTCACTTGATATCGTGATCTCTTTTGCTATCGTTAAGTGTAACATGTGAGGTAGTGTAGGCAGGGGAAGCCCAGAAATCCTGGAACGTTCTGCACAGAGCAATCTTTCAAAAAAATCCTTTCTATAAGGCAAATCTTTCTATATTTTATTCTAGAATGAAACAAGTCTCCCAGAGCTCCGGATGAAAAAATATGTGTGCAAAGCGAGATCAAAACGCATGGCTTCATATAAAGTTCTCACAAAACCACTTAAAAACAACCAAAGAATTTGATAAACCTCAATTGTGGCATTATCCTGCTGTCATCTTTTGGCTGAAGGTCTCAGACCACTAACTAGTGCATCGCCCTCCCTGTAATCAGAGATGAAAAGCACTTCCCCTGACTTTGAGGTTCATTAGAAGTTTTGCAATGGTGGTGTTGTCATTCTATAATTGATAGTATGTGATATATACAGTAGGACTGAAACTTCCACAGCAAAGAAGATATGGTTGGACCTGCTGATTGCAGGCTATGGAAATCAGGATGTAAATATAGATCGAGTAGAAGTGTAGTTGTGTCTTGTAACCCGAATCTCTATTTTTACTGGAATTCAGTCCATTTTTCTATTGCATCTGTTGTTATAGCTTTGCGTTCTATATTTTTTTAATTTAATCTATTATTATAACTTCTTTTTAGTAATGCAACTTTGTAAATATTATTCATTAACAGGAAACTACCATCAAGCATAATAAAGCAGGGACACTAGGCACTATGGCTGTTAATCTTATATTTGTTTCCTTATAAAATCTGATTTTACCAGAGCCCCTCTGTGCTGTAGCTTCACAGGCTGTTACACTGGACAGGGGCACTACTCCACTCCCACTGTTTGCTGAAACATCCCCTGCTACAATGATATTACATCAGGAGGGGGGAATGCCCACAAAATGATGTAGGTACTGATGATGGAGGTAGAGATATTACCACCTCTCTTTCAGTGACACATCTACTAAGGGTCCGCGGACCACATTTCCGTCAGGTTTCCCGACTATTTCCAATTTGCGCTGAATTTAACAGAGGTGTTTGGCGCACGTGATCGGATTTTGGCGCAATTGCGCCGACTTTCATGTGACACAAATCAGAGGCGTGGTCGTCGGACAACCCGACTGATTCGGACTAAACACAGGATTTAACAATTCAAATTGTGCCGCAAGACATGCACTCACATACACCGGGAAGAAGAAGGTGAACTCCAGCGGACCTGAGCGGGGAAGCGACACATGCAGGATATCGGGTGTATGATCTTGGTGAATAGCGCTGGGCTTCATCCTCGTGGGACAGTCCGGATCAGGGATCACAACAGGACCGGGTAAGTAATTGTGCCCCACTGTTGCCCCGAAGAGGGGCTCTGGCCTTAGTAAGCTTTCAGTCTCCTTTGTGTTTTACATACTGTATGCACAGTTAGTCAACCAGATAGTTTATGCAATCTATAGAACTACTGCACCTTTACTGCAATATTAAAGGGGTTGTCCAACCTTTTTAGAAAAAACTAGCAGGTGGCTGAGGAGGTAAGTTTGAAAAAAAGAAAGCTGTACTTACCTCCTCTGTCACTCCCGGGGTCCCGCTCCCATTGCTCTTAGTGATATCATTAGTGAGCGACGATCTGTCACCATGACTGCCTTGGTTCTTTATAAGATCCAAGACTGGTAGTTTCATAGCATCTATTACAATGTGCCTTTGGCACGTTACAATAGATGATGTGTAAAATCTCCCTATACTGCCATACTGTGGTATGGAAGTATATATAAGACCAATCAGATAACCTAAGCTTAAAGTACCCTGCCTAGGGGGTCTGAAAAAAATAAAAAAAGAATAAAAAACCCCTAAAAATTCTTATCACCCCTTTTCCTAGATTGGATATTAAACAAATAAACATTTTTTAATATAAAATAAAAGTGATCAAAAAGTTGTACAGTCCCAAAAATGGAAGCAAAGAGAACATCAGTTCATCCCACAAAAAATAACACGTCACACAACTCTGTACACTGAAGTATTATTAAACCCAGAAGATGGCAAAACAAATAAATTTTATTTTGTACAGAAGGTAACAATTTTTAAAAATGTATTAAAACACAATAAAACCTACATAAATTTAGTATCCTCGTGATCGAGCCAACCCAAAGAACAAAGGAGATGTGTAATTTGGGGTGTAAAACCAAGCCCGCAAAAAAATGGCAGAAATGCGTTTTTTTCACCAATTTCACTGCATTTGGAATTTTTTTACCACTTCTCAGTGTACAGCAAGGAATATTAAATACCAGCACTTCGAAATACAATTTATTATGCAGAAAACAAGGCCAGATACAGCTACAGTTATAGATTTTTGGAGCTGTCTTACATCCAATCTCCCTGTGTTGGTTTACAGAGTGCTGAGGAGTGAAGATTAATCCCTTAACTTTTAGCTTGATGTTTGAAAGTAATGCTCATAGAATCCTACAGCCAGAAAGAGAGCAGAAAGGGTTAACACGCACTGCTCAGAGCTGTGTAAACAAACTAAAAGGAGAGAGAGAGTCCTTTCTTCAGACTGGAAGACAGACCTGCCTTGACAATTAAGAAGTTTCTAAGGGACACGTTACGCCTGTATCTTTACAAACTAAGCAGAGTTTCCTAATTAAGCATTAGGAACATGTTCACAATACACCCCTCCCCCATAATTAAAAAAAATATCTGAAATCACAGTTACGCTTTATAAAAACTATCCCAGATCTGTGTTTTACTTTCTCTCCCAAAGGGGCGTCCAACATATGACACCTGTACTTTACAGAAATGGTTGGTCTGAGATAGCTCCGGGTAATAGGTTATAGGTAAAAAAAATTGAAATTATATTATTATTAAAAAAATTATTATATTGCCTAGAGGAAGCCAACAAAAAATAAAATCGTGGAACCCTTCTTAAAGGGGTATTCTCGTCTGGGCATTCACATGCAGATTCATTAATCTGCCATATATAAACATTTCTTCAATGTGTGAAGAATATTTCTCATAAATGTAGTCATTTGGTCCCTTGGAAACAAGACTGTGTTCTTGGATACGACCACCTCTGCTGGAGGGATCGCACAAAGAAACAAAAAGTTTTTGTATATGCAATGTCCCGGAGTTACTGCCGGTCCCACAGCCGTCCTGTGGTAATGATTGCTGTACCCAGGTGGTCAGGCAGGACTCAATAGCGCATTATTGGACATCACTGCCAAAATGTGAGGTGGTCGTATCCGAGGAAGCTATCTCATTTCTATGGGACAGCAAGGCTACATTTATGAGAAATTATCTTCACACAGGAACATTTTTTTTAATAACATCCAATTGAAGAAATGTTTACATATGGCAAATGAATTAAATTTAAATGCCCAGATGAGAAAACCCCTTTAAAAAAGAAACTCATAAACAATGGTAAGACATAGGAATCCTACATAGATTGTCTGCCATGATTAATACGCGTGAGCAATGTGTGTCAGTGCTACAAAATGGATCATTCGGTAAAAATACAAGGATACTTTGCATGACATTTATTTTATCTTTAGTTTTTTTTTTGTTTTTTTTTTAACAAATCCTTCAGCACAAAGGGTTAATCAATTGCTTTTTGGGTGCAAAGGTTTCATCTCCACAGTGATAAACGAAGGCAGGAAAATAAAATGACACAGTTGAATGAACTGTAAGGAAATAAAGTGCACAATGTGTGATAATGCCATGACTTTGTGTTATTACACAGTTCTGGGCTGAAAAGATATGGCTTGATGGGTAATTTGTCATGCTGTGCAATAGAGAACAACGGTAGAGAGACTTCAGACGGAAGAAAATTACACAAATAGTAGGGTGGAAAGGTATAATTGAAGATGGCAAAGGGCTGAATGAAAGACATTTAAAATTACTGTACTGACTATGACCTGCTAAATGTACTTGGGTGTGGAATCGTGGCCTCACAAGAAGTTGCATTAAATGACTGGGGCTGTAATACTACACGGAAAACGTCAATCTTGCAAACGTGTACAGAGAAAAACTATTAAAAAAATAAGACCAACGTGTGGTTTAAAAGAGCAAATTCAAACTGTGCTTGCAGGGAACATAATTAAGTAAAATACTGCATGCAGTGACCTCTAAAGTGACGAAAATACACAACCGCTCCCTATTTTAATATTATTTTGAAAATTATTGATGGCACTCACACAACGAACAAAGCGACGTGATGTCAAAGTTTTATCTATTCATGTTGCTAAAAGTCTCCTGAGCCACTGGCTACCAGCTCTGATGAGAAGAGGGGGGTTTATCTTCCCAAATAATGAACAATAAAAAACCATCGGACAACCCGACTGATTCGGGCTAAGCGTGGGATTTAAAATTCAAATTGTGAAGCAAGACATGCACTCACATACACCGGGAAGAAGAGGCTGAACTCCGGCGGACCTCAGCAGGGAAGCGACACATATCAGGCAAACTATCTTGGTGCATCGCGGTGGACTTTGTCCTCGTCGGACAGTCCGGATCGGGGATCGCGATAGGACTGGGTAAGTAAATGTGCCCCATAGAGGATGATTAATTAAGCTTGGTGTTTTACACACGCTGCTGGAGTTTATTTTTTTAAGGGGGGAGGGGGATTTAAGACACTCATACTCTTAACTCCTTAAAGGTTTGTCGGGATATAAACATTGACCTTTATCAGCCTTTTGGTCTCAGAAAATAAAATATCATAATTTAATGTAATTAAAAATTCAGGCCCATGTTAAGGTTATATAAATTCTTTATCTGCCCATGCCTTCATTTGTTTACCCCCCCACCATCCCCTTGGTAACGACTAGTAGTTTTATCTCCTGTCGCACATGTGTCGATATTCCTCACTAATTTCTGGCTGTTCGTTCGTCACCACTTTCCAGATTGCAATGCACTTTCCAGATTGGGGTCTATTTTACCTCTAAAAGACATAGGGGAACATTTACTAAGGGTCCACGGACCGCATTTCCGTCCGGTTTCCCGACTATTTCCGATTTGCACCGCATTTAACAGGGGTTTTTGGTGCACATGATCAGATTTTGGCACCGACTTTCATGCGACACAAATTTGCAGGATATCAGGCGCACTATCTTGGTGAATCGCGTTGGACTTTGCCCTCGTCGGACAGTCTGGATCGGGGATCGTGATAGGACTGGGTAAGTAAATGTGCCCCATAGAGGATGATTTAGTAAGCTTGGTGTTTTACACATGCTGCTGGAGTTTATTTTTTTCAGGGGGGGAGGGGGATTTAAGACACTCATACTCTTAACTCCTTAAAGGTTTGTCGGGATATAAACATTGACCTTTATCAGCCTTTTGGTCTCAGAAAATAAAATATCATAATTTAATGTAATTAAAAATTCAGGCCCATGTTAGGTGATATGAAATTTTATAATGCACATGCCTTCATTTGTTTACCCCCCCCCCCCCCTCCCCACCATCCCCTTGGTAACAACTAGTAGTTTTATCTCCTGTCGCACATGAGTCAATATTCCTCACTTATTTCTGGCTGCTCGTTCGTCACCACTTCCCAGACTGCAATGCACTTTCCAGATGTGTGGCACACAGCTAATAGTGTGTAGCGTGGATATGCACCAGTAGCTTGCCAGGAGAAGAGGATGATGGGACGGCCACCGGAAAACCCCTTTAAGGATCAAGCCATTTGGAATTTTTCACTTTTCGTATCCAAAAAACCATAACATCATCACATGCTATATTTATTTTCATATTTTGGTAGATTGGCCATTTTGTGACAGAGACATACCAAATTATGTTTATGATTTTCTTTGTCTATTTATCTTTGCACTCTATGGAAAGGGGGTGATTTGAATTTTTACTTTTTTAATTTTTGTAATATTTGTTAAAGGATGTTTTAATTTTCTTTTACTATTTTTTAGGTCCCACAGGGTGTATATACTGCAATACTACTTTTATTGTAATTGGCAGCCAAAGGAACCTCCCATAGGCTGTCAGCTGTCATGGCAACCAAACAGCAACATGTGATGATGTCACAGAGTTGTCGATTGGCAGAAAAATGGTGGCGCCCACATGAAGCTGCTGTTTATGAGAAATGGCAGTCTTTGACCACAGCAACGAACAGCAGTGGCGTAACTAGAAGAATGGGGCCCCACTTACCCCTTAAAAATATAAATACAGTGTATAAACACCATATATACAGACATACAGCATATACAAATCACATATGCATATTTATTTAGAGCATATACACATCAGACATACACATATACAGCACATGAAATACCACAGGTGCTGGGGACACCTGACAATGTGGGCTCCAAAGCCGCTGCTATAGCTGCTACCATTGTAGTTACCCCCCTGACTAACAGGTTAACTGGCCAACAATGACTGCCCTGCCTTGTAAGGAGAGGCCTTAACCTGTGAGCCTTCTCCATACAGGCTTAATCTCTTGAGGACATATATGTTGACTTTAGGCAGTCCTCTAGAGGTTGGCATTGCGGTAATACTGTTAAAACCATGAGAGCTGCAGCATGGGTGGCCCAGTCTGCTATTCTGCTCTAGCTTCTGTCTCCCACATTGTTCCTTTCCGGTCTTTGCCATCTGTATTTGCTTAGATGTTCTATGGGGATGGTACGCTTTGATTTTTTTTTACCACCATTGTCTTGTCCCCCACAGGGTTTTCCTAGAAATTCCTAGAAACCCCTGAAAACTTAAACAAGCTAATATCTCAATATCTAATATCTCAAACCCAGTTTCCTCCAAAAAGACCGGGGTGACTAAGTGCCTCATGCCATGTTCCATGGGCAAAAGTAACAAGAAAAATGAAAATGTGGAAATGCTGAAAATTTTGCACATGAAACTGTTAAAAACAGCATGTTTATAGCTAATAAAATGAAACACAAACCCACACAGATGGACAGTCCCTGATCCAGGCATAAACTTCTTTTGTATAAAAAACACTTTGGGTCCAAACTCTTTGTAATTCTGGTGCGGCACCTGTGCATTGTTATTGAAATCTCTGCGCCTTATTCCACGCCTTTCACTTTTTTATAGTGGCGAGCATAGCACAAAAAGCCTGAGAAGTTGGAATTTTCATTCCGTGGAGGCCAAAAAACGAATGCGCAAAGAATAATACATCTCATTCCTACTGTTCCCGGCTGGACTAATACAAAAGGTATGAAATGCTGAATAATCTGTATTTTGGTCAGTGTGTCCAGGATCAAACAAGATATGACTCCCATAATTCACTGGTTCAGGCGCACAGTGGCAACTAAATTAAGTTCAGTAGGGAATTCTGCATTTTGTTCTTATTTAATATGATTATATCTTATAGTTATACATCACATCTATGGAGTGGCCAACCCTTTCTGGGTAGAACTATGCACACAGAAAATGTATTTAATGCAGCCACAGATATGAAATGTTTGTATCTTACATGGTGCAGACATCTGATTGCTCTGTAGGAGACACTTGAAGATAACTACATCTTTTCTTTTCTTTTCATGTCATATCCCTTCTGAAAAAGTTCAACTTTCTTTGTAGAGGGCATATTCCATTCTGAGGTAACCCACTTCTGGGGGCATTTTATGGGGGGATCACTGCTGGGGGCATTTCATTATGGGGGAGCACTGCTAGGGGTATTTAATTATGGGGAAGCACTTCTGGAGGCTTTTTATTAGGGGAGAGCACTGCTGGGGACATTTTATTAGGGGTTAGCACTGCTTATATTTATGTGTATGTGGTATGTACAGAATATTATTTTCCTCACAGTGAAAAGCCAAAAGACAAGGGGACATCATAAATGTGTGGAGGTTGCTATAGAAAAAGGGGTATTATATTGTCCCCTGTTCTGTAGCTGTATTCTTATCAAGACATTAAAAGGGGACTTCGGAAAAAGTTGTATATAGAATGAGGCTACTGAAAAGGAGGTATTTAAGTCCAGGGACTGTAGGAAATGGAACAATGGGATGTGTTTAGGTTAGATATGGACTATTTGCTGGGCACATTGGTAAGGGGTTTACCTAGCCCGGTCCCTAGAAAAAATTTTGGGTTTAGCTGGTCCTGGGATACAAAAGGGTTTAGGAAAACTTCTCTAGGGTACTTTAACCCTGCAGTGTCTGATTGCTTATACTATACACTGCCTTACTACTGTATTGCAATATATAGTAATTTTACTGTTGGCCTATGAGTCTATGAGGCCTATGAGTCTATGAGACTGTAGGTTGCCATGACAACCAAACGGCACCCTCCGATAACGTCGCAGGGACACCAACCGGCCATCCAAGATGGCAGCACCCAGCGACAGCTATGTTAGGTGCCCCTGTTGGGTTTCGACCATGGTATTTAAGTGTACTGCCAAGATTGGTGCCATCAATGACCGCGTCAGTTACACAGTCGACACTTGCTGTATATGGAGAGAGCTAAGTCTATGAGCTCTCTCCACACTACTCCTGCAGCACAAGGACGTAATGGTGCATCCTAGTAATATGTACTATTATTTTATCAGTAGATAGTTACAACCCTACCTAGGTACACCTAAAATATTTTAATTTTCTGGACATCTTTTGGAATAAGTGTCCACTAAGTCATAACACACCGCATGTTTATAATTAACCAAATCGATTGTTTGGCTGCTAAATACATGAATAGAACATCCATCTTATGCTGAGGTCCAGAAAGGCATCTCCTTAACTGACAAGTGCCTGCTAATGTATTCTAGCATTATTAGTGAAGGTCAATGAATCCTTACTGTTTTTAAAGAGTGAGCTGTGGCAAATTGTCATTAAATATTTACTTAGTTGGTAGTAGATCCTATGAAGTGGCCATGAGGAGATGACCCTGGTTAGTACTTACAGTATGCATTCTTGATGTGTCATAACATCTTGCTAACAAGAAAAGTTACTTTATGATATTTGATGTATATGAATTTCATCTTTAAGACCAATTTCAAAATGACTTGATGCTCTTAAGAAATTCTGAATAAAATCTTACAAAATGGTAAATACTGCTCAAATTTAGACAATCCCTCATATTATAACCCCTTGCAGCACCATGACTTTCCCCAACATCATGGTGCCGTAGTGGGCTGAACCTTCTTCATACACACTGGGTTTTTACTGCACAATACTTCAAACACCAACCAACTGTAGTGGCAGCCATTATGTGTGTTAACAATTTAAAATCCAACAGCGACATTTAAATACAGTATGCCTGCCACCCTCTTGGCTATCCACATGCGTCCATCCAGTGCAGTTGCAGTAACAGCCTGAAATCTATGTGAGATTTCCTGGCCTATCAAGTAACATGATCTATGACAGAGTGCCCATGGCACACTGTTATAGATCAATAGGAAAAACCCCATATACTTCAATGCTGTAGTGTTGCAGTTTATGCTAGGGTACTTAAACTTTAAGAATACAATTCATAGTTCATAGTTCATAGTTTATACGGTTGAAAAAAGACACTTGTCCATCAAGTTCAACCAAGGAAGGGTAGGGATTGGATGAGGAAGGGATTTAGGGGAAACAATCCTATATAGCATAACAATCAATGTTATTTAGCTGTAAAAAGGCATCTAGACTAGAGATGAGCGAACGTACTCGTCCGAGCTTGATGCTCGTTAGAGCATTAGCGTACTCGAAACTGCTCGTTGCTCGGACGAATACTTTGCCCGCTCGAGAAAATGGCATCTCCCGCCGTTTTGCTTTTTGGCGGCCAGCTTTTTGGCGGCCAGAGCCAATCACAAGCCAGGAGACTCTGCACTCCACCCAGCATGACGTGGTACCCTTACACGTTGATAGCAGTGGTTGGCTGGCCAGATCAGGTGACCCTGGAATAGACTTGCCCCTGCCTGCGCTGCTCGGATCATTCTGTGTCTGGATGCCGCTAGGGAGAGAGCTGCTGCTGGTCAGGGAAAGCGTTAGGCTGTTCTATTAGAATAGTGTTAGGCAGGAGTGATTCTACAAGAACCCAACAGCCCTTCTTAGGGCTACAATAACGTTATACATTTTTTTTTTTTATTTGCAGCTAGTACCATATTGTGAGGAATTTGCAGGGGGACTTGCTACCGTTGTGTTTAGCTCTTAGTGACACACATATCCACCTCAAACACCAAAGTGGGAAAATTTATTAGGGGTTTGATTTCAATTAGGCACAGTCTGCCATTTACTTTTTATTTTACGTTTATTTTTTCATAACTCAGCGTCATCTCATCTGGCATAGCAGTGTGCTTTCATACTTGGCTAAAAAATAGCCATAGGAGAATCCAAACGGCTTACTTAGGCCTACAATAGCGTTATATATTTTATTTCTGGTTGATCCCTAAGAAGGGCTGTTGGGTTGTTGTAGAATCACTCCTGCCTAACAGTAAGCTAATAGAACACCCTAACGCTTTCCCTGACCAGCAGCAGCTCTCTCCCTAGCGGCATCCAGACAGAGAATGATCCGAGCAGCGCGGGCAGCGGCTAGTCTATCCCAGGGTCACCTGATCTGGCCAGCCAACCACTGCTATCTACGTGTAAGGGTACCACGTCATGCTGGGTGGAGTGCAGAGTCTCCTGGCTTGTGATTGGCTCTGTTTCTGGCCGCCAAAAAGCAAAACGGCGGGAGCTGCCATTTTCTCGAGCGGGCGAAATACTCGTCCGAGCAACGAGCAGTTACGAGTACGCTAATGCTCGATCGAGCATCAAGCTCGGACGAGTATGTTCGCTCATCTCTAATTGGGTCCCTTTCCAGGGCACCTGTGAACTTTCTGTAGTGTGCCGTGAAAATCCTACCTCTTACAGCGCATGTGACCTGGGGTAAGGAGATGGGAGAGATGAAAGCTAAGGCAGTCCCTAACCAGACATCAGCAAACACATGTGGGGAACGACCACTATATATTTCACAGTTTGAGATCACTTATTTAAACTGGGAGATAGCATGAATCTTTTCCTGCTTCCACAGTGCAACTTGTTCAATAAGAACTCCCTTAAGTACAGGGCCGGCTCCAGTAGGCCCCTGGGCGACAGAGCCTTAGTAGGCCCCTTTTCAGAAAAACTCACGTCCCTGTGCCGAACTGCCTCCCCCTAGAAGCCACACTGCTGTGCCCAACCCCCAGACGAGCGCAGTGTAGAGACAGAAAACTATTCACGCTGGAAGGCGATCAATTGTACCAGTATCTTAAAGCAACACTGGTACAATTAATCAGGAGGCTGAATTTTTTTTTTTTCGGCACCCGAATGTTGACCCCTTGTGTATCGCTGACAAACATGACAGCAGCATTTAAAAGACGGTGACTAGAGATGAGCGAACATACTCGTCCGAGCTTGATGCTCATTCGAGCATTAGCGTACTCGAAACTGCTCGTTGCTCGGACGAATACTTCGCCCGCTCGAGAAAATGGCATCTCCCGCCGTTTTGCTTTTTGGCGGCCAGAAACAGAGCCAATCACAAGCCAGGAGACTCTGCACTCCACCCAGCATGACGTGGTACCCTTAAACGTCGATAGCAGTGGTTGGCTGGCCAGATCAGGTGACCCTGGAATAGACTAGCCCCTGCGACCGTTGTGTTTAGCGCTTACTGACGCACATATCCATCGCAAAGACCGAAGTGGGAAAATTTATTAGGGGTTTGATTTCAATTAGGCACAGTCTGCCACCGGTTGCTGCTGAGCAATTTTCCGATGCCCAGGTTTTCCACCAGTCGCAGTCTGTGGGTGATGATGACCTTCTTGATGTAGTGGAAGAAGTGTAAAGAGGTGTCGGACGATGACGAGACACGGTTGTCACACAGTGGTGAAGTTGTTGTCAGGGCAGGAAGTCCGAGGGGGGAGCAGACTGAGGGATCGGAGGATGATGAGGTGACAGACCCAAGCTGGGTTGATAGGCCGGGTGAACACAGTGCTTCTGAGACGGAGGCGAGTCCTATAGCAGAACAGGTTGGAAGAGGCAGTGGTGGGGCCAGACTACCACCAGTATGCGCAGGCATATGAATGCTAAACACCCCACTCAGTGGCAACAAGCCCGTTCACCTCCGGCCGTGCACACCACTGCTCCTTCCCCTGTGTCAGCTGGTAGTCAGCCCCCTGTCCAGGACCCTGCCACAAAAACCCCATTGTCGCCTCCACGATCCTCCACAGCATCCACCAGCGTTCAGCTCTCCAATGCATGCTGCCCCTGCTGTTTCCTGTCCATTTCCGTGGTGTTTCCATCCTTTTCTGAGGTTCCCAGGTGCTTGGCCAAGCTTCCCTGTGCAGATCCTTGGTCCCCTTGAAAAATGCTCGAGTCTCCCATTGACTTCAATGGGGCTCGTTATTCGAGACGAGCACTCGAGCATCGGGAAAAGTTTGTCTCGAATAACGAGTACCCGAGCATTTTAGTGCTCGCTCATCTCTAGTAGAGAGCTTGTAGAGTGACCACTACAAAGTTAGCAAGTGTCAGTATGTTATTAAAGGGCTATATGTACAGCATCATCCCATCACCCTTTCCCGAGTTCAGCTAGAGATGCAGGGGGTGCATGTACTTCTGCAAAGTGTAAGCTAAGTCTTTCCTGCAGCTTCTTCTATATTCTGCCTCCAGCTGACCGGCTGGTGGGGGGCACATACTTCAAGCCCTGATATATCTCCTAAACCCTTGCACCTAGAAACACAATTCTGGTGTCATTTTAAACACATTGGGGCTCATTTACTAGGGATCTGAACGCCACACTTTCGGCGGGTTTCACAAATATTTCTGTTTTGCGCCAAAATTGTCCCGGGATTTTGTCGCACATGATTGAATTGTGACGCATCAGCCCCGGCTTTCACCAGACAGAAATCCGGGGGCGTGGCTGTCGGACAACCCGACGGATTCGGAAAAACCGCAGAATTTAAAAAAAACGATTTGTGTCGCAAGATTAGGCACTTACATGCACCAGGAAGAAGAAGTTGAACTCCAGCAGACCTCGGCGCAGCAGCGACACCTGCTGGATATCAAGCACACGACCTTAGTGAATGCCGGCAGACCCGAATCCTCGTCGGACAATGCGCGTGGGATCGCGACTGGACTGGGTAAGTAAATGTGCCCCATTAAATATGATATAAAGATTGTATATGGATGCTTAACAGAATCGAAAAATATCCTCTCTTAGAGTTACAATCGGAAATAGAAAGCTGTACATAAAAATCTTTTAACCCCTTAAGTACTAAGCCACTTTGGGGCTTCTGGACCAAGCCCGATTTTTTTAATCTGCCCTGTGTCACTATAAGCTTTATAACCTTTGAGATTGTTTTCTCGTCACACATCGTACTTCAAATTAGAGGAAATATTTGAATGATATCTTTTGCAAAACTTAGAAAATTGTCAAAAATGTAGAAAAATTTTCAATTTTCAAAATTCTAAATTCTTTGCTTTTGATAGTAGATAGCAATATAAAAACCAAAAAGGCCTATAGTTAAAACATGTGTTCAACATGCCAAAGGGCCAGGATCATTTCTCGAATAACGAGTACCCGAGCATTTTAGTGCTCGCTCATCTCTAGTAGGCATACATGGTCCCCTTATCAAACAAGCTGTGTCAGGCAGAATTTTGGGTTGTTTTCATGGCTTCCACAACAAACTTGTTAACTTTGTCGCCACCCTGCTGTGTAATCCACAAAATATACTGGCAAACTTTTATCATTTACCAATATTATTTCAGTGCTTCTTGCGCATCTGTTTACATTCCCCTCACCCGCCATATCCTAAACTTATAAGAACGCTACTACACTTGATCTTATACAAAAGGTTCTTAGAAGTGCTGTTTGGGGAGTAGCCTAGAGACAGGGGCTTGGATTGGCGAAAGCTCGCCTGGCAGCGGAGCGCCAGCTCCATCTCAAGATCCAACTAACATAGTTTTAACTGCAGCACCTTTAATCTACTACTAGTTCACTGCCTCCATACATCGTCCCCTTATCAAACGAGCTGTGTCAGGCAGAATTTTGGGTTGTTTTCATGGCTTCCACATCAAACTTGTTAACTTTGTCGCCACCCTGCTGTGTCCGTCCCTATATACAGCACGGGAAGGAGCCGCACCTAGAATACCAGCATGCACTAGGGGAGTGAAATCGACAAACCCTACTCTTATGCGACAGACACTGCGTTATCATTACCACTATTTATTTCAGCGCTTCTTGCTCATCTGTTGACATGTCACCTCACCCCCGACCCCCCCACCCAAATAATACTGGACAATGTTTATATATATAGAAGTCATTGTACAGGAGGGGGAGAGAATAGCTGTGACATCATCTATTGTCAGTGTGATGTAATGATGGTCAGTGTTATCTATATAGAGGTCATTGTACAGGAGGGAGGAGATAAGCTTGACTCATCTATTGTCAGTAGTGATGTAATGATGGGTCAGTGTTAGGTATATAGAGGTCATTGTACAGGGAGGGGGAGGAGATAAGCTGTGACATCATCTATTGTCAGTAGTGATTTAATAATGGATCAATGTTATATATATAGAAGTCATTGTACAGGAGGGAGGAGATAAGCTCTGACATCATCTATTGTCAGTAGTGATGTAATGATGGGTCAGTGTTATCTATATAGAGGTCATTGTACAGGGAGGGTGAGGAGATAAGCTGTGACATGATCTATTGTCAGTAGTGATGTGATAATAGATCAGTGATATGTATATAGAGGTCATTGTACAGGGAGGGGAAGGAGATTAGCTATGACATCATCTATTGTCAGTAGTGATGTAATGATGGGTCAGTGTTATCTATATGGAAGTCATTGTACAGGGAGGGGAAGGAGATTAGCTGTGACATCATCTATTGTCAGTAGTGATGTAATGAGGGGTCAGTTTGGTATATAGAGGTCATTGTACAGGGAGGGGGAGGAGATAAGCTGTGACATCATCTATTGTCAGTAGTGATAATATGGATCAATTGTTATATATAGAGTCATTGTAAAGAGGGGACGAGATAAGCTGTGACATCATCTATTGTCAGTAGTGATGTAATGATGGGTCAGTGTTATCTATATAGAGTCATTGTACAGGGAGGGTGAGGAGATAAGCTGTGACATATCTATTGTCAGTATGGATGTGATAATCAGTGATATGTATATGAGGGCATTGTACAGGAGGGAGGAGAGAAGCTTGACAACATCTATTTCAGTAGTGATGTAATGATAGGTCAGTGTTATCTGTATAGAAGTTATTGTACAGGAGGGGGAGGAGATAAGCTGTGACATCATCTATTGTCAGTAGTGATGTATGATGGGTCAGTGTTATCTATATAGGGTCATTGTACAGGGAGGGGAGGGGATAAGCTGTGACATCACTACTGTCAGTAGTGATGTAATGAGGTCAGTGTTATCTATATAGAGGTCATTGTACAGGAGGGGGAGGAGATAAGCTGTGACATCATCTATTGTCACTAGTGATGTAATGATGGGTCAGTGTTATCCAAGGTCATTGTACAGGGATGGGAAGAAATATGATCCCTATTGATATAATAGTGATATAATATGGTGATTTCTATAGAGTGTTTTTTCTGTATTGTCATCCTCTCTTGATGTAATGAGTGTCTGCTGCAAAGAAAACCCACATTTTACAAATGTCATTTTATTTTTATACTTAGTGGCTGCTGAACCATAGTGCCATAAACATATATAGCAAAATGTGTACAAAATAATAATGCACTGATTTATTATTAGTGGTGACATTAGAAGTAAGACGAACAAATTCATTCTCTATATTACAGATATCAGTTATTTCTCCTACATAGACCTTTGAATGAGGTCACTGCTGCAACAGATCATAACAGGTATATCAGTCCCAATGAAGCTTATGATAGTATACATTAAAGGAGGCTGGGCAGATGCTCTAGTCATATAACCCACAAACCCATTTCACTAAGCCAAAGTATCACACTACATAAACCCACTGCTCAATACAGATGAAAAACAAGAAACTGTATTCCCAGAAACGCCCCTATAGCATAGAAGCGGTCTCCTACGGCCTCCACCATAGTAATTAGATGCGACTAGATCTAACCAAAACACACGACCTAAAAGAAACACTGGAAACAAATTGTACCGCTGCAAACTTATATGCAATGAGATCATATTCTCCTATCGCTGATCATGCAGAGGACTATTATCTGCAAATGATACTGAGCATTCAAGAATCAGGCTGTTAGCCGTGTCTATGGGTGCAGAAGGGAGATGTCAACATTTCTATCAAAAATCAATGCTAATATCCCCTTATTAGGATGTGCAGAGTTCATTTACAGATGTCCAGCCGACTCACAGTGAAACCTGAGCTTTATAGATATGATGCAAATAAAGATAAAATGACTCTAAATGTTCTGGAACAATAAAAGTTTAATCATCTATTTACATTACATTTATGCCATCAGTAAAAGACGGGCGAAGTTCAACTACAACTCTGTGCTGCAAGTAGTTTATTACACAGATGGTTTGCTTAGGAAGATTTTATATATCTATTTTTCATAGTTTACAATATTTTAATATGTTTATAATTATTTATGTATTAAATATAGGATAGAAGACAGTTTTCTATTATTTTGAATGATTAGTGATTAACTATCCTTAAAGTAGCCCACTACTGGGGATTTTCGTATCTATAAGGGCACATTTACTTACATTCCCCCTGTAGTTCACTGAAAGTGCATTGTCCGGCTAGATGCACTGTGCCGCGATTCACTAAGATTGTCGCCATATCCTGCATGTGTCGCTTCCCCGCTCGTCCGCCAAAGTTCACCTTCTTTTTACTGGTGTATGTAAGTGCTTGGGCTTGCGACCCAATTTGAAAGTTAATCCCGCACTCAGTCTGAATCAGTTGGATCCACTCATGGCACACCCCCCCTCATTTGTGTTGCATGAAGTCAGAGCAGCTGCGCCACAATCCGATCGTGTCCACACAATCCCAGTGCAGACACCTGTTAAACCTGTCAAGCGGTGCAATCCCCGAAAAAGTTGCAAAGTCCAACGAAAGTGCAGCGTGCAACCCTTAGTAAATGAGCCCCATATTGGCAAAGAGGCCCCCCTTTTTGCATCCGTCTGTAAAGTATACATCACATCCAGCAGCAAATACTGGATGAAAATCACAACAGTCTGTTTTCCATCCTGAATGATTGCGGAACGGATGCAACTGTATTGCGTCCATCCCTGCCCCTGATATAGAGGTCATTGTACAGGGAGGGTGAGGAGATAAGCTGTGACATGATCTATTGTCAGTAGTGATGTGATAATAGATCAGTGATATGTATATAGAGGTCATTGTACAGGGAGGGGAAGGAGATTAGCTATGACATCATCTATTGTCAGTAGTGATGTAATGATGGGTCAGTGTTATCTTTCCTGACACTTAGATTTCAAATAAAACAAGGAGACTATCACTTCATAGAAAAAGAGATGAGATACTATGTCTCACAGATCCAGAGATACAGCCCTCTTGAAGTGTCCCCCCTCCAGATTCTTAGCCATCAGGCTGCAGATGGGGATAATATCAACTAATATTCATGTTTAACCCTCTCCTATCATCAGAGCTATCTAATAACACAGTTTCTCTCTTATTGCCTTTATTTCGTGATTTTTTTTCCGAAAAATTGACTGATACAAGAACATTCGATCTTCTTCGTAAGTGGTGACACTAACACAGCGCGACCAGAACATGTCCAGAGAAGCTATATGTAACACCAAAAACACACACATGTTCTGGAATAAAGTTTTATTTCCACCATCCTCCATTATTTACAACTATGCTAGTTCTCACTCAAAATCTTATGAAGCGCGGAGGGTTTGTTATTGTGTGGCAACACATTGGCGCTAGAGATGTGCGAGCATACTTGTCCGAGCTTGATGATCGGTCGAGTATTAGCTTACTCGAAACGGCTCATTGCTCGGAGAGTATTTCGCCCTGCTCGAGGATCGAGCTTTTACTTAAGAAAACACAGTGAAGAACAGTGACACTTTCTGCCA